>CM037785.1:33189141-33239141 GCA_021229015.1 Solen grandis | reverse complement strand
CATGTTGAAAACCTGGTTTTGTGACAGTCCCTGTCGCTTTAAGCCTTGTTTTTTATTGTGATTGTTATTATTACACGTACTCATAAAAACATATTTATAAATAATCTTCATTAAAAAAAAAAACTTTCTCTCATTACATGTACGGTTAACAGTGGTCCTGATGGAGATCGCAGAGTCCATCGCTTTTTCAGGGGGACTGCAATTTAGTATGTCCCCATTTACTGTCACTCGCTATGTTTATTGTAGATGAACACACGGATTACCAGTTACAAGTAACGATAAATATTGTTAACAACATGAAGTTTTTGCATATTTCTTGACTTGTAGTCAAATCAAGCTTGCAGGTATAAAAATGGCATGTAAACCGTGCTTACCGTATATCATATGGTATCAGATTATAAATGCATCGCATCGTATCATATCGAACCGTAAAGGAAAATCAAACTTGCTATCGTACATCGCATATCACAGATCATATATCATATATCGTTTGTATTTCAGTCGTATATCAATCGTATTTTTTGACAACTGATACGATAGCGCCACTGTATGTCATAGACATGTGATGATCTGGATATTTTAATACCAAGTGATTACATAGTATTCAGCAAGAAATGAAAATAAAAACTTTCTAGTTGGAAAGCCTTATCATTTGCTTGGACAGATCAAATCTAGTTATTCTTGATTTTGCATAAATAAATATTTAACAATATATATACGATATTTTATGATAAAAGAGTAAAGTCAATAAATTCTTTGACTACCTGTATGAGTCAGAAAAATTTCTTCCTAACTAATTTTGCCGCACTTGAAGACAAATGTGGGCAAAGTTGACTGGTGTGGTATCCCAAGTTATTACACAGTGTTGATAATAGTTTAACTAATTACGCTTCTGATAAGTAGGGCCTCTTGTGAAAATCAATTCATTAAATAAGAAGATTTGTCCACATTTTGAAGTCTCCTTTCTTACATTTTTCATCCGATTGAGAAATTGCTGGCTGTTGGACCACAAATCATCCTCCAGGAAATGTATTTATCATACCATAATTATATGGAATGAATAGCAACAATATTAATAGACATGTTCAATAAAGGACAAGAGAGATTTCTGAAGTAAGTGTATCTATTTTTAGCTCACCTGAGTACAACGTGCTCAAGGTGAGCTTTTGTGATCTTCCTTCGTCTGTCGTCCGTCTTTTATTTTTATGTTTGTCTCCATAAAATCTTGGACAAGTTCAAAATTGGGTCATGTGGGGTCAAAAGTAGTCATAGGTCATCTAGTAAAAACTTGTAACACTAGAGGCCAATTTGCCATCTTCATGAATTGGTAGAATATTTCATTAATCTTGGACAAGTCAAATGGTCATTGGTCAAAATAGGTCACGAGTCAACTAGTAACTTGTTACATCTAGAGCCACATTTTTGGCCCAATCTTCATGAACTTGGTCAGAATGTTTGTCTCCATAAAGTCTTAGACAAGTTTGAATTTTGGTCATGTGGGGTCAAAAAGTAGGTCATGAGGTCAAATCTTAGAAAACCCTTGTTAACACTCTAGAGGCCACATTTTTGGCCCAATCTTCATGAAACTTGGTCAGAATGTTTTTCTCCATAAAATCTTGGACAGGTTCTAATTTGGGTCATGCGGGGTCAAAAAGTAGGTCATTCAAATCTTAGAAAAACCTTGTTAACACTGTAGGCCACGTTTTTGGCCCAATTTTCATGAAACTGGTCAGAATGTTTTTCCATAAAATCTTGGACAAGTTCGAATTTTGGTGGTCGGAATGTCTGTTTCCATAAAATCTTGGACAAGCTCGAAATTGCGTCATGTTGGGTCAAGAAGTAGGTCAATATGAAAAATCAAACATATGTTGCTCATTTATAATCAGGTGAGTGATTCAGGGCCCTCATGGCCCTCTTCTTTAATGTGGGTTAGAAGAAATTTGTTAATTTCCATAAAATTTAGCACAGGAAGACCAGAAAAAATTAATGAATTTGCAGGATATATCATCCCTTATATGTAATTTTATAAAGTGCCCTCTTAAAACTTAACACTTAGCACTTTGGTAAAACTTACATTTCAAATTTGTTCATATATCATGCAGATGAATATTTTGCTTAAGTTTTATGAAGTTTGGGTCAAAATATAGTATTTATGGTGTTCATAGAGATTTTCTAAGCCTTGACCTTATGAAGTTATACCTTTATACATTTTCAGCTCACCTGAGCACAACGTGCTCAAGGTGAGCTATTGTGATAGTCCTTTGTCCGTTGTGCATCGTCAACAACTTGGCTTGTTAACACTCTAGAGGTCATATTTTTGGGCCAATCTTCATGAAACTTGGTCAGAATGTTTGTCTCCATTAAATCTTGGACTTAATTTGGGGGAAATTAGTAAAAACTTGTTAACACTCTAGAGGCCACATTTTTTTTGCCAATCTTCATGAAACTTGGTCAGAATGTTTGTCTCTAATAAATCTTGGACAAGTTCGAATTTGGGTCATTTTGGGTCAAAAATTAGGCCAAGAGGTCAAATTTTAGTAAAAACCTTGTTAACAATCAAGAGGCCATATCTTTGGCCCAATCCTCATGAAACTTGGTCCGAATGTTTGTTTCCATAAAGTCTTGGACAGGTTCGAATTTGGGTCATGTGGAGTCAAAAAGTAGGTCATGAGGTCAAATCTTAGAAAACCCTTGTTAACACAGTTAAGCTCTAGAGGCCATGATTTTGGCCCAATTTTCATGAAACTTAGTCAGAATGTTTGCTTCCCTAAAATCTTGGACAAGTTTTTTTAAATTTGGGGGGAAAAGGGGAATTCCTTTTTGGCCATATCTTCATGAAATTGGTCGGAATGTCTGTTTTTCATATAATCTTGGACAAGTTCAAAAGTGGGTCATGTGGGGTCAAAAGGTAGGTCAATATGAAAAATCCAACATATGTTGCTCATTTATAATCAGGTGAGTGATTCAGGGCCATCATGGCCCTCTTGTTCATATTTGCCTACTGTTGCTTCTCAATATAGGTGTGAGACCCTTTACCATATGAGAAAGAAAATTAAATGACCAATGGGTACAGCATAAATCCTAATCAGCCTGCACATCATTCCATCAGGGATCAGGGTGGAGCCCACTTTGTCAAACAAGAGGCCCATGATGGCCCTAAATCGCTCACCTGAGATAAATAGGTTGACCCAAGGATCTGTACCAATTTATTTCAAAATCTGGCCAGTAGTTTTGAAGAAGATGATTTTTAAAGTTTTTTGTTTTTTTTCTTTTTGTTGCCATGGCAACCAGAGTTCTATATAGATCAAGTTTATTTTAGGAACTTTTGTGAAGGTTGACCCAAGGATAATTCCTGCCAAGTTTAATCAAATTCTGTCCTGTGGTTTCAGAGGAAATGTTGATTAAAGTTTTCCCTATATACATATAAGGCAAATAAGCCCCGCCCCTGGCGGCCATGTTTTTTACGGATCGGAAAATTTTTAGCAACTTTGGTAGAGGTTGACCCAAGGAACATCTGTACCAATTTATTTTAAAATCTGGTCAGTAGTTTTGAAGAAGATGATTTTTAAAGTTTTCATTTTTTTTCTTCTTTTTGTTGCCATGGCAACCAGAGTTCTACATGGATCAAGTTTATTTTAGCAATTTTTGTGAAGGTTGACCCAAGGATCATCCCTGCCAAGTTTAATCAAATTCTGTCCAGTGGTTTCAGAGGAGATGTTGTTTAAAGGTTTCTCTATAAACATATAAGGCAAATAAGCCCAGCCCCTGGTGGCCATGTTTTTTTACGGATCGGAATAATTTTAGCAACTTTGGAAGAGGTTGACCAAAGGAACATCTGTACCATTTTATTTTAAAATCTGGCCAGTTGTTTTGAAGAAGATGATTTTTAAAGTTTTCATATTTTTTTTTCTTTTTGTTGCCATGGCAACCAGAGTTCTACATGGATCAAGTTTATTTTAGCAACTTTTGTGAAGGTTGACCCAAGGATCATCCCTGCCAAGTTTAATCAAATTCTGTCCAGTGGTTTCAGAGGAGATGTTGTTTAAAGGTTTCTCTATATACATATAAGGCAAATAAGCCCCATCCCTGGCGGCCATGTTTTTTACGGATCGGAATAATTTTAGCAACTTTGGTAGAGGTTGACCCAAGGAACATCTGTACCAATTTATTTTAAAATCTGGCTAGTAGTTTTGAAGAAGATGATTTTTAAAGTTTTCATATTTTTTTTTCTTTTTGTTGCCATGGCAACCAGAGTTCTACATGGATCAAGTTTATTTTAGCAACTTTTGTGAAGGTTAACCCAAGAATCATTCCTGCCAAGTTTAATCAAATTCTGTCCAGTGGTTTCAGAGGAGATGTTGTTTAAAGGTTTCTCTATATACATATAAAGCAAATAAGCCCCGCCCCTGGCGGCCATGTTTTTTTACGGATCAGAATTATTTTAGCAACTTTGGTAGAGGTTGACCCAAGGAACATCTGTACCAAATAATTTTGAAAACTGGCCAGTAGTTTTGAAGGAGATGATTTTTAAAGTTTTCAAATTATTTTTCTTTTTGTAGCCATGGCAACCAGAGTTCTTCATGAATCAACTTTATTTTAGCAACTTTTGTAGAGCCTCACCCAAGGAACATTCCTGCCAAGTTTCATTAAATTTTGTCCAGCGGTTTCAGAGGAGATGTCGTTTAAAGCAAATTGTTGACGACGGACGACGCACGACTAACGAGGAAGGGCGATCACAAAAGCTCACCTTGAGCACTTTGTGCTCAGGTGAGCTAAAAATGGAGAACAACTGGACTTTCTATCGGGTTTTGAAATTTTACCAGTGACTATATTGTACTATACATTACAGGGATGAATGAACACATAGCCATTGATGGCAATATATAAAATTGTGTTTATGAATTATGTAAAAACAAAATAAGTAGTTTCCAAACTTTTATTCTTGTTGAACAGTAAAATTTATTCAATAGGGAATAAAGGTCTAGTTAAATGTCAAATTGGATGAGCAATATATGGTATAGGATGATGCATCTGAAAGGTAAAGAAGTGAGGAATCCAGATCTTGCCAAAATAATGGCATTTATGAGAACTGTGGTTAAAATTCTCAGAAAGAAATCAAACTTTCAATTTTACTGGAGTATTTTGAGTATACTTTTTATGTAGAAAATCCAAATGTGATTCAGCTTATTGATCAGTTTTTTATTCCGGACGGAAATAGGTAGATTTTAGGAAATGTGATAAAAAGACTTAAAAATTGTTCATCTCACATAAGATCTTGAATTTCTCCTTAATTCTAAGTTATGGAGCAAAAAGTACATGTTTAAAATGTGTTGGAACAGTTTTGCCACCATCTCGGTATTGGAGAGAAAATATTTTGTCAGCCGAAAGTATGCCAGCTACATCAATACTGTGAACATTTCTGTAAACAGAACTAATGTGGAAGTTGTCAGTTTGTTTTACTTTTCTGAAGTAGGATGTAAGTTCACAGCTTATATCTGTCAAGGTTATTTCACAGGTTGAACAGAGGGGCTTTTTGAATCGATTCTTTCTCTTATCTCTTTTTAGCTCACTGGAGCATATCTTCCTCAAGGTGAGCTATAAGGATCATCCTGTGTCATGCAGTCGTCATGCATTGTCCATCATCAATAATTTGCTTTAAATGACATCTCAGATACTACTGGGTCAGTGTGGGCATACCATGTCATTTAAGCTATCGCAAAAAGCATATTTTGCATCAATTCAGAGGGAAGAACCGATGTAAGTATTTTATTTCTTTATCAATTTTGATGGCATATAGTGCATGCAGAGTAAAAAGAACTTCGCATTATAATGCCTTTTTCGAGTAATTACAAGTTTCAAATTCATATTATTATGCCTTTTTATGTGTTATTCCACATTTCAAAATTGCATTATTATGCTTTTTTTTTCTGCATTTTTAGCTCACCTGAGCACAACGTGCTCAAGGTAAGCTTTTGTGATCGCCCTTTGTCCGGCATCCGTCGTGCGACATGCGTTGTCAACACTTTGGCTTGTTAACACTCTAGAGGCCATATTTTTAGGCCAATCTTAATGAAACTTGGTCAGAATGTTTGTCTCCTTAAAATCTTGGACAAGTTCGAAATTGGGTCATGTGGAGTCAAAAAGTACATCATGAGGTCAAATCTTAGAAAAACCTTGTTA
This sequence comes from Solen grandis, assembly GCA_021229015.1. Taxonomy (NCBI): domain Eukaryota; kingdom Metazoa; phylum Mollusca; class Bivalvia; order Adapedonta; family Solenidae; genus Solen; species Solen grandis. Next base: position 33,232,961 of record CM037785.1, on the reverse strand, counting down.
ACACTCTGGAGGCCACATTTTTGGCCCAATCTTCATGAAACGTGGTCAATTGGTCTTTCCATAAAATCTTGGACAGGTTTGAATTTGGGTCATATGGGGTCAAAAAATAGGTCATAAGGTCAAATCTTAGAAAAACCTTGTTAACACTCTTGAGGCCACATTTTGGCCATATCTTCATGAAACTTGGTTGGAATGTCTGTTTCCATAAATCTTGGACAAGCTCGAAAAAGGGTCATGTGGGGTCAAAAAGTAGGTCAATCTGAAAAATCCAACATATGTTGCTCATTTATAATCAGGTAAGCGATTCAGGGCCATCATGGCCCTCTTGTTACACCTTCCTTATTTCATGTAATAACGAGTTTCAAATTCATGAATCTTCTGTTTTGCATTATAAGTTTTGCATTATAAGCCTTAAGTTTGCATTATTAAATGCCTTTTTATCGCGTTATAATGCCTTTCTCCACATAATTACGCCTTTTATTCTCATTTCAATGCCTTTTTTGGTGTAACTACACTTCACTCTGCATAACAACAAGTTTATTTCGCATTTAAACAACTTAATAAACATTTTTTTTGTCCGTGATCCTATTAGACTTTTGTTGGTTGCTGCTAGTGAAGATAACCAGGTAAAATCAAGTGACCTGAATCGTCTTGATTAGGCTTACAGTACTATGGTGAGCATTCTAGGGCCACCATGATCCTCTTGTTGCAGGTTTTGGATTGAAACTTCAGATTGTAAGATGCTTATTGTTATCCTAATTACAGAACTGCTATACAAAGTGTAGTGATGGTCATCCCTTTACCTGATGAATATTTATTCACAAATTTATGACTTGAAACAATAGATTTATCTGTGCCATGCAGTCTGTGTAGAATATGAGCTACAATATTGTATGAGCAAACAGAGGAGACCCTGATCAGACTGTAGAATTTGAGCTACAATATTGTATGAGCAAACAGAGGAGACCCTGATCAGACTATAGAATTTGAGCTACAATATTGTATGAGCAAACAGAGGAGACCCTGACTAGACAGCCCCCCTCCTTCCAGGAGCTGTCTAATCTAGGTATGCTCAGTTTGCCAAGGCATCAAAACATGTGTCATTTGGTAGTCCTGTCTCAGCATTTTTCTCCCTATCCTGTTTTATAATTTATATAGTGTTAAGGCAGTATTGCAGGGGTATTGATCACCTCCATTGAAATCTCTATACTTCCTTTTATTACTAGTGAGGACCGTTACGTATGAATATATTATAGAACAGATATAATATTGATATCCATAAGCAAATTGTTTATTTCCAGAATTTTTCGTATAGTTTCAGCACTTAAATCATATATTGGCGCTAGGCATACAAAGTAGCATCCTGGCATTATAGTGTATGCTAAGATTCAAATATCTTTGTTTCTATATTTTCATTATTGATATTTATTCTGTATTCAGGCAATGGATTGTAAGTAAACATTGGTGCCACATGCATAATAATTGAAACTTTCTCCGGGAATTGTGACTATCAGATTTAAATTTCGTATTTTATATCTTGTTACTGCTTAATCATAAGAGACAGCAGAACACATTTTATTTATTTATAGTTATTAACCTACGTGTAGTTACATTTGACAAGTTCTGCAGATACAAATAGTTGGCAGTTGTTGTGTTGCTGTCATATATCAATGTAAAAATTTTGCTGAGGACATTTGGCAGTTATTTCTAATAGGGAGTATTTCTGCATTTTCATTCCTAGATTTAAAATATCTACAATGAAAGATTTTTATTCCCTTCATTTGGTTAATTAATTGTTTGGTTTGAGTGTTTCTTATTAAGACAATATAGGATTTATAAAAAATACTAGAATTAAGACATATATTTAACTTTGCTTGATATGTATGTGATTTGATGCTTTAGCTAACAGACCAGACCAGGAACTGTCTGCTTGGGGTCATACAATATTGTAGCTCAGATTCCAGTGTTCCCACTAAGATTTGAAAAAGGGGGTAAAGTTTGTGCTTTTCTTGAATTTTTGTACCCTCTCTATGAGAGGTTTGTTACTTTACTCTCAAAACTAAGGGATACTGAAGACCAATTTGAGGGTAGAATACACCCATATGGGGGTATTTGGGAACACAGATTCTACATAGTCTGCAGGGTAAATAAAAGTCTAATGTTGCATAATATACTATTTAAAGCTCGGATAAATTAATATACATCAAGTCATAAATTTGAATATGAATATTCATAAGGTTAAGGGTTAAGACGTTATCGCCTAAAGTTATATGTCTGAGTCAGTACCAAGCGTAGCTGTAATTATCTCCTCCTGTAATGTATCGGTTATAACCACATCAGTACCACGGACACCTGCTCCAAACTTACTTTGATTTCATTAATGATGCACAAATTGTTCACAATTAGTGTTAGCATGATTGACTTATAATTGAGGAGAACTTTAGTCCTTTATTTGTCCGGCGCTTACTGTTCTTATTGAATGTTGGAAACCTTCTCTCTGTTCAGAATTAGATATGTGTGGTTCAAATTTTGTCTGCTTTAAGCAGTTTTATAGAATTAGGATGTTTGTAATTAGTAGTGCATCCTGTGTGTTTCCTTTTGGCTACCAGACTCTAATTACTGTTTGGACATGTTCAAATATTCTGAGCAATATGTAAACCTTGTTAAGACTGTACCCTTCTGAGGCCATCGTCTGTAGAATATAAACAAATTACCGGCTGTCTTTGCTATTTAGTTTTACACAATGTTAATGCAATACACTACCAATGACACACTTTTGTAAGCAACAAACTCATTATCATAGATGAACCTTTTTGGCAGAGGAAAAAAGGATGACGTTTCGTTGACTTAAAATAGTAAACTTTCAGCTAATTTTCTGGCATTTAATCAACATTTCTAGATGCAAAAGCTTTGTTATTGATTAGGTATCTGTGTTCCTTGAAAAAAAAAATTGGTTATCAAAATCAAAAACGTCTATTTAATCAAGATTCAGATTTATTTCTGTTCAAATATGAACAAACATGTCAATAGGGATTGAGTCATGAGAAAGTTTTTGGTTCGTTCTGGAAATGCTGGCGTAACTTATTTCCTTGTTCTGCGATTCAATACTGGCTTCAAATTTGAGCATGCAGTTATGGCAAATGTTTTGTGTTTGTCAATGTAAGAGTCACATATTTAAATCTCAGTCCCCAAGGAATGAGGGCTAGGTGCATAACTGTTGTAACTCCTTCTTTATTTAATATGTAGTTACAATAGTTTTGAACCATGTTCTCCGCCAACTTAGTATGATCTCAGGCTCAAACCAGCAAGTCATTTTCACAAGGTGAAAATTTTGTAGATCATCTAAGAAGGACAAAAATAGACATGGAGATGTTCATATATTTGATCAGATTTACCTTTTTTATTCTCTCTCTCATTTTTTAGCTCACCTGAGCACAACATGCTCAAGGTGAGCTTTTGTGAGCGCCCTTCGTCCGGCGTCCGTCGTGCGTTGTGCGTCGTGCGATGTCAACAATTTGGCTTGTTAACACTCTGGAGGCCATATTTTTTGGCCAATCTTTATGAAACTTGGTCAGAATGTTTGTCTCTATAAATTCTTGGACAAGTTTGAAATTGGGTCATGTGGGGTCAAAAAGTAGGTCACGGGGTCAAATCTTAGTAAAACCTTGTTAACACTCTAGAGGCCACATGTTTGGCCCAATCTTCATGAAAATTGGTCGGAATGTCTGTTCCCATAAATCTTGGTTAAGCTCCAAAGTGGGTCATGTGATGTCAAAAAGTAGGTCAATATGAAAAATCCAACATATGTTGCTCATTTATAATCAGGTGAGCGATTCAGGGCCATCATGGCCCTCTTGTTGTTTTTTTTATGAGAAGAATTAACAACCAGTGATAATGAAGAATAACCTAATTGGTTTATGTAGAGTCATTTTAAACATATTGATTGCTGAGTATTAAATAGTTAATAGTATCCTTTAATATATTATGAAAGGTATAAATGGTTTATACTGGAAATACATGTAATTAATGTCTTTGGCTGTAAGCAATAAACAGTATGTCTTATTCATGTTGTTCATATAAAAGATAGATAATAATCAGAGAGTTATGTTGAAAATATGACCAAAATACACCAGCATGCAGTGCCAGATCCAGGAGTTCAGGTTAGGGGGAGCACTATATTAAAAATAATGTAGGCAGTGACAATGCAAGCGGCTTATCGCTTTGCCTGAGCGTGAGAAAGGTGTCAAGTTCTGGTTTCACTGGGGACCTTGGGGAACTTCCTTGCATTATTTTTTAATTCAAGCTGTGAAATAGTGCATTCTTGTGAGTGTTTAGGGGGTTGCTTTTCTACATTTATGTTTGGTCATGGAATTTTAGGGGAGGCGTGCTCTGGTTGCGGCCACTCTTGAATTCGTTGGTGAGCATGTATACATTTCCATCATTACATTCTTGTTTTATATTCCCATATGTTTACTTTTTGCTCTTACCCTTTGATCCTTGATTTGTGGGAATCTTTTTCTTGTTCTGCAGCATTGAAGATCTTTGATTCTGGCTTTTTCTATTTTGATGTCGAATTCCTTTTTCATTTCTTCTTTAACAAGTTTTACAATTTCTTGAACTATGTTTCTCAAATAGTTACCTTTTTGCTCAATACCACTGTTCAATTTACCATTCCTTTTGTACTTAATTCATTATTTCTCTATAGTGCTGTTGTGAAATGAAATAAATACATAAAAATAATATATAATTATGACAATTGCTGTATCAAATTAGGCCCAGCCCCCTTGTCTGAGATATTTCTGTTTTCTATCAGTTTTATTACACTTATCTGGACCAGTCACGGTGGCGGTGAAGTGTCTTCCCAGAATTGTGAGAGTAGTCCAGGACTGGTTTGGTTAGTTTCTGGATAAAATATCCAGGTCTGGTATCATGCCACTCATCTGTCTGTGGCAAGATATTCAATATCCATCATATATAGACAAATCATGCCTGTTTTTTCAGTTCATCTGTTCAACCAAGGTACCAAAGTTATCACAAAGTCTGATTTCTATCGATGGGATTTTAAAACCAAGCCCACAAACACGATGGCTGTTTTTCAGTTTTTTTCGTTTGATCAACATAAATATCATCGTCACAAGTATAATTGCTTTCTTTACATACTTTCCAATTTGTGTCATTCTTATTAAGGTTATACTATACAGTGGTGCTATTGTATCAGTTTTAAAAAATAGAGTTTATCGTTCGTATCGCATCGTATCGCATAGTATATTTAATCCCATCGTAATATATTGAATTGTATCCTATATCGCATTCAATCATATTAGACATAATGAGCAGGATCGTCTCGCATCATATTGTAAAGCAATGGTATATCGTAAATCATATATCATACATCCCATAACGTATATCATATTGAATCTCTCAAAGATTTTTGGCAAAGTTTCGGGACACTCTTTAATTTTGTTCTTTATTTTCTTTAGAAAATAATTATTCATAGTGTCTCTAAATGTGTATTAATTATGTATCAAAAAATATATAGTATAATCTTATTATTTGTTTAGTTATAATAACATTCTTTTACTTTTTATGTACCAGTATATAGTGTATATATGTGTATTTGCCTTCAAGACTTCCTGCAGCAGACGCTGTGCGTCGTTAAGCAATTGTATGCAAGTGTGAAAAATTTGTATTCAAAAGCATTATAATGGTATTTAAGTATAGTGAAACCTCCGAAATCCTGTGGACTGGCCAAAAAGTACAGATTTTGGAAGTTTCTGGAATTCAGAAGTCTGGAATGAATTAGACAAGTACATATGTACTGATGTTTCTTAATGGTTGTGAATAGTGTCATTCTTGTTTATAGTGTAACAGCAGGCCCGGATACAGCGGGGTGGGGGGGGGGGGGCCTTGGGCCCCCCCCCCAGCTGCCCTGGTCATACATTTTCCTAGGCTATAAAATCCCTTGATTACATCATAGTAGTGTTGTCTAGAGGAAATCCCCTTTGTGGGCCCCCCCTGTACTAAACCACCCGCATAACCACCTGACCAGCCAGACTCCTGTTGTTTTATGTCCCCCTGCTGTTAATGTGTAGGTAATTCGAATCGGCAGTTGTCCATGACTGTGTGATAAGCATGTGTTTAGGGTACTGTGGACACGTTCACAGATTGAGAGAAATTTAGATGTCGTCTGCCGAGCGATCTAACAATTGGGAAAAATAGGCAATTACCAAAAGTTTGTATCAGTTTAAGAAAAGCATAAAAATAGTTAAGCTAAACACAACAACTTAGCTGGACATTAAAATGTAATAAGCATCGAAACAATTTCACTAGAGCCCAAAGGAATTATTAATAATAATAATAAAAAAACTATTCTGACGAAATCTACTCAGCGAATTTTTTAATCCACTTTTCTTTACATGTATAAAGTTTTAAATCTTGCATTAAAAGCGGGCTAATAAGCTGCCGGCTGGTTAATGAACTTTCAGGTATGAAAATTTGCCTATTTCGTTTTTGAGAAAGTTAAAAAAGGTAATGATTTTTTTGTTGTTGTAGCAAACTGCAGAGTAGATGCATACCTATCGCTAGCCATGCAAATTAAACTTAATCAGAAATGGGTTTTGTTTCTTAATGTCATCAGCTTTTCTAGTTTTACATAACTTTTTAAGTATCATTTTTATGAAACTAACTCCTGTAAATATTTTTCCTGAAAGGAAAAAATACAAACAGTAGGCTCGATACATCATCATGTTCACTGTTTTAATATTTATGAATATGATAATCTACATGTATGTGTATTCATGGTTTTTTAATATAGAGACTCTGGTGTATTTTAAATTTATAAATAAACATGAATATGAAATGAAAGAATTTGAAAATTTCAATCTGCCATATTTTAGGACAATTCATATTTTGGGACAATGTATATGTAGATTATGCATGATCATTAATTCAAATCAAATCCAGGTAATCAGTCATTGAGCAATGTTACTGATAAGGCGATGAATACGAAATACTAATGAACAGAAAATACAATTTATGTGCGAAATAAAACAGATATTAAAGCTTTTATATTAAATATCAACATCTTTTATTACTGAATATTGTTTGTTTTGTCACTGATATAACATTTATCTGGGAAGTCTGTGTGTGAAGGCTGCTTCCAGATCGACAATTAGACAGTCAAGATTACCAAGTTCGAACCTAATGCAGCATATACCCGTATTCCCTTCAACATATTTGACAAATATGTTTAAAGTGATTTTTTCCTCCTCAGATTTAAACAAAACTGTCTATTACAATGTTGAGTCTAAAACTGATGACTCTTCAAAGCATTCACTAATTGATAGTGTACACAAGTCACTTTTTTTTGGGGGGGGTGGGGGGGGGGGGGTGGAGGTGTTCAAAAAGCACATTTCTTTTTTATGCCAGTCTGCCCCCCCCTTTTACTACTGTCATTTTTTTAATACAACTGCTGTCATTTTTTTAATACAACTGTAGTCAAATACTATTGCACAGTAATTATTCAAAACATGGTTTTGCAAAGGTAAAATATAAAATGATATTGCTTAAGGCTCAGTCCTACTTGACATTTTTTGTCTAGGCGATGTACTCCTGATGGAAATTGATGAGCCTCGGAAGGCGTCGGGAACAGGTTCCCCTGTGTCCCATGGAAGCTTTGAAAGCATTGCATGCCATGTGAAGTCATCGGGAGACCTCGGGAGAACTTCATTGCTTGCATTGAAAAAATTCCCCTAAATGTTCTCGAAGTTTTATCGGGGAAAACAGGCCGGGGAAACATACGCATAGCTTCCCAGAAGCTCCTTGGAAGCATTCACGGAGCTTCCGCGAAATATTTTTTCCTCCGAGGAACCCCCTAGGCTTCGGTGATGTCTCGAAGGCTCGGTGACCTTTCTGTGACACATTCCAGATCTTGTGATAGAATCTCAGAATAGTCGTTAAAAATTTCGGCAAAACGCACTCTAAAATTTGTTGCTTTTTTTGGTCAACTTTAGACTGAGACAGTCAAAAAGGCCACGGGACATTGCTGGGGGCATCCTCATAAACCTCCAAAAGTCTACCCTTGATTTTGTCCATCACCAAATTAAAAATCCCCATAATCTTCCCCGAGGCAGCTAGGATGGTTCGATACAACGATACATCCCCTATTTACAGGGATATTCCCTCGATGGTGTTTCAAATTCTGTGAAGCTCCAGGGCACCTTCCCCGACCATCTGAAAATTTTACAAGCATCGGGAGCCATCCCCGATAATACAAGGCCATTGTACCATAACCAAAACATCAGTGAACGTTTCAACGGACCAATCCCGAAGCTTCTCATGGGACTGCTCCGTCTTTTTGGCTCAATCATCTGATGCCATCGGGAGAAAGTTTGTGTATTTCCCGATGATTTTTCTCCAGTTGGACATTAGGCATTAGATCCATGGTCTTCAAGTTTAAAAAACAACAACAAAAAAACAAAAAAAAACTTCACTTTAATCCCCAGATACCCTTCAGAATGCATCTCCGTCACACTGAAAACCTAGCACTAAAAACCGGACCCCCCTAGCACTCACATCACATTCAGTCTTTGGCCCCCCCAGTGGAAAAATTCTGGATCCGGGCCTGAACAGTGTTTGTAACAAACTGTTTATTGTTTGCTAGGTGCTATTATCATCAAACTCTTTGAAGCTTTACCATATATATATTTATATTTTATTTGCAAAAGGGTTATGTTAATGTCAGTTACATGTAACTATCTTACTTCTCTTTCTCCCTCCCTCTCTCTCTCTCTATTTGCCTTTTATTTCCCTCTCTCTTTCTCTATTTGCCATTTTTATGTCAAAATGGGTTATGTTAATGTTGATTCCAAGCATTATTTGTCTTTTTTCTTTCTTTCTCTCAATTTAATTTTTCTCTCTCAAACAGAAGTAAATGAAGACATTGTAGCCTAATTAATTACACTTCTAACGTTACCGCAATTACACTGTTAGGGATGTTTGTTGCAAAAATACCTATTAATCCACTTATCACCACTCATCACCAGTGTGTCTCTATCTCATTTCCCATGTATTCACCAGCACAACATGTTGTGATTCTTATTTGTGTCAAAATAATAGACAGATTTTGATTCTGGCATGTTTCAAAGTAATGATCACTGCTGATTAATAATTAACAATCGATCAGGGAGAAATGAGGGGAAAAATTGCCGCAGGGTTACGATTTCAGGTCTGATTACCTGTCAAGCTAGTAGCACTGTCCGGATTTCAGAGGTAAAATAGCGTTGATATAACCCTTAACATACAAAATAATTGTATGGAATTCAGAATTTAGAGGTTCTGGAATTCAGAAGTATTATTTACATAAAAACAGAAGGGGAAATTTCGGGACCAAGAAAATCGTTTGGATTTCAGAAGTTTCTGGATTTTATAGTGTCCTGATTTCGGAGGTTAATTACACTGTATACACTGGGCTACATTCAGTTCTATAAATTAACTTAATGTGTTTGATCAACATATACATGATTAGCATGTCTGAAAACTAACAATTTAAATCTGACCAATTTCCTATCAACCCGTTTCATCCAGTGTTGCTTCTGTGGAATAACTTATTTTCGGACCTTTTTCCTCTCCCTGAAAACTAACAATTTAAATCTGACCTAATTATGCATACTCCATATATATCTGTATGATTACTCACGTGCTTACCACGTGCTTCCCCCTCCTCCCCCCCCCCCCCCCCCCCCCCCTCTCTCATCAGTTTGAATAAGCAATATAATATCAGGAAGTTTTGGATTCAAATCTTAACCTGGGCACATTCCTCCAGTTATCGTGTCAAACCAAAGATGTATAAAATTTGTACCAGATTCGCCCTTGTCTTGCACTCACCACATTGCGGTTTCTATGGGAACTCGGAGAACTCAGTAATGGTTCTACCCAGGAACTTATCTCCCGTGTATCATTCCTTGCTATTCCCCGGACACGTAAAATGAACCTATGAGTCTTTTCTTGAAATTAGCTGGGGTATCGCACCCAAACTCCTTCATATCTAACCACTGTCTTTTCCTATGTTTTTTTTTTCCAGCAAATAAAAAAAACCCAAAAAACCAGGACTCGTTCAATAGAAGATTAACATACTGCCTTTGAGAAAAGAGGCATGAATTTTTAGTAAAATTACCGATCTTTCCTTATCCATGAAAACATGAAGTGCAATACATGATAAAAGTTAAATGGGAAAAAATATATAACTTCTTTATTGTTACATGTATAGTTCACTTAAAATATATCTCTTTATTTTTTTTCTCATTTTTGCATGAATGTGTATATTTAACCAATATAAGTGTTTTTCATAACACCAGACGCGTGCCATACATTCTTATCAGCGGGCACAGCAGGATTTTATTTTGACCGGATATGTCACCTTTATGTATCGCCGGTACAAGTTTACCGTCGTTCACACCCCACCCCAAACCCCACCCCAAAGTGAGGAAGGGACAATCAATGTTTACACAACATGTATGTTATTACTCATACTAACATGACGGAACACATGAAAGATGGTTGCCGGCCTATTGTGAGAACATTATAAAAAAAAAGAACCAGGGTAGCTTAGTCAAAATCTGGTCCTCTATCATAATTAATATTAATAATAATAACTATGTGTATATACATACATACACTATAGGGTGTTTTAGAGTATATATTCACAACATTGCGAGTGTACTTATAATGAAGTGCGACTCTTAATACAGAAAACTCAAAATTCCAAGGAGTGCCCCAAGACAACGGAGGAAACTACCAGACATCAACAGCATGACTACCAATTTCTGCCATTAATTAATTTGATTTATATCTATATATTCTATTTTATGCGCATTATATCATTATTACTTTATTATTTTAGAATTAAATATTCATCGTAGCAATATTGTATATATTAGGAAGACATTCAATTTATCAGTATATTTCTATACCAAATCTCGTTGATGATGATATTAATTGTATAAGGTTTGGGGTGGGGGGGTTCTTAACAACAAAAAGACTAATGGACTTTAAAAAAAACTTAATAGTAATCATATACGTAAGTCTTTGAGTATTCTTATGATAGATTAAACAAATAAAAATATTTTGATTGTTAAAACAGTGAGTAAAATATAGCCACAGTTATTATATAGGAAGAAATAATTTGTACTTAAGGTTAAAAGCATGGGACCACTTTAGAAGTTGTTTGCAGATTAATTAGATTTTCTGCTATCTTCTTCGGAGAAAAATGAATTTGAGGTCAAACGCCACACAAGACATAGAAACAAATTTGTTTTGTAAGTACAGTCGGCTCTCGAAAGTTCGAACACTCTCGGGGACAAAAAAAATGTTCAAATTTTCGGTAGTGCGAATTTTCCAAAGTAAACAGAAACAAGAATGTTTGACATGCACCATCTTGGCTATATCGGTCTTAGATTTTTGGCCTTTTTCGACTTCCATTATAGCTGCATACATCGTCTCGATGGTCTTCTGCTTAGTTTTTCTCTTAATTCCACGCTTGTCAGATGCTGACTTGGTCATTATCCCCCCGTTACCGGGTCCTTGGCCAAGTTGCTCAGCTGTTCTGATATGTGTATCGTTAGACATTTTGCAGGTTATGTTGGAAACTGTAGAGTCTTGAAAATATATAGGGGTCGGACATTTGAAAGTTTCTACTCTGTCACGCCATGAACAGCAAACACAAGCCGTAACTGTCATTAATTGCTGCAATTAACAAGCTGATTAGTCACTTGGGGTTAGGAATTCGAATTTACAGGTATAAATAACGTTGATTTAATTGTACTGGGACCTCAGATCTTGTTCGAAAGTTCCAATTATCACGGTTCTGATTATCAGTACCCTAACATATAAATTTATATAGGAATTCTGCCGGGACCAAGAAACATGTTCGAAAAACATGTGGTGTTCCGAAAATCCAGATTCTAACTTTCGAGAGTCGACTGTACGTTAACTGTTGCTTAGTTACTGATTTATTTCTTTCATGCTTTCCCCCTGTATAGATGTCAATCTAGCAATTTAAATTTATATCAAATTTTATGCAAAACTTTACGCTTGACCACAAACATGATGGCGTATGGTATTGGGCAGATACTTCTATGTGTTGGTTTACAAGCGCTCATTGAGCGGTTGCAATCTTATATGAAAGGGCATAGACCAATTAGCACATAGATTAGCACAAATGCTGTAGACAATGTTCATAAGATTGCATTATTGATTTAATGATTTTCTGCATGGAATTGAAGTTCAAATATTTTTAAGGACCTGTCCAATTATAAAGGGAACAGGACAAAATAACACGCATGAAATTTAAACCATATAAACATTGAATATTGTCCTATATGGATAAGATTTAGTCTGTCTAAATCCTGATAATTTATCACAGCTGTTTGGATTGTTTGACATGCATGCAAATCAGAAAAAAAAATTGTTTACAGTGTGCTCAAAGTGAGCTTTTGTGATCGCCCTTTGTCCGTCATGTGTTGTGCGGCGTGCGTCATCAACAATTTGGCTTGTTGCCAATCTTCATGAAACTTGGTCAAAATGTTTGTCTGCATAAAATCTTGGACAAGTTTGAAATTGGGTCATGTGGGGTCAAAAAGTAGGTCAAAAGGTCAGAGCTTAGTTAAACCTTCTTAACACTCTAGAGGCCACATTTTTGGGCCCAATCTTCATGAAACTTGGTCAGAATCTTTTTCTCCATAAAATCTTGGACAAGTTCAAATTTGGGTCATGTGGGGTCAAAAAGTAGGTCACAAGGTCAAATCTAAGAAAAACCTTGTTAACACTCTAGAGGCCATTTTTGGCCCAATTTCATGAAACTTGGTCAGAATGTTTTTCCCCATAAAATCTTGGACAAGTTTGAAGTTGGGTCATGTGGGGTCAAAAAGTAGGTATATAAGATCAGGTGAGCGATTCAGGGCCATCATGGCCCTCTTGTTTTTTTAAAATAGCAGCTGATTATCCGAGTTCCTCATTAAAGTTCATAAATTAATTCATATATTCAATCAATAACTTTGACAGTCACTTAATGTATATTGGAAATACAATAAAGAAATTCAAAGCTTACAAAGTTTTTTGTTAATGAGAAAAATATAAATTTCTCTCTCTCTCTCTTTCTCTCACTCTCTCTCTCATTAGATACTTTCTTATCATCTGTAGTAAACTATGTGTACATTTTATTTAGTTCGGTGGTTTAATGTATAACTTAAAAAAAAAAGCTCCAAAAGATATTGTGCTAATTAACACATGGCAGAGTACTAGATAAACTATCAGTAAATTAGTGTTATCATTTGTTTTGATTGTAATTGTTATCATTACACGTAATCATAAAAATATATTTATAAATAATCTTCATGAAAAAAAATCTTTCTCTCATTACATATGCTTAATGTTGGTCTCGATGGAGATTGCCGAGTCCGTCACTTTTCAGGTCGACCACAATTTAGTTTGTCCCCATTCCTGTCACTTGCTATGTTTATTTCAGATGAACACATGGTTTACCAGTTATAGGTGATGATAAAATATTGTAAACAACATGATATTTTTGCATATTTCTGAACTTGTAGTCAAATCAAGCTTGCAGGTATAAAAATGTCATGTAAACCGTGCTTAATGTGTATGGTATATTGCATAACGTATATCGCAGATCATGGATCGTATTGTAAATAAAATGTATCGTATCTAATTGTAAAGGTAAATCAAACTTGCTATCGCATATCGTATATTGTCATATTTCAATTGTATATCAATCATATTTTTGACAACTGATACGATAGCACCACTGTATGACACAAAGCCATGTGATAAAGATCTTCGTAAATTTTCATTAAAGAATCTAGCAAAATATTTGTCAGTTCAAAATTATGATTGCAATAATTTTCTTGCTCATATTCTATGATAATTACTATTTTTTTTACATTTTTTTGTAGAATGTAGAACATTTAATTTTTTGGTGGTGGTGAAAAAGGTGGGGGACATGTTGACATGTTGGGTGTTTTATAAAAATTCTTATCCTTTTGGTTTTGTAGAGCAAGAGGATGTTGTTGCATTTGGAACATTTAACATTAAAGCAAAGCTCATGTGATTAGATCATTGTTTGCAATTTGATTAAGCTAGATCCAACTCAGCTGAATGTCTTTTGTTTTAAAGACATCATTTGCATATCTTACCATTTTCAGCTGCAATGTAGTTCATTGTCTTTATATGCTAAATTTGCATATAGCCTAATTAATGACTTTAAAACTTTCTGTGAAAATTGGATCAGCTGGCATGGTTTTGAAAATTGAGTAAAAACATTTGAAAGCACTTTAGAATTATTGTTGGTTAAATGCGGGAAGGGGAACTTCACACTTTATCTTCTACAACTTAAAACAATCAAATTAAATTAAAACTTTCTTCTTACAATCAGATATTGATCCTCAAATTTAAATAGACAGAATCATAAATAGCTAAGTCCTTTTTACTTAATTAAAAAACTCTAATTTAAGTAATGTGTACATGTACCAGCAGATTTTTTGACAGGTTGAGGTTTTAAAAAAAAGAAAGCAAAAATGTTAACATTTGGACAGTACATGAATGTAGAAAATAGATATATAATTGTTCTGTTAGGTTATTGTCATTTTCTAGGGCTTAAAGTAGTCTTTGTAATCAAATCTGGAATAGCCTGTGGCATTCAATTTTTTAGGTAAAACAAGAGGGCCCTATAATTGGCCCAGTTTTGCTCACCTGTCAGGAGTGTAAAATTCAACTCATCTGCTTGCCTTGGCCAGTGAAGTTTAGGGCAAGTAAGAAATCAGAACATTTCTTTGTAATGACTTTTACTATCTCAAATTTTGCAAGGTCTTTGCAGGGTGGTTGATAATTTCAGGAATTTTACACCCCTGCCTGTCTACTACTGCACTTGGGGGTATTGTAAAATCTACTAATGATCCCAAATCAGTTCATAAGCAATCTGAATGAAGAGAGTATAGCCATAAGCATTTCCTGTAAGTTTAATTAAGATTGATGCTGAAATGTAAAACAAGAATTGTCACATTATGTCACATCACATCCAGTCACACACTCACATTACGTTAGTTCTGTAATTATACCCCAACAAAAATATTGGAGTCCCCAACAGCCCCATTTTTATTTTTACATAACTTCTTATGAGTTTATTTGTTTGTCTGTCAGATGGTCTGATGACTCTGTCAGGCAGATTGACTGATATTTAGTTTAGGTATTATCATCAGTCTGGTTTCATCATCGGCAGTATTGGGGTTGGCATCGTCATTGTGAAAAACTCTAAAAATGGCCATAACTGTTAAAATATTAAACTTCACATACTTGTTCACTAGCACAAGAGCTAAATTCCCATCAAGGCCCTTAACTGTTGGGTCATCTTTCATCTAATAAATCTCCCCCTTTAAAAATTTAACAAAACTCCAAACAGATGACTGTTGACATCTGCATGTGGTGCTCTTGTTAATAATATTTGGAACAAATGTTAAACTAAAAAAAAATCAAGGCCAATTTTGACTTTGGGCATAACTTGTAAATCTAAGACCCATTGTTGCCAATTTTCATCAAAGAATTTGTCAAAAATAATTTGTCCAATCAATACTCATAATAGGCTCAACAGATTTATTATCTTTTTGATACGTATGTTTATCTCAATATAATCAAGGCCAAGTTCAACTTCGGGCAGAATCAGTTATTCAATAACACATTTATGGCTCCGTTTTCAACATTATAAGCATTTGTTGAAAAATACCTTATCTAATTGATAACTCATCAAAGGCTTAACAGATTCAAATAACTTTGATACACATGTTTATCTCAATAAAATGAAGGCCAAGTTTAACATAAAAAATAATTAGTAAATTTTTGACACAGTTATGGCCTCTTTTGAATTCAAATTTTCTAAAAAAAAAAAGACCTTGACTTAACTGTGTATAGGTTTCATATTCTGTGTAAAAGTGCTGTGTGGGGGTATCCATCACCTTCAGTGATATTTCTAATTGCTGCTAATACAGCCTCATACTTGAAATAGTGATTTTTCATCAGGCATAGCTAATAGAAAATTTGTAAGAATTTTAGCCCTTCTTCTGTGTCAAAGTGTTATGTAGGGGTATTAATTAATCCTCAGTGATTGTTTAAGTTTGCTAATTAAAGGGCTATCTTCCTATCTTTCTGGTTGGGTATCAATCATAATTGATGGTCAAAGGAATTGCTTCTAAGTTTGATCAAAATTGCTCTTGAGATACAGATAATAGAGTGTTAACAAAATGTGGCAATCCTAAATGCTCACTATGAACACATTCTGCTATCAATTGAGCTAAAAATGACAGAAGTCCAGTCAGTTGCTCAAATTATTAATACATTATTAACAAGTTTAAGTTGTTCTTGTTTGGTAATTTGACAACACCTTCTTTGAATAATTTGTGACTTTTATCTCAGCTGTGTGACTATTCAATAAACTCAGTTATTCCCCAGTTTTTCCAAAAATTAGGAAAAAAGAAAAAAAATTCAAAGTTACAGCAATATGTTTGACCATGCATAACAAATTTCTTTCAAATGATAATTCGGGAGCTTGATGCAAAACTATTGTAACTCATTTTTTATTTATATGTAGTAACAATAGTTTGGCACCAAGCCCTCAGTTATGGGTTTAATACGGTTCCACTGTGATTCACCTAGTTATAAAGAGATATGAGGTAAATAAATGTCTACACTGGAATGCACATTATTAATCAGTACTGATTTTAATGTCTTAATCTGTCAAAAAATCAATTCCATTATCTTATGACATGAGACAGGAAGGTGTCAAGTTTGACAGGATGATTTTACAGCTATACTCATTTGCAAAAGAAAGTGCATGCTTAGATTTCCTTTTATTGATGTGTACTATTCTTTTCCAAAATATATACTGTTTTGTTAAAAAGAATGGAGAAGGTAAACCTTCTTAGTTTGTGAGCAGTTGTTTGTTCTCACAAAAAAAGCACATCAATCAATGCTTTCCTGAATGTTAGGAAATAGTGTGCATCTGACAAAAGTAACATGATGCTCCTGTCACACTACACGTGTTTCCACTGTGTTGGCATGGCATTTATTTATCCAGAGCGCCATGAGATTGCAAGAAAAAAATCTGATAGTTTTTGGTAAGATGGAGATGTCACAGTATCCTACAGCATCCAAGGCATTGCTAGGGAGCTTCGATGGCGATCTATTGCATTCCTACAGAGTTTAAGTTGGCGATTGTCTGCGCTTGCACGGTGCTTCTACTGTATAAAAATTGCTTTTATGGTGCTCAGGCACACAGGAAAAGTGCAGTATAGAGGCAGTGACATCTCAGAGAACGCCATACAATCTCCAGAATAACCACAGCGTTTGCACTGCGACTGCTGTGCATGCCCACGGAGATACTTTGGCATTGTAGGAGACCTTGTGGCAATCCCACTGTGCTTTTAGGGGCCTCCACTCGCTGACTTAAACACTCACTCAACCCCTCACCGCATGGGTTCGAATCCAGGCAGGGTCATTCGAATTTTCATGTGGGGAAGCCTTCCAGCTGACTTGAGGTAGGTTGGTGGTTCTATGTGGATGCTTCCATGGATTCTGGGTCTTCCTCCACCTGTAATCAGCTGGACGTTACTATATGACTGAAATACTGTCGAAGCGACAGTAAACTCAAATAGTCAAGTAAAGTCACTGTGCTCTTATCAGTATGCCAAACTGATGCATTTGTTTTGTGCATGTTCAAAATGCTCACCGTCACTCAGCATTCTATGCGATCCTAGCAAGTTTACTGGCGATGCCACTGCATTTCTGCGCCGATGCCTGCAATCGTATCTCAGCTTTTGTATTTTTCTCGGACTGCGCGCACCTTGGCATTTTGCATTTTTCTTGGACCCCATGGGAATGTGGCCCTGGTGTGACAGGGGTATTAGGGCCAATGTGTAAGGCACAACGTTCCACTCCTCATGAGCTATAGCATATTAAAATTGATGAAGATGATGAAGACTTACAGTAGTTTTCTTCTCAGAATCAAAGAAAAAATTGTGTTGCTTTTGATAGCTGAGCTCACTGTGAGTACAGACATCAGTAGAGTGTGCATCCCAAGTTAATGGGGTAACTTGAGTACAGACATAGTAGAGTGTGCATCCTAAGTTAATGGGGTTACTTGAATACAGACATAGTAGAGTGTGCATCCCAAGTTAATGGGGTTACTTGAGTACAGACATAGTAGAGTGTGTATATTAGGTTATTTGAGTTACTTGAGTACAGACATCAGGAGAGTGTGTATATTAGGTTATTTGAATTACTTGAGTACAGACATCAGTAGAGTGTGTAAATTAGGTTATTTGAGTAACTTGAGTACAGACATCAGGAGAGTGTGTATATTAGGTTATTTGAGTTACTTGAGTACAGACATCAGTAGAGTGTGTATATTAGGTTATTTGAGTTACTTGAGTACAGACATCAGGAGAGTGTGTATATTAGGTTATTTGAGTTACTTGAGTACAGACATCAGGAGAGTGTGTATATTAGGTTATTTGAGTTACTTGAGTACAGACATCAGGAGAGTGTGTATATTGAGTTATCAGGGTTTCTTGAGTACAGACATCAGTAGAGTGTGCATCCTGAGTTATTGGGGTTACTTGAGTACAGGCATTGTAGAGTGTGTATATTGAGTTAACGGAGTTACTTGAGTACAGACATAAGTAGAATGTGCATCCCAAGCTATTGGGTTACTTGAGTAAAGACAAAGTAGAATGTGCATCCTGAGTTATTGGGGTTACCTGAGTACAGGCATCATGCATAGAGTGTGTATATTGAGTTATTAGGGTTACTTGAGTACAGGCATAGTAGAGTGTGCATCCCGAGTTATTTGGGTTACCCGAGTACAGGCATCATAGAGTGTGTATATTGAGTTATATGGGTTAATTGAGTACAGACATCAGTAGAGTGTGTTTCCCCAGTTATTGAGGTTACTGGAGTACAAACATCAGTAGAGTGTGTATCCCCAGTTATCAAGGTTACTGGAGTACAGACATCAGTAGAGTGTGTATCCCCAGTTATCGAGGTTACTGGAGTACAGACATCAGTAGAGTGTGTATCCCCAGTTATCGAGGTTACTGGAGTACAGACATCAGTAGAGTGTGTATCCCCAGTTATCAAGGTTACTGGAGTACAAACATCAGTAGAGTGTGTATCCCCACTTATCGAGGTTACTGGAGTACAGACATCAGTAGAGTGTGTATCCTGAGTTATCGAGGTTACTGGAGTACAGACATCAGTAGAGTGTGTATCCCCAGTTATCGAGGTTACTGGAGTACAGACATCAGTAGAGTGTGTATCCCCAGTGATCAAGGTTACTTGAGTACAGACATCAGTAGAGTGTGCATCCCCAGTTATCAAGGTTACTTGAGTACAGACATCAGTAGAGTGTGCATCCCCAGTGATCGAGGTTACTGGAGTACAGACATCAGTAGGGTGTGCATCCCCAGTGATCAAGGTTACTTAAGTACAGACATCAGTAGAGTGTGCATCCCGAGTTATCGAGGTTACTTGAGTACAGACATCAGTAGAGTGTGCATCCCCAGTGATCAAGGTTACTTGAGTACAGACATCAGTAGAGTGTGTATCCCCAGTGATCAAGGTTACTTGAGTACAGACATCAGTAGAGTGTGCATCCCCAGTGATCGAGGTTACTGGAGTACAGACATCAGTAGGGTGTGCATCCCCAGTGATCAAGGTTACTTGAGTACAGACATCAGTAGAGTGTGTATCCCCAGTGATCAAGGTTACTTGAGTACAGACATCAGTAGAGTGTGCATCCCCAGTTATTGAGGTTACTTGAATACAGACATCAGTAGAGTGTGCATCCCCAGTTATCAAGGTTACTTGAGTACAGACATCAGTAAAGTGCGCATCCCCAGTTAGCAAGGTTACTTGAATACAGACATCAGTAGAGTGTGCATCCCCAGTTATCAAAGTTACTGGAGTACAGACATCAGTTGGGTGTGTATCCCCAGTTATTGAGGTTACTGGAGTAAAGACATCAGTAAAGTGTTTATCTCTATATATGCTAGAAGGACTGTTTATCATGCAGCATATGCTACTCATCTCAGTTGTATACAGAGGAAACTAATTAGATAAATATCAAGTCAGACTCACATATTGCAGTAAAAAGTTTTAAAGACTCTCACATTGTCTGAGCAGTCTTTAATCTTTCACAATTAGACATGTGTTGACATCTTCATAGAACAGACCCAGATCTGACAGTTCCTTCCAGGATCAGGGTCTCCTATAATGTTTGCTAATACAATATTGCAGCTTAGAAACACAGTCTGCGTAGCAAAGAAAAAAAAAATTAAAATTCTGTTGATTTATATTCACCAAGGGAATGTTTTAAATGAAAAAAATGGAAATCTAAATAGAAACCTTACTTGGATCATAATGCAATAATGTTATTTGGTAGTTAAAGGAGGATGTTTTTGAAAAACACAATGCCCCTGCAGGAGCAAAACACCTTTGGCCTCAACCCCAAGGTCAAATAATTGATGTCAGTTAAAAAAATTGGACTAGCTATAGTTGTGGTTCGTGGTCACTGTATTTTCCAGTTTCACCATATATTTATGTATGAAGTTTCAAATCATTACTGTGTATTTACTTTTTAAGTATTTAAAAAATGAGTTTTCAGTTTCAAATTATTAAAGAGTTTTTGCTCTTGCCAAAACTTTTGAGAGAAAAAAGGAAGAAAATTTAAAAAAATGGACAAGACGAGTTATGGTTCTTAGTCACCTTATATTTATGTGTGGAATTTCAAGTCAGTACATTGTTTGGTATCCATGTCATGGCCAAATTGTTAAACTTGACAAATGGACAGACAGGGCAAAAACAATATGTCCCCAGATAAATCAATATAATTTTTACCCAATCATTCCTTGTGTATACTTTCACTTCAAGCCCAGTGTTTATACACAGATTTGTTATAGAGTTATGTGCCCTTTATAGGCAAATTTTGTATGAAATGACCGTTTCTGCGCAATAACTTATGAAATACTTAATCTACTGAATATATATTTGGTATACAAGTATATAATATCAAAATACTGGTCAAGTTTGATTTTGCTAACAATCCACTGATTTGTTATAGTGTTATGTGCCCATTATAGGCAAATTTCTTGTGAAATGACTATTAAAATGCTACTTTTGAAAGATTTAAGGATAAAGTTAACTGAATTGATAAATTCATTCATTCTCTATTACTAATAATAGAATAAATTATTATTGAGATAAAAACTACTTGCATTTTTTTTTAAGAATTATCATCATCCATGGCATTGGAAACAATATCAAGACTGCTTTCTCATATGAAAAACAGTACTTTGTACTTTTCCTTTGGCACATATAGCCAAACCTTAGCAGCAATCTTGTTGGCAATGCACAATAGCTCCCTTGAAGAAATAGAAGTATATTGCCCCTAGACAAAAATTCCTGATGACTGGTCCATATACTGTCAGTAAGATGTAATACCCAATAAGTTACAGGCAGGCTGTCCAGATCTGATTATTTTTGTCAATTCTGTCATTTTCTGGATGGTTTATACAAGTTGTAATTGAAATAGACTATGTCCTGAATGTAGCCAAATAAGATTGGGAGGGACATCTTTCCTTTATTTTCTTCATTTTAACACAGACGAAAAAGGGATGAAAAAAGGAAAAAAAAGCTAGAACAATTAAGATTTGGATAAATTTAGACAAGGATTTAACTGAAACAGAACATGACCTATATAGGGGCACACTGGTAAGTTACAGGTTATTTCTGGGCCATTATTTTCTTACTGGTTCAAACTTGCAATGTCTTAGAATTTAGATTTGGCCATGTATTATGTAGTGTCAAACAGCAGGTTTATTGGTTTTGGAAACATTAACAACAGCTCTTCATGTGAAGGCCTTTATTTTCTTCATATTTTGCATAATTATGCTACTACAACAGCCCAACAAGGGAGACAACTTCTAAAGTTGAAAAAGGTACAGTTTCATCAAGGGGCAAATTCACATACAAGTATAAAATGACAAGTCCATTGTTACGTATTACATGAATAGAAAACAGGGTGTGGGCAATAATTCAATTTTCTTTCTCCTCAAAATATGAAATATTACCCATGTAGATCATAAATGTCACTGTTACACAATAGCAAAAAAAAAATGAGTTGTGCTCTGGGAAGGTTCTCTTGCACTAACTCTCAGAGGAAGAGAAAAAATGAACTATGCAATATCTGTCAGAGACCTGAAATGATTTTGTAGAAAGATATTCTGTTACATTCCACAACATTCATCTTGAGTAACTTAATCTGGACATCCATCAATAGTAGGCATATGCTAGTTGTCTGCAGTATTATTAAGTAATTGAATGCAGATTAATACTTTTTGGACGGCCCTTGCATGTGTAGGAAATATATCTTTTGCATTAAAGAAGAATAGCTAATAACATAGATGAATTTTATTCATGATTGTATATCAATGTCTGTAAGTATATTTATATTATGTGAGATAGCTGACTTGTGTTACATACTGTTATAGCACCTTTTATGTATAGTAAAGGGTTTTATGCTGCCAAATTGATAGATCAGGGGCATATTCTTTTTGTCCTGTCTGTCTGTTTGTTTGTCTGCAATTTGACATTCAGACAATTTGAACCATGTCCATACATGGAAAACTATGCAAGGTATTGGCTTCAAACTTAAAACTCCCATAGATGATGATTAGAACTAATTGCAGTGATTAAGAACCATAACTCTACCTGCTCCCAATTTTTTTAATAATCTTCCTTTATTTAATTAGGTTTTCGCCTCTGCAGGGCGAAAACCTATTGTTCTTCTTCTGTTGATTTGTTTTTTTTTTTATTTTTATTATTTTTCCAATTCCACCCATTTTTGTGTCCAGCCTAGCGGCCAGATGAGAAAAGCTACAGCTATGAAATTTTGGGCATGGAGTCATCTATATCCGAATATGTGCCTAAATGGTCAAACTTTTCACTTTTGTTTCTGATTTAGCCACTAGGGGGCGCAATGCATGTAATCACTGTTTTGCTAATAACTCAAAAATTTGAAACCTGATTTAGATGCGGTTTTTTACATAATGTTCCTTGTTGACAGCCCAATCAAATATGATGGAAATCTTATCATCGCGTACGGGAAAAAAATTGTTCTAGGAGAGGTTGAATGTTCGAACCTTGGAAAAAAGTGAAATAATGAGGGTAGGTCTACGAAAAACCTTCCCACTTTTGTTAGAGATCAGATAGAAGAAATCTGTTTGCTGCATACGATTTGCAAGACATATACGCACAAAATATATGGGGTGGCGAATTTAAGAAATGCGTGGTTTGTCCTCTAGAACAGGTCAAACTTCACTAAATTTTAGGAAAAATTAAAATTTCAAAAACATGTTTTTGTCGCTCCTGACTTTATTTTCTGTTCATTCTTCATGATATTTTCACACAATATGTATTGTTATGTTTGAAAGGGCCTTACAATAAAAAAATTAAAAGAAATTTGAAAAGGTCAAGGTCATATTACGATTATTGTGTTTTTATTCGGCCACAAATAGCTCCAAAACTAAAAATATTTAATTGAGAGTATATGAACAAAAGTTTTAGTTCTTAAAGAGCTCGTTCCAGTGATGTTTAGTTTTTGAAGATCGGACTTAATTTGGTCATTATACGGCAGTCCAAAGTTTGATCCTTTTTTGGAATAATTGTAAATCAGGTTTTATGCTTCAAATTCTGATACACAAGAATAAAAAGTTTGACTTGTGCGACTAGTATACTTGATTGAACTATTTGCTGCTTTGCTAGGTACCAAACAGTAAAATTTTTATCAATTTTCTATCTCATTTTGCCGCTAGGAGGCGCTTTTCTTGAAATCATTCTTTTGCTTATAATTCAAAAAGTTGAAGCCTGATCCAAATGCGGTTAATTGAATTATGTTCCTTGTTGATAGCCTAATAAATATGATAGTTTCTAGGTATGAGTGGCTGAAACTTTTTGAGCTAGTAACGGAAGGTTGAAAGTTCGAATCTCGTAAAAAACTGCAAATGAGGGTAGGTCTACGAAAAACCTATCCATTTTTGTTAGAAATTAGATAGAAGAATTCTGTTTGCTGCAAATGATTTGCAAGACATATACGCACAAAATATATGGGGTGGCGAATTTAAGAAATGCATGGTTTGTCCTCTAGAAAAAGGTCAAACTTCACTAAAATTTAGGAAAAATTAAAATTTCAAAAACATGTTTTTTTGTCGCTCCTGACTTTATTTTCTGTTCATTCTTCATGAAATTTTCACAAGTTATGTATTGTTATGTTTGAAAGGGCCTCACAATTAAAAAGTTAAAAAAACATTGAAAAGGTCAAGGTCATATTACGATAATTGTGTTTTTATTCGGCCCCAAAGTGCTCCAAATCTAAAAATATTTCATTGAGAGTATATGAACAGAAGTTTTAGTTCTAAATAGTTCTTTCGTATAATGTTTAGTTTTTGAAGATCGGACTTGATCTTTTCATTTTACGGCAATCCAAAGTTTGATCCTTTTTTGGAATAATTGTTATTCAGTTTTTATGCTTAAAATTGTGATATATAAGAAAAAGAATGTTCGATTAGTGCGACTTATATACTTGTTAGAACTATTTGCTGCATTTCTAGGTACCTAATTGTAAAATTTTTATCATTTTTTTTCTCATTTTGCCGCTAGAGGGCGCTTTGCTTAAAATCACTCTTTTGCCTATAACTCAAAACGTTAAAGTCTAATTGAAATGCGGTTTTCAGCATTTTGTTCCTTGTTGACAGCACCACAGAATGTGATGTGATGTGATGATAGGGTATGGGGAAATATTTGCGCTAGAGGAGTTTGAATGTTCTAACATTCAAAAAAAAAAACAAAAAAAAACTGTGCAAATGAGAGTAGGTCTTCAAAAAACCTTTGCGTTCTGTTTCATATTAAAAATTGTGGCTGAGTTGAAATAAAGTGTTCAAGTTGATTAGGTTAAAAGCGAAAACCAAGATACCGCTTGCGGTTCTAGTTTTATGATTTTTTTTTTGCGTCCTGAAAAAACTCATAACTCATTTACTTATTGGGATAAAAGCTTGATATTTAGTGTACTTACTCCACTAATTACCATCAGTTATTCTGCATCTGAGCCCTTGGGTTGGGCCAAGATGAGTTAGTCTAGGATGGGGCATCATGTTTTATAAACACATCTTGTTTAATAATAATTTTGAAACAATGTTTGTTCCCTATGGGATTCAAACCCACAACCCAACACTACTGAAAGTATAAATAGAAATCTTAATGTCATTGAATTGGATTTGGGTACATCTTGTCTGTAGAGATGTAGATTCAGGTTCATCAATGGCCAATGTCACTGTGTAAAGATGAATTCATGGTTAGAAGGATTATTTGATGTATGACTTGGTAAATGTAAAGCTTGCATAAGAAAATATGTTTATCAGATTCAGGACAATTACGTCAAGGCTAGTAAGTAAGTAAAGTAAAGTAAGTAAAGTCCTTATTTTAAGTGGATACACATGTGTTCCATATAAATGAACAATATTTACAAAAAAAAAAATTTCAACAAAATAACAACAATATATGAAATAAAAAACAATAAACAAACAAAAAAAAGAACAAATATTACTTGTCCCACTCTGGGAATTCGCACTGTAAATAAGAATATTTAAATTGATAGACAGAAGAAGCTGTGTGGACAGAGAAGGTAAGGAATTCCATAATTTAGGACCTGAATAAGAATGACTTTTGCGGAATAATTCAATGCGTGGTTTTGGTACTTTAAGGAGGTTATTAGTTGATGATCATTAAACTGCCTCACTGTATGATCTACATATTGGACATATTACACAGATAAGATGGATTTAAATAGTTCAATGATTGTAGATTAAAATACTTTTTTTGTAATCAATTTGATCTTAAATTTTCAGCCATTTTAATGCCTTAAGGCTCTGGAACTGTAATGGTGACCTTCCAAAATCCTAAAAATGATATTATTTCCTGAATCTATACTATAAAACACATTGTATGGTGAATTTTTATTTAAATTTACCGTTTATAACTAAAGTTATTGACATTTTTATGTATTTTCCCTTAATGTTCAGAAATGGTCGAAATAATACAAGGGTAAAAAATAAAAAAAGTACACTTTTTTTATAAACAACTGTTTTATGTTCACATTTTAACCCATTTTCCTGTTTTACAACAACTAAATATTAATTAAAATCAATAGAATTGAGCTTTGGACAAATATTTTTCAAGATATAGAGTTTTATCTACATATACTCACATGCAAATTTTCCAGTTTTTCTGTCATGTTTAAAAACTTCAACTATCTTTAAAGCTAAATATCTCAAGTATGGATTAAGTTTAAGACATGAAACAACTTTAAAAATTTTCTGCAATAATAACTCTACATAATATGAGATTCAATAGAAGTTTTACCATTCCAAAAAAAAAAAATAGCAAGTTATATAAGGTGACTATAATGAAACTCCAAGCGAAAAATTACGTCAAAATAGTCAATATTAATTAAATAGTAAATCTTTAAATCAAAAAATCATCTATATATGATACAAAAATGAGTTTTTAACTTCAAAAACACAAATATATCACAGAATACATGGTTAACCTTGTTCTTTTGAACAATATATGAATGCAACGGAGCTGAACATTCAGTATATATCATAAACTCT
The DNA here is from genome assembly GCA_021229015.1 of Solen grandis. Taxonomy (NCBI): domain Eukaryota; kingdom Metazoa; phylum Mollusca; class Bivalvia; order Adapedonta; family Solenidae; genus Solen; species Solen grandis. Next base: position 33,206,178 of record CM037785.1, on the reverse strand, counting down.
GCCTGCAGGTCCAATGGTCCAAGATGTGTCTGTTAATAACATACATGAATATCACATTTACTACAAATGGTGTAAAGGGCCATGTGAAGGCTTTCTTAAGTCTCCATATTTTTCATCTCAGTTTAATTAGTATTTATTATTACCTCCCTTTAAAGGTACATTTGTGTCTGCTCCAGAGTTTTTTTTTGTTTTTTTTTTTTGCATTGCTCTCATTATTTTGTTACTTTGACATTTCCATTCATACCTACATCAACTGTTTATAAAGTGTTGCTTACAGATAGCACATGTCCTTCTGTTGATAGTTTGTTAACCATTACTGATTTTAATCAGTTTTTCTGAAGGAAACCTCTGGTTATAAATATGGGGTAAGTCAGAGGGCGGGCATATAGGCTGTGTAAACAAATACCTCTGTGCGCAACTCCTCCTTCATTTTTCAATGAATTTAATCTAAACTTTCACATAAATATAACTACTAAGTGACCAGGCACATTTTGTTTGGGTTTTGCATTTCAACCATTTTTGATGGAGTTATGGCCCTTTCATATTTTTTCACATATATAATATATAATAAAACCTTTGTGTGCAATTCTTTCTATGTTTCTGCATGGATTTTGCCCAAATGAAAACCTGGAGCACGACTTTAAACTTGTCAATAAAACATCAAGTTCAATAACACGTCGTCCGTGCCGCCAACTCTCGCGATCCACATGTGATGGCACATTTACCTCACAAACACAAGATGAGACATTACAGTCTTTGCCTGTACACACAGTCCCAACACAATAATTATGTTCGACTTCAATTTTACACTTCTTGGCCTTTACAGCGCAAGCTTTGCTGAAACGACTTCGCAAGTAGCGTCGCTGAACACCAGTTTCAGCCATTTTGATTACCCAACTACGTATCGGTAAACCCCACCAAATTATAGGAAATTACTAAAAATAGAATAAACCGGAAATCGACGATAATTAATGATTACGGATCATTCGGCAAACACGGACATTTCCGAGTGTCGGTGTTTGCCGAAGTTCATTACAGTTCCAGAGCCTTAAATAGATCTTTTGTAGTTGCATCAAAATCTATACCCAAAATTATTCTTGCAGCTCTTTTTTGAAACTTTAGTATTTTATCAAAGCTGGGTTTTGTTACAGTTACCCCAGACAGTACAAACAGTGTGTGGCAGATACTGTACAGTCTTTTAGTCAGCTTGATTCCATGAACTAACATTGTCATGAAATATCCAGACATTAGGTTTTAAGTTTTTAGCTCGACTTTTCAAAGAATAAGTGGAGCTGTCCTTCTCAATGAGTATTGGTGTCTGCATCTTGCATGTTTTGCATACAATTTACAATGATTCATACATCTTGATAACTGGCTATGATTATTGATTTAACCCTTTCCCGCATATATACTCATTTTGACGCCCTCAGTAGGTATCCCATAAAGCCTGATCTGCAGAAAACTACAGTTAAACCTTACCAGATTTAATTACAAAATCCTCATTTCCAGACCATTGAGGAGCAGCGAACAGCATAAAACCTGATCAGCCTGCGAGTAACCTGTGAGTTACTCGCAGGCTGATCTGGTTTTATGCTGTTCGCATAGGTCTTTTCATGGTGTCCTCTATGATGGAAAGAGTTAATACTTCATTTAGGTCTTCAGGGGCATTTAAAAACATGTTAGATAACTCTTGACCAAATTGGATACTAATTATGGCCCTTCTTTAGACTAGGAGTATTTAGCTATACGTTCGCATGCAATATACTTTTATGTTAATAATTCAGCAATGCCTGGAAACTTCATACAGGTGTTTGGAAGTATCACAAGGCCGTCAAGTTAGATATCTCTTGTCTGAATTTATTATAAATTATGGCCCCTTTTGAACTTTAACATGAGTTTTACATGCAACTTGGTTAAACTAACTAGTGATGGAATACAAAGCTCGCTGTCTTATGGAAAGCTTTTTTATTTATCTGGCAGGCTCTAACATGCAAATGTTTACAGATGTAAAAGTTATGGCTATCAGCAAAAGACAAACTTTTAACTCACAAAATTTGGGTAATTACACAATTGTTCTGTTCCTCATGGAGGATACACATTGTGTACAAAGATGGTATACAAAAGGCCATCCTTCAGGGGATGGTTGGTATTTAGGGTCCATTGCATCAAGGTTAATATTGATAAAAAGAGAAGAAGAACAAAACAATTTTCTGAATTTTAAATGGTTATTGACATAAAATTGCAATGAATGTTTGGAACTTGTGAAGTCTGTATGTCGAAATGGATTAATTTAAAATGGGTCAATCCAAGTTGATCAATAAGACCAACCTCATGTGGAAAAGAATTGACCTCACTTCCCTCCCCAACCCCACATTGGTTTGTTAGTTTACAAATGTTGATTGTTTTGTGTAGGACTTCCACTTTCAAAGAAACTGTTTTTTAATGGCAGCAGCAAAGAAAATATTCCTGTTTTCAATATACATGACAGAGAAATTTTATAAGCTGCAAAGATGCAGGAAACTTGGCTAATACGATGTAGAGTGGTCCCGGAACGTTCCACAGGAAGGTGATAATTGATAGATGTTGATCATTAAGGTATCATTACGTTTCATAAAGTGACAGCCTGGCTCTTGTAGAACTCCGGTGATGAGTAAATCAATACATCTGCTGGGAAGGTGAGACAATGGCGCCAGACTGGTGAGAGAGCATGTTTTTAGCCTCCTCTGCGTAACAACGTAGTTTGGCATGTTACTGAAATCATGTAAAACCGGAGAAGTACATAAGTTGTTTTCTGTCTGGTCAGAGGTTTTTATAGTTAGAATTTTTTGTGCACTTGCAAGAGTAATTGTTCAATGTCATAGCTGATAATCCTGCACAACATTTGACAAGGTGCCAGGTTATATACTGATTCTGTAGTGGCTGTATGTCTGTCACATTTTACAAGAAATCTTGAAGCCATTTGGGAAACAATCAATCATTACACATATATGTATTTGTAAAAAGTCAGTCTCAGGGTAAAAACACCTCTGTCTTGAGAGATTTTCAAGAGTTATGGCCCCTTTTTAGTGTGTCTGTTTTTAAAAGAGAAAAAGCCAACTTGTCATGACATCATCCTGTTTTTAAAAGAGAAAAAGCCAACTTGTTATGACATCATCATAAAAAACTTTGACCTTGGCTTAACCTCTAAACTATTGAACCTTCTATAATCAAACTTCACATACTCATTCACTATCACAAGAGCTATATTCCAGTCAATGGCCATAAGTCTAAGTCCATTTTGACCAAATTTGTCTCCTTTTTAGCTCACCTGAGCGGAACGTGCTCATGGTGAGCTATTGTGATCCCCTTTATTTTTGGTGTCAGGCATTGTCTTATGGACCTCTACCAAGGTTGTTCAAATCATGGCCCTGGGGTCAAAATTGGCCCCGCCCCAGGGTTCGCTTGATTTTACATAGAATTACAAAGGAAAAACTAGAAAAAATCTTCTTTTCAGAAACCACAAGGCCTGGAGCTTAGGTATTTAGTGTGTAACATGGCCTAGTTGATCTCTACCAAGTTTGTTCAAGTCATGGCCCTGGGGTCAAAATTGGCCCTGCCCAGGGTCACTTGATCTTATATAGACTTATTTTGGAATATCTAAAAAAATATAGACTTATTAGAGCTATGACCTTCAAATTTAGATGGTGGGTACAGTTTTTGTGTGGATTTTAGATTATCTTGCTGTATTTCTGCATGGAATATGTGTTCAGTATGACTCATAATACAATAATTGGCAATGAAGGCACTGTTTCTCAGATGAGCGATTCAGTGCTATCTTGGCCCTCTTGTTTAAAAAATAAATTTAGTGAAAAATTTTAATCTTGGCCATAACTTTTTAACTATTAAACCATCTGTCATCAAACTTCACATACTTGTTCACCATCAGCTACATTCTCATTAAAGACCATAACTCTAATGTCCATTTTGACCTAATTTATCTCCCCTTTTTAAAAAAACAAACAGACAAGCGTTAGCATCCAGATGCGGTGCTCTTGTGTACTTGGGAAATAATCCTGTATGCATGTCCTATTGTTTTGAAAGGTTGAATATCTTGAAGAGCATTAAAATTTGGTGTTGAGCCCAATATCTCCAAGGTCAAGGTCACCATGAGTAGAATATAGTAATATATCATTAATGGTGACCTTAACCTTAGATGTATTGGGTTCAGCTGTGGTTAGGGTGCTTCTTCAAGCTTTATTTTCATAATATATCTCATATTTGTAAGCTTTGTTGTATGAAATTTTACTCGAGGTTAGTGCCTATGCTTGGGCAAAGCCAATACCTTCAAGGCCAAGGTCACCTTGAGTGGTTACTTTGGCTGCACTTTGGTACAAGTTTTGTGTGTAAGATCCACTTAGCAGTTCTCAAAAAAAAAAAGAATCTTGATGGTGTTGGTTTGAAATCTTTTAGTGTCTGGAAGAAATAAGATAACTCTTATACAAATTGTAGCCCCTTTATAACTAAAACAATGTATGTAATTGATTAGATATACTTTTTTTATCTTATGTTAATTGATTAAATATTGTGTTATGTCAGTGAGATGAAATCCATATCTCATGGTATGAGTTATATAGATTTGCCAGAACTACTTTTTTACTATTAAATGGTATATATATTTATGGGTATATAGCAACATTTATCATAAAATTAAAAGAAAATTGGTTTGTTTTGAGTAAATGTGGAATATATCTTATCTTGAAATGATAAAATTTTCACTAGCACAACATGCTCATGAAAATATTAAATTGTATCACTTCTCAATGAGATGTATTCCATATCCACTCAAAACAAATATCCTCTCTATATCTCAGTATCTATTGATGAGGCTGTCATTAAAAATTGTTTGATTGTAGAGCTCTGACCCTTTTCTGGGGGATGGGGGAGGGGATAGGTTTTTCTTTTATTTCAAATGATAAAAATATAGCTGAAAGATTTTTTTTTCTATGGATGGAGATAAAAAGATCAAATTCAAAGACCACCCCCCCCCACAAAAAAAATAGAGTTGGGGCCATTTTGATGGGTCAGTCAGAGCACTACAAACACAAACAAACATATTTTTAAATCTTGGCCAGGAATTTGTTTGAATATATCTTTGAATGGTTTCAGACAGTTGGATTCATGTAATGCAGATTATCAGTGCAGATCTTGATGGAAATTTACTTCATTGCATGAATTTTCCCATTTAATTAATATGAAGGAATTGCTTTCCAAGATCTTTCACTCGCTATTCTGTATGGATATAGCCTCCACTGACAATCCTTAATGAAGCATTAAACATTGAAATGGATTCAAAATAAAGAACTGGCTTCATCAATTTTCTTGATCTTTGCATCTCTGAAATTTCCTGAAGATAAGCTACTGGGGCTGTTGAATAGCTTTGAAATAAAAGTAAGTAGTGTGGGGTTTAATTTCCCTCAGACATATGCAGGCCTTGAGACTGATATAATTTGGGTTTGATCCCTGACTGGAACAGACCAGAGTTGTTAAAAATGGAACTGGTAGCTTTATGCTTGATGCTTAGCATATATCCAGAGTAATTCCAGGACTGTTTGGCCCAGTGCTAGGATAATGTGACTGTGTGTACGGCGTGATACTGCAGTGTGGCAGCATTATATCTGTCTCAAGTAGACATCATCTCCAAATGACTGAAATACTGTCGGTGGGACGATAAACCTAACAAACAAACTGATTTACTGCCCAAAAAGCAAACATTGTACTTCAGTCTGTATTGTCTGGCAATATTGACCTGAGACTTGGTTAAGTTTCCGGGTTGTTCTTCATTAGTTTCTGTGAATTATTATGATCCAATTCATTATTTTCAATGCTAGTATGGTTTGCTATGCTGTTTACTTTACATAAGTCCAGATGACCATGTGGTGAGTTCATCGGTTTGAAATCACAAAGTGGCAGGTTCGATTCCTAGATACACTCTAAAATTTCTGATTCACTTTTTTTTTTTCATTTGTCATTTAATTAGATGCAGTTTTTGAGTGGATGGGTGGATTATATTTTATATTTTTGTTGTGTTTTTTATTTATGTTCTTTTAATCTTATATGCAGTTGAGGGGGGCCTCCGTGGCTGAGAGGGTTAAGTCGCTCACTTTAACATTCACTCAGCCCCTCAATGCGTGGGTTTGAATCCCGGCATGGTCATTTGAATTTTCATGTGAGGAAGCCTTCCAACTGGCTTACGGTAGGTCGGTGGTTCTATCCGGATGCCTCCATGCATTCAGGGTCTTCCTCCACCTGTAATTAGCTGGACATCGCTATATGACTGATATACTGATGGTGGTAAACTCAAATAGTCAAGTCAGTCTAGTCTATATGCAGTTGAGTATTGAGGAAACATTCTAAAGTAGCCTATTCATCAATTATTTTGATAAAATTCTGCTATGTATGTGGGATTGACATGTACATGTGGTACATTTATCAAACCTACTGGTAAAAAATAATAACAAGTAAAAAAAGTATGAAAAACATGTATGGTCTGAGCTAGATTCGAATCCACAACATTCAGCTTCAAATGCTAGCATATTATCATTGAGGCTAGCAGGGCATGTGATACATGATACACATATGCATTGTACCATACTTTAATGTTCACATGGTTGACTTTGGAAACTGACAATTGCCAAAGAAAAGTCACTGCATATTAAGATGTCTCCTGTTACATTGCCAGACAAGAGGGGTAGGATGCACACTGGAGCCTCATTATCTTGATATAGACCCCATAGGAGTAAAAATGGCCACAAAGTCAATAACCTTTTACCTCATAAAAACATGTGTCAGTTCCTTGACAAACAGAGCAGACACGGGTCAGACAGCTTCTGGAAGGGGCCTCTGTTTGCTCAGACAAGAAAAAAAAATTCAGTTCATAAATATTCATTCTAGTCATAAACTTTGTTCATGAATATTCATGAGATAAAGGGTTAATACCAACCATTTAACAAGCTATACATTACTGATTTCTTCATTTTGTTTGTTTTAACATGCTATGCACAAGCCAAAGTTCTTAAAATTTCTGATTTTCATTCTTCTGCTTTAACTAAAAACTAAATCTCATTGAGCGAAATATTTCTTTATAGTTTGAGATTGAGATCATTAAACATTTAAGTGTTTTTGCAGCTGAGATCTCCTGGCCTGCAATGGATTTGTATGGGAGGGATTTAATGGTGACACAATCCCAGAATGCCTCAGAACATTTCCGCCAAATAAGCGTGATGTTCTGCCGCACTTAAGAAATGAAATAAAGAACCATAAAGAATACCCTATGTTAAATCTGTTCTGATGTGTTTGAGAGGTTGTGAGCTTAGCACATCTAAAAGATGTTTTGACTGTCTGGGTTATTCTTAACCACAGACTGATTGCATTTGCATATGTGATACGCTAACAAGGGAAATTAAGTCATTCTATTGTTAATTAGAGCAAATTATTGAAGGACTAACAAACAAATTTAACCATTGTGTTTGAATTCATTTAGATACTAGAAATATTTGATAAAAATCAGAATTTGGTGTGCAGCTGATAGCTGAGCCACTCTACCTCTTTCTTTGTTTTTCTCCCTCTTTGTCTGTCCCTGTATCTGTCTGTCAGTCTGTCTGTTATAATCAATTTATCTGTCTGTGATATTTTCATTGATTTCGTGCATGACTTTATCCATGAATATTTATCCCCATGAAAAGCATTTATTTCATAGACCTCATGTATTCTATAACATGGTTCGATGAATATATTTACCAACACAATTGATTTAATCACAAATTCTATGAAATTTAATGTCAGTGAAAATAAATGATTTTACAGTATGAGAGACTCCCACAACCATCATCTAACATAGAGATAAAAATCACATTAGGAAAGGGAAAAAAATATCCTGTTTTTGAGTAAAATCTTCATTTTAGTGACTGAGAGACTTGGCAACTGATGTAACCTTTGCTTTCCTTCAGTTTTTGTATTGCCATTTCTAATACTGTTTCAGGTTGTGTAAGGTAAGTTGAGTTGTAAGTGCAGTCTCTCTAAACATTACAACTGGACATGACACGATGTGAAGCAGCTGTCTGAAACAAGTAGGATTTTTAGCTCACCTGAGCAAAGCTCAGGGTGAGCTATTGTGATCCCTTGAGTGTCCGTCATCACAATTTAGTGTTTACACTCTATCACCACCAAACTTGAAGACAATGTTTATGACCATAAGCTCGCAATCAAATTCAATTATAACTGATATTGGCTAGTTAATTTAGTAGTTATGCCCCTTTCATTATATAAAAAAACCCACACAAAAAAAGATTTCACTTTGTTTATGCTCTAGCATCTTTATTTCATAAGCAATCATATTTTTCAGGTGAGCCATTAAAGGCCATCTTGGCCCTCTTGTTTTTTGTTCCAATGATCATGGCATTTTGGTTCCATTAAGGAAGTACATTGGTGTACTTGTCATCAGTTGGATGATCAAAGCAGTATGTTCTATTATCCCCTTACTCCATGAATATTAATGGTTAAATTTATGACTCTATAACTGTGGATAGTCTGAGCTACAATATTGTATAAGCAAACAGAGAAGTCCCTGATCAGACAGCTTTCAGGAGCTGTCAGATTTGAGTCTGATCTTTTTGCCATAGCGTCAAAATGAGTCTTTATGAATTGAAAGATTAAAATCCTCTAAATTATACTGTAAATGAATATAACTCAAAAAATGAATGAATTAACCATGCAGTACCTATGGCAAAGAAAGTTCAAGTATCTGACAGCCAGGCAACTGTCACAACCCAGTTAACCCTACAATACTGTGGGCACTTCTTGTAACTGTTTTTGCCACCAGTGAAGACCAACATCATCCTGCACATCCTTATCATGGTATTAAAGCAAGCACCCCCATAAACAAATAATGGGATGGTCTGTAATGAAGGAAGGACAAGTCCAATAAGGATGGCATGGTATGGGTTAATGGAAGATGATGGTGGGTTTCAAACCAATCACTTCAGATCCATAGGTTGAAAACACGACCTCATTTAATTTGTCTATCGCAAACACATTAGAAAACAGGGTGGGTTGTGGATGCGACATTAAATACAAATAATGCATAGTTTGGATCTGAGAAAATTGTTAGATTTGTGTAGTCAATTATGTTTTATGATATGCAAGTTTCAACCAGGAAATATAATGTTACAATAAATGCTCAGGCCTGCATCAAAATAAAATGTTCAAATTTAAACGGAATAATATTTCTACATTATCCTCTTGGAATGTCAGAATTTTGCCTACCAGTATTTGATAAATAGAGGATATCTGGAACTCACATAATTTGGTTTTTCCATGTAGGTAGGAACAAGGTGTTCATGTAATTGTTGCCGAAAAGCATGCAGCATAACAGTAATTCTGTTATTATTCTTAGTGGACCTTTGTTCATTTTTAACGGTAAAAATGTGTTTGTACCTACATGGAACTGGAAAAAACACTGTGTTTGTTATTCTGGAGTAGGTCTATTCTTCACAAGGAATAAGGTGTGAACAGAAATGGTTTAGCATTTCTGCAAAGAAGAAAGAAAGGAAAACTGTTCAGGATAAAGACTATTTTACATAATCAAGCCCTACACCTTAGTCTTACTTGTAATACACTAGAAACTTAACGATCACCCCTAACCCTAATCTACCTTGCATGGCAGTAAAAAGTGTCACACACTTCGCTTCTAGGATGGTTTATTATCCATGGAACTAAAGGGACATGCTCCAAATTACCTTTGTCATGTCAATTTGGGGTTTTCTAGGGGAAATGATGGGGGAGAGAGAATGTCATTAACAGTCCATTGTTGAAGACTGAATGGAAATCTACTGATAATTAAACTTGGCAGTACTGAGTGATACGTAGGCTGGCAGTAGTGAGTGATATATAGGCTTGGAGTCTAAGTAACCATAAGCCTGCATTATCTTATGCTTACAAATTGCCACCATTTTTAACGGTGGCCACAAAGGCATGTGGGTAAAGTTGCTACTTCTCATAGGTACTCGTAAAGAAGCCATTGTAATAGTTTTGCAATTACCCATGATGTATGATTTTTTGCCACTGAGTTGGCGACTTGAACTTATGTATAAATGCAGGTCCATTATGATGTGACATTTTAGGTGTTCAAGTCTAGAATGAGGAATATCAGAATATAACTATGTCACATTTAATTAATTTAGTCAGTAAAGCATTTAATGATGTAATAGTTTGGGATCTATTGTTGAGCCTTGTCCCTTTACATATATTGAGAGCATCCCCGTCGTCAACAATTGCTTGTGAACACTCTAGAAGCAACAGTTTTGGCCCAATCTTCATGAAACTTTGTCAGGATGTTAGTCTTTATGCTATGTAAGATGTGTTTGAAATTGGGTCAAGAACTAGGTCACTAGGTCAAATCTTAGAAAAACCTTGTGAACACTCTAAGAGGCCACAGTTTTAGCCTAACCTTAATGTAACTTGGTCAGAATGTTTGTTTACATCAAATCTTCGATGAATTCGAAACTGGGCCACATTGGGTCAAAAAGAAGGTCACCAGGGCAAATTTTAGAGTCTTCATTAAACTTGATAAGAATGATGACTGCATGAATTCCCAGTTGAGTGCTAATTCAGGTAGGGTCAAAATCTAGGTCACTTAGTCAAATGTTAGAAAAAACACATAAGATGCCACATTTTTTGTCATCATGCCTAACAAAGCAATCTTACTCAGGTGAGCAACACAGGGCCATCTTGGCCCTCTTGTTGCATATTTGGCCCTTCTTAAATTTTTTTTTCGAAATACAGAAAATTATATTATACTGTGCTTCATATTCCACACATGTTACCAAATTGATGTAATATGTTCTTATAATATGGTTAGGATTTTCCAAGTATGGAAGAATTGTAGCAGACAAAATTGAGTAAGATTAGATTCCCATAAAATATTCAGTTCTAAGGGGAATCACTGTCTCTTCTTTTTCATATAATTGTTTTTTCTTTCTGTATTATGTTCATTTTTAGGACTGACCTCAGTTATAATTTGTCTTCCGTTTGAATTTTATCTTACAGAAGAGCATCAAGGATGTTAGTTGAGCAGAGAATAGAAAAAAAAATGGGCCTATTGAGAAGCACTGAAAAATGATAAAAAAAGTCAAAACATGGTCAAAATTGGAATATGGGGATAATCTGGTAAACTTGTTTAATTTCCAGAATAAGGAGCAAAATAGAGGGAGCAGAGTCTGATTGGAATGCAAATCTGTGAGGGAGTGTTCATTAAACTGTGGAGGGAATTTGTTCAATAAAAAGATATCCAATAATAAAGAGTGAATGTGAGAATAGCTGAGATTGCAAGAATATGTTTTGTCTGAAAAATTCATACTGAATAATCTGTTTCTGTGGTTGAGTTGTCCATGAGTCTTAAACGTCTATACAAGATTCCATATTCATAATAAAAATGTAAAATGTATTTTACAGAATTCATCTAACAAACAGAAACTAGTTAATAGCTATTAGTATTTGGGATGACCTATTGTGGTCAGTCCATGTCTGTTGTCCTTTTGTCTGTCTGTATAAGGACATCCATCAACATTTTCTTGTGTACACTCTAGCATCTTCATTTCTTCAGCAATCTTTTTTAAACTTTTTGACAAAATTTACAGCCATAATTTATCAGCCAGGTTCGATTATGGCTGATATCCGCCTGTTAGGTTTAGAGTTATGTCTCTTGAATGATTAAAATATGCCAGATTTCACTTTGTGTACTCCCTAGCATCCTCATTTCTTAAGCAATCTTTTTCAAACTTCATGACAATGTTTATAAACATAAGTTCCTGGCTTAGTTTGATTATGGCTGATATCTGCCCTTAAGATCAGGAATTATGTCCCTTGAATGATTAAAAAATGCCAGATCACACTTTGTGTATGCTAAAGCATCTTTATTCCTTAAGCAATCTTCTTCAAATTTCATGACATTATTTATAGCCATAATTTCTCAGCTAAATTCCATTATGTCTTGTATTAGCCAGTTCATGTGAGTCAAGAGTCATTGTATAGACTTATAACACTGGAAAATACTTGAACAATTTTCTCGTCAGAAACCACAAGGCCTGGAGTTAAGATATTTGGTGTATAACATGGCCTAGTGGACCTCTTTCAAGTTTGTTCAAATTATGGCCCTGGGGTCCAAATTGGCCCTGCCCAAGGAATAGACGTACATAGATTTTTTTTAAAAAAACTTTCTTAAAACAACAAGGCCAAGAGCTTAGATATTTGGTGTGTGTCATTGTCTAGTGGTCCTTTACCAAGTTTGTTCAAATCATATGTCCTTGAATCAAAAGTGGCCACGCCTAATGTTCATTTGTTTTTTACATAGGGATTTATAACTTTCACCATGGATGACCTTGATCAAGACCAAGTGACCTACTTTTGACGATTTAAGCTATGGCCTTCAAATTTTGACCACTGACACAGTTTTGTGTATGGCATTGAATTTTAATTTTGATAACCTTGACCATGACCCAATTACCTACTTTTGTATTCTTATGCTACAGCCTACAAATTTTGCCTAAACGTACTGTTTGATATCTGGAATTGAAATGATCGTGTTGTATTACTGTATGAATAATGTATTCAGTATGAATATGCTACAAAATAGTAACTTGCACAGACAATCAAGGCAGTGTTTCTCAAGTAAGCGACTTCAGGGCCATCATGACCTTCTTGTTTCATGAAACATGTGCATAGAATCCATTTTCCATAGAATCCATTTCTATTAGTATTTTAGTCTTTTCCAGTCCATGGCAACATTCCTAATGTCATGGATAAAAAACAACTGATTGCCATGGGTAGCGAATGAATGTCCATAGCAGTACACAATGTTATGGATATGATGATTGCCATGGATAACAAAATGGACATCCATGGCACCGCAGTACACATGTCATGGATATAAGCAATTAATTACAATAGATAACAAAATAAATGTCCGTGGCAATAGATGTAGCTTAAGAAGACATCAGACTATAGACCCCATTCATCATAATCCAGAAACTGAGAAAAACTATTTTCCCCAAATAGTTTGGATGATGATTCACAAAATATCAGTAATTTTATGGAAATTTCAGGAGAATGTGATGGAGCTAGTCTTGCTGTCTTGACTTCTTTGAAATTATAGTGAGAATTTTACTTAGTTTCAGTGAAAATCCCCCTGCCAGAGTAATAGAGATGTCATATTGTATTCTAGTGGAAGCTTACCTTATTTGTACTGCTTAGTCCCAGGACGCAGGACCCAGGTCAGACAATCATACAAGGAAATGTTTTTGTAGCACTTTTGCACTGGTCCTGACTGCAGCTGGATTCCTATGTTTATGGTATGATGTATGAGTATACCAGTACTGCAGGGCTATTTGAGACTGAAATTGAATTCTGTTTTTCATTAAAACATTGCTTACCTGGCTTCAGGCCAAGAGACCTGGTAAAGATGATACCTACAAGGTCCCAAACAATATTATGTCCAATTATTGTCAGCAAACAGCTATGAGGGCCTTCAATAGTAGACTTTAGTCTTACCAAGGCCCATAGGGAAATGCACTATTTTCTCGAGAACCAATGAATCAAAGATGTTTTATTTTATGAGCCTACCAGGAAGTTTTAAAAGTGAACATTTCCTATAGTTAAGCGCAATGTACAAGAAAAATAACTATAATAATATTATCGGTTTGTAATGGGTCTACTGTGAACATTTCTCTTGCACAAAGATTTAGATAAGATGAAAATTTGTTTAGAAATTGTGCCTCCAAGGTCGCAATACTCATTGGTAGGCTTGTATATTGTATAAATATGAATCGCTCTAGACTTCAGTAATCTGATCTCTTTGAGAATTCAGTTTTGTGTAGGAATTATAAGAAAGGTAATTCAGTGAATAGATATGTCTTTAACCCTTAACCTGCTGAATTTCTCAAATGGACTTAGCTGGCACCTTTTCTGGAACTGTCCATCATCAATTTTAGGGATAACAAGATGAAAACTTGTAGTTGGTCAGCCAACAGTAAAGAGCCAGGCCAGCAGGCTTGTGGCAAAGGTTAGCACTTACGGTTCCAGCAGGGTAAGGGTTAATTGTATCAATTTATGTAACCCTTTTCCTCATGACTCATTTTGACACATTGGCAATCAGAGTAAACCCAGATCAGACAGCTTCTTTCTGGGTCTCCTCTGCTTGCTCATAAAATATTGTAGCTTATTCAAAACAGTCTGCACCTGCGCAAAAAAAATCCATTGTTTCATATACCATTTTCAAATTCTATAATTTAAAATTCATCAAGTCATAAATTTGAATATGAATATTCATGAGGTAAAGCATTAAGAAATTAAAATAAAGGTTCTTAGAAACCATCTTTTTACTTTTTTTTTTTTTTTTTTTCTAAGAATTATGTTTACTATTTGCATTAGATATCTTATTTCTTAAAATTGATGTTCTGTAACTGAAAAGTTTTAAAAAAAAGTGCTGAAATACATATTAAAAAAAAAAAAAAAAAAATATATTAAATATTTAAATAAATTGAATTAGAAGATTTGTGTGTGTGTGGATATTCCATTGTTAATCAATTTCAATGCTGTATTTGGACCATCCAGTTATAAAAAAGAATTTCGTTTTAGATTGTATTAATAATGATTGGTCAGTGTTCACCAATCACTTGTCATCAACAGTGTCATCAAACAATATGTCTCCTCCATAATAGCTTAACCTTCCTTGGATGATCCTCCTTAAAGTTTGTTTAAATTATTTGGATCCAGAAAAGAAAATGGCTGCCTAGGGCAGGCTAGTATTCCTCATATATGAATAACTTCTAGTGATACCCGAGAATGACTATTTGACTGTTTATTCTGACTTGGTGTATAGGTTACAAAAATGTGTTACCGGTAAAGGGGAATAATCTGAAGTTTGCCATAAAACATTTCACTTCAGTAAGCCAACCCAAGGGATAAAGATTCATGCAGGATCATCATAATAGATTAATACTTGTAATATGTGCAGGATGGGTTTTTCAACCAAAAAGTCTGTCCTTTAAACAGATGATGTCTGGGTGGGCTTTGGAGGGCTTATGGCATGCGCTCAGGTTTACCTTTCTTTTTAAAACATCTATGTCCTTCATTGGATTGGTTCAATTGGACAGTTGCTTAGTGGATAGACCTTTACACTATGCAGTTGACTTTATGACCTTGACCTTTGATCTACTTTCGATAAAAAAAAAAATTCTATGTGCTTAATTGGATTTCTTCAATATTTGGAAAGTTGCAAAAGTGGATAGACATCTTCATTATGCAGTTAACCTTGACCTTTGACCTCCATTTGATGAAGAAAGGCACCCCCCCCCCTTTTAAAAAAAAGAAAGAAAGAAAATGTCCATAATATAGTCAGGTCTTGTTTTCTTGTTTTAGTTGATTGGATGATATTAGTCCAAAATAACTTGAAATAATCTGTTTCAGCTGCTAAAAGTTTTCTCAATTCAGCAGTTTGATATGGTCTTCTGGAAACGCTGGCAACAAGTCGTGCAGCTTCTTAAACAAGAGAGAATTATGTCTGGTACACTTCTCATGATGAATTAAAAGTGTAAAACTTTGGTACATTACAGGAAGAAAGCAAGATAGCATACACAAGTAATTGATTATATATTTATTAGATATATTTGTATTTTAAAGGAATCATTCTAAAACTTAGCTTTCAGAATTCTTGTTTCTGCAGACTTCATAAAAACAGAGTTAGATTTGTATATATAAGTAAGGTTTTTAATGTTATTATTAATATTGTACAATGTATTACTGAAACCCTTACTAAAAACAACAGAAATCTTTACTTTGAATTTAAAGATGGTTCTGCAGGTCCTGTTTTCCAAGGCATCAAATTGAGTCTATATGAGCTAAAGGATCTGCTCTGAAACAAGGAGGGACATAACCATGAAGCGGCGCTACACAACATGACCTAAGGCATGATATCACAGTAAGGCAGCACTATACATAAATATGATATGACTGAGTGATATGGCAGTGAGGCAGCACTTTATGACATGGCTTGGCGTGATCTACAGTCTGATATTACAGTGAGGCAGCTCTATATATGATATGACTTAGAATGATCTACAGCCTGATATTACAGTGGGGCAGCTCTGTATATGATATGACTTAGAATGATCTACAGCCTGATATTACAGTGGGGCAGCTCTATATATGATATGACTTGGCGTGAACTACATCCTGATCTTGCAGTGAGGCAGCACTGTATATGATATGACTTGGCATGATCTACAGCCTGATATTGCAGTGTGGCAGCACTATATATGATATGACTTGGCATGATCTACATCCTGATCTTGCAGTGTGGCAGCACTATATGATATGACTTGGCATGATCTACATCCTGATATTGCAGTGTGGCAGCACTATATGATATGACTTGGCATGATATACATCCTGATATTGCAGTGTGGCAGCTCTATATATGATATGACTTGGCATGATCTACATCCTGATATTGCAGTGTGACAGCTCTATATATGATATGACTTGGCATGATCTACATCCTGATATTGCAGTATGACAGCTCTATATATGATATGACTTGGCATGATCTACATCCTGATATTGCAGTGTGGCAGCACTATATATGATATGACTTGGCATGATCTACATCCGGATATTGCAGTGTGACAGCTCTATATATGATATGACTTGGCGTGATCTACATCCTGATATTACAGTGTGGCAGCACTATATGATATGACTTGGCATGATCTACATCCGGATATTGCAGTGTGGCAGCTATATATATGATATGACTTAGCATGATCTACATCCTGATATTGCAGTGTGGCAGCTCTATATATGATATGACTTGGCATGATCTACATCCTGATATTGCAGTGTGACAGCCCTATATATGATATGACTTAGCATGATCTACATCCGGATATTGCAATGTGGCAAATGTATATATGATATGACTAAGCATGATCTACATCCTGATATTGC
>CM037785.1:33139041-33189041 GCA_021229015.1 Solen grandis | reverse complement strand
TTTAAAATAAAATTCTGGTCCTTGGGCCAACCTCTACCAAAGTTGCTAAAATTATTCTGATCCGTAAAAAAACATGGCCGCCAGGGGCGGGGCTTATTTGCCTTATATGTACATAGAGAAACCTTTAAACAACATCTCCTCTGAAACCACTGGACAGATTTAGATTAAACTTGGCAGGGATGATCCTTGGGTCAACCTTCACAAAAGCTGCTAAAATAAACTTGATCCATGTAGAACTCTGGTTGCCATGGCAACAAAAAGAAAAAAAATATGAAAACTTTAAAAATCATCTTCTTCAAAACTGCTGGCCAGATTTTTAAATAAATTGGTACAGATGTTCCTTGGGTCAACCTATTTATCTCAGGTGAGCGATTTAGGGCCATCATGGGCCTCTTGTTAAATATTATTTTGAGGTATTTTTAAAAGAGCATCAAGAAATTGTGAAATAGTTGTCACTCATGATTATTCAAAGCATGTGCTGGCTAAATTAAAAAGACCTGCTAGTTTCAGAAAAATCTGCTCAGTTTGTTCATTTATCTTGGTGATAAACATATTGATGATTAATTTTACTGCAGATGACTGTCTTTATTTAAGTCCTGCAAGTGAATGCATAGGTTCCAGAAGGGGTCTAGTACAAACTTCTTCAGTTTTGGAGATATTTCATTGAAATTTGGCATGTGGGTAGAACAGGACACATGGAGCTTGATTGTGTGTTGTATAGCCCTGAGAAATGTCTAGATGTCATTTAATAAAGAGAATGTTTGTGACACCAACTACTTCATTTTTGCGACATTTTTCTTCTATGTCAAGGTAGTATATTGTTAATCACTTTCATTGATAGTTATGGTTCCATCTTACAACAGGAAGCTTCAGGACAGAATATGTTAATTTAAAAGATATTTAGGGTTTAAGAGGGAGAGAGATATATATCAAAGTCGAATGACAATTTCAGTATTGCTGTTATTTTTTTTTAGCTCACCTGAGCACAACGTGCTCATGGTGAGCTATTGTGATCGCCTTTTGTCCGTCGTCCGTGCGTGCGTCCGTCCATCGTCAACAATTTGCTTTAAACAACATCTCCTCATAAACCGCTGAAGGGATTTTGACCAAACTTCACAGGAATCATACTTATGATGCCCTCTATCAAAGTTGTACAAATTATTCAGATTGGTTGAAAAAGTAGGTCACAGGAGCTAAAAATAGATTTTAAAAATGCAAACTTTGAAAATCTTCTTCTGCAAAACTGCAAGGCCTAGAGCTTAGATATTTGGTATGTAGCATCATCTAATAGTTCATTACCAAGATTGTTCAAATCATAGCCCTAAGGTGATAAATGCCCCCACATCAGGGGTCACTTGTTTTACATAGAGTTATATAGGAAAATCTTTAAAAATCTTCTTCTATGAATCCATAAGGCCTAGAGCTTAGATATTTGGTATGTAGCATCATCTTATGGTTCATTACCAAGATTGTTCAAATCATAGCCCTGTGGTGATAAATGCCCCCGCACCATGGGTCACTTGTTTTACATAGAGTTATATAGGAAAATCTTTAAAAATCTTCTTCTATGAATCCATTAGGCCTAGAGCTTAGATATTTGGTATGTAGCATCATCTAAAGGTTCATTACCAAGATTGTTCAAATCATAGCCCTATGGTGATAAATGCCCCCACACCAGAGGTCACTTGTTTTACATAGATTTATATAGGAAAAACTTTAAAAAAATTCTTCTATGAATCCATAAGGCCTAGAGCTTAGATATTTGGTATGTAGCATCATCTAATGGTTCATTACCAAGATTGTTCAAATCATAGCCCTGTGGTGATAAATGCCCCCGAACCAGGGGTCACTTGTTTTACATAGATTTATATAGGAAAAACTTTAAAAATCTTCTTCTATGAATCCATAAGGCCTAGAGATTAGATATTTGGTATGTAGCATCATCTAATGGTTCATTACCAAGATTGTTCAAATCATAGCCAAACGGTGATAAATGCCCCGCAAAGGGGTCACTTGTTTTACATAAGTTATATGGAAAATCTTTAAAAATCTTTTCTATGAATCCATAAGGCCTAGAGATTAGATATTTGGTATGTAGCATCATCTTAAGGTTCATTACCAAGATTGTACAAATCATGACCTTATGGTGATAAATGCCCCCGCACCAGGGGTCACTTGTTTTACATAGAGTTATATAGGAAAATCTATAGGAAAATCTTTAAAAAAATCCTCTTCTATGAATCCATAAGGCCTTGAGCTTAGATTTTTGGTATGTAGTATCATCTAATGGTTCATAATCAAGATTTTCAAAATGGTGGCCCTTTGGAGATAAATGACCCCGCACTAAGTCTTCTCCTCTGAAACCACAAGGCCCAGTGCTTATATATTTGGTGTATAATATTGTCAGGGCTAAAATGTTTAAGATTGAGTTATATCAGAATTCTTGTCTGTTTAAAAACCTTGTAATCAGTTGTAGCAATGGTACTCAGGTGAGCGTTTCAGGGCCATCATGGCCCTCTTGTTTTATATATATTTCATATCATTATGTATACAAATTATATTCACTAATGAATTTAAACTTTGGGATTATTTGTTGCTGTCCTGGTTTTTATTTTTTTGTTGTTGTTTTTTTAGAATTAATTCTTAAGTTAATGATTTAGGTGTCAAGTAACATATAAGTCAGTCTGGAGACCAGATATTTTTTAATTTCATTTTAGGACTGAAAAGAATGCAACAAATTGGTCAAAGGAAAAGCTAAGGGAACTATTTGCAGGCCTTGTAATTGAAGATAGTGAAGGTAAGTCAGTCTGTTGTTTGTTAGGTGAAAGAATTTGATACAAGTATTACAATATTCAGTTCAGGTGACTCTTAAAGATCTAGTAATTCATATTTAAATTTCCTATAAAAATGGTTGACATTTATATTTTTTTTTTCAAATTTGAAATAGATATTAGGGCTCCTGTGTGTCACATAATTCCATTTTTATAAGGCTTCTTTACGTGTAAATTTTTGTGTGTATGTGGATACAAATCCAGTATGTGTACCAGGGCTACAGATAAGGTTTTAAGTCAATTGGGTATTTACTCATCAACTTTTCAAGGAATTGAGTTTTCACAATTTGAATTGAGTAATGAAAATATGGTTACTCCATCAAAATTAAGTCAATTGCTTTTTTTTTTTTTCATTAACTTAATTTTGGAATTGAGATAACAGTACATGTTCTTACTGGTATATGCGCCTGCTGTTCTTGTATGCAGCAATGTCAATTTAACAATTATCATATGCAGGATTTATCATTAGCCCCTCAACAATTAAATAAAACAAAAAAACATTCAATCATATCTGATCTTCCTGATTCAAAGATTTAGCACTTTTATCTATTGAATTAAAACAAACTATTTACTGGTTAACAAGTTCGGTTAAAATGGAATTGGATGCTATCGACTCTATCTCAACTTCCAGATCGTCAATTACTGCAAGACAAATGCCTGATGTTTGGTTTGCATGCAGTGCTAGGTATCCACTCAGTGTTTTTTTTAAACGTTTACCCGTTTCTTCTTGCCTTGTGTAACAATATTTGAAGCAAACAAATAGAAAAGCGTCGGATGAATGAATAAGACAGACTGGATTTATGTTTTATTTGAATGGAACCCAAAGTAGGAAATTACCAGAAATAGTTTGCAGTCTATTTTGCGGATTCACAAGTAACCAGTCAAACATATACGCGTATTTGTAAACATCACTCGGTTTCAAAATGTTGCGTACCATACGCTTTAATATTTTGGATATTTGAGTAACCTTATTTTTAATTGCTTTTTGATACCAGGGCTCTCCATAGTCTTTGAAACCCAAGAGTCATTGACTCTTGGGGCCAAATTTTCAAGAGTCAATTTTTTTTTTACAGTATTTTGCTTAGATCGTAATATGTCACAAATTTTACATGTAGCGATATACATGTTTAGATCAACAAAGTTTGTATGTAATGTATACTTGTTTATTGTATGTACATATTATTTGCAATAAGTGTTCTGATTAAAAGTAATCATGTTTTAAATCAAAACAAAACAAAATGAAAATTAAATTTATTTCTATAATATTGCATACAAAACACAAGAATATAATAAATATCTGGACAACGGCATATGCTGATGATTTGTTCTCTAGGAAGGTAGCCCCCTTTCTCCTGCTGAATGGTGATGAGTTCATTCTGGGCCATCAATGACAGATTATTTGTCACAATGAAACACAAAGCATGTGACTGGAACTCCTGAAAATAGTCAACCAAAAAATAAATGAAAATAAAAATTATAATCTGTTCCATTACTTAGAAGTGTAGTCACATTGGGAAGCTGCATTTTTATCATGGAATAGTCCAAGTCATCATAATAAACTGTTGTCAATTTCAAATTAAACAGGATAATTTAATTTATAAATTCTAGAAAGTCTAGGTTTTATTTTTTAAAAAATGGTGAAAAAGTTATTCCCTTAATGTGGAAAGAAAATGACAGCTGCAATATTTTTTTTATTTAAAGTAGAAAATAAAAGATGATATTTAGTATTGGCAAATTTTCAAGAGTCAAAAAAAAAATAATCTGACCAATAACATTCAAAATTACATAGAAAAATATCCAGGCATATTAAAACATAATTGCTCAAATCATTATCAGTTATTCAATACAGAAAGATAGCTAAGGAAAAATAAAAGTTTTACTTACCTTCATCATTATGTTTTTTTGTTTTGTTTTTTTTAAACCTTGTTTGATTCTGTAAGAGTCGATCTACTTTCGGTTTTGGTCCAATATTTTCAGTTGACAGACTAATCATACCTATTTGTTACAATCATCACACCTTTCATTTAAACCAGCATGGTTAAAGTACTGCCATTAAACTATTTGTTATTATCAAACAATAAAAATTTCTGCCGATTCCGATTGGTAATTAACCTGAGTAACAGCCATAGGAAGTAAACACATTTTGTCATGGTTCCTTGCCTTTAATCTTTCTCACGTCGTAAAAACGGGATCCAGCAACCTCATGTACAGAAGCTAACAGAGTTAACGAAGATTGCCGACGCAATACGGGAATTTGTAATTAGGTTGGTTACGCAATCGGCGATTACATTCAGTGGTGTATACGAAGATTGCCGAAGCAATACTAGAATTTATTAGGCTAACTGACAGTGATAGCGAGTCAATGGGGGGTCAGTTGCACTTACTGATCACGTAATCTGTTTGAGGCGGTACTTTTATGATCTACTGATCTGGTGGTATTGACGCACCAGCTGTTATTGCCCCGGGTCAAAATGACACTTGGTACAATTTTACCCCGGGTCAAATAAGCGTCATTGAGAAATCTCCCGGGTCAAAACCCGGGAGCTCGGGGTCAAAGGAGAGCCCTGGATACGCTAGAATTTTTAAAGAATTGGGGTTTTATCTATTTCATTTGCGTAATTACGCAAATACGCACCTTATCTGTACCCCTGGTGTACCATACATGTGAATAGCACCACTACCTGTTAGGCTATAGTATAAATATACTATTACTAAATGACTTGAGTTTTTGAGTTGGCAAATATATTTTTTTTTCTCCAGTTTTTGGCGAGGTGTTGTCCCTTAGTTCTATTGATGGAGAGGCAAGTGCTAACAACAGGAAAGCTAAGCTGATATTCTTCTATGAATGGGTAATAAAGGGAGAATGGTCTGGTAAGTTATATTTCCGATCATTGAATAATTACATGTTTAATTGCTCTCCTGGTTTCTTTTCCTTGCAATAGTTGGGGAAACTGTGTCAAAACCATTTAACCCTTTCCATCTTTAAAGGAAATGATTTAACCCTTTACTTCATATAGACTCAGTTTGATGCATAGGCAAACAGAGCAGACCCACTAATAGATAACTGGTTTATATACATGGAATTATAAACAGGCTATGAACAATACTTTTTTTCTTCTGAATTGTATAAAATCATTAAAAAGTACATGCTATTACTGTTAATTGTCCCTCCTGTTACCATCAGATTTTACAAACATCATAGCTACTAATTCCGTGCTAAAATGCTCAACAGTGATTAAAATCTTCAGTGTATTATTTGGTAACATAAAAATACATTAGAATCTTTATCCAAAATTAGTCATTTTGTCCATTATGTTGCATTTTACATAGTAACAAGAATGACAGTAACAGAAAGGAAGTATAGTAATCTATTTTGATATTCTGAGGCACTAAGTCAACTATTGTTTCCATTTAACTACTAAAGTGTGTGCAGCTATAGATGGGTGTTCTATATCAAATCCATATTGTATCATAAAATCAATGATGAACAGATAACACTGGTAACAGGGGGGACTTGTACAGCAAGGATATAATTACTTTTTTCAAGTTTTTGAGAAGGGGAGTGTTGTTTAACCCTTTCCCTCATATAGACTCATTTTGATGCACTCAATAGGTACCACATAAAGCCTGATCTGCAGAAAACCACAGTTAAACCTTACCAAATTTAATTACAAAATCCTCATTTCCAGACCACTGAGGAGCAGCGAACAACATAAAACCTGATCAGCCTGTGAGTTACTCAACTTGATCAGCCTGTGAGTTACTCGCAGGCTGATCTGGTTTTATGTTGTTTGCATAGGTCTTTTCATGGTTTCCTCTATGAGGGAAAGGGTTGTCACCTCTGTGTAGTTCGACATTTCTAGTTTCCTTCTTCAGGGCACCTCCTCTCTGAAATTACTTTGAAATTGATGTAGGTTTCCAAAATATTGCTATGTACCCAAGGTTTTCCTTTCCCCATCCTTGAGAAAATGATGCTTTTTCTTTCAAATATATGGTATGATCACTGCTTCCCCATGACCAGAAAATAAGGCATGTCATTGTGTTCCAACTTCTACCCACAGCTGCTTGACACATCCTGAAGTTTCAGTCCATTAATTTAAGTGTTGGTAATACAGTGATACAAAAATGTTTGTATTCATTCCATGTGCATGCTTTGAAAATGAAATATTTCTTTAAATAAAAACAGGAAAGGCATGCCTCAAAATTTATTGTATTGTTGATTTCTCTTTTTTAAAGGAAAATTAAAGTCTGGGGACAAGAAATTTAAAGGGAAGTTTGAAATACCCAATTTAAGTGAGGAAAATGAGCCAGATGAAGTTGATGTGAGTATTTTCAAATCTCATCCTCTCTCTCTCTCTCTCTCTCTCTCAAACACACAATAATAAGATGATAACCATTTACTATAAGGAACCATTTAAGCTATGGAGAACAACGCAAACTTTCATAAATGTTTTATAAAACAGGTCATTTTGCAGATAACTTACTAATAGCTTACGGACGGCAGTTTTGGTCACTCACACTGGCATTAACATTTGGTGCTTATAGTGTTTCAGTTGTTAATTGATACAGCTAACAGTACATGTTTATTACATTGTGTAATTGCTGACCACAATGACCGCGGTTGAAAAATCCTTTCATAGATTAAGCTGTTAATGATCAGACCATGTGTGTTTCTGTTGTGCAGGTTAATTTTACTGTCGATAAGAATACAGATGAAGCTTTTAAAGTGAAAGAGCATATGCGGAAAATTGGGACACCAATAATCCAGTTGCAGCTAGCCAACTATATAAAACAGCTAAAGGAAGGTAAGGATAAAAAAAAATATAACCAAATCATCACGTTATCTTAACAGTTCATCTATGACTTAATCATTATAGATGAATGGTTCAATATCTAGTTTTTGGTATCATTAATGTTTATTTGAAACTGCCACCCTCATTTTATTTAAGAAGTAGCTTTTCTTTGATGAATAAGATGCCGGAGTTAAACACTGCACTTGACCTGGCAAGTAAAAATTAGTGTAGGGTGAGTTGAAAATCAGAGCATTTATTTGTAATTTTCTTGATTTTTAGCACAACTACAGACAACCAAGGTAGATAACTCTTAATGGAAAATATTACAAATTCAGTGTACCAGATAATTTTTTGACCCCTTGAGTAATTACCCCCACTTTTGAATGTATGAGGGTAAATGGTGATACGTAAATCACATAAAGGGACAAATACAAAACTTACCATTTTGATGATTAATGAGGACATTAATTACATAATGACAAAAAGAAATAGGTGTTGTTGTTGTTTTTACTTAACATTTTATTAAGTTACTGTTGTCATAAAAACCAAACATTTAGTCTGAACATGCTGTCACAAGTTTTCCAAAATGGACTAAAATACTTAACTTAAATACGACTTTGGTAATGATTTTCATTTAACAGATTTTTATCTAATTTTAATTGACATTTGACTGAAAATGCCAACTCACAATTGTGTCCGATATTTTTATGTTAGATCAATGGTATTTCTTTCCTACACATGATGAAAGATGATAAATATGTAGCAAACGCAAAATGAAAAGAAATCTTACACAACAGGTTAGCTGCTATATTGCTAACACAAAACACATTGAAGTCTGGATAAGCGGCATCTCAAAGAGAAGCTGGAGAGTTAATAAGGAAACTGCACATTAGCTTGTGTCAGTTTCACACCCTTTGAACTTTACTATTGAATTATGTTTATTTCTTAGGTGTAAACGTAAACCCTTCCTAACCTGTTTACATAACAGCATGTGACACAGATTACACTGCTTCACATGGAAGCAAATTACGTCACATGGTCACAGGGTTGGTGCATGCCCAGTAAACAGTACACAATTAAAGCAACACTTATTTATGGAATTTTCAGGTAGGCATAAAATATACATTTGTAGATTAGTTTCAGTTTCTAAAATAAACAGATGCTGATCAGAAGGCACGAAAGTAGCTGATGCTTTTTTTTTTTTTATCCATGCGTATTTTAAAAGGAGCATGCGTAAACGTACGCATCAAAATTATATCTTAATGCGTTTCTAGGTAATTTTGAAGGGTAAAAAACGCCGATACGCACGTTATCTGGAACTCTGCAAATTATGGCCCCTTTTCAACTCAGAAATATTGGTTAAAGTTTTGCATGCAAGATACTCTCATGCTTATATCTCAATATCCAGGCATGCGATTGATTTGAAACATCTTTAATATGTTTAGGAGTATCATACTATAAAGAAAGATAACACTTGATAGAATATATTAAAAATTATGGCCCTCTTTTAACTTAGAATTTTGGTTAAATTTTTGCATTCAAGATACTATCCAGCTTATATCTAAAAAATTCCTTGAGGAATGGACTAGGAAGTTAAGAAGTGTCTTCAGGGGCATCAGAAAACTTAGGAGGATAACTTTTGGACTGAATTTTATGCAAATTAGGGCCCTTTACTAATTTGGAGTTTTGGTTAAAGTTTTGCATTCACAGTGTTATTATGCTTATGTCTCAGTAACTAGGCATGGGATTGATTTTAGACGTCATAAAGATATTAAGGGGTACAGACTATCAAGGTACAATGTATATCATTTTTAGCTCACCTGAGCAAAGCTCATGGTGAGCTATTGTAATCCCGTGAGCGTGCATCGTGCGGCGTCAACAATTTTTAGTGTTTACACTCTATCACCTTTCTTTCTTAAGCAATCATCTTCAAACTTTAAGACAATGTTTATGGCCATAATGTCTCGATTGAGTTCGATTATGGCTGAGATCCGTCAATTAGGTCAGGCGTTATGCCCCTTTTAATATTAAAAAAATGCAAGATTTTACGTTGTTTACACTCTAGCATCTGCATCTTTTGAGCAATCATCTTCAAACTTTATGGCAATGGTTATGACTATAAGGTCTCGATTGAGTTCGATTATGGCTAAGATCCGTCAAATAGGTCAGGAGTTTTGCCCCTATTAATATTCAAAAAATGCCAGATTTCACTTTGATTACACTATAGCATCTTCATTATACCCCCCCGCAACGAAGTTAGGGGGGGGTATACTGGAATCAGGTTGTCCGTCCGTCCGTCCGTCCGTCTGTCCGTCCGTCTGTCCGTCCGTCTGTCCGTCCGTCCGTCTGTAGACACAAAATTCTGCGGACTACTCCTCCTAAACTTCTGGAAGGATTTTGATGAAACTTGCTGGCAATGATCCTTAGACATTGTATTAGCGCGTTATCTATATAGCATTGAGTTACCTCCCCTATTTACCAAGTTATGCCCCTTTGATGATTTTTGCATTACAAACTTCTGCGGACTACTCCGCCTAAACTACTGGAAGGATTTTAATGATACTTGCTGTCAATGATCCTTAGACATTGTAGCAGCGCGTTATCTATATAGCATTGAGTTACCTCCCCTATTTACCAATTTATGCCCCTTTGATGATTTTTGCATTACAAACTTCTGCGGACTACTCCTTCTAAACTACTGGAAGGATTTTGATGAAACTTGCTGGCAATGATCCTTAGACATTGTATAAGCGCGTTATCTATATATCATTTGGTTACCTCCCCTATTTACCAATTTATGCCCCTTTGATGATTTTTGCATTACAAACTTCGCGAACATTCCGCCTAAACTACTGAAGGATTTTAATGAAATTGCTGATCAATGATCCTTAGACATTGTAGCAGCGCGTTATTATAAGATTTATTGAGTTACCTCCCCTATTCCAAATGTTATGCCCTTTGATATTTTTGCATTACAAACTTCTGCGGACTATCTCCGCCTAAACTACTGTGAAAGGATTTTAATGATACTTGCTGTCAATGATCCTTAGACATTGTAGCAGCGTTATCTTAAAAGCATTAGAGTTACCTCCCCTATTTACCAAGTTATGCCCCTTTGATGATTTTTGCATTACAAACTTCTGCGGATATCCTTCTAAACTACTGAAGGTTTTATGAAACTTACTGGCAATGATCCTTAGACATCTATATAGCATTGAGTTACCTCCCCTATTTACCAAGTTATGCCCTTTGATGATTTTCATTACAAACTTCTGCGGCATACCCTATCTAAACTACTGGAAGG
Source organism: Solen grandis (assembly GCA_021229015.1). NCBI lineage: Eukaryota > Metazoa > Mollusca > Bivalvia > Adapedonta > Solenidae > Solen > Solen grandis. Next base: position 33,178,113 of record CM037785.1, on the reverse strand, counting down.
ATTTTGATGAAACTTGCTGCAGTGATCCTTAGACATTGTATAAGCCGTTATCTATAAATCATTGGTTACCTCCCCTATTCCAAGTTATGCCCCTTTGATATTTTGCATTAAAACTTCTGCGAACTACTTGCCTAAACTACTGGAATGGTTTTGATGAAACTTGCTGCCATTCATCCTTAGACATTGAAGCAATGTGTTAGTTATGACATTGGATTACCTCCCTTTTTATGATTATGCCCTTGATGATTTTGCTATTACAATTTTCTGCAGATTATCTCTCCTTGGATTACCTCCCTTTTTTATATTATGCCCCTTGATGATTTTTGCTTTACAATTTTCTGCAGACTACTACCTCCTAAACTAGGTGGAGGATTAATGAAACTTGCTGTCATTAACTTAGACATTTATACGCTTTTTTTTAATCATTGGTTACCCCCTTCCCCAATTTTAAAAAAAAAGTAATAATTGTCCTTTGATGGTTTATTGTTTACCATTTTCTTTCCATTATAGATTCAGTGTATCTTAATGATTATTATCGCATAGACATGATTATATCCATAGTATGTGGTACAGGATACAGTATTTCATTAGTTGGCCATATGTCCTCATTACGTATTAAGATGGAGTGTTGCATACAGAATTCTGATTTTAGTGCTTCCAAGCCATGTTTGTCAACACTTGCGGGGGTTTAGTAATGCCCTTAGGCCAGTTTTATTTTTTAGCATCTTTTTTAAACTTTAAGACAATTTTATGCACAAATAATTTACAATCGGTTCAATTATAACTGATTACTAAATTAATTTAGGAGTTATGCCTTGTTCATATAAAAAGCCGTTTCACTTTTATCACTCCTGCAGCTTAGTATCTTAGCAATTTCATCTTTCAGGCTGAGTCTAGATCCACTTGGCCCTTCTTTACTATTAATTTATGTAAGTTTGAAGGCAAGAAATTGCAATAATAGATTTCACTTGATTTACCAACAAGCATTTTGAATAGTGGAGCGTGTTGTCCTCTGACAGCCCTGTTACTATATCAAATTTTGGAAGGGCTAGACAGGGCAAGTGATAACTTCAACAGTTGTACACCCTTGAGATGTTAAGGGAATGAACAAGATCAGGATGTAAACTTTTGTGACCTTATAAAGGCACTTAAGAGTGTTGTAGTAGAAAGGTTCTGTTCTGCATTCAGCTGTGTGTTATTGGGACAAAATAAACTAGAACTATAAAAACAGAACAGTATTTATCAACCTTATTCAGGGTCTTTTCTGAAAGGTCATCTCATGCTTAACCTGTTTTACCAGAACTGTTTTTAGGAAGTTAACATTGTTTTGGAATATTTTCATTTACCAAAAACACTGTTGTTCTTAATTTTTTTTTTTATTTTATTTTTTTTTTTTTGTATTTTCTGTTATTGGGCCCTAATATGATATGATGATTGAAAATGGACATTTAACACAGGACGTTGTCTGTCAAGCTTGTCTTACTATTGCAGAGTATAGCCAGAATGTTATCCTTCCAACCAAGGAGAAGCCGAAAGCTAAAACCACCAGTGAAGAAATAGTAAGTATAGTTATAATAAAATCTGCAGAGAGGACATATTAATAATAAAATCTGCAGAGAGGACATATTAATTCAGTAATAATTGATGAATCATACATTTAGAAAGTTAAGGTGTGTGGAAAAAAATGAAATCTGCCATACCTCCATGCAAAGAAAAGTGTTGCTTTGAAAAGTTTCCAAGATATTATTTTAAGATCATTGATCATAAAGATATTCATGAAAACCACAGTGGTGGCCGAGTGGTTAGAGCAGCTGCCTTGGAATCAGGAGGTCATGGATTCAATCCCTGGCCGCGATACACCAAAGTTGTTAAAAAAAAATGGTACTGGTATAGCTCCCTTGCTTGGTACTCATATAAGGGTAGTTCCAGAACTGGTTGGTCAGGTGTCAGGATAATGTGACTGGGTGTGGTATCATACTACATGTCTACAGCATGATACTACAGTGTTGCAGCACTATATCTGTCTCAAGTAGACATAGTCCCTTAATGACTGAAATACTGTCGTTGGGACGTTAAACACAATAAACAAACCACGTAAATACATTTGTAATAAGAATTCATAGAGAGAGTTCCTTTTTCAACTAACTGGCACATTTGTCAACAGAAAATCCCCAAAAGTCACAATAAGAACACCCACACTAAATGTAAAAATCTCAGAAATACAAATAATCATTTTGAAATATTGACCCCTGCCCCACATTAAATATTGCTATGGTTACAGATTAATGCTAAGAATGAGATGAAGAAGATTGTTATCTCTCCTGTCAATAATGCTGAGAAGAAAGATGTTGGGGTGAAAATCGATACTAAAAAGCTGACAGCCAAGGAGGAGTTCCGATGTGGCATACCAGAGCTGTACCGAGTGTTCACTGACAAGGAGGTAAGTGTCTCTAACATAACAGTCAGAAAAGTCAGGGAATCCTTTCACCAAACTTTATATGGAGACAAAATTAGTCATGATCCATTTTACAGATGTAAATAAATTTAATAATGCTTATTTTCTTATTTTATAATCACAAATAGTAATTACCATATGTGCAATGTAGTGAAATAGGCCATTATTCCTTATATTTAGTTGACACTATGTAGTAAACATATATTCAACAACTGGTTTTTGTTTTTGTAGAAACTTGCCCCTTGTGTTGTGCAAATCATGTCAAAGCTAGGCAACAACTTTGTAACTGAAAAAAAGGTTTATAAAATCTTTTTATTGGTTAAGTTCATTGTGTTAAATTTGAGCTTGTCATTATGCTCTAGTTTCTTCAGATGAGTGCTTTTTGATTTGCCATGAATGCAGAAAATTATTGATATAAATAACACTTTAATTGATCAAATTTGTATATTTACATCTTTTAAAAGAAAGACATGTGCTTTTTGTTTCAGTAGATAAAGTGAGATGGTGTTAAATGAACTTGATTGAGCACCTTGGTCTATTGATAGTTATTAATGACAGCAGATCTGAAGGTTGCAAGTTTGAACCTTCGTGGGGTGGGAGGAGATTTGAAGAAGAAAAAAAATGTTAACCAGTCAAAGCAAAAAAGGTTAGCTGATGAGCTATATTTCAGATGGTGCAGGCCTTCACAGGGGGACCAGCTGTGTATGAAGTGGAGAAAGGAGGGAAAATATCACTGATGAACGGCTATGTGGAGGGCACATTTGTTGATATGGTAAGTCTGTTGTTGCTTTCTTTGGATTGCAAAGTTTTTAGTTTCATAATAATAGAACATCTTTTACAACAGAAAATTTACATGTTCATATATGCCATTTTATTCTAAAATTGGATCCTGCTGATAAACTTAGTTCTTCATATGAAATGCTTAAACGTTTAAGCCTAAAGGATTTAAGTTAATGTTACATGTGAACCCATTGCTCAATAATAAATAAGTGTTTATTAGGGAAATATTGTGTAGACAGTATTGAGACTTAGAATAGCTTGTTAACCCTTTACCTAGGTGCTATGATGGAAAAGGTATACACATCAATCAACTTACAAGTAAACAGCAAACTGTTAAGGTTTTATACAGTTAGTTACTTATCCATATCTTAGAAGTTCAAGAGGTAGCATGCAAAATCTTATGAAACTTAAAATTGATCTCCATGATTAGGATGTATATGGTATGACACAATCCACATTGTAATAGAGTATATGGTGTGAAAATTGTTCATGTATTATGTATTAATGAAAATACAAAATGAGAATAAGAGTAAGGTCATTTGGTAATGATTTCTCCAGGTTCCAGACAAGAAGGTTGTGCAAAGATGGAGGTTAAAAACCTGGCCAGACGCCCATTTTTCAGAGGTGACATTGGAATTCTCAGAGAATGATGGCAGCACGTATTTGCATCTTACCCAGAAAGGAATTCCATCCTCAGAATTTGATAGAACTGTACAGGGATGGAATGTGAATTACTTTCAGAGAATAAAGCAAGTATTTGGATTTGGTGCCAGACTCTTTTGATGACCGTTGTAAGTTTAGAAATAATAAGTTTAATTTAAATTATGAATTGCCCTATTCAGCCATCAAAGAGTGTCAGGGGTAACTTAAGCTAGGGTTCAGGTAAGCCCGTAAGAACAATCAGAGGTGTCAGCACAGGATGGATATTGCTGGCGCCAGACATTTATTAAGTGTCCATTTCAAGGATCAATTCAGTGAGAGTGCTTTTAATGACATGAAGGATTCTCTACAACAAGAAAATTAGAGTGTATTTGATTTTCTTTATGTGTGAGTGTCAACAATTGTGTTGATTTCATATCGTCCATTGAAAGCAAGAAGGGGTTATCAGCATTATGTAAAAAGAAGACTGATGGCCCTTTCTGGCTTTCAGTGGACAATATGTGTGAAATTTTTCTTAAATGCGCATGTGTGTGTTGCCCTCATGAGCAACAATTTAAGCTCTTACTATTGGTGAAAATTTTTTACATATCAGAACCACAATTTTCTTTTTTGTGTGATTTTAAACACACTAAACATTACATTTATGTACTAATATTATAAAGAAATGAGAATTTTTGCTATGTTTATAAATAAAGAGTCAATAAGAGTTGAAATCAGTCTTTAAATTGATGTATCTGAAGTTGAGATATTCCATGAAAAGCAAGCCTTATCACTAGAAACGTGTATGTCTTTGTACATGTAAATGGTCATGTTTTTATTCCAGTATTTTACTATTTTTTATTTCTTCAGCAATTTCTATTTAGACCTGTGTATGAGAAATGTATAGATGTACATTGATTTGTAGTTATTATGAGTGTTCATTCCAAATGTTTCGCTCGAGTTTATCTGTAGCTGCAATGAGTAATTGTACTTTCAACAATATAAATCAATGAACTTCACAAGCAACACCAAACTGATTGTACAAATGCAAGCTTGTGTACAGGTGCAACTTTATTCACTTTGTTGTGTCTTTTTTTTAGATAAATGGTATCAGTTGTGACCGTGATCGATCATGTTTTATTTATTGTCAATTTTACCTTTCCATTCATGAAAACACCAAGCATTTTTTTCAATAAAGATGTCCACAAATATTGTTTTATTCTTTCATGTCAGTAATTCTAATAAGGATATGAAAATATGAACAATTTATCTTTTTTATACGCCCGTACAAATTTTGTACAGACGTATTATGTCCGATCCTGTTCAAATTTACTGACAGTGTGTATGGGCATAATATCTTGGACAAGTTTGATTTCCAGCCAAATCGCCCCAGGCACTTCTAGATTATGGCCCTTAATTTGTTGAAAATATACATTAAATAGCGGTCCAGTGAACTGTCCAGACTCCTTTTCAAACAGTTTTAATCCGATCCTCTTTAAACTTAATGACAATGTGTATGGGCATAATATCTTGGCCAAGTTGGATTACCAGCCAAATCACCCTAGGCACGACAGGATTATGACCCTTGATTTGTTGAAAATATATACAAAATGGTGGTGTCCAGTGAAGTGTCCGGACTCCTATTTAAACCTTTTTGATTTTGATCACTCTACAAATTTCAAATTGTATGGGCTTTAATCGACAAGTTGTTAGTAGCCTCAATCGCCAGCATTCCAATTTAAGTTGATTTGTTGAAATATATCCATACAGTCCTGTCTTTCAAACAGTTTTTTGATCTCTTCAAACTTGCTGACTGTGTGAATTTCTATACCTGATCAGAACCTTGTTTACAATATATGAATACCTGTCATACTGTTTGGTGTGGTTTTACCAAACAGGGTTCGTGCTTAAAGAAAAACTATGTTGACAATAACGAGAATCTTTTTGTATGGTCACAAATTCATAATAGCTGGAACACAGAAAGGGTTGAAATCGTCCTTTGATGTTCTGAGATTGAGTAAAGTCGATGTGGCAAAATAGAAAGCATTAGCACTAAATGAATCAATAATTGAGTATCTTTACATGTATGGTCACCAAACTTTATAAGAAGGTGGTTCATGGACAGCTTTGAGATTGTTTTAGAAGATCATTGCTTCTTCTCTTTGACATGATGCATGTTAGGACAACACATATTTGAGTATTATGCTTCATTCGCAAGCTCTTGTTGAAGTTTCATACTGCATTGATTCAATATACTTTTGTACACCAAATTATAAATATGTCCCAGCAAAATCGACAAAGCATATACCAAATTTCTTTATTTTATCAAAGTAAGAAGTGATTAGCAGTTAACATTTATTTGCACATTTTTAGCTCGCTTTTTAATTTGAGAGTATGTAGTGCCATTGCATCGCGTTGGCGTGCAGTTTTGGTTAAGTTTTGCATGCAATTTACTATCACCATTCTCAAAACCGCTTTGTTTTGAATTTAAAGTTCAAAATATTGTTCATGGGCTCAGACAATCAAGGTAGATAAACTCTGACTGTTATTTAATATGATTATGGCCCCTTTTTACTTAGATATTTGTGGTTAAAGTTTTGACATGCAATAGAAAATTTGGTTAAAGTTTGCGTTGCAAGCTAACTATGTAGTTGTACTCTAATTATGGTAATTGACTTAAAAATTAATAATATGTTAGGGCATTCAGAAACAATGATAACTCTTTTGAAATATTTAACCATAGCCTCTTTAACTTAAGAAATTTTGATTAATATTTGCATGCAAGTGATTCTCATGCTATATCACCTAGTTCACGCAGGATTATTTAACCTTATATGTTTAGCAGTATCATACTTCATGGTAGATTCTGTAGTGAATGTCACAAATGATTGCCCTTTTTAACTTAGAAATTTTGGTTAAAGTTTTGCATGCAAGTTATTTTCATGCTTATATCTCAGTATCCAGGCATGTAATTGATTTTAAACATCTTTAATATGTTTAGGGGTATCATACCATAAAGGAAGATAACACTTGATGGAATATATTAAAAATTATGACCCCCTTTTAACTTAGAATTTTGGTTAAATTTTTGCCAGCTTATATCTCAGAAATTACTTGTGGAATTGACTAGAAAGTTAAGGAGTGTCTTCAGGGGCATCAGAAAACTAAGGATGATAACTTTTGGATTGAATTTTGTACAAATTATGGCCCTTTTCTAACTTAGATTTTTGGTTAAAGTTTTGCATGCAGTGTTATTGTGCTTATGTCTCAGTAACTAGGCATGGGATTGATTTAGACATAAAAATATTAAGGGGTATCAGACTATCAAGGTATATCATTTTTGACTATTATTATGTACAGGGTATGTGATGGGCAAGAATTGAGATAGATTTCATTTGATTTACAAACAAGCATTTTGAATAGTCGAGCGTGCTGTCCTCCGACAGCTCTTGTTTAGATATAGAAGGATAAGCTTGCAGTGCTTAAGGTGTGGCCTGTGGGCTTTTTAGCTCACCTGAGCACAACGTGCTCAAGGTAAGCTTTTCTGATTGCCTTTTGTCCGGCGTCTGTGCGTCCGGCGTCAACAATTGCTTCAAACAACATCTCCTCCTAAACGGCTTGGCCAATTTGAAAAATATTTTGCAGGAATGTTCCTTGGATGACTAAAGTTGTATAAATGGTTCTGGTCCATTGCATAATTAGGTCACAGGAGCTAAAAATAGTTTATAAAAATGCAAACTTTAAAAATCTTCTTCTGCAAAACTGCAGGGTCTAGAGCTTAGATATTTGGTGTGAAGCATTGTCTAGTGGATGCCTACCAAGATTGTACAAATCATAGCCCAATGGTGATAAATGACCCCACACCAGGGGTCACTTGTTTTACATAGAGTTATATAGGAAAGTCTTAAAAAATCTTCTTCTATGAATCCATAAGGCCTAGAGCTTAGATATTTGGTATGTAGCATCATCTTATGGGCCACTACCAAGATTGTACAAATCATAGCCCAATGGTGATAAATGACCCCGCACCAGGGGTCACTTGTTTTACATAGAGTTATATAGGAAAATCTTAAAAAATCTTCTTCTATGAATCAATAAGGCCTAGAGCTAAGATTTTTGGTATGTAGTAGCATCTAATGGCCACTACTAAGATTGTACAAATCATAGCCCTATGGTGATAAATGACCCTGCACCAGGGGTCACTTGTTTTACATAGAGTTATATAGGAAAATCTTAAAAAATCTTCTTCTGTGAATCAATAAGGCCTAGAGCTAAGATTTTTGGTATGTAGTAGCATCTAATGGTTCATTACAAAGATTTTCAAAGTCTTGGCCCTACGGTGATAAATGACCATGCACCCAAGTCTTCTCTGAAACCATATGGCCGATTGCTTAGATATTTGGTGTGTAGTATTGTCAGGGGTAAAATGTTTTAGATTAAGTTATATCAGAATCCTTGTCTGTTTAAAAACCTTGACATCAGTTGAAGCAATGGTACTCAGGTGAGCGATTCAGGGCCATCATGACCCTCTTGTTTAAACCTGACGGAAAGGTACAAACACTTTAGCCATAGACTGCTCTGTTGACAGCACTTTTAGACAATAAAGACCCTACGTAATGCTAAAATATTAACTTTCTTCCCACCTGAAACCAGTGTACAGAATCATATTCTGTTTTGCACTTCTGGACATCTCATAGTCCGATACTGCTATTACTTAAATGATGTTGATCTTTTATGATCATAGTCAGTCAAATAGCGACGTCCAGATAATTTCAGCTGAAGGAAACCTGAATGCATAAAGACTCCCAGGACACCTACGATAGGCTATATTTTACCAAAAGGTAAAAAATATAAATAAACGCATAAAAATAAATTTGAAAATATTCTGAGCAGGATTCAAACGCCTGTGGGAAATAAAACGTTTTGGAAATCCACTACATTGTGAATAACACTAACTAGGGACTCTATATAGAGTACCTGCACTAACGAATTATTATTAATTTGGCCACGATATTCCGGGATTTTTTTTTCTGATATCATTTCTCATTCTCATATATTAACTGTTTGTGTTTTGCAATGTAAATTATCAATTACATCGATTGCGAAACAAGTTCTCACAACTTATATTTATGGCTCTGGTGGCGGCGTATGTGGTCATTATTGAGGGAGGAAACCGAAGAAAAAACCACAGGTCTGAACGGGTGACCACTGTTCCCTCTCACGTGACCAGGAAATAAACCCGGTCAGGGAAATTTGGAAATTAAGAAAAAAGTCAGGGAACTTGTCGACCAAACAGCAGGAGGATTATAATAAGGAACTTTCATTTGGCCGTTTGAATTGTCAGATTGGCATATTACTCGTAAATTAGTTCCCAATAGCATCCAACTGACACACCATCATTTCATAGATGATCCGTATTTGCCGCTGGATTTGTGCTTAATTTGGTCAGGGAATTTTGAGTTTGGTCATGGAAAAGTCAGGGAATTTTGATTTTTCAATTTTGTGGGAACTCTGAGAATCGAAGCACGTTATCACTATACTATCATGGCACCCAAACACTAAGAGAGGGGTGGGGTGGGGAGAGAGAGAAAGCACCAATTTATAAAATAAACAATCAATAATGATTTCATACAGAATGGTTTGCGTGAAAGTAAGTCATGTAAAAAGCGCCTGAATTATTCTTTTTACCCTTTTTATTGATAAGGATTTCTTTCTTCACAGTTTCTAATAGGAAAATCCTACCGTATACCCGGCCGCTCGAAGACGAGCCGGAATAAATTTGATATGCATATACATTGTATGCAATGATGGATTTGATATAAATAAAGAACATATACTGCAAGCAGGGGAGCCATAAAAGCTCTAATTCATTCATCTTACGACATTTTGAGTTGTTTTCGGATTGGTTAAGTTAATGTTTATACTTATTTATTTTACGTCGTTTGGAAAACTATTAATTCCTTTCGATGGTTCCTGGGTAAGGTCAGTACTTTGCTCCTTAGAAGGTTATGGAAATCTACGAACCCACAACCTTTGGATTCGCAGTCGGATAAAAATAATTTTTTTTCGGATTTTTCATGTGAGGAAGCCTTCCAGCTGGCATGCAGTTGGTCGGTGGTTCTACCCGGGTACCTCTGTGTACTCGGGGTCTTCCTCCACCTGTAATTAGCTGGACGTCGCTATATGATTGAAATACTATCGCAGCGACGGTAAACTCCAATACAACAACAGCATACATAAAAGGTAAATAAGCCATGCTAGGGTCAGGTAGAAAATGCTGGTACCCCGGTACAAAATCATTACCTACTATCCGATGCCAGCCCTTTTGATTATGTTACCTCAAATAGACCTCCTCCTTTTCTTTATACCATATAATATACATGTACGTCAGTAGTCAATTCGTAATGATAATTATTCTTTTACAGAATTCTACACTCTGTCAAGGAATAATCTTCACACGCTTTAAGATTGACTTATGTTGCATGGACAAGTATGAAATTTGTTATTAGAGGTGGTGTTTTTTTTGCAATGACTACATCTGTACGGTTATCCGTCGGTAATTGTATAACGGGTACACTGGTAAAAATGGATTTGTTTCAGTCCTACTAGAGGCCATGTTAATTTTTACAGATCGGGATAATTTACCAAAACCTTGGCAGATGGTTACCCAGGGAAAATGTATGCAAAACTGTTTTGAAATCGGAATAATATGTTCATGGAGAAAAAAAATATCAGATTTTTTATGTTCATTGCCAAAAACAACAAGATTTTGCATCATTTAAACATTTAAACAACTATGGCAGGAAATCAAAGGCACATTCTGCAATAATGTTATTAAATGTTCCCCAGAAAAGAAGGGGAATATGTTGTTTAAAGATAATAAGATAAACGACAAAATTCAGTACCTCATAAATGTTTTGTGCGCAGATGATTTAATTAAAATAATCATGTTGACCCAACTCATTTTGAGTTATTGTCCGAACAGTGTAAATACAGTACCCTTATACCTATCAGCTTGTTCCACATGTTTTTTGCTCGGTTGTGCTGGAGTTTACAAATGCAACCACAGTATTTCAGCCATATAGCTACATTGAGCTAATTGTAGGCGGAGGGAGACAACCGGAGAGAAGCATCGACAAATTGCAAGCCAACAAGAAGGATTCTTATGAGTGACCCTTTCAGGATTCGACCCCATAGCGAAGAGGTAACAATAAGTTAAACCACTCTGACAAGGAGGACCACAACCATATCAACTCGGCAATACCATGCCTAACCCGTTTCGAAGAAATAGGCGAGATGTTCCGAATGTGAGGCCATGCCTAAACTTTACTTGTAAGGGTATCGTTTAACAATGCACCCGGATAGCAACTTCTGTGAAAACATCCAAGTACTGAAGAAATCACTTTATTGCATGATAAAGTATCCTGGTATCACGACCCAACTTAATACTACTCCTAAGACATAAAGAATTTCTTAAAAAAACACTTCAGGTATATATTTTTTTCGTCCTTACAAAGTATGTCACTTAATTCAACTGATGTAATTTTATTTTGTGGAAATTGCTACTATGTGAAAATGAAGTAAACCCATTAACACAAATGTGAGTTTCTACTATGTTTTGCATCATTGTTATCGTACTTTATTACTGCATCATCGTATTACAGAACATTTCAGGAAAACCGCCGAATAAACTCTATTCATTCGAATTCTGGTTGCCATGGTAATCGGAGCTTTTTTTTTTTTTTACAAAAATCTCTGAAAGTGGTGGTTAGATACTATTTTCATTTGGGACAAATGTGATCTACTTATAGCCCTCTATCATAATTGCCAAATTTAAAGTTAATATACCCCCAGATAGAAGTATATGGGGGCTATATTGGATTTACGTCGGTCTTTCGGTCCGAGATTTGTCCGCCCTATTTCTCGGCTACCTTTACTCGGATTTTGATCACACTTTTTAAGACCGATAAGTACCGAGCCTAGTTGCGCATATAGTTGGCACGTCATGATTCGCTTGATTTTAAATGAGCTATGGCCCTTTATTATATTTATTAAATAAATTTTGTCCGCGCTATTTCTCAGCTACTTGGTTGGATTTTGATTTAACTTCGCAGTAATATTAATTGACAAGCCTTGTGCATATCGTTGGCACGTCTTCATCATCTAGATTTTAAATGAGTTATGACCCTTTGTTATATTTTTGAATATATTTTTCCTCACTTTATCTTGGCTACCAATGGTCTGATTTTGATTTAACAACATTAATAAATACCAAGTCTAATTGCGTATATTGTTGGCACATCATGACTGGCTTGATTTTATATGAGGTAGGGCCCTTTGTTATATTTATTGAAAATATTTTGTCCATACTATTTCTTAGCGACAACAATAATAAATACTAAGTTAACTTGCTCATATTTTAGGCATGTCATGTTGTTCAAATTTCTTTGAGTTATTTCCCCCTTGCAATATTTCTTGAATATATTTTATCTGCTCTATTTCTCAGCTACTATTGGTCAGATTTTGATATAACACAGTATTTACAAGTACCAGCAGTAGTTCCATATATCATTGGCATGTTATGATCAGCTTATTTTTGTATATTTATAAAATATTTTTTTATCGGCGATATATGTATAAGTGTATCAGCTCTACCTGGTTTTTATGTGTTTCATTTTTACCCTTCAACTTTATCAAAACTGTCATGGTAACAGTAACTGTGACAGAATGGTATCTAGGGGTATTCATTATCTTCAGTGATAGTACTTTTTCTTTAAAATTGAGGCCCCTGAGGCGTGGCTAGATTCCTTATGCACACTATTTAGTCAATTAAAAAATCCTTTTCTGGGTGACCTGTGAACAGAATTTAATTCTATCTATAAAAATGGTTACTCCCATAGCCCTCTACCAAAATTGCTATAATAAAGTTTATATAATTGAGGCTCAATGGGTTGGCTAATTTCTTCATATATAGAATCTTTCAAAATTCTTCTTTTATGAAACTAAGGGTCAGAATTAAATATCACTAAGCACTATTGGTCACCTCTTGGCACTCACTCTACCATAATCCCTTGAAAAATGAAGCCAATGTGGCCTCCATGTGGTTGAATAGTTTTCTTATATAACCTGTATGGAAACTTAAGAATTCTCTGTTTTTAAAATGTGAATCTGATCGCTGCTAACCACGTAAAACCAAATAACATGAATGGTTTTTAATACGCTTATGGTAATCTGGTGAGCGTTCAAGGAAAATTTTGACCCCTTGTTCTCAATTAATTCATGGTAATAAGTAATGTATCAGAGACTTTTATGCAATCGCCTGTGACATGTAAGACAGAAGAGTAAAATATGAAATAAAAAAGAAATCTGTACATGAGAGCTCACGTCCAAGACCATGCTTTAGTTGGGGCCTAAACGGTAAAACGGTAAAGGCCAGTTGTGTTCGCACGCAGCGAACTCTAGGGAAAGTCTGCATTGTGCATAAACTTACTTGAGCCTTACTCTTATCTCCCGTAATCCACACTTTATATGCCTTACTTGTAATATATTTAGACCGGGTATCATATTGATTCTATAGTTAGTTTTTTTTAGTATTTTAATGAAAATAACTGTATATTTTTGAGCACTTATTATTTCATTGAAATATGTTATATATAGTTATTTTACCTTCCCGAAGCTCATCAAAATACGAATAGCTATCGCAGTATTTTTGGAGGTTTTTTTTTTTTTTTTTTTTTTTCAACCAACGAAATGGAATCGTTTTAACAAATAGCCGAAGGATGATTTTAGAGATGTTATAAATCCATATACAATCAGGCTCCAAAGTAGCGCAGTCGTAACGACTCTGTCTACCACTCCACTTAAACAAAAATATGATCAGAGAGAAAAATGTATAAATAAATGTTTTATTATTATTTTATTATTATTATTTATTATCATTATAGGGTTTTATTTTTAGCGTTCATTTATTTATGTTTTGAAAAGGACTTACAGATCATCCATTTATCTGCATAATCATTTTTACTTTTTGAATGACACCTTTACCATAATTCTTCAATGATTTGACTTAAACGGTATTATGTTTTAAAAATCATGGAATGATCACTGACTGACACACACGTCAACAATGCCACTTTATGATTTAAGGTACACAGCTGATTGTGATGTCTCGAACGGCGTTTTTAAGCTGAAAGCCCGTCAAACCCTCTTTCATTTGAGACACACACAATTCCAGTGCCTTCAGCACTCTGATTTGCATATACATATTTAAGTCCAACAATAGCTGAAAAAAAAACTAAGCACCCCTCTCTCTCTCTCTCTCTCTCTCTCTCTGCACATGAGTAACACATTTCAGCTGCTTGATTTTGATAGTGTGTTTTCCACGTTTTGGCTTAGGTTCTAGGTTAGCAATGTGTGAATCTATCGTTAAAGGGAACAGTATGTTTTTTTAAGTTCTGCTAACCGGTATGCTGTTCAAAGAAAATACTTTTTAAAAATGTTGTTTAAAGTTTATATAGAAATTTCACTTTCACCGTTGCATATATTGATTAAAACACATTGATGATTCGCGAGTGCTTTACTTCTTTTGCTGGTTTATTATTAAAAAAATGTTTAAGCATACGAATAGACAATAATGTATGAAATAACTTGAAGTGAAACACATAGCGTAATATAATGTATAATGAAGAGGCACTTTGAAGAAGAAGAAGAAGAAAACTCATATAGCGGCTTCAATCTAATTATTGATGATGGAAGAATCCGATTTCACAAAGACTACTAGGAGAAACCACGATAAATTTGATTATGGATGTTAACAACAACAATAATAATAATAATATAATTTTATAAATTTTTTTTTATTAATAACAGATTATTAATTGATAATAATAAATAGACATCTTTTTCATTGTGTATATGCTTTCATTTCTTCCTCTATGGCGTTTACTAGTCAAACAGTATCGTCTTTCTCCTGCGAAAATATAAAAAAATATCATATGTCCATTACCTGGCGGATACAATCAGCAATAACCTCACGATTCCATCTGAATTGAATCTGTACAATCGGTAATTAAAATCGCTAATTGGATGAAATCGTGACAAACTTTGCCCTCGTAGGAGAAAAAATAGCCAGATCTTGGTTTGAAAGAAGTTATCTATAGAGATGCTACAATGTGTCCAGATAGTCAGAGCGTTCGGATTAGAAATAACACCTTATGATCAGGGACCCTATGTTTAAGTTTAAAGAACAAACTGTTGACTTTTCGCTAAATTTCTTGAGAGTGTCTTTTGATGTTAATTCATTATAGAATATGTTTGTTTAATATTAGACGATAACAAAGAGATTCATTTTCTGGAATGGCATTTTTGTTTTCAATGAAACTATACAGCAACTACAACATATATACAGATAAGAAAAATGATTGGATTCAGAATTGAATGTGTCCACACAATATAAATATGGAAGGCTTCATCACAAACCAAACTCCAATGATAACTCCATACACTCACCTCAGTAACAAATCTTATCGCCTCAAAAAGTGCAATTCTCTCTTATTTTGTTATCTTTATATACAAAATGGATGGAAAAGAAGTTTTTTCTTCTGCTGCCAGCAGTTAAGCATGTGGTTATATGTAAAACCAGGATTTCGTGATCACAGGGTCACAATCGCAAGTATTTTAAACAGCAGTTCATGATTTCGGGATCACAAAGCTCAGGTAATATTTACCAACAGTTCGTGTTATAAAGGTAAAAAAAAAACACAAGTATAATTAATAACATTTCATGATTTGAGGATCACGATATTAAGTATTATTATCAACAGTCATGATTAAGGTCAAAAACACAAGTATTATTAACAATAGTTCATGATTTGCGGGTCACAAAGCTTAAGTACTATTAGCAACAGTTCATGATATAAGGGTCATAAAACACAAGTATTATTAATAACAGTTCATGATTTGAGGATCACGAAACTAAAGTATTATTAACAACAGTTCAAGATTTAAGGGTCACAAAGCACAAGTACTATTAACAACAGCTCATGATATAAAGGTCATAAAACACAAGTATTATTAACAACGGTTCATGATTTGGGATCACAAAGCTCAAATATTATTAACAACAGTTCATGATTTGGGGATCACAAAGCTCAAGTATTATTAACAACAATTCATGATTTGGGGATCACAAAGCTCAAGTATTATTAACAACAGTTCATGATTCGGGGACACAAAGCTCAAATATTATTTACAACAGTTCATGAATTTAGAGTTACAACGCTCAAGTATTATTAACAACAGTTAATGATTTAAGGGTCACAAAACTCAAGTGTTATTAACAGCAGTTCATGATTTGGGGACCACACAGATCAAGTATTATAAACAACAAGTCATGATTTAAAGGTCACAAAGCTCAAATATTATTCACAACAGTTCATGATATGGAGGTCACAAAACTCAAGTATTATTAACAACAGTTCATGATTTGGGGATCACAAAGCTCAAGTATAATAAACAACAGTTATGATTTAAGGGACACAAAGCTGAAGTATTATTAACAACAGTTCTTGATTTGGGGATCAAAAAGTGCAAGTATCATTAACAATAGGTTATGATTTAAGGGTCACAAAGTTCAAGTATCATTAACAACAGATAATGATTTAAGGGCCACAAAGCTCAAGTATTATTAACAACAGGTTATGATTTGAGGGCCACAAAGCTTAAGTATTTTTAACATAAATTCTGAATGTTAGAAAATTTTTTTTTTGATTTTGAGGATCACAAAATCTAAGAAATATTAACAACAGTACTGTATTTGATGATCACAAAACTCAAATAAAATAAACAACAGTTCGTGATTTGAGGACCACTGTCAGCGAGTCCGTCTTTGACAGCGTGAGTGTGTTGATTTTTAGTTTGCACTCCATAAAATTCTGCCTCATTCGTTTCAATCGTTTGAAATTTATTTCATTTTGAGAAAAAATGCTTTACTTATTTATCTTTTTTTTTTATCTACTCTAATTTATTTTCATTTCATCTTTTGATAGGTTTCTTTTTAATCTGATTTTATTATTTTTATTATCATTGTTATTATTCCCCCTCCCGATTCATTTTTTTTTTAAATCACGTAAATCAGATTATATTTCAGATAAAAACGATTGTCGTAGAAGCAACTATGTTAGACAGTAACTTTCTCGGTACATTGACCGACTGACAAGACCCTTGAATATGTATAGCCTACCCAAAACTGGGTTCTTATTAAAACACACGTTTTAAAATTCTAACTTCATATTGTCTTCCTCAGTGAAACTACAAAGTGAACAGTATCACCATTTCAGTGTTTTGACTCAACAAAAGAAAGAATACTTAACTTTTTTTTATTCTTATAAAAAAATAAACAGGTACGCATCGTTTAGATTCTTCTGTACATGAATAATTATCTGATAATAAAGTTAAATTACTATTCCTATAATGCATATATTGTAGGTAACATGGAATATCTCAAATTAATTGACTTGTTATTTATGCATAGTCAAAAAATATTATTTACTAAGACATTTCAATGAGCTCTAAGTTTCTCGGGTCTTTATCTGAAATACAAATATAAATCTTGCTTATTATTTACAAAGCTTTACAAGTAAATAAGTCAAAATCATTAACAAATATCATGTACACATTTAATATTAACTGCATATATGGAAGGGTGATAATAAGAGATCTGAGTAAACATGTCTATTAATTTTGCTTTAATTAAGGGAATAAGATGAAATGGAAATTAATAATTTGATGAAGTGAATAAGATTAAGGGGAAACATAAAATGCTTAAATTAAGTGAATAAGATTTAATGGCAATTAACTACAGGTAAATTGTTGGAATTCATCTGGCGCATCAAATGTTAAGCTTATACATGTTTAGAAGTATGGTCTAGAACAAGCCATTTTAGTCAGGATGTATTAATGAAATATTCAATTGCTTTTTTCTTGAATAGGTAGTTTTCACTCAAAGACTACACGTTTTTTCCCAAGAAAAGCCTGTAATTATGAAAGAGTCAAACGTTTTGCTATGGAAAAGAAACAAAATATGTCATTAAACATGCTTACATTTCCAAAGCTACAGATGTGGACTGATTTATCTTGCAGATAACTGAATATCTCACCTTTTTCAAGTTAGTCAGTTAAATTATGTGGATAACAAGCATTTTTTCACATAATTATTTGGGAAAAAAGCATGATATCCAGTTAACATAAGTAAATATGAGATTGGCAGTAGTGGGCACTAATAGACAGTTTAGTCCTGTTGAGATACCTAAGTGGATAACTTGGAAATATTGTACTTGCCAGATAATAACTGAATATGTGACAATTCTTCAGAAAAGTTTCGACATAGCTAAGTGGATAAGTGGCTGGCAGAAATATGCCACCATAGTTCATTTCACGTGCCGTTTAGCATTCATGCACAATTTCGTGACTGGTTCATACAGTTGGGAGATATGCACAACACAGCTATATTTTTATTCAAGGATCTTAATGTGAAACAGCAAATACACATTCTGGTGTTTAACTTTATATGTTGGTGATCAAGTAATTCACAAGCCATGATTAAGCGAATATTTGGCGAAGCATACTGGTGTATATTCCAATCAAACTCATATAGCCTTATATATAGAAGCAATATCACCCTCCTGAACCTTCGGTTCGGCCGGGAATAATTAAATGTATAGACACTCAACGGGCTCTAACTTAATAATATATTTCTTTATTACCCTTGACATTCAGTCTTAATGGCAATTATCTGGATAGTAAAACAAATAAATAACATATTCAGATCATACAAGTTATGCCTTATACATCTTCATATATTTCCAGAACATAGAGAGAAACACATTGGTTTTCATCAAGAATTTTCAATTGGTTCTATGTCACCATGACAACTGCTGTTAAAAGCTGAGTATAAGCAGGGACATAAAATTGTTGACTACCTGATTTTATGCAGATACATTTATCATCAGTTTTTAAAACTTACTGATTTTGATCGGCTGGTGTATTGTTTGGAAAATGCATGCATGGTAATATACCATTAGATACTAGAAGAAAAAATAAATATTGAGAAATCTATTTGAATAATTTATGCATATAGCACCCATAATCATCACCACAGTATAATTTAAATAAGGTTTTATTGTAAACAAAAGCCATGAATTACCCATCTGATGACAATTGCTTAAACCAATTAAACATTTTTTAAGCTCATGGTGAGCTATTGTGATCGCCTTTTTTTCCGGCGTCCGTGCGTCATGTGTAACGGAGTAAAGTGACCCCCATAGAATAATAGCCTCCGGTCATTATTCTTCAGAAAAAGTGACCCCCTCTCTATAAAATACTGGCCCCCTTAAAGAATAATGTTCCCTCGTGATATCTAAAGAATATAGACCCCGGATCATTAGTCTTCAGAGAAAATGACGCCCTTTCTTTAAAATGATAACTCCCTTTAAAATAAATAACCCTCGATGATATGTATCAGATATTGACTCGGGACATTATTCTTCAGGAATTGTGACCCAACCCCCTCGATGACATGTATATGATATTGACCCAGGCCAGTTGTCTTAAAAAAATGTAACCCCCTCGATGATAGGTATAAGATATTGACCCAGGTCAATATTTTTCAGAAAAAAATGACGTCCTTTCTATAAAATATTGTCTCCCTTTAAATAATAACCCACTCGATGATATCTACAAGATATTGACCAAGGTTCAATATAGTCATGAGAAAATGAATCCTTTCCTATAAAATACTAAAACCCTTTAAAATGATACCTCCCCCCCCCCCCCCCCCCCCCCCCGATGATATTTTTTCCGGTCATTATTCTTTTTTAAAAAAATGACTCCTTTCTATAAAATACTGACTCCCTTTAAAAATAATGACCATTCAATTATATCTATCAGATTTTATATCTGGTTATCAGTTTAAAAAAACACACGCACACACAAAACACCTTTTTTGTGAAATATTAATTCCTTTTTTAAAAAAAAATGCACCCCTTCCCTCTTTGATGGCATATTGGCCCCCACCTAATCAATCACGAAACCTTATCTGCCACAAGTAAAATAGTGATAATTGTTATTTCACATTGATGTTGTTTATTCTTATACTTGTTTTTGTTACTGTCGTTGCTGCTGCTCTTTTGCTGCTCTCGCATGCACTCAGAAAATACGAAGAAAAATTGCAATTGTGAGAAGTCGAGTGAGCTTTTGCTTATCATATCATCGGTGCAGTTACTTTTGATACAGCCTTGGTCCTGCTATTGTTTTGTCACTTAATGCGACAATCGGCTTTAGTCAAAAAGAGGTGGCAAGCAGTCAATATTTTACTTAATTTATGTCAATTTAATAGCATAAGTCAAGTAAATACAGCGATCTGTATAAAAAAAAACGACAAAGAGTCTTCAGTCTACAAAAATAGACATTAAATAAAAAATTAACTATAAGCATTTTTATTCATCAAAACACTGAGAGCACTGTCAGAAGCGAAAGGTAATATGTGTGAATTATAAAGTCAATCCCTTTATTTTTTTGTGGTATGCATGTAAGAAATCTGGGAAGTTAAATCTTATTAAAACAGCAGGTAAGATAGATGATTTTATTTTTGGTTTCTGTCAAATTAAACAAAAGTGGATAAGGAATAGTGGTTTCTAGTATTGATCCTTTCAATACCTTTAATACCTCATGAATTTGCTGCAGACAAAAATAATTTTAATAGAAAAGCAAGAAAATGGGACAAGATAAAGCTATTGTTCATTGAAACTTCACATCTTTCCCATGTGTAAAGAATAAGATCCATGCCTTTAATATTTTTTTTTTAAATTATGTTCTAGAAAGAACATAATTTCACCATAAAAGTAAGTAATATTGATGAAGCAAGGTAGAGTTATTGTTCTTGGTAGGTAAAGTTGTATAAAATATAAACTCAATCCCGAAAGTACTTTCTGAGTTATGACATACAGATGCGACTAGAGACACTACAGTCATTTGAGACTCTCACAAGAAAAGATTAAAAACAAAATGTTTCATCTGACGGCTTACATTAAACATACTGTTCCCCTCTCATTCCTACTGTTTTGACCTTATAACCAAACCTGTCTATGCGCAGGACCCTCATATTAAAAAATCGACCTCTCTATAAATAATTTACATATAGAGATGTCGATTTTTTTGGACTGAATATCAGGGTCCTGTGGTTTATGATTTAAATCAAAAGGTTAACAAACGCAAAATAAAGGAAGCATAAAAACTAGAATTTAAAAAAAAATCTAAATATATAACCCAAGAATATAAAAAATAAGTATTACCAAAAAAAAAAACAAAAAAAAAAAAACGGCTTCAGCTAGACTAGAACTCACGACTGAAGGACGCTCTTACGAATTGAGCAATTTCCGTAGCCGTAAATCTGCGGTGCAAAATAAGGTTATTTATAGGTAGTTTAATGAATGGAACTGCGGATGAACGCTGAATTATAAACTTGCTTCTTTTACAGTTTTATTTGCACAGAAATAGTCATTATACCCAATGCTTTCAAAATCCTGCAATATATCTAACTTTTATCAAAACCGCAATGTTGACTTCTACAACCAGTGGTACTATTTTTCAACGCGAATGTATGGATAAGTGGCGGTAATGTGATTGTAAGTAAAAAACCCACTATCTGACTTTAGAAGCTTTCGCTTCTAAAAACGAAAAATATCATATTTTTCTGTGCTAAATCTCACCTCCTTATTTTTCTTTTAATTTTAGTGGCCCTCTTAGTGTACTTAGTCACTCCAGCTTGGGGCCAGTAAGAGTCTGACAGATTCGCGGAATATAATTATTTAGTTTGCTGAAGTTTACACGTGCTTCCCCTCTTACCATATGTCAATATCAATAAGAGACAGAGACAAATAAGGTTAGTAATAGCCTAGGAATGATATTGAATAAATTGTATGCAATTATGTAGCACAGTTGACTGTCGTTGACGATTTGTGCTCAGAACAATTCAAGGTTATCGTTGATGGTCACATTAAATAGTGTATGAAACATACTAAACACCGTGGTGGTTGTTACAGGATAACTATTCTTATATAACAATTTGTTGTTATCGCTTGTGATAAGAAAATTCATATGTAAATTAATTGGGTTAACTTCACTCGACATTTGTGTTGTATTTACACGCTCCATCCGTGGGGTGTGGGGTTGTCCGTTCCTGTTACAATTATATGATCCACGATCTCTCTCTCTCTCTCTCTCTCTCTCTCTCATGAACAATGTATGTGCAAGAGACATTGTTTTTGTTGTCTGATACATCTTTTGTCGCACATGTCCTGAAATTTTACAGGAAATATTGCAATGTTAGCATGAATGCTGTTTTTTTTTTTAACTCTATAGCCATCCATATACAGAAGAGTTATGGGCCCTTTACTATTCAAAGAATGGTAAAGGGGCATTACGAGTTACTACTGTTCATAGATTTTTCATTTCAAATCAATCACTTTTGAAGGAATGGATTTAGTTCATATTTGGTTTTAAGTATATGATATTAAAATGGAGGGCAAGTTCCACTTAAGATTACATCAGCGTTATGGGTACGTCGTAAAGATCCTACTTTCTTTACAATTCAAGGTCCTGACATTCAAATTGCCATACCTAATGGAAATTGTGTTTATGCCAATTTTCCCAAAAACAAGGTTCTTCGCAAATTGAAGAAATACTTTAAGAAATGCACACCAGTAATGGTCTTAATTGGTGTCAGACTGCTGCATGACAATATGTCTGCACAGAAGGCGACCACTGTCACACTTTGGGGTGAAATGTCATGGTGCTTGATTTTATTGTCCAGGATGTATTTTTGACATGGATCACATACTTAAAATAATTTTGCAGTAAAAGAAAAAGTGTCACACTTAAGGGACAAGTCCTTAGTTCTAAGGTCAAGGTAACATTTAGAGGTGAAAGGTCATGGTGGTGTATTTGTCCGATTTTCAAATAAATTGACAGTAGGGTTTGCCCCAATGAGATGAAGTTATGCAAAAAAAAATCAGAGCTCAACTTATCTCTGGATCAAAGGATTCTTTAATGATTTGGCCGTAAGCTTTGTCTCAATGAGATTATGTGTCGTGCTCAAAAGATGGTTCCCCTGTTCCGAGGTTAAGGTTACTCTTACAGGTGAAATATGCAAGGTTTCGGGCTCAACATTTTGCCCTTGGGGACCTTGTTCTGATTTTTTTTTTCGTTTTCCTTTGCCCACCCATGAATTAAAGTTTATGGTTGTAAATTGTGTCAAATTAATAATAAAAAACACGGAAAAATGATGACCAAAAGTAATAGCCGAGCCTTTAGCTATATTTAGCTTGGCATTGTGGTGCTTTTGTTATCTTCTCTCCGCAAGCTCTTTTTTCTTTCACTTTTCACTTTCTCTATCCTGTCTATTTCTCTCACTGTACTATGACATACACACTACATTCTGATCAGGAATATAAAAAGAACACAGACTGCCGACAATACCTATTTATTCAAGAAATTCAAACCAAAACAACAACATCAAACAAAGATAAAAGCTTTGTTTTTTAAAGATATGATTTTTACAAAAAGAAATAGTAACAATTTTTTTGTCTTTTTCAGATGATGATGAGGAGTCTGGTTTCATAGAACATGACAGTATCAAGTCAGTTGATGAACACTACGAGTATGAACTGACAGGGGTGACCGTACATACTGGAACTGCAGATGGGGGCCATTACTACAGCTTCATACGTGACCGCCTCAACAAGTCAGATACTGGCCATGATAAATGGTGAGTCTAATGCACGACATTAACATGAATGGTATGTATTTCACGAAGTCAAACTGACAAATCTTTTTTAACTCGTCTGTTTTGAAGAAAAAGTCGAGCCATTATGATTGTTAGGTCGTCGTTGTCATCGTCGTTGTTGTCGTTATCGTCGTCGTGAAAAAACTTTAATGTAGCCCATGATTCAAACACTTTAAACAGACGAGCGTTGGCATCCGCATGTGATCAGGATGCTTTATTAGTGTTAGTTTGTAAAGGTAAGTTAAACTGGGGCATCCCTGCAAAAGTATGCACACCTTAAGTATCAGTATTTTTGGAGAGCTATCGGTGATTTATCAATATATCTTGAGTTTGGATAAGAAGTGAAAGAAAGGGCTATCTGTAAAGTTGTAAAAAAAGGTTTTGTGATCGTGTTTCTTTTTATGAAATGGTCTAATGTTTCTTCTTTAAAACTTGTTTTGGTGCAGACTGATGGTAAAACTGTGTATGCTGTTAACAAAGCAGTCGCATCTATGCATGAAGTGACATCAGAGATGATGAGTTTAAGTAACAAGATAGTAATTCGTGGGTTAAGAACAAAAGGGGTTTGTTCTTTAATACATATCAGGTACGACCCCTTTATACTGAACCCATGGTATGCGAAGTGGTAACTCAGCTATGTTCTAACCCGAGTCAGTTTTGATCTTGCTTTAGTAAGATGTTGATGATAATTAGAATACTGATGTGAGCTCTAATGATAACACTCTGACCATCAGGAAAAATAGTGTACCTGCCATGATTTGTTTTTGTTTCTGTTCTGCAGGTGGTTTTGAAGGCGGGGTTTACCGGCCTGCATTGGAATCTATATGGCTTGCGTATTTCACAACCACAGAACTTTCAATGAATGCATCAGCATTTTTCTGCCGAATGATTATGATGTTTTCCAACCATAAGAAATAAAGAACTAATATAAAACAAAAACGCTGGGGTTGTGAGGTTGTGAGGTAATAGTCTGTAAAGTTATAAAAAAGGTTTTGTGATAGTGTTGAGCATCTAAAACATTTTTTTAACTTACTAATGAACTTCAAAGGAGTAGCCGTTGTATGGCTATCCCTACCTTACCCCCCTTTATGCACATGAATGTTGCATGCAGAAACAGGTACAATCACAAGTCACATCTTGTTATTTATAGCAAAGTATTGAATGGATGTCCAGTCAAATAATAATCCTCATTGTATTTAAATGCATTCAGACACAAGAAATATCAAATAAAATGGAAATTTATTTTTCAGTGGGTAGCTTGAAACTTACCCCCCCCCCCCCCCCCCCCCCCCCCCCCTCTCCTTCTCTCACTTTCTCTCTCTATCACTTGAATGAATGTGATTAAATGGTTCTTATATGTTTTTACAACTTACTTTTAAAATTTCATTTGACAATAATTTACAAGACCTGTTATATACAAGATCACAAAGAAACTTCTCTTTTTCAACTACCATGGTGTTGTGAACCCATATTTGACAATACTTTACAAGACTTGTAACATACAAGATCACAAAGTAACTTCTCTTTTTCAACTCATGATAATTGACAAGACCTGCTAATACAATATCACAAAGTAACTTATCATTTGACAGCCCTCATGTAATGGTGAGCTTGTTCCTTTCAGGTTGAGGACGTTATCTCAGACACTTCCCCAGACAACTTCTTGTTTAAAACTAATGCAATGTCAATGAAGAGCCCTTGGGATGCATTCAAGATAAGATGTACTCATAGATTTATTAATGGATCTAGGTATGAATACATCCCGATATTCATGTTAAGACAGTCAGCATGGTCAGTTTCATTAATATGGTCATATACCCACTACCAGGTTCAGTTCTTGACGCGTCTGTGTTCTTAATTGAGAACTTTGAAGAACATGAAGAAATGAGGACCAGTCCAAGATGCAGTGCAATGGTGATGCCAGTCATGAGTGGCTCCAGGATGTAGCAGTTCTTGCCCTCGTAACCAACCTGGGACATGTTGGTCTGTGCTAGTAAATAAGCCACATTGATGACCACAAATGATATAGACAGGGAGAAAACATAAGCAGAATATTGAAGGATTAAAGTACGGTTTGCCTGTTGTGACTACACACTGTTGTTGTTCGAAGTGAGGACTCGATGCATGTGGAAGGTACTGCAGTTTAACCAAAAGAAATATAGGATGCAGACGTGGAGGAGAAGCCCTAGAGCCTGACACAAGACACTGTTGGTGATGTGGTGAAGGGCTGTTGAGAAGGAACAATTTGTAGACGAGGAAAAGGAAAGTGCTAAAAATGATGAAGATAGGACCAGGAGTATTACAGAATCTTTTGAAGGTGCTGAACATTGTAATTGTGAAGACCAGAGACAGTATGGACACAACAGCGCAAACACAGGAGAGGATAAACTTCATGTGGGCGAATTATGAATGTCATGGATTGAGTTTGAGGCTTTTGCACAAATCTTGCTCTGGATTTTGCTCTAGATGAGGTACACACAGATTGCTGCATATTGATAATGAGGTGCCATTGTAATGAACCCGTGAGATATGCATTTCAAGTTGTTGATGTAGATACCAGTGGGTGTTCTTTGAAATTCTGTTTTGTAGCTGTATTTTAGTACATGAGAAAGTTGAGTCAACTTTGTGATCGAACGTTTTTGATAGAATATTTGGTATGCAAGGATTGTATAAGAAATGGGCTTGTTGTCAATTATTTCTGTAGGGGAGGTTTGTGTGGATAACTGGCAGGGAACTTCAGGTTCGAAGAGGAAATGGTATCAGTTTGCAACTCAGTACCTCTGTTGTGAAGTTTCTGTTTTACCTGCCTTGAAACTTCTACAGACTCTGCAGACTGATTGTTAGAATAAGCCAGGGCTCTTTCCTTAATGTTTGAATCCCAGTTCCTCTTTAAAATATTTCCATCTGTGTAATTCAAGTCCAGTAACTCCTGAACTGACATGATAATTTTTGCCGCCTCAATAAAGTCATTTTTATATGTGCAATATCCACGTTAAGGTAAGTGAAGACATGCTGAACATAAGCTTGTTACATTTTATGCTCCACAACCTCCCTTGTATATGAAACATTAAGTAGATAATGAAACTTAAAATTTATTTCAAACAACATAGAATGTTTCGGCCAATATAATGAAGAGGTGCTTCGATTTCTTGGGTGATATGATATTCTTTCTCTTCCTTCCACTACATTGAAAATGAAACTGTTTGTGGTAGACTTTGTAGGAATACCAATGTGAGATGGAGTCCAATGGCACACACCATTGTTCAGGAATAGAAGATTTAAGCAATGCAGATTTCGACATATATCCTGAAAAATAATGTATTATTTAGAAAATATTTTTACTTTTTTTCCATTTAATATATTAACTGAACTTTCTAAAATATGTATAGCGGATTATTTCTGTAGATAAGTTTTTTTTTCTAAAATAAAAATAAAATGAAAATAAATGATAATCATGACAATTTTAAAGCAATGGGAATTGAATCGCTAGATGAAGTATAAAATGAACTGCGATACTATAATGTTGGTCATGATAAATTCTTGAAGTACATTTAAAAAATCATTTCCACAAATTAAATGTAAGCATATGAATAATTTTGAAATACCATAATACGGGTATACTTATGACAGTTTCAACAAATTTTATGGTAAAGGTCAAGGTCATATTCTGTTAAATGTTATTTCTGTGACATTATATAATAAAAGAAAATATCGAAACAGCGAATCAGTTTTTGCTGTGAAAGACATTACAGGTGATATTAAAACTTAAGATCGGATTTGTAACTATGCAGTAATGGTGGTAAACTTAGCATGTGGTTACCCTGAGTGCATCTCACAAGTTATTTGATTGTTTGTTGTTGTTGTTTTTGTTTTTTTTTTTGTTTTGTTTTTTTGGTTTGTTTTTTTGCACAATAAGTTATTTATTTATTTTTGTAAGGCATGAACATTATTTGTGGCAACATATCATGCCTGTCTAATGATATGTATCTTTTTAAGAATGGTTATGGAGATGATGGTTTTGCTTTATGAAATTGGACTTGGTATAAGAATATTTTTGAAAATTAAGAATTTATGTTAACAATTTTTGCGTATTTTCTGCATTTTTTCCCAATTTTAAATAGTTTATATAAAAATGACATTTGGAAATAATTTTCAGCCTGATTAAGTGTTAAACAGTGTGTATAAGCTATTGTGTGTTTGGACAAACAAAATCTATTGGGTTTATTTTATAACATATTCTTTCTGTAAAAGAAACCTTACTTATTTCTCACAAGGTTGAAAAAAAATTGTCTTAAACATACCTTGGCTTGATCGAACCACTGCCCAAGAGGACATTTTTTGTAAATGTTTGAAGGTATTGTTTCCTCCTCAGAAAAGAACCGATAGTCCCCCACAACCAGGTATGTACCTTAATTATACCCACCAAATGATGTGCACTTTAGTTTTATAAGCACAAAATATGTTCTGAAATATGTTATCAGATCTAAACCTTGTTTTGTATGAAAGACATGTTTGCTGTATTACTGGATCATATTGCCAAAGCCCAGTCTGGTTGCAATTGGACACTCACAGAAGATACGCTGCTGGGTTTCACAAACTCTATGTTATAACCGTATGATTTCTTTGTAACTAGTTCCATCAGATCTGCAAAACTTATTTTTATAGGATCTTTTGTCAGAGCTGGGGACCAGAATGTGACATCAGTCTCATCTTTAACACCATTGCACATAGCGCAGTATATATTCTTAAAATGTCTGTATTTGATTACCAGTTCATTCTTTCGAATGTGGTTGGTGTGGATTAGAGAATTCTGATACTGATACTGGTCAGTCCTCAGTTTCTCTACGCTGTCTAGCTGGGATTAAGCATCTAAGCAACATGAGTAGCCAAGGCACAATTGCCATGACAACTACATTCTTCCACACAACGGTGTGTGTAAGCGGTGTGATTGCAGTGCTGCACTGTTAGGCCTGTAGCGATGGAATACTCCCGTAGGATCTGCTGTACAACAGTAATGGACCTTCTCAACGATGTCCATGAAGAACAGTGGATTTGGTCAGGATGTTTGTCTTAATGATATCTTGGATGTGTTCGAAATTAGGTCTCGTGGGGTCAAAAACTAAGTCACCAGGTCAAACTTAGAAAAATCTTGTGAACACATAAGAGGCCACAGTTTTAGCCAAATCTTCATAAAAGTTGGTCTTGTCAGAATGTTTGTGTACATGAAATCTCAAACGACTTCGAAATTGGTCATATGGGGTCAAAAGAAGGTCATAATGGCAAATCTTAAAATAATCTTGTGACCACTCTAGAAGCAACATTTTTTGGTCTACCTTCATTTAACTTGGTCAGAATATTTGTGTATTAGGTCATTAGGTCAAAGGGTCACCAAGGAAAAAAAATCTTAAGATCAAATTTCCAATTTTTAATTTTGAACATTGGGCCTTTTTGCCTAACCTTCGTGTAACTTGGTAAGAATGTTTGCCTTCATAAAATCTTGGATGAGGCCAAAACTGGGTCATGTAGGGTCAAAAAGTAGGTCACCAGGTCAAATCTTAGAAAGGGGTCATTAACACTGTAGGTATCACTTTTTTGTCGCAGTTTTCATAAAGCTTGATAAAAATGTTGTCTGCATGAAATCACAGACGTGTGAAAATTTAGGTAGGGTCTAGGTCACTTAGTAAAATCATTGCAAACATTTAAGTTGCCACATTTTTTTTGTAATCATGCCTAACAAAGCAATCTTACTCAGGTGAGCGACACAGGGCCATCTTGTCCCTTTACGTTTTCACTATACACACTTAGGTCAAACTAACCTTTACCCAAACATACATACAAAACAAAGTAGCCCCTATCGACCAAGCTGGTTTTTACGGATCGGTATAATTTGAACAAGAGCCATGTTGACATGGCCATCCCCCGCCGAACGCTTGCTCTTTAGAAGATGTGTTGGATAGAAGAATATTTCATTTTTTAAAGAAAATTTTTGATGATTAAAGTGATTATAGATATGAAACCCATGTGAAGACATACTAATTCCTCTATTTTGAGGTCTACAGGTAAAATGTGATAAAAATTAAGCCTGAAAAATAACAAAGGGCAATAACCAAAACATTATGAAAGGTAGAGTTATCATTCTTGTGCACTGCACTCCTCCTCCATAAGATCTATAAAGTTTCGGGTTGTTATCTCAAATACTTTTTGAGTTTTGCTCAGGACAAAAAGTAAGCCTGAAAAATAACAAAAGACAATAACTCAAAAATAATGAAAGGTAGAATTATTATTCTTGTGCACTGCACTCCTCCTCAATGAGATCTATCCACCTATGAAGTTCCAAGATGATACCTTAAATTCTTTTAAACTTATGCTACGGACAAAAATTAAGTCTAAAAAAATAACAAAGGGCAATAACTTAAAAATTATGAAAGGTAGAGTTATCATTCTTGCGCACTGCACTCCTCCTCAATGAGATCTATTCGCCTATGAAGTTCCAAGTTGATACCTGAAATTCTTTTAAACTTATGCTCCGGACAAAAGTTAAGTCTAAAAAATAACTAAAGACTTATGAAAGGTAGAGTTATCATTCTTGTGCACTGCACTCCTCCTCAATGAGATCTATCCACCTATGAAGTATCAAGTTGATACCTCAAATACTTTTCGAGTTCTTCTCCTGACAAAAAAGTCGGACGGACGGACGGCGACTATTACCATATCCCCCGCCGCCTTTCACAAGCTTGGTGGAGGATTACCCTAAAATTTGGTGCCAAAAGTTTTGAAACCTGGCCGGTTGCTTTAGGGATATGATTCATAATATACATATTGAGATAGAACGGTGGTTCTATCCGGATGCATCCGTGCATTCGGGGTCTTCCTCCATCTGTAATTAACTGGACGTCGCTATATGACTGAAATACCGTCGCAGCGACGGTATACTCAAATCAAGTTTAGTCAAGTCATAATATACATAAATGGCAAATACCCCCGCCTCTTTACCGGATAAGTATAATTTGAACAACCTGAGTAGAGAGTTACATATGACTGACCTTAGTAACGAGATAGATAAAAAACACTTGTGTCATATAACTGTTGATATAGGTTACATTAAAAAAAACTATTTCCACATGAAAGTATCGTTTTTCTAACAACCTGAATAATTTGAACAATCTTGGTAGAGTGTTATCGAGAAAGGGATGTGCAAAAATTAGTAAATTAGATAATGTTGCTGCTTTCACTATGTACATAGAAAGCAAGATAATCCCTGTTCCTAGCACCCACCATCGAAATCATATTGACAGATGGTTTCCCATGTATCATATTGGCCAAATTAGCATGATACCGGCCAATGAATATGGAGAAGAATGTATTTCGTATCTGATTTTCTGTTTCTTGGCAAAGAAGGCAAATTTCTACATGGAATCAAATTCTTTGAACAACTTTTACATACCATCATATAAAGAACATTGACCCTGAGGGTAAATGGAAAAAAATGTCTTGTGAAAATGGTTGTTGACAAAAGATAGACGACGGATGCTGGGCAATAGTCGGTCACAGTAGCGCAGATAAGCTAAAGACGTTTGAATATTAAGATCATTTCATGAGATTATTGTCTGGACACTAAAAAACAATATACTGCTTTGACAGCCCAATCAGCATATGTCTACATAAAAAAAAATGTGTGTGTGTGTCATGTTATGCTGTTGTCCTATCAACGGGCCGCTGTCAGCACGACATACTATTTTTAATACAGGTTGTCACACCCTCTGCCTGTAGGGAATAGGACTAACCCGAAAACAGAACATCACAATTCTATGGGTACAAAAATATGGACTAGATTATGAAGGAGCTCAAACTTTCAATAAAACAGCAGCATCGGGGTAATTGTAGCTGCAGGAAGACCTCGAGATCACCAAGGCAATCGGGTAGAACCACCAATCTACCACTGTCCGGAAAAAAACACCGATACACCACAGTCCGGGTAAACCACCGATCATCACAGTCCGGGTAGAACCACCGACACACCACAGTCCGGGTAGAACCACCGACACACCACAGTCCGGATAGAACCACCGATACACCACAGTCCGGATAGAACCACCGACACAGTCCGGATAGAACCACCGATACACACAGTCTTGATAGAACCACCGACACACCACAGTCCGCCTAGAACCACTGATACATCACAGTCCGGTGAACCACCGAACAAACCACCGATACACAACAGTCCGGATGGACCCACCGATACACCACAGTCCGGATAGAACCACCGATACACCAGTCCGGATAGAAACCACCGATCCAACCACAGTCCGGATAGAACCACCGATCCACCAGTCCGGATAGAACCACCGATCAACCAGTCCGGATAGAACCACCGATCAACCAGTCCGGATAGAACCACCGATCAACCAGTCCGGATAGAACCACCGATCAACCACAGTCCGGATAGAACCACCGATCAACCACAGTCCAGAGAACCATCCCACCAGTCCGGATAGAACCACCGATCCACTAGTCCGGAAAGAACCACCGATCAGCCACAGTCCGGATAGAAGCACCGATCAACCACAGTCCAGATAGAACCACCGATCAATCACAATCCGGATAGAACCATCGATCTATTACAGTCCGGATAGAACCATCGATCAACCACAGTCCGGATAGAACCACCGATCAACCACAGTCCAGATAGAACCACCGATCAATCACAATCCGGATAGAACCATCGATCTATTACAGTCCGGATAGAACCATCGATCAACCACAGTCCGGATAGAACCACCGATCAACCACAGTCCAGATAGAACCAACGATCAATCACAAACCGGATACAACCATCGATCTATTACAGTCCGGATAGAACCATGATCAACCATAGTTCGGATAGAACCATCGATCTACCATAGTCCGGTTTAAAACCACCGATCTCAATTTTCATTACTGTATTACCTTTCATGTTTAAACTGAAAAAGAAACCTGTTATATCAAGCAGAAAGATATATACAACTTGAAACTCCAATTTTAAATTGGAGTATCCTAAATATCCTAAAAATAAATTATACAAGCTAATAATAACATTGCATTTTCTCTTGCTTCATTTACATACCATCATTTGTTTGGTTGAAGAAGTATGTCACAGCCACGCCGAAAAATGCACACGGATTGCAAATTCCGTAAAAAAAGATCTAGCACTGAAGTAGTCACTATGTAGCTTGACAGAGGAATCCAGTATCAAAAGCTCAGCTTGATGCCATTCCAAAGGCAATAATCATATTGGAAAATCTGTTGGGGATTCAGTAATGGTCACATGATCAATTTCAATGCGTACCACTGGATCTGCTAGCATATATATGTATCATAAATTCTTAGCAGGGTGACAGGCCATCATCTAAAGATTGACGGAGCCAAACGCCCCTACCAAATACACCAGGTAAGATTTTATTCTACCTAACAAAAAATGTCGCTTAAATGTTAATTGAATAGTTTAGGTACCTTGTAAAATAAAGCTTACCCAAATACAATTATGTTCTTATATACTGTACTTTGTTGCTATGACTTACAGCATTATGCGATTTAAGGTTCTGGCACTCTAATTTAAAAAAAAAACGCTAAAAGGTTAAAAAATGTTACAGTTTTACATATTTTTACAGAAACAATGCTGAGAATAAAAATTTCTTATATCTTATATTTATTTTCTTTCTAGAACCTTTTACATATTCATAGCCAAAATGTGTTTTAACTATGTTTAAAAACATACAAAATCTAAAAATGGGTACTGAGAATATCAGTGCAAATATACTTCAAAATTTGCAGTCTTATATTCTAAAATATATATATTTAAAATATATTAACTTTGCCTCGATGTTCAGAATTTAATAATCAGTCAGCAAAGCATATACCTAAATCATTTCACCATGCAATGCGAACATAGAATACTTAAATACCTAGACATTTGTGTCATCTGATACAGGAATAATGGTCAAAGAGAAAAATAACAAGAAAAAAAATTATTCTTCCGGGATTTGAACCAACAAACACCCCAGTTTCAAAGTTAGGTAATAAAGTAGAGACCTAGAACTTTAAAGCAAACATAGCTTAGATTGTGTGACTTGAAAAACATGACTTTCTTATTCTATATAATTTTGATATTATCTCTCCAATTTTTTTCATCCACGTTTTGTACAATTTAGTGTATAAAAATTCAGAAAGGTAAACATTTTGAAGTCAGTGATATTTCAAAGTACTTATATGATACATATTCACACATGCATCACATTCTGTAATATGCTGGAACGAGATTTTCAAGACATATAACAAAGAAATAGAAAAAAAAACACCAAAAACTTAAAATTAGCAGAACTCATATCTCCAAACAAAGCAAATATTATCTACTTTCTTTTTTATACTTAACGTGGGTTCTATTGAAGTGCCCATGTATACCTAATAAACAGAAGAAAGGCTTTGGTCCTCCAGATCTACCTACCATGGGCAACATTTTATCAAAATATTTCAAATAAAAAATATTTTCTTTATATATTACGTTAAATGTCCATTAAATTCACTAGGGCAAACTATAAGCATAACATATGAGAAATTATATGTTAACCAGGTCCGATTTATCATGCACCTAGGGATGGGCATGTCGCAGAAAGTTGCCTTGTGTCTTGTGATCAACCTACTCGCTCCTCTCTGTACAACAACTCCACTGTCCTTCACGGACATCGTTGAGAAGGTCCAGGATCCTGTTGTACAGCAGACCCTACGAGAATATTCCATCGCTACTAGCCTAACAAAGCAGCGCTGCAATCACACCGATGACACACACCGTTGTGTGGAAGAATGTAGTTGTCATGGCAACTGTGCCTTGGACCACTCATGTTGTTTGGACGCTTACTCTCGGCTAGACAGCGTAGAGAAACTGAGAACTGACCAGTCACACAGTCTGTATCAATGTGTAGATACTCTTATCCACACCAACCGCATTCGAAAGCTTGATCTGATAAGAAAAAAGAAATATATGATCTCCAAATGTCCACATGATGTGACATCTTCTCGGCGATCTTTATTTACTCTGTGTGAATCAAGTTATTACAAAATGTGGACAAATGGTGACTATAAAATGGCTATTCCTGTCTCTGAAAATCAGCCACCATACAGACATTTTAAGAATATGTACTGCGCTTTGTGCAATGGTGTTAGAGATGAAAATGATGTCACATTTTGGTATCCTGCACTGACAAACAGACGTACAGAGATGAGTTTTGTAGATATGATACAAATGGTTTTTAAGAAAGAAGAGTTCAACATAGAGTTTGTGAAACCCAGCAACGTGTCTTCTGAGAGCGTCCAATGCGGCATTAGGGAATGCAACATGACTGGGATTTGGAAAGAATACGACCCAGTAATAGAACAAGCATGTCTTTCATACAAAACTCGGGTCAGAGCTGATTTCATATATCAGAACATATTTTGTGCTCTGTGTAACCTACCCGGTCAGATAAGCAGCCATTGCTCAACTACTGTAAGTTCTGCCGGCAGCCATGGTGCATATCTGGCCATAATGGACTACCGGTTTGTCGTTAAGGAGGAAACAATGCCTACACAAGTTTACAGGAAATGTCCCCTGGGGCAGTGGCATGATCATGTTAAGGTAGGTTTGAGATACTATTTTTAGATAAAGTTTGTTTTAAGGATACATTATAAATATTGTTAGGTGTGATTATTTAAATGTTGATTTTAGATTTAAACTTAAAGGCATTGAAATCCCCCCCCCTCCCACACACACACACAAGAAGACAAACCAGGAATAGAAAATATACTTGTATATTTTATCATATATTATGTACTCATTATTCTTGAGACAGACTAAATAGATGTCCCTCATCATTATGCCCCCCCCCCCCTTTTTTTTGTAATCAAATCCTACAAATGATATGAATTTATTCTATGAATAAAACCTTTCAGCTTTGTTGACATGCATAGTAATAAAATATCATTATCAAAATTGCCCTGTTTTGACAAATTCAAAAATGTATATAACATATATAAGTTCACATAGCTAAGTTTATATTTTATCAGTTTTACAGTATAACAGTTTGTAATAATTGTGACTGATATCTATGACCCCCGACCCTACCCCTGACGCCATTTTAGCTCCAGTTGTGCCCAACCATATAAGAACCTGATATTTCCTTTGCCTTTAAATACATTAAAGGAAGGCATGGAACAAAAATAGGCTTGTTCAAAATGAACATTTCCAATGTTATTTTCACTTTTTGTTTCGCCTCAGGATCGGGAGGTCTGGGTTCGATCCCCGGCCACGACATACATTGCTTGGCCCTCAGTATATAAGGGTAGTTCCAGGACTGGTTGGCCCAGTGTCAGGATAATGTTACTGGGTGTGGTACCATGCCAGATTTCTACGGCGTGATACTGCAGTGTGGCAACACTATATCTGTCTCAAGTAGACATCATCTCCAAATGCCTGAAATACTGTCGGTGGGACGTTAAACCAATAAACAAACATAGTCACTCTGTCGGTGGGGCGTTAAACTGTATAAACAAACAAGAAATATCTTTAAAAAAAAGATATTCGGCGTAAGAGAAAAAAAAAATATGAAAGTTAAAGAAAATAAAAGTGTTACAGTATATTTAATATAATAATGCTGGCATATTTTAGTATTATATATTTTTAAAATAATGCTAGAAAACGTGTTTGTCTCTTTATTTAGGAGATGTAATGTATAAGCCAGTGAAAAAAGGGGACAAAATGTAATATAAACGAAACATAAATGAGGTTCTGTCTCGGAGCACTTAGTTTATCTGACAAATCATTCACCAGCTGTTACTGTATATAGCTTATCTTAGCTTGAGGGACAAGTTCACTACCAAGGTTAACTACGTTTTCTAAAGAATCACAACTGATAACTTTTTCAAATAGGGGGATTTTATATTTGAATTTTTCAACTCGATTGTTTTTATGTTTAAATAGGAAGATTAAATTGATATTTGCAAATTGACAATCATGCAGAAAAATATGCACCCCGAAACTTCCATTTTATGATGGAATATCCTAAATTAATTTATGCAAACCAATGAAATGAATGCTTTTTCGAACTATTCGGTGGTTATTCATGATATGATTGGTTCAAGAAATAGGTCAAAATCCATTTTATACAGCTTACACCGAAGAGAGTATGCTCATTAAGGGTTCTTGGACTGAAATGTTTTACCTTCAAATGAAGAGCATCCATAAGAAGGCTAGCATAACCACCAGTTGCTTTAAAACTAAAAGCTGTGGATTCAAATCCAGGACGGTCAGTTTTTCCTCCTGTATTTTTTTTTCAATCTCATAATAATTTCTGTCTCACTCAGATAAAATTTGAAAGATTGTTTTTATTATTTTTATTTTTATAATTTGTTTAGGGATTCAAGTACTTTTTCACGTCCCTAGATGAAATGGTGTTTGTTTAAGGTACATGGTTCACTCACTGATACCTATTTCTAAATGCTGTGGTAAAAGTTCATAACAATTACATATATATATTTAACAATAAAGTGCTGCAAATTTTGTATTACGTTCCATAAATATACGTATACGTTACAGACAGTACGCTTTTAAAAAAATAAGTATTTATGTTAACTTTATTGAAAATAAACACACATTTTGAGCTACGAGTATGTAAAAAAAAAAAACAAATAAAGTGAAAGACATATCAAATGTGTCTCTTCTTCGGCGCCTAACTGGACATAGCGATTCAATTAAAAAATCATTATTTGAATTACAGCTGAACTTTACATTTTTTTGTCTTCCATTATTATTTCGGTATATAATATTGTCTTTGTGATTCTTAATATCATGCATTAGAGTCCCAAAACCTTTGACGAATAAAAAAGTAAAGACATTTCCCCTTTGCTTTTTTTTCAGGATGTGTGTCGAAGTCTGCAATGTTCAAGTCGTCTTTTCTTGAACAATGGTGTGTGTCTGTTTAAATACTCGAAGACCACAGAACTCCTCCTCGAAGTAGTACTCTTACACAGCCTGACCCAACCCTCAATTTCACTTTCACCACAGTGGAAGGAAGAGACAGAACAGCAGATCACCCGAAAAATTGAAGCACGTCTTCATCGTATTGTAAAGAAGCATTCTTTATTCATTTACAAATATATCAGGTTTTCTTATTTACTAAATGTATCATATACAAGAGAGGTTGAGGCATTTCAAATATACCAAAATCATGTTAAGCATATTTCAACTTCCATTCGGGTGTTAATTGGACATGAAAAAGGTAACCTTATAGAAGAAGCAAAACATATCAAGTTAGTACAGGGGTTACTGGACTTCAACTACACAGATGGTAATCTCCTAAGGAGGAACTGGGATTTAAATATAATAGAAAGGGCCCTTGCTTATTCAGGCAACCGGTCTGCAGAATTAGTAGAAGAACTCACACACCAAGTAAAAGAGAAACTTAACAGGAAAGGTACTGAGTTGCCAAGTAATACTTTTTCAACACCTGATCCTGAAGTTTCCAGGTCACTGTCCACACAAACCTCCCAGACAGAAAAGATCGACAACAAACCCATTTTTCATACAGTTTTGGCATACCCACTACTTTTTGACAGTCACCGCCAGGAGATCATTAAAGTTGATTCGACATTCTTATGTACTAAAGTACACCTACAAAACGAAGAATTTCAAATGACGCCCTCTGGTATATACATCAAACACCTTGACATACACATCTCTTATAGACACATTACAATGGCGCCACATGATCAATATGCAGCAATCTGTTTGGACCTACTTCAAAACAAAATGTCTGCAAAAGCCTCAAACTTTATGCTTAGCCAACAAACTCCCTATTTTAAGTTTATTATCTCCTGTGTCTGCGCTGGTGCGTCCATCATGTCTATGGTCTTTACAGTGATAGTTTACAGTACTTTCAAAAATCACCGTAACGCTCCTGGTCTCATCTTCATATGTTGAGCATCATCCTTCTCTTCACCAACATCTTGTTCCTCCTCAACAGCCTTATCCACATCACAAACAGTGTATTGTGTCAAGCTCTAGGGCTCCTCCTCCACATCTGCATCCTTGCTTATTTCTTTTGGATAAACTGCGGTATCTTCCACATGTATCGAGTTCTCATCTCAGTCAACAACATCATACATTCACAACTGACAAACCTTACCTTTATCCTTCAGTATTTTGCTTTTGTCTGTTCAATGTCTGTAATATTTGTGGGCATCAATGTGGCTTACTCGTTAGCACAGACCAACATGTCTCTGATGGGTTACGGGGGCGAGAACTGTTACATCTTGGAGCCTCTCATGGTTGGAAGCACCGTTGCACTGC
>CM037785.1:33088941-33138941 GCA_021229015.1 Solen grandis | reverse complement strand
TTTGGCTATGAAGGCCTCCAACTATACTACTCAAGACGTGCTATGGATCACTAATCATCCATTGCATATCCGAACATTCAAATGATATTTCATAAAATGATAGAAAAGCTACTTTTGAAACATAATACACCCAAAACAAACCAATTAAATCAGCTAAAAGCTATCTTCAATGATAGCCCAAAGAATCAAGCAACTCTTTATGTCAGTTATAGGTCTTGTTAAAATTCCACCAGCATACTGTATGGGCTAATTTCATCATCCTTGTTTTCTCTAATAAAAATTCCCAACATAGCCCTGCACATGTACATAAATATTTTGTAAAACAGGAATGGTGGAATGCGTTTCTATAAACTAATTTGAGAATTTTCGAGGATTTAAGTATCACTCAGTGCTAAGTATTGTTGGTGGAATTCAAACCAGAAGCTCTTATCTTGAAGCAGATTCAACAGACAATGATCCTAGTAACTTCGATCTTTTTCACAAAATCGAATTTCACC
Organism: Solen grandis; assembly: GCA_021229015.1. NCBI lineage: Eukaryota > Metazoa > Mollusca > Bivalvia > Adapedonta > Solenidae > Solen > Solen grandis. Next base: position 33,138,444 of record CM037785.1, on the reverse strand, counting down.
TAGTTAAACCACATCCTCATCATTCACAGAGTTGAACACACTCTTTTCTCTGAATAAATTAAATTCATAGCTAAGTATTAATCTCTAATTTTCTAAGGTTGAACTTTATGACATCTTAATACATTGGGTTTGTAAATTTTAACAAATTAATGGTGAACTCATTCTGTCTACCTGATTACAGCATGATAAATCTTCAACGCTCACAAATTACTGTAATTAAACAAACCTAAAGCTGAGCATAATGGAAACACAGTCTCCTCTAAATCTCTGAATATTACCTAACACTTCCGAAATGTGATTCTTCAAGTATGGATGAGTGCAACTGTAAGATGTAATTATCAAACCAATTTAAGAACTTTTCCATGATTTAGAGATTTATTTTGACCGAGATGAAACTCAAGACCCAGAAAATATCTGACAGGCCACAGAAAATCAATGTTTTATCTCAGAATTCTGAATTAATTTCTACTTTATGTTAGGTAACAATAAATGTCATCAATATAGTAAACTTACCTTTAATAATTAAATACATTCATTAGTAAATAAAAAAAAATTTTCCTGGTATTCCAAATCTTTCATTTTTATCACTTTGCTTTAAAAAGAATTTTTTGAGGGGGGGGGGGGGCTTTTTTATTATTATTAAGTTCCTATTTTCCCCATATTTTTCCAGAATTAATCATTATTAACTTAAAATTTGATAAATATTTTACACTTCAGGTGTATCTTGCAATTGCTATTCCCAACATTAAACTCTACCTCATTTGGCAAGGCAATATCTTCCCTCAATGAAACAATTAACATCCCTATATGACAAATTCTGAGACTCCGAAAACTCTTTTAACATCCCATAGATTCTCCAGGCACCATCAGCAGCCTACCATTTCATAATCAATGACATAAAATAAAAGAATTCCGAAAATTGTTCACATCCCAAGGAATGTTTTGGTTCCCAGCTCCTGAGGCAGGAAGTTAAGGGTAATAATCCCACCAGTCCCCGGTCCTCTCCTGATGTTGACCTCTCTCCATCTACCACTACCTGACACTGGCAGGGAGGGAAGGAAGAAGCTTAATCTATGGGGGTCTGCTCACACAGAGATCAATCGCGATAATTATCCTCCACTGGAAGCAACAAGTAGCACGTTTATCTCCGCACATATATCCCTCCAGGCTCTTTGGTGTTTGTTCTAGAAATTCCTATTCTGCTAATAAAATGACCTATCAGTACAAAACAAATTCTATTTCCATATAACATGAGCTATTTGACATTATGAATTAGTTTTTTCTTCCAATAAAGCTACCAAGAAATGTTGTAAATGTCAATGCTGGAAACAAACTTTATCTCAGTTCAAAAGTACAAGTACAAAATACAGAGATAAAAAACCCTATCATGTAGACCAAATTGATTACTTCCATTATGAAGCCACAAATCTGTAATTGTCTTACATAGTCACAAATTCTTTCAAATCTAATCCCGGAGAATTTCCACTATTTTGAACATAGTTCTGAAGTTCACAATGCATGAACTGCAATTTTAACTCAGACTTTGCATACGAAATGAAACTGAATCTGGGAATATTTCAGAACTTGAATATTCGGAGATTCGGAAACAGAATTAGCTTTAGAATGGAAATGAGTAGGGGACTCAAATTAAGATGTCTGGATAGAATCTGAATCGAGCTCTGCGCGAAAATCTTGATCATATTAACAATTTACTTCATGTAGACCCATTCTGATGCATTGGAAAATACTCAGGAGGATCTCCTGTATCAGCTCATACAATATTGTAGCTCAGATCTGGGTCTACTCTGTTAGCTCATACAACAGTCTGTATGGGAAAAAAACAAACTTTTTTTTTCCATTACATTAATACCATTTGACGTTCAGTAAATTATTATTCATACACTCATAAATTAGAACATGAATATTCATACAGTAAGGGTTAAAATTACAGTTCAGGAGAAAAAAACCTGCTGATAGGTCATGTATTAAAGTATGAATAATAAATCTGACTTGAAGACCACAAAGACTTTGCTTTGTCTCAGCTTGAGGCATTTTACTATGAGAAGGAAGTAAGAATCCATATCATGTTGAAGTTTACCCTTTACATCAAACAGACCTGCTCCTATGCCTTGGCCAATAGAGCAGTCTGATCAGGGTCTCCTCTGTTTGCTCAAACAATATTACAGCTCAGATTCTACCTTACCTGCAGCGGAAATAAAAATCCATTGTTTCAATGGCAAACAGAGCAGACCAAGATTCAGAGGGTGTCTGATCAGGGTCTCCTCTGTTTGCTCTTATAATTCTGTAGCTAAGATTTTACAAAAGATACACTGAGAAGAAAAAATCCACTATATCATATACCATTTAAAGTTCAGTAAATTAATATTCATCAAGGCATAAATATGTGTATGAATATTCATAAGTTCAGTGAATTCAATATTCAACAAGTCATAAATATGCACGTGAATATTCATGAGGTTAAGGGTTAATAACTGGGGTCAAGTGGTTTACACCATGTTGTAATGAATCTGCTCTGTGTTTCTGATCGACCTGAAGCAAAAACACAGAGCCAAGACTAGAAGGGATTCTATTTGATGCCTCATTCCCATATAATCCTCATTTAAGTAGTTTTTGTCCTCGCTTTAAGACATAATGCCATCATAAAGAATCTGAAACAAGATTTCAGTCATATGTATGACAGGGCTAGAACACTGGAAACCAACAATTATGAGGGCTTTCAAAAACTAATTTTCTGGCTACAAAAATAAAATATTAAAACCTGGAAACTTCATCAGAAACAGGACAAAAAAAGGCTGCATCAGCAGCTGCTGGTTTAAGCAGGACTGATACTTGCACCTGGGTAATACAGTTTTGTATCATAACCCCTTCATCAATAACTGATACCAGCATGATACCAGTAAAATAAGAGACAAAGAATGCATTTTTTTGTTGTTGTTTTTCGGTTTTAATATCAACTATTTCAGTCATTTCAGGACTTATATATAAGACAAATGTAGTTCTGCCTCCCTGCAAAATCACACCATAGACAAATGGCACGATACCACACCTAGTTACATTATTCTGGTTCCATGCATATGTTAAGTGACAAGCATTAGGGTGCTACACACCTGTATTATTTTCAACTATTTTGTCATGTACTTAATCCTAACATCAACTGAACTATTCTTTGAACTCCTTCTATACAAGGCTGCTATACCAGTATTTTGTTACAATGTATATGTACATTATCCTGACACTAGTCCTGTAAGTCCTGGAACTCTCCTTATATGCTGCATGCCAAACAAGGGTGCTTAACACACCAGTACCGTCTTCAACTTTTTGGCATGTCAAGGCAAGAGATTTAACCCATGACGTCCAGTTACCATGGCAGCCACTCTAACCATTTGGGCACTATGGGTTTGTTCAAGTTGATTTTAGTTTTACTGTGATCTAACAGAGCATCAAAATATAAGATTTCAGATTTCATAATTATATCTGCTTTAAGGTAGTTGTGGTGCAGTGGTAGCATACCCAACTGCGGATGCTAAGGTTGTGGGTTCGAACCCATGTTAGGGGCAGGGATTTTTCATGACCTTCCTAGGTGCAAAGTACTGGTCCAACCTAGGAATCATCGAGAGGAATTAGTATAAGTTGTTAGAAATGCATGTTTCCCAATCAACATGAATTAAATCAGTTAAAACTAAACTAATTTGCTTAACTCTTTCCCTCATAGAGGAAACTATGAACACCTATGCGAACAACATAAAACCAGATCAGCCCACGAGTAACTCGCAGGCTGATCAGGTTTTATGCTGTTCGCTGCTCCTCAGTGGTCTGGAAATGAGGACTTTATAATTAAATTTGGTAAGGTTTAACTGTGGTTTTCTGCAGAACAGGCTTTATGTGGTACCTACTGAGTGCGTCAAAATGAGTCTATATGAGGGAAAGGGTTAAAAGAATTAAACCACAGAGATCACACACTGTGGAACTTTGAATCTGATTCAGCAACTGTTTCCCATACACACGCCACTCATCATATATCTATGTAAACATATCTCTTTTCAAAACTTTCTCCGTTATATCTTGAATCATTTGTGTCTAATTGGCATTCTATTTATAGCATGAAAATACCACTTGTTGATTTAGAATGCTGCCTGTTTGGTTTATGGAGATGTTTTTTGGCTCCAGCTTTCTTTTTTTGCTCATTGCACTGTTTCTCTGATCACTTCGATCACAAATGTTGGCCTTGTGTTATTCAAGTACCGGTTGTAACATTTGCTTTTCCTGCTCTTGATAAACTCCAATGATTGTAACATACACCCAATGTACAAATGAGAAAATACCGAGATTTTATTTCAAACCTGACTCATTTCAACCTTGAATAAGTTATCTTTTTGCATTGTTAACAATGTAAAATGAGCATACCAGGAAAGGGTGTTTTTTAAGATTCAGCAACAATCAGTGATTTTATTATACTTGTACGAGCCATACCATGATTCAGGGGTGTAAAATACCCAATATCCTTACACTTCCCAAATTTGAGATAGTTAAAAACAAGAAAAAAAACCCTGATTTTTCACTCTTCTACCAATGAGGGTAGTCAGTATCTTTCAATATCACTTTGTGATATATATCTAAGGGCACATAACTCTGCAGTCTTGATCATCCCACAAAACATTGCTTTTTTGTTAGCGTTTCTTGTTGTGTTTAACATCAAATTGATGTTATTTCAGTCATTAGGAGACTATGCCTACTTGAGACAGATATAGTGCTGCCAATCACTGGAGTATCACACAATAGACATGTGGCATGATACCACACCTAGTTACATTATCCTCAGACCTGGAACTACTCTGTTAAAGTGCTAAGTGCAAAACAGGGACCTATCAGTAGCATTTTTAACAATTATGGAGATTGATCCAGCAACTTCAGACTTCCAAGGCAGATGCTCTAATGACCCAGTTACCAAAGACAGTTCACATAACAATGTCACATACACATCTAAAATTTTGAAAATAAACGTAAACTAAATTTCATTACAATACCCTTATTTTACTTTGGAAATGGTCGCACTACAAGACTGTTGCAATAGCCAACCTTGACTGACCACATGGTGAACTCATATGGGAATATAACAACAACAAAAAAAGTCATACTAACAAAAATTGTAAAAGCCAAACAACAGACAAAAACTACACTGATCTCAAGTCTTTAAAGACCCTGTTGCTTCATAAGCAGCCTCAACAATGGTTCAGAAAATAAATGGTACTCAGCAATAATTCAGTCTCCTACATGGCATTATTATGGAACATTTATTTCAAATCTGTTTTGGATACTTCCTCAAAGTAGGTGTAGTCAATCTGATAACAATAGTATGAGTTCTCCATAAGATGTTCTTTAATATTTGTTACGGAGGTCATTCAGTTACATGTATCAGTGGATATAATTTATAAACAGCTTCAAATCAAAGCTATCAGTGAAGGTGATGATACCCTCGCTACACTAAACCGACTCAACAGTGGGAGAAGATATTGAACTTTTGTAAAGTGGGACATAATAGAGCATAACAGGACAATGATTTAGGCTATCACTATAGTTGATTTATACCCCCACATACCTCTTGGTCCTATTTCACACCATCAACCCAAACATATCAAATACCACCTGAAATTTTATGCATTTTGACATGGTTAAGAAGGTTTTTGATTTTGGATGGTATTTGACATAGAATAGGGGAATATGACATGATTTCAGGGGTATTTGACATGGAATAGGGGGAATATGACATGGTTTCAGTGATATTTGACATGGGTCAGAGGCTGATGTCAAGGTTTAGCTACTTAAGTGTCCCTAAAAAAAAGGTTCCAAGATTTACTGGATTAGTTACCCCTCAGATGCATCTGATACATTAACAAGAGCTGTCAGAGGACAGCACGCTCGACTATTCAAAATGCTTGTTGGTAAATCAAATGAAATCTATTTCAATTCTTGCCCTTCACATACCCTGTACATAATAATAGTCAATAATGATATACCTTGATAGTCTGATACCCCTTAATATTTTTATGATGTCTAAATCAATCCCATGCCTAGTTACTGAGACATAAGCATAATAACACTGTGCATGCAAAACTTTAACCAAAAATCCAAGTTAGATAAGGACCATAATTTGGATAAAATTCAGTCCAAAAGTTATCCTCCTTAGTTTTCTGATGCCCTTGAAGACACTCCTTAACTTTCTAGTCAATTCCACAAGCAATTTCTGAGATATAAGCTGGATAGTAGCTTGAATGCAAAAATTTAACCAAAATTCTAAGTTAAAAGGGGGCCATAATTTTCAATATATTCCATCAAGTGTTATCTTCCTTTATAGTATGATACCCCTAAACATATTGAAGATGTTTAAAATCAATCGCACGCCTGGATACTGAGATATTAGAATGAAAGTATCTTGCATGCAAAACTTAAACCAAAATTTCTAAGTAAAAAAGGGCCATTATTTGTAACATATTCTATCAAGAGTTATCTAACATGAAAGTATGATACCCCTAAACATATTAAATATGTTTCAAATCAATCCCATGCCTGGATACTGAGATATAAGCATGAAAGTAACTTGCATGCAAAACTTTAACCAAGATTTCTAAGTTAAAAAGGGGCAATAATTTGTAACATATTCCATCAAGAGTTATGTACCATGAAAGTATGATACCCCTAAACATATTAAAGATGTTTAAAATCAATTGCATGCCTGGATACTGAGATATAAGCATGAGAGTATCTTGCATGCAAAACTTTAACCAAAGTTTCTAAGTTAAAAAGGGGCCATAATTCATATTAAATTCAGTCAAGAGTTATCTACCTTGGTTGTCTGATGCCCCTTAACATATTCATAAGCTTTCAAGTCAATACCATGAATGGTTATTGAGATACAAACTAGATAGTAGCTTGTACGCAAAACTTTAACCAAATTTTCTATTGCATGTAAAACTTTAACCAAAATTTCTAAGTTAAAAAGGGGCCATAATTCATATTAAATTCAGTCAAGAGTTATCTACCTTGGTTGTCTGATGCCCCTGAACATATTTATAAACTTTTAAGTCAATACCATAAATGGTTATTGAGATAAAAGGTTGATAGTAACTTGCAAGCAAAACTTTAACCAAAAGCTGCAACGCCAATGTCGACACCAGGGCGACTACAATAGCTCCCATATTCTTCGAATAGTCGAGCTAAATAGACAAGAGAGATTTCAGTAAAATCCTCTTTTTATCTCGTACATTGTATGTAATGACATTTCAACATCAAACTCAAACTTTACATGGTAAAATACTACTGCTGTATTAAAATGGAAAGAAAATCCAAGTGTGAAAGTCAGTAAAATTATGAAAAAAAAACAAAAAAAAACAAAAAACAAAAAAAAACAAGGACCATGTCAAATTACATGAAACCAAGTTTTGTCACCAAAGTGACCTTGACCCTACTGACCTGAAAATCAATCCCAATCAATCTTCCTATCTTCCTCTTCCCATAAGGTATCTATCTACTAAATCTGATCATCGTACCTCACTCCTAAAAGAAGTTAATTTTAGTAACAGTGACCTTAACCTTGACCCTATCAGCCTGAAAATCATCCCAATTTCCCTTCCCCCATAAGGTATGTATCTACCAAGTATGAAAACTGTATGAGATATCTCTTTTCTAACATGAGTTATTTGACAGAAACAACCTGTTTGACACCCCCTTGCCCACCCATTGATGTACCCCATTCTTATAACCAGGATTTTAGTTGAAAACCTGGTTAAAAATGGACCACCATGCTCACAGTGGAAACATTATATTAAGTAAAAATTCTGTATGTGCTTTGCACAGCTGTTGTGATCGTGCAAAAGTTAAGCTGCTCTTTCCCAGTAATGCAAGGGAGATCCCAACTTATCAGAAATAGAAGACAAGCTCCAGACTATTCTTCCACAAGGTTTTGCATAGGCACTCTGTGATCAAATCAGAATGCATCCAACATTTTGCTGCATATTACTAAAAAAATGTTTATTTTCGCTGCCCGAAAACAAAACAAGAACCAAATTATACAGCCACATGCATGCATGAAAGAGATAAGAATAACTAGCTGTAAAAACAGCACAATTCTCTGTTTGCCATCATTCCATCGTTCACCCAACTAGCTTGTTGGTTTTATTTCTATAAATTCTGAGTCCTTACACAGAGAAAAACTACTGATTCAAATGCACACTTGCATAAAGTTTTAAGATTATTTGAACAAGCAGATTGACAATCCTATACAAGGTAGTAGAAGGGCATGTACATGTACTTGCCAGAAATATTGACAAGAGACGCATGCGGATGCCAACGCTGGGTTTTTGTTAACAAGAGGGCCAAGATGGCCCTGAATCGCTCACCTGAGAAATTGTGCCTTCATTGCCTTTTATAAAACCGTCATACTGAATACATAATCCATGCAGAAGTACAGCAAAATAAATGTAATCTACACAAAAACTGTACCTGTGGTCCAAATTTTGATGGTCATAGCTATTAAATCAAGTGACCCCTAGAGCGGGACCAATGTATACCCAAGAGTCATGATTTGAAAACATGGTTCAGGTCCACAAGGCCATGTTACATACCAAATATCAAAACCTATGATCTTTTGGTTTCTGACAAGATCTTTTAGACACTCCTATATAAGTTAATGTAAAATCCTGCGACCCCTGGGGCGGGGCCAATATGAACCCAGGGCTATAACATGAACAAGTTGATAATGTCTATGAGGCCATGTAACACACCAAATATCTAAACTCCAGGCCTTGTGGTTTCTGATAAGAAGATTTTTCTAGTTTTTTCCTATTAAGCCTATGTAAAATCAAGTGATCCCTGAGGCGGGGCCAATTTGACCCCAGGGCCATAATGTGAACAAAGTTGATAGAGATCCACTAGTTCATATTACATACCAAATATCTAAACTCCAGACCATTTTGTTTCTGACAAGAAGATTTTTTCTGGTTTTCCTATTTAAGTCTATGTAAAATAAAGTGACCCCTAGGGCAGGGCTTATGATGACCCCAGGGTCGTGATTTGAACAACACATTGGTAGAGGTCCACTAGACAATGCTACATACCAAATATCTAAGCTCTAGGCCCTGCAGTTTTACAGAAGAAGATTTTCAAAGATTCCAATTTTAAAATCTATTTTTGGCTCCTGTGACCTACTTTTTCAATTAATCAAATCAATTTTAAACAATTTTGATAAAAAAGCATCATAAGGATCAATCCTGTGAAGTTTGATAAAAATCCATTCAGCGGAGAAGATGTTGTTTAAAGGAAATTGTTGACATCAGACACACATATGTACGGATGCTGGACAAAAGGCGATCACAACAGCTCACCACGAGCACATTGTGCTCAGGTGAGCTAAAAAGGAGGAGATAATTTTTGAGTAGGTTGAAATAGACCTACGAGATATGAGAATGTAGCCCTTGTGATAGTGAACAAGTATGTGAAGTTTGATAACAAATGGTTTAATAGTTTAGAAGTTGTGGCCAAGGTTAATTTTTTCACTGTATCTTTTTAAGGATGATGAATTTGGACTAAATGTACCTAAGAGTTGTGGCCCTTGATTGAAAAAGGCAAAAATAGACCTAAAAGTTATGGCCCTTGATGAGAATGTAGCCCTTATGATAGTGAAAAAGTATGTGAAGTTTGATGACAGAAGCTTCAATAGTTTATAAGTTATGGTCAAGTTTAAATTTTTTCAGGACAATGCCAACAATGACACCAGAGTGATGACAATACCTTGACTTTTTTCTTTGAAAAACTGACAAGCTAAAAACTGGTATATAAAACTTACACTAGCCTATGGCCATTTAAATTTTTTTCACTGCAGTAACCTCTGCTTATATTTATACATTGCAATATTTTGGATTAGATCACAAATAGAGGGTTTGATGCAAAATAATTTTAACTACTTCATTAATTTTATGACTGTTGAATACTAGTTACCATAGTTTTGCAGTTTGAAATATAGGCTATGGTTGGATCAGAATACTGTATTTCTACAAAAACTATATTTAATACAAACAAATTCTAATATACTCTTCACAATTACATCTGACATAGAGTGGTTCAACAGGGATTTACATTTGGTAAAAACTTTATAGATTTTTACAAAACATAGTCTTTCTCTTGGGAATTTCTTTTATTCCGACATCTCAATGAAGTCAATTTCCAAATTTGATTACAAACTTACAAAAATATCACAAAACCTGTCAGTGTTTACAAATTTCCTTACTAGACTTGTATTGGCATTTCAGACTCACAAATAACTTTTTGTAAAACATGTACATGGAAAATGATCCATTTCTGGGAAATCCCAAAAGAACTTATCTATAAACATCATTCAGTCTTCAGTTGCAAGGCACACCATTGATGTTTACACTTTCCAGTGAATTCTGTACTTCTGTAAACATTAAATCGAGGAACTCTTCAGTAACTAAGGGCGGAGAGGACCAAAAGGTTAAAATGGAAAAAAAATTTTGACCCTTTCAAGAAATTGTTCATGGTTACTTTTGTATTGTATTATAAATAGGGCTGGAGATATTTTGGCAATACTTGATTCTTGAAGATTGATCAAAACTGCTTCGTAAATGTGAGTGTGAGAAAAAGCAAAAACTGGCATTTTTGAAAATTCAAAGACCAGAACTCATGATATATGGGTCAAATAAGGCCATACTCAAATCTGGGGAAGATTTTAAGTCATTAAATATTTCAGGGGGAGGGTCCTATACTTATGCTAATGATTTATTTATTTCTAATTCCTGTAATCAGTTCAGCTGAGTTTGTGATGCTATGAACATTATATCAAAGATTGCACATAAATATAAAGATCCTACAGAGTGTTAATAAATCAACTACAGATGACATCAAATAAATAGATGATACATTCCCAACGATTAATGGATCTTAAAGCTCATAAAGAACACTTTGTGCTCAGGTGAGCTGAAAATTGAGCATGAAAAAGTGCATTTGTAAGCCATGTGCATTACATACTAATTCTATTCAATAAATGCTGTGTATGCTTGGAAAAAAGGTCAGGGAATATTTCATGGCATAAACATTATCAAGACAAAATGGGACCCTGATATGAGCTAGGTAACTGATCAGCAAAACAAAATGAAAAGAATAGTAATTCAATCTTTCCCTGAAGCTCCCAACAGCAAAATGCTCCACCTGCAAGCTGCTCCACACTACCTTTCATAACATACCACACAAACCTGCCCTGAAATCTCATTAAATGATGAAAAGAAAGATGACAGAATAATTAATAGGAATATCACTTGATAATTTCCAATGATTATTAAGGCACAGGTTTCTACCCAACGACATTTGGGCTGACTCATAATGCATTGCCGGCTTGGGGAGGTTCCAACACTGAATATCAGTCAGGCGGTTAATCCCTGCATGGGTGCCACCGCACCATTGGGACTCGCTTAGCTGATGGAACAGGTGGCCGGCATGTCAACCTACTTACAGTTCCAATAACTTCCACTCAACATCCAGTTGGCCCAACAACTGACAGCATATCATGTGAACCCTGAACATGTAAGCTTGGGAAAAGAAAGACGCAAGGGGAACCAGAGGTTTGAACATCAGCCAAGCAGGTTTGTATAGTGTCTACTATGGTATCAATCACACCCACATCCATCCATAACTCTATTAGAATATACCAAAACCCAGGTAGTAGCATGGTGAACATAGCCAAACACACAAAGAATCAAGGTTGTGGCCCTCGTGGCCAAGTGCTTATAGTTGCTGTCTTACAATCACTTACTAGTAGATCCTCATTGCTATGGTTTGAGTCCCAGCTGTGCCACTCATGTGGTTCATATTTATTGAATATTAATTCTATTTGCTTATATGAATTTCACCATACCTATAATACCTCTCAGAAAAAAACAACAATACTTCCTGTTCCGTCTGACTGTCCATCTGTTTGCCACTTTTCAGACTAAAATCTGAATCACTAGACTTTTATATTTTTCAACATGAAAGTTGACAAAATCCATCTTTCTGTCTCTCTCTCTCGACAACCTTCTCAAATGAAACAAAAAGGGTCTAATACTTTCAGCTGATATAGATATATTGTATACCATTTGTCAGCCATTTTGTATGTTTGATACCTTTACACAATAAATAAGTATATCAGCCTAACTGCATTACAACCAAATCTATATAGAAATGTTGTATCTTGCACACATAAAATTAATTGTCTGGTGCCGATAACTTACACTAAATGTTTATGAACATGAAACATTAATTATAACCATCCAAGATGGAGTATATTTAGAATGAATATATTTATGTAATGTTGATAGATAAATGGATGGAAATCATTGTCAGACCCATAAAGAACACATTTGTCACTGTAAGAGAAAATTAATCACATTCTTAGCTCCAAAATAAACAAACCTGGCATATTTGCCCTGAAATGAATTGATGGGTCAGACACCACTAATTTCTCCCTCAGATGTTCACAGCATAAACATTTGTTTTGTGGGCAACACGCTGGATAAACAGTCTTTTCTGACAAAGCGTCCACATTTTTCTCATTATATTTTATGTACTGCTACCTAGCTGCTTGACATTAATTTGTACACACTCAGCAAGATTTTCTAATTGTCGCACCCAATATATAAAGAGAAAGTGTACAAATAATAAGTATATGATTGGAAATTATTCTCACAATACTGACTACTAAATCATGTGTCTGCCATAGATATATCAAAACAGACCTCTCTTATACACTTCTTAGGTATTCTGTTCATTTTTTTATACAATAAAACATACCATTAACACACATGTGCACATTTCTTTGACTTCTATTTCAAATTAAGAGAAGGGATGTGCACAAGAGAATTCTGTTTTTCGTAGTTTTCTAAACTTTACCCCACCCAATAGGAAGCCACATCAGATGTATGGGTATATTTTTCATACTTTGATTTGATATTAATACTTTATCGCAGTATACTTGCTTGTAGATTGTCTCCTGTGATTTCTATCATATTATTATGAAATAAATGTTTATGAAATCATTGTTCTCATATACATATTTTTGTTTATTTCATTATGATTCAATCTGAAATACCCGTTTGCTTCCTATTATTAACGCTTTCCTTCATATATACTCATTTTGACGCCCTCAATAGGTATCACATAAAGCCTGATCTGCAGAAAACCACAGTTAAACCTTATCAAATTTAATTACAAAATACTCATTCCAGACCACTGAGGAGCAGCGAACAGCATAAAACCTGATCAGCCTGCGAGTTACTCGCAGGCTGATCTGGTTTTATGCTGTTCGCATAGGTCTTTTCATGGTGTCCTCTATGAGGGAAAGGGTTAAAACAAGAGCTCGAGGGCCAAAATGGCCCTGAATCACTCACCTGAGAAACATTGCTTTCCTTGCTTTTATTACATTAGTCATACTGAACAGACAATCCAGAAGTACAGCAAGGTAATAGTAATTCCACACAAAAACTGTACCTGTGGTCCAATTTGATGGTCATAGCTATTAAATCATGTAACCCCTATGGTAGGACCAATTTTGATACCAGGGCCATGATTTGAAAACTTGGTTCAGGTCCATTTAAGGTCATTTTCATACTTTTTAAGTATCTAAATCCCATGCTCAGGTGAGCTAAAACAGTGGGTAATCAGATCTAACAAAAAGTATTTTAGATATGAAAATGTCATCTCATTAATACAGCTTTCAAAACAACATTTAAAAAGCTTATTTTCACAATTATTGCAAATTATGAGCCAATGAATGTTTTATGGGAGTATTTCAGGAGTATTTTAGAAGGTAGGCAGAAATGAATTCTTCAAAAGTAATATTTTCTGCTTCCAGCATCATTTGACATCATGACTTTTTATGCAAATTTTAAATGAAAATGAAGTTTTTAAGCACATCAGGTCTATATTTCAGACAGATTCTATGAATTTTTCACTGAATATACAGTAAAACATATCTCATTGTGTAAAGGTACTTCAGCTTCAATAAAAACATGAAGGTCAAGGTCATATTCAATTTATCTTTTTTCATCTATAACCTTGAATATCTAGAAAAATAAAACCCCTCCCAACAAGTTACTTTAGAAACAAGAAACAAGAGACAGCCTGCAAAGGCAAACCATTTCCAGAGCCGGATCCAGGAGTTCAGGTTAGGGGGCGCGCTATATCATAAAAATGTAGGCTGTGACAATGCAAGCGGCTTGTCATTATGCCAGAGCCGTGATAAGGAATTGTGCTAGGGATCCGAGTGAACTCCTCTGTGATTTTTTTTAAATTCAAAGCTGTAAAATAGTGCTTTCTTGTGAGTTTTTCGGGGGGTTGTGTGTCTACATTTATGTATGGTTAGGGAATTCTAGAGGCACCCCCCCCCCTCCACCCCCAAATCCACCAGTGAGTTCTGGAGCCTGCTTCACTAATCTTTATACAAATTAAAATCTTCGTAAGGGTTAATTCACAGGTGTAAAATAATATATTTCCAGAGATTTTTTCTTGACAAAAAGTTTTTTGTTTGTAGAAAGCAATGAAATGGGTCAAATTTCTTCCAGAGTTATTTTGAAAATAAGACATTATATACAGTAGACACTATTTAATGTAACATTCCTACAACTAAGATCAAATCTGATTGAACAAGGGTTAGTGAAACAGAATTCCCTGACAAAATATAACTTTATGGTTATTGATGATCTTTTAATCTGATTGATTTAACCTCATATATATAAATGTTAATTGCCCTGATAATTACAGAAAAGTTCTTAAAAACAATTACCTACAGAAGAGAATAAAGGGGAGAAAATTATTAAAACAGTTTATCAATGACACACAAGAGGAGGAGGAAAAAAGTGCAATACCTCCACTGCGAAAAGCAGCAACCCATATCAAATCAATTAAAATGGCAGTAATATATTCTGGAATTTATTGAAGATAAAGCATTACTGCACAACCTCAAGAAGAATAAGTATGCCTCTTGCTTCTTAAACATGGATAATCTATTTGCAGAACAGACTTGCACTAAATCAGTTCTACCCCACATACAGTCTGTGAAGTCAACTTTTCACCGCAGGATGGCTGTACCTAATGACCAAGCATTAAAAGAAATATCACATTTTGCCTCCTAGCACTCTAAAGTCTCATTATTTCAAGTAGCTGAGATGGGATAATGAATCCTCTCAACAGTTCACCAGAATGGTTCACCATTAATCTGGAAATTGGCCATACCACGAAAACAAAATATGTCAAACTATGCTGCAATTAAATTATCTTCAGGAGCAAGATGATTAGTATTGTATCTCCACTCAGACTTTTTGGGATATCTAAAATAGCAGCTAATATCAGACTGCCAGTGCTTCAGACATTGGTTAGCCTTCCTCATTATATATCAAACAATCACCTTTCAAAACCTGATTAAGTCTGTAACTAGTTTTGGAATACCAGCTCAGTAGTCTCACCTGCATGTCACTTTCCGTCTCACCCCCCATTATCATGGAAACGCCATATTACTCCATATCAGGCCAACTTAAACTGTTCAAAGCTACCATAATCTCCAGTCTGGGGCCATTCTCACAAAATATCTTACAATAAAATGTTCAATTACATTTTACCATTTCAAAGTCTTGATAAAAACAAGAAAATGTGTCTCTGATTCGGGATATGGTCAGAACTAAAATATTTGCTTGTGTTTTTAAAGTTTATATAATGATGTACATTTGTACAATGTATAAAGTTTCATGATACTGTGAAGTTACTTTCACAGAGAAAGAAACTTAAACACAGAGGTAAACCTGGAGCAGAATATCTAATTTTACCAGGTAACAGCCCTAAAATTAAATAAGTTACTACTGGTAAAAAATCCATATCATGATGTACATGTAGATCAAGTTTTAGGAAGATGTGAAATCATATTCATAGAAAAAACAGCTAAAACACAATGGAGTTGGCGAGATATAAAACAACATAATTCCAGATATCTAATCTTTTCATCTTGCAAATTATCTATCCTGAGAATCTGATATTTCACAATACACATAAAGATAGGTAGGATTTGTACCAATTTTATCCAAATCAAAATCTTCTGTTTCATGGAAACTGCCCAGGGACAGGCCTTAATGATGAACAAGAGCACCGCATGCGGGTGCCAACAATCGCCTGTTTTTGCCAACGTTACATATTTTTGTTGAACATTTAAATAAGTTGACCTTGAAAATCACAACTAAAACTGTAAGCCTTTAAATGCAAAGTTGATCATCGAAGTACCATACCCTTTGAATTTGACCTTTGACCTTGAAGGATGACCTTGACCTATGCATGGAATAGAATGTAGTAAAATATATAAATAAAAAATTACAATTGCTAATCCATTGTGTTTTTGATAATCAACACAAAACTGTAAAATTAATTAAAAGACATTTTAAAAAAAAATTGTTCTTTTTTATCTGCCTAAAGATCATGACCAAAATAACACCTGCACAGGTTCATATGGTGACAAACCAGTATACAAATTTAATTTTTTTTTTTTAAAAAATGACAAAGTAATATCTATTTAAAAACTTGTCCAGAGTTATGGCAAAATAAGTTTGAAGGTCAAGGTCGATAGATAAAATATTGAGGTATATCTGAATAACCCTTGTCAAGATGAATTTGCATACCAAAAATAAAAGTTGAATGTCAGATAGTAAAAAGGCCAACATTAAAGTTTCTTTGTTAAACATTTCAAAAATAGGTCAAAGTTCAAGGTCAAAAGTCCAAAAGAGTAACATTGAAGGAAAGGTCTTGCCACAAGGAATTCACATGTGAAATATCAGTGCCCTGTTGGTAATGGTTCTAAAATGACAGGCATTTTAAAGTTTTCAGAAGTTACAGCTGAATAGGTCAAAGATCAAGGTCGATAAATGAAAAATTGAGGTATATCTGAATAGTCCTTGCAAAGATAAATATGCATACCAAATATAAAAGTTGTATGTCAAAATAGTAAAGAAATTACGGCCAACGTTATTACAGATTTTTTGTTAAACATTTCAAATATTGGTCAAAGTTCAAAGATCAAGGTCAAAAGTCCAACAGTGTAACATTGATGGAAAGGTCTTGCTACAAGGAATTCACATGTGAAATATCAGTGCCCTGTTGACAATGATTTGAAATGTTAAGCATTTTAAAGTTTTCAAAAGGTACAGAAAAATAAGGTCAAAGGTCAAGGAAATATTTGCATATGTCTGGATAGGTCTTGTCAAGATGAATATGCATACCAAAAATGAAAGTTGTATATTGAATAGTAGAGAAGTTATGGCCAACGTTAAGATTCTGGACGACGACGCCTGACGACGACAACAACGCTGACACCAGAGTTACGTAAATAGCTCGCATGTTTTTCTTTGAAAAACAGATGAGCTAAAAATGTGTTTCTATACCTTGTTTAAGAATTTCAGTATTATTTAGCACTAAGTATGATTAGTGAAATTTGAGCCAGGTACTTATTGCTAAGTATAACTTGAAAACTTAGGTATGGAATTATTTCATTCCCTAATAAAACAAGCTATGTTCGAATGAACACCATGTCCTCCATCATTTAAAGGTCAAGATCACCTGGTGGGTAAAGCTCATCAAAGTGCATGCACCTGTGCAGTTTGGAGGCTGTAGGTGGAAGGACTTTCATGTTATGCTCAATGTTAAAGTTTTGAGATAAACAAACAGACTAACCAAAAACAAAACGCCCCCAATCTATCGATGCAGGGGCATAAAAACTAATTATTTCAGTTCTTGACAAATTGTTAGTAAGCTAATCATTTGCTTAAGTATTCTGTTAAACAAAATTAGGTGAGTATGTGTCCCTACCTTATTTAAGATTTAAGGTATTACTTAGTGTTAAGTATTGGTGGAACTTGAACCTATTGATGCTGCAATATCATGCTGCAGACAAATGGCATGATTCAAGGTTTTCTTTGTCACTGCCAGGGGAAAAAACTGACAAAACCCGATATTTGCAACTTGCCAACTTGGCCTAGGGTCAGCTAAATCCTAAAGGAATGGGAGACAAAAGTGATGCAATGAAGGAAAAACACAAATGTGTAGGATGGCATATAATAAGAATTTAATAAACTTGATAGCAATCACTGGAAACAATTCTGATGTTTAGACATGGTGTTCCGTCTTGCAAAATAAATTCTTTACACGAGACAGATATTTACTTCATTGAAGACTGATCAGAATGGCTCCAGGAGGAATCTGACGAGACTCTTATTAAACAACTTGAAGGCAATAAAATGATGCAATTACAAAACTCAAATTGAACCAGATTGGTGTTCCAGGCATTATATCCATCATGTGACGCTTATATTAATTAAAACGAGCAAACACCCGCCAGCTGATTAATAATTTATCTTGGTCTCCGCTGGAAATCTATGAGATTCCCCAGGCTTTACGCCTTTTATATTCAAGATTAGACATAAACAATACATTTGAAACTTAAACAAAAACTATTTTCCCAATCTAATGACAGAAAACCATTTTTCAGTCCATAGTTTTCTATTTATTCTCATTGCCTGTAAGCCGTAGGGAAAAAACAGTGGGAGCTCCCTCAAACTGATAGTAAATATAGTGGTAGCGCAGCTGGCAAGCTGCAATGCCCGTGATCTATTTATATTTGGCATCATAATTAAACCAAAATGACTGCGTTTATGTCTCTTTTCTCACTCAGTCTACTCCGATCATGAATGGAGCCAACCCCCCATCCTAAACAATCCGCCAGCTGATTGAATTATAAACAGACATAAAACAGGTAAGTAACAGTCATTAGTAACATTCCAGCGGCACTAACTGTTACTGCTTATATACTAAAACAAGACAGAGGTATGAGCAGAATCCCTGAAAATTCATATCCTTTATTTACGTGAAACAAACTGCAGCAATAAATGATATTTATGAGACAACTTTTTTTTTTTTTGGTGTAGATGCCTACATTATTCTTGACCTACAAAATTTACAGATGATGACGCAAGATAAGACCAAATGAATATTTGAACAATTTTCATTGGTAGAAAATGCCCACACTTAGGGAAAAAGGTTATGCACAACTGTTTGTTGAGATGGAAACTAGATGAAATATATAATTCGTATTTACAAATTACTTGTATTGATACAGTATTTCGACTAAATTATTTAACAGTTTTATAAAAAAATTCTCTTAAATGCACATCAAGACCTGTTTCAGGCTAAAGTACATTTTAAACACTGCTTATGAAAGACGGTTATAGCATGCTTCATTACAATTAATGTGCGATAAAGAGGACGCCTCAGATTATATAACCATTCTACGCCTCAGATTATATAACCAGTCTATGCCTCAGATTATATAACCATTCTACACCTCAGATTATATAACCATTCTACACCTCAGATTATATAACCATTCTACACCTCAGATTATATAACCATTCTACACCTCAGATTATATAACCATTCTATGCCTCAGATTATATAACCATTCTACACCTCAGATAATATAACCATTCTACGCCTCAGATAATATAACCATTCTACGCCTCAGATTATATAACCATTCTATACCTCAGATTAAATAACCATTCTACACCTCAGATTATATAACCATTCTACGCCTCAGATTATATAACCATTCTACGCCTCAGATAATATAACCATTCTACGCCTCAGATTATATAACCATTCTACACCTCAGATTATATAACTATTCTACGCCTCAGATTATATAACCATTCTACACCTCAGATTATATAACCATTCTACACCTCAGATTATATAACCATTCTACGCCTCAGATTATATAACCATTCTACGCTTCAGATTATAACCATTCTACACCTCAGATTATATAACCATTCTACACCTCAGATTATATAACCATTCTACACCTCAGATTATATAACCATTCTACGCCTCAGATTATATAACCATTCTACACCTCAGATTATATAACCATTCTACACCTCAGATTATATAACCATTCTACGCCTCAGATTATATAACCATTCTACACTTCAGATTATATTACCATTCTACACCTCAGATTATATAACTATTCTACGCCTCAGATTATATAACCATTCTACGCCTCAGATTATATAACCATTCTACGCCTCAGATTATATAACCATTCTACACCTCAGATTATATAACCATTCTACACCTCAGATTATATAACCATTCTACGCCTCAGATTATATTACCATTCTACACCTCAGATTATATAACCATTCTACACCTCAGATTATATAACCATTCTACGCCTCAGATTATATAACCATTCTACGCCTCAGATTATATAACCATTCTATGCCTCAGATTATATAACCATTCTACGCCTCAGATAATATAACCATTCTACGCCTCAGATTATATAACCATTCTACACCTCAGATTATATAACCATTCTATACCTCAGATTAAATAACCATTCTACACCTCAGATTATATAACCATTCTACACCTCAGATTATATAACCATTCTATCCCTCAGATTATATAACTATTCTACACCTCAGATTATATAACCATTCTACACCTCAGATTATATAACATTCTAGCCTCAGTCAGATTATATAACATTCTACGCCTCAGATTATATAACCATTCTACGCCTCAGATTATATAACCATTCTACGCCTCAGATTATATAACTATTCTACACCTCAGATTATATAACCATTCTACGCCTCAGATTATATAACCATTCTACGCCTCAGATTATATAACCATTCTACACCTCAGATTATATAACCATTCTACACCTCAGATTATATAACCATTCTACACCTCAGATTATATAACCATTCTATGACTCAGATTATATAACCATTCTACACCTCAGATTATATAACCATTCTACACCTCAGATTATAAAACAATTCTACGCCGCAGATTATATAACCATTCTACACCTCAGATAATATAACCATTCTACGCCTCAGATTATATAACCATTCTATGCCTCAGATTATAATAACCATTCTACACCTCAGATTATATAACCATTCTACGCCTCAGATAATATAACCATTCTACGCCTCAGATTATATAACCATTCTACGCCTCAGATTATATAACCATTCTACGCCTCAGATTATATAACCATTCTACACCTCAGATTATATAACCATTCTACACCTCAGATTATATAACCATTCTACGCCTCAGATTATATAACCATTCTACGCCTCAGATTATATAACCATTCTACACCTCAGATTATATAACCATTCTACACCTCAGATTATATAACCATTCTATGCCTTAGATTATATAACCATTCTACGCCTCAGATTATATAACCATTCTATGCCTCAGATTATATAACCATTCTATGCCTCAGATTATATAACTATTCTACACCTCAGATCATATAACCATTCTATGCCTCAGATTATATAACCATTCTATGCCTCAGATTATATAACTATTCTACACCTCAGATCATATAACCATTCTACGCCTCAGATAATATAACCATTCTATGCCTCAGATTATATAACCATTCTATGCCTCAGATTATATAACCATTTTACGCCTCAGATTATATAACCATTCTATGCCTCAGATTATATAACCATTCTACACCTCAGATAATATAACCATTCTATGCCTCAGATTATATAACTATTCTACACCTCAGATATATAACTATTCTACACCTCAGATCATATAACCATTCTACGCCTCAGATAATATAACCATTCTATGCCTCAGATTATATAACCATTCTATGCCTCAGATTATATAACTATTCTACACCTCAGATCATATAACCATTCTACGCCTCAGATAATATAACCATTCTACGCCTCAGATTATATAACCATTCTATGCCTCAGATTATATAACCATTCTATGCCTCAGATTATATAACCATTCTACGCCTCAGATTATATAACCATTCTACGCCTCAGATTATATAACCATTCTACGCCTAAGATTATATAACCATTCTATGCCTCAGATTATATAACCATTCTACGCCTCAGATTATATAACCATTCTATGCCTCAGATTATATAACCATTCTACGCCTCAGATTATATAACCATTCTACGCCTCAGATTATATAACCATTCTACGCCTCAGATTATATAACCATTCTATGCCTCAGATTATATAACCATTCTATGCCTCAGATCATATAACCATTCTTTGCCTCAGATCATATAACCATTCTTTGCCTCAGATTATATAACCATTCTACACCTCAGATTATATAACCATTCTTCACCTCAGATTATATAACCATTCTATGCCTCAGATTATATAACCATTCTTTGCCTCAGATTATATAACCATTCTATGCCTCAGATTATATAACCATTCTTTGCCTCAGATCATATAACCATTCTACAATCTCCATTACTTTAATCCCCATCAGCACTGAATTTGATTTTTAATGACATTTCTTGTTTCTATCAACAACTCTTTTGCCGGTGTACAGAACCTAATCACATCACAGGGAGCCTTGGTCCAAAGGTGGCATATATGGCAATGGATCCAAAGGTTGTGGGTTCAAACCATGTTGGGGGTTCAGGGTTGGGGTTGGGGGTAAAAATCTATCATGATCTTCCCATGTGCAAAGTCCAGGCTCAACCCAGGAGCCGTCAAGAGGGATAAGTAAAGATGTGGAAACCTTTTTCCCAAACATGAAGTAAATAGAAATTTGTTCAAAATAAACTAACCTATATTTAAATGAAGACTTACCTCCAGGCTTTGAATTCTAGCATCTTGATTCAAAGCTGACAGAAGTATACAAAAGAGATGGACAAGTAAGGCATATGGATTTTGGAATATTTATGGTTATCTATTTCTCTCTGGGGATTCACGGCCAAACCAGGTTTATGATTCTAACTTTTTCAACTTGGTTTTTGATTCCAACATTTCAAACCAGTTTCCCCGATTCCAACATTTCAACCAAGGAATTTTCCAATTAAAATTCAGCTAAATATTTTCAAGCATGTGGAAAACAAACTGCAGCAAACCAGTGTAGTAATACTGAAGGTTTCAACCAACTGAATTATTATCATGACAATACATAACATACAATTGTGAGTAAATTTTATATTTATATGGTTTCATTAAAGTTTCTTTAAAACTATAGCACAAACTATATTATCATGTTCTCAAAATGTCACTACAGTGATTTTATCAAAGTTCAAAGACAAATAACTCTGTAAAAGTTTGTTTGTTTTGTTGGGTTTAATGTCCCATCGACAGTATTTCAGTCATTTGGAGAAGATGCCTACTTGAGACAGACATAGTGCTGCCACACTGCAGTATGATCACGCTGTAGACATGTGACATGATACCACACCCAGTCACATTATCCTGACACCGGGCAAACCTGTAGACGTCCTGCAACTACCCTTATATGCTAAGCGCCAGGCAAGGACCTATAACAGTACCATTCTTTACATCTGAATGAAATAACAAAAATGTTACATAAATCATATAGTGATCACATGGATAAAAGTTCATACACCATAACATAATTAAAACTTTCTGGTGTATAATGAATAGCCCAGAAAACTAGAGTACATAATGGAATGATGGACAAGGGAAAAACAACATGAACATCCCATGAAATGGCAAAGGAATTTATAATAATCTCACTAGTTGGTCTCTTGAATGAACCAGCACTTTGTGGCTTTAACAGTTCTCATTCCATGTAGGGTGTGTCTTAATACCTTTAAAAAATTAACATTACAAGTGGAGGTAATGGCACAGACCACTGACATAATGATAAATTTTGCTGATTAGTAAAAGCTGACAATAATGACACGTTTTGCTGATTCAGAAAAGCAAAGTTTGACAAAACTGAATCTAGCAGAAATCTTATCTTTTAACATATTCTCAGATTTATATATACAATATGACAACTAAATTCTGCATGAGTTGATACAATTAATGGACTAGACAGGATGTGTAATAGATGAGGAGACTTAAGAGGCTTGTAAGAATATATTTTGATCAGACAATCCTATACAAAATGCAATGAAAGTGAATAAGTAGCCACACTTTCTATAGCCACACTTTCTTTTTCTGATTACCAAGGACCCAAATAAAATACTACTTATCATCTCATTTCGCATCCTCAAAAACCAACTCTATGATGGCTTTATCATGAATATGGAACAGGCCTCTCCTCCACATAAATATTTTTTACCTCCCTTAGGAAGAGAAAGTTTTTCCTTCTCAGACGCATAAAGTAGGACTTAGATTGTGCTGCAAATGCAGTGTGAAATAAAAATGTGATGCTTCTCTTGCATACCTCGCGACATTTTCATTATTCTTACATTCATAGACACATAAACACTCATGAACTGGGGCTGGGTATTCATCTCTCTTATTGTCTCTGAAGACTGTCATAGCTTATAGAAGACATTGCCATTTCTATTAAGAAAACATATCTTCTGAGCTTGCAGACATGGTTAATGTCTAAGTAACATGAACTCCCAACTGATCCATTACCATTGTTTATATCAATTGTCTTATAAACCAGGGCTACTCCACGCAAAGTCTCAGGGCTGCTATAAAAACTGCAGCTTGTTTTGATTAAAACTAAAGAAACCATTCTCCCATAAAGTCTTGAACAAACAAACATTAATAAAACTTAACCATAACACAGCACATCAATTTCATCCTCAGAAATCTTTTAATCATTAATTCCAATCCCCTTTAAAAATTTAAAAATTATTTTGAGTGTCAAATAAATTTCTATGCTGGATTGATTTTACAAGTTGTGTTAAAAGCAGTGGCAATAAATTAGTTTGTACATCTGATTTTTTTTCTTTCTTTTTTAAAATTTCTAGTCTTTGATTAATAATTTGAACATCACTTTCTTCATTTTCAGATGATGATTCTGCCATTAGATGAACCCTAGCAATAACCACATACATGTATCTAGAAGAAATTAATTCTATCCTTCAGTGCCTTTGAAAGAAGAATGAATATGATCAAACCTGAACAAAATGAAAGTAGCTTTACACTAGTACACCTCTGTGTGGCTTGAGCTGAATCGTTGTAGTATAGAAGCAATTCACATCACTAGATTTAAAATAATTCAAGGGCCATAACTCTGCCATTCTTTTAATGACACACATATGAATATCTACATGTCATTATTAATGCATATACAAAATCTAATCTCAGTTGGTGAAGCAATGTAAAAGTATTTTGCATCACAAGATGTATGCTATGGACGGACAATCCGACAAACCAACAGACTGACTCCTATATACGCCCTCTCAAACATTGTTTGTGGGGCTTAACGTAAGAGCATAGCACACCATACCATTCCCTTTTAAAAATTTAATTTTCTAAAGTTTGGATACATACATATCATACTGCAGGATGTGTGTATCTTCCCTGCCATAATATCAGCCCATACATCTGGCTTGAATTCCATAAACAATAATATTAACACTTAAGTATTCCTTACGATCTTAAATTAGGTGGGAACACAATCTATCATTCTTGTTTAACAAAATATTTGTGTAAATGACTAAACTGATATATAACCATAACAGCATTTGTAAAACTTAAAATATAGATGTATTTTCATTAGGGAACCAAGAAATATGTTCTGTATATAAATATTGATTAGAACTGAATTGGGCCCTGACCTTATATTAATGTATACTGCAATGGTTACACAAGACAAGCTGTTACAAGGAATTCCGGTTAAACATGCATAACTCAATATGCAACCAAATGGTTAGACTTGCTACTAGTCTTATTCATAAAACTTCATTTCTGCCTGGTTAGTCTGATTGTCTCTCACGGATTGCTGGGATTATTATATGAAGTCCATTATTGGTCAATTGATATCATTTATTCTCCACGGGATTTTACGCCCTTATTTTGTCATTTTAGGATGTTTCGAATTATGCCATTTCATTGGTTCCATCACGTTCTTTTTTAACCATTCAGAGTGGTGGTTTTATACATGTACAACTTTTTACAGCAATGTTCTTTTCATTAGTTTCAAGCCTCCATGCCAAAGAGTATTTCATTCATAAGATGCATATTCATTGTTCAATATCTTGTCAAGAACTTAGTAACTATAAAATGACATTTCACTTGCCATTGTTCTCACAACATGATGCCATGAAGTGAAACGGAATGAATCAACTTGGGATTTCTGATGATGATGAAGTAGGGCCAAAATTGCAGACTGGCCCAAATAATTTTCTGTCAATATTTTTTTTTTTTTTTCTGCCACTAAAATTTTTATTTTTACATGGGTAGTGGCTAGGCTACTAAATGGTAAAAACTGTAATATTCAGTCTCCAGTAGAGGAGACGTTGTTATGACACTAAAACCAACTGTAGATAGCTGAAGCACACTGAGCTCAAGGCTGCAGGTAAGAAGCATGAAGAAAATGCCTTTCAGTGTGACGGTAAGACAGCAATTACACATTCTTCCAGGTAAGTTTTCCCACGGTTCCATCCCTTTTATCACCAGGCACCAGTCAGCTGATGATGTGCATACCACATGCATGTTTATAATGGAGTTTCCATAGGCCAAGGCAGGCTGGGTGCTGTCACTGTTTTTGTATGCACCCATGCGGAGTGCAGCTCACCTGGATTCCTGCCTTTCATTCCTGCATACCTGGCTGGGCACCAGTACCATGTCATCAATACAGGACATGCGATCTTGGGCCCAGTGACCAAGATTATAACTCTGTTCAAGTCAACTGATACATATCAAATGCTTTTTGGGGAGAATTTTATAAAAATCCTGCATTAACATTATTTGCTATATTTACCCACCTGCTATCAAAATTATTCACAAAACTTCACTCTCTATTGCTTTTAATTGTCTTATCTTCTTAATTTCTTGCATCAAAAGCAACATTCCATGAAATGTCCTTGCCACTGGCCCAAAGGTCTCAAAAATAATAATCCATTTATTTAGTTTCGATTTTTGTGCTCAAACACAACATATGGGAACAAGTTTCAATAGGGATATGGTATTTGAGTTTGAATCTGAGATCGTACATCAGTATTCTCAAGAACTTTCAGCCAGGACCAATCCATTTTCCTGACCTTCTTCTATTATGCTCAAGTATTAACCTACATTTTAACATACTATATAGTAGTACTGTATAGTATATAGTACAATCATGTTCTAGATATTTGAAAAAAAAAAGTCTAACTGAAGGTCAAAATATAGAATTTCTGTAAAATTGTTAGAATTTGTGTCAGAAACTGAGTCCCACTTATGTAAAAAAAAAAAAAAAGATAAACATAGAAGAACTGAAACCTATGTCTTGCACAATTTTCCACCCAGTGAATATCAGGGTATGAGTCATCCATCAAAACAAACTAAGCTGTGAAATTCTGTGATCTTGACGAAACGGTAGCACCAACTACCAAACAATAACAGCAAAAAAAGTTCCTGCCTTCTCTCAAAATAACAACAATGGGGACAAAAAAGTAAGCATTTTTGTGCATGTTTCCCGTGCCAAGAGAAGTTCCCATACTTGCCATGATCATTAGGATTGCCAGGTGCGAAGGCCTGATACTGACAGGTTCTCCTCTAATTGCCGACCAGATCGTTAAGTGACAAGCTGATGAAGTAAGCAATCCAACAGCTCATTTGGCACTTTTAAATGCAACAAGCTTGTCTTATCACAGACAGGCTTGCTTGATTAATAAAAAGAAAGAAAAAAAAACTTGCGTTGCAATTTTGTTCCTTTCAGAATATCTTCTTTAAATAATGCTATTAAAAAACAGTTACCACTTTAGCAATTGCACCTTTAAATTCAAATATATTTCCATATTCATCTCAATGTCTCTATACTGCTTTCATGATATTTCATTTTTTTTTATTATATATACAATGCAATTTCCATTATACATATATATATATATATATAAATAATTGAGTTTTATTGGCCAAGGCCCAAATTTCATACTCAGTCTCAAACATTATGCCCATTAGTTAAGTGAGATCTGAGTATGATACTCACATTTGAGGCTGAGATTGTAATAGCACTAAATAATACTTAAAACTTTTCATTCAAGTTGAAACATATTCAACCATTTCTGTTTTATAAGATATTGAAGTACATGACTATTCGCAAACTGACATAAATTATTATAGACCCATTGGTTCTTTTACATGCCCAGTGTATAGCACTGATACATGGGAGACAAAGTCCTAGGTAGAATTAGTACTGAGTACTCCAGGTTCCCATAGCAACCCCATTTTGCCGATTGCCATCTGGTGCCAATTTAATATGTCTTTGGTAACCGGAGGAAGTGCCCCAGCTGGGATTTGAACCCCACACCTCCTGAACAAAAAGGAGACACTCTACCACTGGGATATTTTGCCAGTCAACATAACTGCCAAGTTATTTGAAAATTCTGCCATCTATGTCTATGTTACAGCCAAGACAAGTAAATACAGCTCCAAGACCTTGACCTCTATGTGTGACCTTGACCTTTGAACTAGAGACCCAACTCTTGTGCATGACCTTCTAATGATCTAATGACTTCATTTGAATATTTCTGTAAACACTGGAGAGGTCCACTCAGGTCTTGATCTGACTTCAATTATTGATTTTGGTATAAAGGGTAAAGCACTCAAGTAACTTTCTGGAGAGTATGATAACCCTTTATCCCAGACAGTTAATATTCATCCTGTCATAAATTTGTACATGCTTATTCATGAGGTAAAAGGTTAAATTCTTACTTGATCAATTAAATCCAGGCTACCCCATCAGGGGTTTTTCTGTCTATTTGTAGGGTCCAAATTTCGGACCCTGGATTCCCAATTGAAAATTGAAAATATTTTTTCCAATTCAATAGGATTTTGTTTTTTTAATTCACTGTTGTGTTTGTTATTTAATTATGTTCATGAAAGAAAATGACTCTTTAAACAATACTACACATACTAAGTTGCTATTCTGCTTCTTAAAAAATTCACAATAAGGTGAAATATTTCTATAATTCCCATTTGGGGCTACAGTTGCTTTCCAAAAATAGGCAAAAATACTCCTGCCCATTCTACATGGGTATGCAATGACACACTTTACAAGCAGTGCAAAGCAAAATCAGCCTGCACATACAATATATTTTGATTTAGCCATCTCAGGTGTTTCACTGCTACAAAATTATGACTAAAAATCAAATAATTATCTGATCAACATGTAAATTACCCCCTGATCAGATTTATACCTCATGGAAAGAACATTTCAAAGAGTTTCAAAGGATATAAAGAGCACCTGATAGAAACTTTCACAGCCCATTGCAATTCAACCTTATATAAATTAAACTTGACAAACTATCGTGAAACAATTAATTGTAAAATTATGCTAAATTCCAAGTCAGGAAAACATTTTATTTACTTACTTAGGTATATTTTTCCATATTTTTCTGTTTGTTCTCTTTGCTTATTCAACACCTGTACTATATACTATATACAATGGGTTTTGCATTTGTTCCTCAACTGAAATATCTGCTCACCAAAAAACACGATCTCCACCAGTGTTATTCAAACTTATATTACCAGTTTCACTGAAAAGACAAAACATGCCATGAACTCTGAAGAATAAGCAAACTTATCTACATTTGTTTTGGGAAGAAATTTTCTTTGTCTGAAATATAAATCAATACTTTATGTAAGTATTAAATCAGCACATCCTTAGATTGAAAGTCTGTATGCTAATTTCTTTCAAATCACACTGTCTTGAAGCAGGGGAATTTTTATTTTTTTTCATAAAGGATCGTAACTGCACTTGTATTTAATATCTTCCTGAAATTGTCAAACAAACTTGTAGGACGTAAACCTATAAGAAACACAATTTATTGCCTTAATATTGTTTCTCAAATGGGACCAAAATGGCAAAAAAAGTGCAAGTTGCATCTTTAAATTACATTCAGTGTTCTTACTTATTGTAAACAGTTATAAAACTTATACGGAAAATCCACAAGAAAATATTCTTTGAAACAATTGTTTGAATGTGTATTGAGCTGTAATGAATTAACCAGTAAAACACACAAAAGCAATAACAACACATTAAATATAGTAGAAAGATTTTTGTAACTCTGAGCTACCCTCCATCAGCACTTGTTGCACAATGCAACAAATGCTGATGAAGGGAGCGACGGATACTCCCAAAAATTACACAATGGTAAATTTTGCTCAGAGTTATGAAGTTTTTCCATGATGTTTAATCTTGAGCTTGGAAACAACATTATCATTTGTAACACTTAAAATGTTACAGAAACTCTTGTTACGTGTAATATATCTTGCAAGCCATTACTAGACATAACAATGTTATTTGATCAATTGTTCCGAAGAAAATGCTGATTCAGGCCTAAAGCAACTATCAGGGTACTGAAACGAAAATCACAGAAGACGTTAATCAGAAATTCTCTCAGCATCTTCCAATCCCACTGTTACAGACACAGGAAATGTTTCCGCTAAAAGTTTGGTGGTTTTTATGTAATTAAGACCTTTGGCTTTTCTCTGGCTCATTAACAGAGTATTTAGTGTGATTGCTTTTGATAGGATGTCTTTCATTTCGCACTCAGTGATATTCTGTCTCACCATGATTATTGATGAGAAAGCCAAGAAATCAAGTCACACTTTTTTGTCTTGCTTCAGAAAACCTTTGAAAGGAAAACTACCATAGTCCTTTATAAATGTGTTTTGTAAACTTGGCAAACAGAGCAGACCAGACCCATATTGGACAACTCCTTCCAGTTAATGAGCTGTCTGATCGTGGTCTTCCCTGTTTGCTCATTATATTGAAGCTCAGGTTCTGCACAGTCTGCATGGCAAGGATAAATCCATTTTTTCTTATACCATTCAAAGTTCAGCAAGTTAACCCTTTCCCTCATATAGACTCATTTTGACACACTCAACAGGTATCACATAAAGCCTGATCTGCAGAAAACCACAGTTAAACCTTACCAAATTTAATTACAAAATCCTCATTTCCAGACCACTGAGGAGCAGCGAACAGCATAAAACCTGATCAGCCTGCGAGTTACTCGCAGGCTGATCTGGTTTTATGCTGTTCGCAGAGGTCTTTTCATGGTTTCCTCTATGAGGGAAAGGGTTAAAGTGCCACTATTCTTCCAAAAGCAGTGTATATTCTTCGGGCAGAAAAGTAAAGTGTGCTACAAATTTGTACATACTCGTTGGCAATGTTACTACATAGCATAAATAATAAAGAATCTTTTCCTTAAGATCATGCAATTTTTTATAAAAATATATAATTTGCATATTCTGCATATCTTTGTCAATTTTCTGAAGTTTTCAATAAACCTTCCTATGTCTCCTTTAAGAATCACAAGTGCATAAATTGATGATGTAGCAGACAATTAAATTGTGATTCGATTGACAGTTTTTCAAATTCAAATTATTTCTGATTACAGACTGTCTTCAGGAATACTTACAAATGCAAAATGTAAACAATGAGAGTATTTTAGATATCCATCAAAAAAACTTGTGTAATTTGATCAACATTTTTAATACATTTCACTGTTATTTTACAGCAGATTTTTGCACATTATGTACCATTTGTTTTAGTCTACAATATGTCAATATTATTTTATATTTCCTATTTCATGAAAACTGAATCATTTTGAAATATGACGGGCCTTTAATAATCATCAAGTCATCAATGTGTTTACTGAGGCCAAAAAAAAGGTTCTGTTTCTGGTTTCCAATAATAAAAAAGAGATTATATTTTTTTTCATTTATTCTTTTTCATGAAACAAAAGGTAAACAAGAGTGCCAGTGCAGCCACAATATACGCCGCCACAAAATATAAAGACCAAGAGGGTCCTTTTAATTATTGCTTTTAAGCATAAGCTCATAATGAAGTCTGTGAGACCAATTAATTTAGCTGAAAGAGCAGTATATTCGCGAATTTTTTTTTTTCTCAAAGTGAGGCAATCACTAAAGATGATGAAAAGACGGGTGCCTGAGATTATGGTAACCTGGCCGCTGGAGTCTCTATCAAAATGGCCAAACCTAAAAATGGTAAAACTTTATTAGACATAAAAGAAAAAAATTTGGAAAACCATTATAATTACAGAATGGTAAAACTCATTAAATGGAAAAGAAACAGCAAACAGAGTATTGGATTGGATATTTGGAGCTTAATGTCCCATTTAACAAAATATTTCAGTCAGGAAGAAAATAGGATACCTATAAACAGAGATAGAACCCTAAAAAGGCTTCCAATATGAAAGTAGGTCAAAAAGCAGTATCAATATGAATCCTTTTTTCTTTCTCTGCAAAACTCTTGCAAAAATCACTTTATCAGAAAATCCCTGCTTTATGCACTTTTACCTGTTTAGAAACTTGAGTTGTGTTTTTAACCGTTTAGAAAGGCATAACTATTGCAAATATTTATGAACATCAAGATCCCTGCTTTGTGCATATCTACCCAGTATAGTAATGACATTGCCCAAGTTTTGAAAAGATTCGGTCAGAAATATACAAGGAATGGCGTTCACAAGGCTGAAATATCAATCAGCTAAAGAGACTAAGTTTCAAGGGACACAAATCTTGTAAAAATCAATGAAAAAGAAAATCCCCACTTCATGCACATTTACCCATTATAGTAATGACATTGACCAAGTTTTGAATAGATTCATTTAGAAATGTAGGAGGAGTTGTGTTCACAAGGCTGCAATATCAATCAGCTACAGATACTAAGTTTCAAGGGACACAAATCTTGTAAAAATCAATGAACTGGAAAATCACAAACTGTTTCACTAACTGCACCTAAAATACAAAATTCTTCATTACAAAATACTTTGAGAATCTTAGACAAAACCTCTACTAATATTAAAGCAAAGAGTAAACTATCTCAAAAGCTCAGACCTCTTGAATTAAATTATCTTATCTTCAAGATATTTAAAGTCTTTGTCAAAATATTTTCTGAAATACAATGGTGCTTAATAGCTTTAACACATCGTTTTATTTAGGGTACACTCAAACTTAGCTTTATTTCTTCTTCATATTCACGAAATATATGAAAACACTAATTGCGACAGCTTTGGTTTCAGAGAAAGTGCTCTTAAGTTTCTAAGAAAATACTCCTGAGCAGTAGTTTTCCAAAAATGATGACTTCGACAAAATTTTTTGAAATGTCAAGTAATCAGAAGAGGCATTAGACTTCCTCTGTTAGGGAATGATTACAGCGAGGGAACATTTTTTTTTCAGGATGTAATCTTTGAAGATCTCTGCTTGATTTGACATAATAAAGCAAATTTGATGAAGATGTTAATGATTTGAAATCCTCTTGATCCTCACTAGGAATAATACAGATGGGCATATTTCTCTTCACTTTTCACACCTTAAAGGGATTCAAGAGGTATAATCATTTAGGTATTTCAAGAAGTTCACCTCTGACCTTGAGATCATCGGAGTGTCAACTAAAATCTATTGAACAGAGCAGATGCAGACAAATGTTTCGGAGACTGAAATTTATTCAATCCTTTACGGCACAACTCCTTTAGGCCTTCCCAGGTGCAAAAATAACTTATCCAACCAAGGAACCATCCAGAGGGATTCATACATAAATTTTAAATGTAAGAACTTAACTTCCAATCAACATGAGTTAAGTACATACTGCTTTAAATTTCATACAAATAATTATAAACAAGGTTTTGTCAGAGTAGCAAGGAATACTGTCAGGAGTCCCTACTGGTGAAAACCCCCACGAAGAATTTGTGCCAGATAGAAACAAGAAAATAATGCAAATGGGTTATGATCCCTGAACTGCATTGACCTTTTAAGCATGTATATGGTTGATGCGCTAGTACACCTTTGTGTTATGACAAAGTTTCATGAAATACCAAACATTATTAGATATGGAAGTTATAGAGTGGACATGAAAATGTGGCCCATAAATAACAAAGACTTTAAGCATGCATATGGCTGAGACATGTGACGAATCTTTGTGTCATAACAAACACTTCTGTAAAGTTTTATGAAAATCAAAACATATATATGGAAGTTATAGAGTAGACATGAAAATGAAGCCTATGAATACCAAAGACAATTTCTAACAACTCCGTGACCTTGACCTTTCAAGGACCATATGGTTATACATTACACACTTTGTGTTATGACAAACACTTTTGTTAAGTTTTATGAAAATCCATCCTCTAATATGGAAGAGCAGACAGGAAGATGTAGGCTTTGAAGACCAAAGACAATTTCTAGCAACTCCTGTGACCTTGACCTTTCAAGGGTGCATATGGTTATGCGTGCAACACACCCTTGGGTTAAGAGGAATATTCCTATTGATTTTTATTGAAATCCATTCATAAATGTCTGAGTTATTGAGCAGACATGAAAGCAGGATGGACAGACAGTTTTTCCCTGATTCTACATAAAAAAAAAAAATAAGTTTAAACTAACTTAACATAACCATTTACATAGATTTGCCAATGACTTAACCCTTTCCCTCATAGAGGACACCATGAAAAGACCTATGCGAACAGCATAAAACCAGATCAGCCTGCGAGTAACTCGCAGGCTGATCAGGTTTTATGCTGTTTGCTGCTCCTCAGTGGTCTGGAAATGAGGATTTTGTAATTAAATTTGGTAAGGTTTAACTGTGGTTTTCTGCAGATCAGGCTTTATGTGATACCTATTGAGGGCGTCAAAATTAGTACATATGAGGGAAAGGGTTAATACAATATCTGATTGTATTTTTTTCTTTCTGCCTAGGATCATGCAATGTAATAGTATTGCTTTACTGTACATGTTTCATGGTGTTTCTCCAAAGATGTACAATTGATAAATTCAATTTAAATGTAACTGCAAATTTAAGTATTACGATTCTGACTGGTACCTTATAATACTCTGTAAATCTCATTTTTAAGGTAAATAATTTAATCTCTACAAACTCTGTTTAGAAAGGCTACTTTTCCATCATCCATTCCTAGCTCCCCCCCCCCTCTAACAGATATTTTTTCTTTCTAACTAATAGGTTTTACCAGTAACTCTAACTAGCTTTGCGCTTAAAAAAATGATTGAAGTTCACAAAAAAAAAATACTTAAATCACTTAGAATCTACTGATTAGCTAGGTGTTTCTTTTTTTTTTTTGCCTTTATAAGTTCACATAGAAAAACATACCATACAGGCTATAACTGTAGACATAGGGACATTTACTAGGTAAAGTTGTCTGACCCTTTTTCTACACAGACCACTAATTCCCTAATGCCACTTAAGCTGTAATATAGTGCCTAATAAAGACGTGTTCAATGAGATAAAATTCAAGTCTGATATTTTTTCCAGACTAATAAAATACAGGACTTAGCTACCTCCTGACACCATTTGTTGACATAGCCAATTCTGGAAAAAAGATGTCGACAGAAGAAAGATTAAGAGTACAAAAAATGTCCTATAATCAGACACCCTATCACAGTGTCCTTAGGAAGAATTCCTTAGGAAGGTCCAAATCTAAAAATAAGAGCCTTGCGTTTAGTTAACCATAATGCTCGCAACTGTTACAGATCTGTTTCCCTGCTTACATTCTATACGCTTTGATACAAGAGGGATGCAAAAGATTACGCTGGAAACTTTTTGATAGTAACTGAACACAGTAGGGGTATGATGGCAATATACAAAAGGCTGGCTGAGAATAGCTGTCATTTGGCTAGCAGATAATATTAATACTGAATCAAAGCGCTCAATGCGCTGAGAGATGGCAGTTGGATTAACAGCAAAAAGCTATAATTCTAAACTCAGCATTTCACACTTTCCTGCAACTATAGTTGCTAGCGAAACAATCGAATTCGCTCTCTGTCTGTTTTATAACAATCAGGAGTTAGTGTCATGAACTTGACTTCATTCATAAGTCAAAAGCCTAAGTAGGTAATTCCTTTGAACCTGATGTATCCACTCTATCTGTTGTTACGTAAGTGTAGAAATTGACAAGGTATTTGATTGTTGTTTGCCTTTCTATTTCAAAGTTAAGAAATGCTCTGGGAGAAACCTAACTCGCCATTATGCAAAATCATTTGCAAACTACTTTAAGTTCATTACAGGCATGCAAACTTGCGAAGCACTACTTTTTTTTTTCCTTTTACAGGAGTAGATCTTCATGTATGTAAAATGGGTTGCTGTTATGATTTATATATGTCACAGATATTTTGTTCATGCTTAAAATGGATGTTTCTAGAGTTAAATAATGGTAAAATAAAACATGTTAACAAACAATAACACATGAAAAGCGGTTACGGTTATGATTTAAGCATCTATGTAACATATGCCACTCGTATTCTTTAGTGAAGGATCACACTGCATGGATCCGCACTTAGCACAGAGAGGTACAGTTAAACTTGTCGTGTCAAATATGCAAATCAGCAAGGTCAGCAAGGCCTGATTTCAGTTTGCAGCTACTAAAGACAGCTGTGGCATCTAAAAAACTGGTAATGTTTTTAAGTGATTAAAATACAAGACCTGATGGTATTATGGACAAGTTCTTCCTGGCATTTTTCACCAAAAGTAGGTCAAAGGTAATGGTTAACTGCATAATATAAAGGTCTAACCATTTAAGTAACTGTCTAAATATTGAAGCAGTCCAATGAAGGACTTAGTAGTATTAGCAGATTTAAAAAAAAAAAAAAAAAATAAGTCAACCTGAGCAGACAACCAACACCCAAAGGATGTGGCAAGTGTGATTCCAAAATTGCTCAAACATCTGTGAAGCAGGTTTAACAACCTACAAGGGTGCAATCGAATGAATCAAAACAGACCAATGATTCCTCAAAAGCCCTATCCAAAGTTGTGTGGTTTGGATAAGGGAAAATTACAAAACAGATCATTTCTTGATAAGACTGATATTGCAGTCCAAGAAAAAGATTGGCCAAAATTTCCATCCAACCCAAGGGGTAATACAGTCAACAATTATTATCTTGAAGTCTGTCAGACTGGATAAATAAAAACTTGACATAAAACATTGACATTCAAAAATTTCACCATCAGATATTTTGGGTGTTCATAAAATTCACAGTTGCAAGATTTACTAACTCAAATGGCTAGTAATAAGAAGAATGAGCAAAATGTTTTTATATGATTTATTATGAAGTTAATAAAAGTAATGAAATCAAGAAATCTCCATCCCTCAAGGATTTCTCAGTTGCCAAAAAGTTGAAAGAAATTACAGAGTTGCTGTATACAGCAGTAGCCATTTTGGAATGATGTCGATATTGAAAGTCCTTGAAAATGATTAAATTACTGTCTGCAAGTGGATTATAATTGGGTTAATGCTGCGGTAGCCTATGACTATTAAAGAAAAGTTCATACCTCTGAAACAGTAAAACAACTTTCTTATTAAAGGTGCTATTGTATCTGCTGAGAAGTGAGAAAAGTCGACATTGAAAATGTCAAGATATGGATACCAAAATAATGTGCATAGACAAAAAAATATGGGATTATGTAAAAGAACAACAAAAAAACAATAAAAAAAACATTTATACCAGAGATGACAAGTGCTGACTGTACCAAGAAAGTGAGTTTTATTTAAATCTGCCACTTAGATCTCCCACTGATGTGGCTAAATACTGTTAGGTGCATATCTAGTAAAATTACCTCTTTTCCTAGGGATGTTTTGACTTTTCCAGCCTGCTGACGAAATCTTTGAAGGGAGTTCTCCAATGAGACACATCGCAGCTTCCAGTCCACTTCCTCCTCCTCACCCTCTTCCATTCTTCTGTTGCCTAGTTACCGTAAAGGCTGGCAATCATTGCGCCCATTCTGACAGGAGGAGAAATCCCAGCAAGTCTGAAGCATTTAATGAAACTGAATACCAAAACATATACTACCCAAAAATGTCTGCTGACAGAACTTGATAAATAAAACAAAATATTCAGACCATCTAACTTTACAGAAAATTGGGCATATACTAAATACAGTACATATTCTATTATACAAAAATTGCTGGAAAAGTTTTGTGACAAATGCTTTAAGTAACTTTTTCATTAATATGGTAATTAGAATAAAATTTTCAAAAGTGATACTTATCTAGAATTAGATTCCTAATTTTGAGCCATAGTAAATCTGTTACTGTATGTTAGTGTATACACAAAATCTTGCGAAATGAATAACCTTTACACTATGATAAAACCAAGTAAGACTAGACCTATCAATGAAAGTAAATGATCTTCTAACCTAGCAGTCATATTTTTCACCCTAATGTCCCAGTTATCAATCACTGTATTCTTACAGGCATTTAATAAAATATTTGTTTTACAAGTACTGATTTTGGAACTCCAGGCCCCGTGTTCTCGAAAACCTTTAGTACAATTTCTGGCTCAAATTTGAGTATCTGCATGATACTCAAATCCCTATTGAAACTAATGGGCATAGTCTGAGTTTGAGTATGAAAACCATTTTTATTTTGATTACACGGGGGAGGGATATACATTGTACTCTATCAAATTTTTACAAAGGAAATGACACTTCACTGTAACAATTTATTGCACAAAACTGTGACATTGATTTACATCAAGACTTTTGGCACGAAAATCACATGTTGTTTAAGGCATCCTAACATGTAGATTGTCCAACTCAAAAAAACAAGAGGGCCATGATGGCCCTGGATTGCTCACCTGTGTATAGGGTTACCCAAGGAACATCAGTCTTTATTAAAACATTTTGAAATCTAGAGATGATCCCTGTAAAGGTTTATCAAATTCTGTCCAGCAGTTTCAGAGGAGATGTCATTTAAAGATTTCACTATGTACATATAAGGCAAATTAGCCCTGCCCCTGGCAGCCATGTTTTTTTATGGATTGAAATAATTTTAGCAACTTTTGTGAAGCTTTACCTAATGATCATCCGTGTCGAATTAAATAAAATTCTGTCTAGCGGTTTCAGAGGAGATGTCATTTAAAGATTTCACTATATACATAATTATGAGGCAAATAAGTCCTGCCCCTGGCGACCATGTTTTTTTACGAATCGGAATAATTTTAGCAACTTTTGTGAAGGTTCACCCAAGGATCATCCCTGCCAAGTTTAATCAAATTCTGTCCAGCAGTTTCAGAGGAAATTACAATTTAAAGCAAATTGTTTACAACGCACAACGGACGACGGACACAGGGTGATCCTAATAGCTTACCTTGAGTGCATTATGCTCAAGTGAACTAAAAAAGATGGCGAGAATGACCTATGAAGAATGAACCAAGTTTGTACCCAGATTTGACTGACTTTGTAAATTAAGTAATCAATTCTAAAGTATGTAAAAATTAATATATGATTTATTTTTTCACAATTGACACCTATTTAAGGTATGAAACACGTCTGAGTAAATTTGTTTTAATTCGCATATTCAAATCAAACACCAAGCAAAAAAAATGAGCCATACCTTGCTGACACTGCCCAATAACGCCCAAGAAGTTTTGGAATATCCTAAGACAAAAAGGATAAGCACAAACATGTATATATAACACCAGTTAAGATATTTGACCTTAAATTGTGACCTTGACCTTAAACCTAGCCATCTGAAAGCTATGTTCTGCACATCCTCTCACTCTGGGTGATACTTCTGCCAAATAGTTTCCATTTACATCCAGCGGGTCAAAAGATACAGAGCGGACACAAATATACTTACTTTGCTCCAGTTAAGATATTTGACCTTGAATTGTGACCTTGACCTTGAACCTAGCCATCTGAAACCTATGTTCTGCACATCCTCTTACTGTGGGTGATACTTCTGCCAAATAGTTTCCATTTACATCCAGCAGGTCAAAAGATACAGAGCGGACACAAAAATACTAACTTTGCTCCAGTTAAGATATTTGACCTTGAATTGTGACCTTGACCTTGAACCTAGCCATCTGAAACCTATGTTCTGCACATCCTCTTACTGTGGGTGATACTTCTGCCAAATAGTTTCCATTTACATCCAGCGGGTCAAAAGATACAGAGCGGACACAAATATACTTACTTTGCTCCAGTTAAGATATTTGACCTTGAATTGTGACCTTGACCTTGAACCTAGCCATCTGAAACCTATGTTCTGCACATCCTCTTACTGTGGGTGATACTTCTGCCAAATAGTTTCCATTTACATCCAGAGGTTCAAAAGATACAGAGCGGACACAAAAATACTAATTTTGCACCAGTTAAGATATTTGACCTTGAATTGTGACCTTGACCTTGAACCTAGCCATCTGAAACCTATGTTCTGCACATCCTCTCACTCTGGGTGATACTTCTGCCAAATAGTTTTCATTTATATTAAGTGGTTCAAAAGATACAGAGCGGACACGAAATTGCTAACGGACGGACGGACAGACGGACGGACGGACGGACGGACGGACAGAGGGACGGACGACCAGCGGCATAACATAATACAGCCCTTCGGGCGTATAAAAATGACACAAATAACCTTAAGCTTAACAACTGCCCAATAAACCACAAGAAGTTTTCCTTGGAACACATCTATCAACTGCAGAACGAGCATGACAGAAATAGTGTGACAGACAAAGTGTGACAGACAAGGCAGACATACGGTCAGACAGACAATGGAGAAATGATCCCTATGTATCAATTCTTCTTACAGCAGGTGACCCAATAAAACAAATCTTTTATACTCCAAACAAACTTAGTTTATAATTTTTGGCATACACAAACTATCCAGTTGCAGCATTATGTCTTCATGTGGTAGTTTTGTTGGATACGACTTCAGAAGATTCTCTAAATTACTCTCTCAGATACTTGTCATGAAGTGTTTATTTGTCTTTCATTAAGGGTTTTATCCCTCTTAAAACACATTATCATGTCATGCAATACTATTAGATTTTGGGTTATTTTGTAGCTTTTCTCCTGTGCCCTAATTTCAACAATAAGCCTCAATGACTTCTGAAAATTTTCGCTGTGGAGCTCAATTGTGCCATTTCTCTCCCATAGTGAATGTACACATGTAATCATATTAGATTAGAAATATGGGAGGATCTAGATTGTTAATAGAAACCATTCCCTATCAGTATTGATCATAGACTTGAAATATCACATCAATAATGCGGAAAATCACCAACAAACTTCCTCACTTCTGGCAGTGCTCACCAACCCATCGTGAATATTTGCAAGATCTGGAATACTGAAATCACCAAACTGCGATTGATGATTGCACACTGGGGCTTAGCAACATGATCTGCTGTCAAATAATTGTTATCTTTCGATCTGCCTTGGGCAGGAAATATCAACAACAAAAAAATCGAGGGCTCTGTTTTTGTTTTGGTAGTGGGATACTTTGATTGCTGTATGCCTGCTGGTTCAAGTACAAAAAGATCATTGGAGATATTGACGGAATGAGTGAAACCTGTTGGTTCTGTGTATGGTTTTCATTCCGGTATAATAATTAAGCTGAGCGATGGGAAAATTGAGTATTGAAAAAATAATAAAAGCCATAAAGGTCCTTTATTGCTTAACTCAGTGCTAATGCTATGAAAGACAATGTAATAATAACATCAGATTTGCTTTTGGGTTTATCATTGTTGCTTATTTAAGAACTTCAGTTTTAATAGTGACATCAAGCTAATTACAGGTGGAGGAAGACCCATGCAAACAAGGGACACCGGGTAGGACCAAAATGACTAACCTACTGTAATATACTAAGGTCTCTCTTCTTGACTCAGGTGTCTTGGTTTTGACCCTTGAAATTTCAGAAATGTTGCCTTTTGGCCTTTAAAAATACATGGTCAGAGGTCAAGTTTACGTTAAAATCAAAAGTATCCAGTATGACCGAAAAATTGCTGCATTTAAAAAAAAAAAAAATTCAACAACCTTCTATGATTATAATAGTTAAAATTCAACAACCTTATGACTGTATAATAATTATTATATAAGGTTGTTGATTTTTTTTTTTTTTAATTTGGCAGTTTTTTTGTCAAAGCAATGTACCGGATTCATTTGGTTAAAATAAAAAGGAAAAGATAAAAAAAAACTCAAAATATTGTTCTATTCATGGACAATTTGACCCCTGAGTTTCACTAACTAGTATGATGAGTCCTGAAACTAGTTGTTTAAGGCATCCTAACAGAGTGATCAGACCTAGGTTAAGTGAAAACCAGTATAAATCATGTTACTATAACCTCTCTCTTTAATTTACATGCACCTTTGAGAAGAAATCATGAAGATGTTCCTGTAACAACTTTATTCAAATTTCTGTAAGTTGCTGTAAGTTTAAATTCATTTCCTTTACGTCGATTGGAAAACAAGTTCTTACAACTTATATTATCCCTTTCGACAATTCCTGGGTTGGACCAGTACTTTGCGCCCTGGAAGGTCATGAAGAGTTCTTGCCTCCAACGGGGTTAAAACCCACAACCTTCGGATCCGTAATCAGATACGTTACCGCTGGACCACGGCGCCCTCAAGTAAGTTGCTAAAACCAATACTGATATATCTCACTTGTGCTTGGCACTCAGCATATAAGGGTGGATGTAGAAGTGGTTGGCCCAGTGTCAGGATAATGTAAATGGGTGTGGTATCATACTACTTGTTTACAGCAGGCAACACAATATCTGTCCCTTGTAGACAAAAGTCCCCTAATGACTGAAATACTTTGGTGGTATATTAAAAAACAACATCTGTAGCTTCTGCACTTAACCCTTGCATTCATCATATCTGGAAGAGGAATGGTAACCTACTTGGGAGAGACAACTTTCAACATGGGTGGCAAATGATGCCTGCTATTAAGGCTCTTATTTTCTGAGGAGCTTTTGTTTGCAGGGACTTTATTTTCTCAAGGATGAAAAAAAAGATGAAATTCTGCAATGACTACAAAAAATATGCTTTTTACATCCAAAACAGTAATTTTTGCAGGATGTGAGATAAAAACAGAGACAGTCTCATGCAGAGGAAAAAAATTCTAATGACATTCTAATAAGTCAATGATCGGATTCTGAATGCTGAAAGATCAATATCAAATCTTTTGAAATGTTAGTCTCCTTCACAGTATCGACTCTAATCATGTTAAGATGCCCTGAGTAAACCGGATCAAACAGTCTTTTGAGCTCTGGTTAGGAAAACCTTAGATCTAATCCATTTGAACATAATTAGATCATTGACACACAATATTTAATACAGTGATTATTTTCATCACATTGGGAGACAAAAATTTCATTAATTTGGATCTTTTACATGCTATCCTTTTTATGGACAGGCAGGATGCAATATAATTACAAGAGGGGTAAACTATATGTGTCTGTACAATACAAATGTCTCTACCACAATAATTTTGCAGCAATGATTTTCTGAATCCAAGGGCCATAAGTCTGTCAAAACCAGGCATAAGATTAGCGAAACACAAACTTGGTCAAGCTATAATTCATCATAGTTCACCTGTATACTAAGTTTGCTTTGTATCCCCAAGCAAATATCACAGCAGTCAAGAAAAGCTCTATTATCAAGAAATGTTTATAATCAAAGGGCAATAACTCTGTCATATACAACCGAAGGTCATTAAAATACAAGCTTGATCTTTAGCTCATCTCAGTATCTCAAAGCATTTAAAAAAAAATAAGAAGGATTTAAAGAGGGCTAGAGAGAGAGAAAAAAATAAATATAGATTGTTATGCTGTAACTGACTTAATAATGTATTGGGTTACAATTCCATCATTCCATAAAAAATTGTTCAATAACGGTTTATTTATGTCATTTAAATGAATTTATTTTCGTTCTCTTTTTTCATTATTCCTACCAAAAACCTTGATTCTGGCAGTGAAACAAGGAATTGGTAATAAAAAACCCTTTCGTTCAATACAAACTTGCATATCAATAACTGCAAAACTATTAACTGATGTCCGCTCTTCCTGCAATAGGAAGAAAGAGGAAGACTGAGAAGAAATATTCTGGAGCCCTATCAAACATGTAGTGTCCGGTAAACAGTCAAATTGAAAGATCAATCACAATCATATCTGGCTACAGAGGAAGGCAAACACATGTCGAGGCAAACACAGTTCAAACAGAAATGAGAGACCACCTTGACAGGTGTTGATGTACACAGTGACCAGATGACTGGCATTTGTAACAGTAATGACTCATTGTTTGCAATCCAACCCTTAATCTTTAAATCTAACATATAAAGCTGCCAGTGGATCTGCAGAAAGCCAAACTGAAACCTTACCAAATTTAATTGTAAAATCCTCATTACCAGACCACTGAGGAACAGCGAACAGCATAAAACCTGATCAGCCTGTGAGTTACTCGCAGGCTGATCTGGTTTTATGCTGTTCGCATAGGTCTTTTCATGGTATCCTCTATGAGGGAAAGGGTTAAAGTGATTAATTAGCAGCAACTATTTGCACTTAAAACATTATATGCATATATAACAAGGTATATGATTCAAATAAAAAATTTAAAAAGTGATTAATACCCCCACATTCCAATTTGACCAGAAGAATTTGAAGGGCTATAATTCTAACAAAATCCTTGACACAATTGTCTGCTCTTCTTTTGCGATTAGTCTTACCATTGATGATAAATCACAATTCTAAGTGTGAAAGCATTCACTTTCAAGTTCAAGACCAAACTTTATTTATTGTCAGAGACAAATAGAAAAACATTAGCTATGAATAGCTATTTACCGACAAGCAGGCATTATTTAAAACAAAACTTACCAAACTTAAATCTCTGACAGTTATAATAATCTGTAACT
This sequence comes from Solen grandis, assembly GCA_021229015.1. Taxonomy (NCBI): domain Eukaryota; kingdom Metazoa; phylum Mollusca; class Bivalvia; order Adapedonta; family Solenidae; genus Solen; species Solen grandis. The sequence continues at coordinate 33,093,709 of CM037785.1, read as the reverse complement.
AGGTTTTCATAAAACATTAATTTGTAATTGCTATATATATAAAAATATGAGACACTAGCTATAAAAGTATGGTAAATAAATGATTTATATGTACAATCATGTACTTCAACATTGTCGCTCAATATATAAATTAAATCTGTCTATATAACCAATGTTTGGTTATGTGTTCCACTTACCTTTTCTTTCTTAAAAGAAATCATACAAAATACTGATGCCTTAAATAAGTGTTTTGTTTCATTTAATTATATGTTTTATCATTTCATTTTAGAGCTCAAAGTCTCCCCATATCTGCTGATAGGTTAATTTTCTTTTTATTTACACTGAGTTACAAATACATTGCAATAATGTCTTTAAACTTACTTGAAATTAACACCAAAAGCAAAGACAAAAATACTCTGAGGACTGTAAACAGAAAGAATAATCAGTTCTACAGCAGTAAATAGCTCATTGCAGCCACAGGACCATTAGCTGAGATAAAAACATACAAGCTCATAAACATTGAGTCAGCATGTATTTCCAAAAGTAGCATCAGAGCAAAGGTTTTACCATGTTTTTAACATTCTTTTATCATTCTTCAAGGCAGAAAAAGTGAGAGAATAGCCCTACCTTGCGATGTCCAACAGGTTCCCCTGACTTAGCTTTACAGCCCCTGAGAGACTAGCTGGTACCTACATAGCAGAGTACTGGTACCCCCACATGCAGAAAGCTGGTACCTAACTGCACTGGTACCCACATTCAGAGAGGCCCCAGCTTCAGCAACACTAACAACGATACAATGTGTCTTTATTTCCCCACAGAAACATTCACTGGTCCTACCTTACTGTAACTATATACACAGCAACTGCAATACAGTCATTATTATGCTTTTTTTGTTTTGCTTTCTTCATTCATACCTTGAATATATTCTATTATTTGGCATAGTTATACAATGTTAATGATTATTTACTTCATTATTTGTTATAAATTTTTCATCTTTTTTATATTTTATTTTATTTTTTTTTATACATAAAACAACAACAACAGAAACCCCAACAAACAACAGCAACAGTCTGTTACTGATTAAACAACCTGCATTCAATTTACTAAAGATAAAGCAACATTTTATTACCCACAGATATTTGAGAAAATGGTCTCACTTATATACAAGCATGCAAATGTGGTGTATCACATGGTTTTAGGCCTTGGAACATAGTTAAACATATTAAGGTAGTAACCAAAGTTAAAAAAAGTTTAAATAAAGAAAAACTGAGTTCATATAATGTCTGTAAGAGAAATTAAATGGCTTAAAATTAATGAGTTTATACAGATAATCAGTCTTGCATCAGTCTAGCCTAATTCTAGTGTTATTATTTTTTTTATTGAATGATTAAGTTCTGTTGCCATGACAACAAAAAGCGGATCTAATGATAATTACAGATTTTTATATTTTTGTCTTGGATGAAGTTTTTATAATTAGCTGTAATTTTAAATAAAGTTATCCATTAATTAATTTACCCTGCCATAAAGCACAGATTATATCTGGTTAAATCATCATGAAAATGACATAAAATTTTGCGGAAAGTGTTGAATGAACACTCCTTATAGCATAATTTTAGGAACAGTTTTACGTGATGAAAAAAAAAATGTATGTATCTGGGTTAATAGTTACGGTACCATTGGATTTGATAAAACACAAAGAAGAGAGAAAAAATATCACATAATTATGACAATAGACTTAATTACTCTGTGCAGCAGAAATATGCATTAGAAGGAGGTGGTTTATTAACAAACATTCATTTTTATATATAAATGTATATCTTATTTGGAGTTGATAAGAAAAGAAATGGAATATGTCATTTCTGAATAAATCAGGGGCCATAACTCTAGACCTAAGGGTCCAATATGGCCCATTGTCAAACTTGACTAAGATCTTATGGCCATAAGCAATGTGTCAGTGTTTTGATTAGGATTACTTAAGGTAAAGTCCCTATTATGGTTCCACTACATCTTGGACCACTTAACCTCTACCAAGATAACCAAGGTACCCTAATGAAACATTAGGAAACCTTGGTTATCTCTGTGAAAGGCCATGAGGTCAAATATATAGCGGAACCAATACAGGGACTTTACCTTAAGGTATGAAGATGCTAGAAAAAAAGGATGACATTAGTTATATCAGACCGTTACTATATCTTACCAATAGCATTTATCTTCATAGGCACATTGTTATTTGTGACATCAGTACAGGTACAATTAAATCACTTTTTCATGGAATAGGTATTTACATGTAACCTATGTCTTATATGAATTGGGTATTTCCCCATTTTTTTTTACTTATATATACAACTGCCTATATTTAATTTGAGTTTTTAAAAAATCCTTTTGCTTTTATGTAGTTACCCCAGGATTCTGAAAGCCATTGCTATTTTTGCCAAAATTAATTGGGTAAATACTGAAATATCTTCCTTATCTATTACTCTGTCAATAACAAGAAAAATGAAGTCCATTTGAAATTAAAGCTAATCAAAATTGTAATCAAGACTCCAATGATTTTGGATATTCAGCAGTTCTAGTACCAGTGCTTGTGATTGCCTTTGCTACGAGTGCAGCCCAAGATCAGCCTGCACATCCATGAAGTCTGATCATGGTCTGCACTGTTTGCTATTCAGTCAGTAAATTTCCAGCAGATAACCCCCTTAAATCTTAACTAATGGTAGGTTCAAATTGAGAAAAGGACAAGTCCAATTAAGAAGTTTAGCATGGCAAGGGGTAATAGAGGGGTGTCTAAAAAAAAACAGGAAATCATACAAAATTAACAAATTTCACTTGAGTAATCAACAAAAATAAATCCCCTGTGAAAATTAGGGTTTTTCATGATAAGTTTAATTTGGTTTTGAAACACATTACAGACAGGAAGACACCTGTCGATGCCACCTGCATCTAAAGAGCGGAAACATTCCTAACGCCAACCTTCTAAACTTTCTGACCAGCTGAAGAGGTGGAATAAAATGCCTCTGCCAGGCCATGTATAGGCTAGCTACTTATACATTACTCAAAGGTATCTGAGTTTAGGAAACAATTACTGATAAATGGCCTCTTGCCTCCATCCCATATTTCCTGTGTATCTATCTCCCATGTGGAGGAAATTGAGCCCTCATGTGCTAAACATCCAATTAGTCATGGGAGAAGCTAATTGATGGCTACTTGAGGCCAGCGGCTACCTTCTGACTAACTTATGATAGTTGTTTCAGCATCAGACTCCGTCCTTTATCTCCTACAGGCTCATGCACATCTTCAGATTTATTGAAGGGTGCCTCCTAAAATAGCGCCAGCATTTTATACCTTCTGTCAGTATTTTATACCTTCCGTCCACAAGAATAATGTCCAAACATACAGAGTACACTCCCTTGATCATCTATTTAATTTTTAGAAAAAAATAAACAAACGAATATGGAGACATCAAAATCGATACAAATGTATGATAATTATTATACCTTACAATACAATCAGCACAATAGCAGTTAAAGTTTGCTTCAATTGTAGGCATTGTACACAGTATATTGTCTCCATCTACTGCTTTACCTGATAACAAGTTTTTCAATTTAACTTTTGATCAATCAATATTTTCCTTGTTGCTTCAAAAAAGGAAAAAAAAAAATTTGAGGGTGAAATTTTCTTTATCAAATTTAAAAGAATTTCAGGAAAATGAGATTTTTTTACGAGGGCCCTCGTAGCAATGATTCATAAATTGGAAAAAAAGTACATCGTATATAAAATGTGCATGTAATCCAATTGAAAATGTGGTATGGTCATGAACATAATTATAGGCTGCTATATTATTTACATTTAGCAATTAATGTTAAACATGTATGCAAAGAACTATTCAAATGTCCAGGGATATAACAGACTTCATTGTCTAAAGATCTGAAGGTTGCAAGTCTGATCTCCATGAGGGGCTAGAAATAATTAAGATCTGAACCCAGGTGAAAAGTATTGGTCTGTTTGTTTGTTTATTGGGTTAAACGTCCCACCGACAGTATTTCAGTCATTTGGAGACCATATCTACTTGAAACAGGCATAGTGCTGCCACACTGCAGTATCATGCCTTAGACATGTGGCATGATACCACATCTCAGTCACATTATCCTGAAACTGGGCAAATCAGTCCTGGAATTTCCCTTATATGCTGAGCGCCAAGCAAAAGCAAGGAAGCTATACAGTACCATGTTTTACGACTGTGGAATGTCGCGGCCGGGGATCGTACCTATGACCTCCCCATTCTGGCGCATGCTATAACCACTTGGCCGCCAGGACTATTGAAAAGTATTGGTCCTGTCCAGGAACATTCAGAGAGATTAGCATATACAGTTATTAAAACTTCACTCCCAATTGAAGCAAAAGAAATATGTTTTAAAAAATCCTATATTCAATGACATCTAATAGAAAAATTCTGTCATTGTTTTATCGTTCAAGTACAGGGTTTTCATTAATAAATACAACCACAGATTTTTTTTAAAAACAATTTTGCCAAGCGTTGAGGGGGGTTTCAGGCATTCAAAATTTCAAATATTGCTAAAAAAAATTCTGATCCTTAGACTTATGCAATTTAAGCGATAGTTTCAGCTGACAATCAGTTATTAATGAAAACTCTGCATGCATAATATTATTTTCATTTAATAAATAACTAGAAATGGAGTCAAGCCACAACTTAATTTTGTCTCTTACAACAGTTTATTCTAAATTCCAAACTCAATTCTGGGTCAAAACTGACAATTTAATTCAACTTGTC
>CM037785.1:33038841-33088841 GCA_021229015.1 Solen grandis | reverse complement strand
AACACCTGAACTCTCCAAGAGTTTGCGATATCATACAGAAATTCGGACACAAGTATTTTCCAGCCAAATTCGTGAATCATTGACTTTTTAGTCTTCCATCATTTATTCTTATTTGCCCTTTTAAACCCAATTTTATCAAATATTCACATAACAAAGCATACCTCATCATCAGCTCATTTATCTGAAATGCGTCATATCTGAAACAATATACAAAAGATAAAGCTAGCATTAAATAGTTTCGCATAATTTGTTTCTAAAACAGAACTTTCATATGTTGGATCAATCTCCAAGCAGAGTTGCTGTTCATTCCTCATATAACATGTAATGAATGTAATGTAAGCCGATGAGTTAGAAAGTGATGTTAGATTTCTTTACTGTTATTTACTTTTAATATACAATTATTTGAAAAGTAAATCATGGCATAAACAGTTCTGTATTGTTAAGATTACAACTGAATTAAATTTAATATAACTAGCTTCTCTGTACGCTTATTGTAATGCATCAACAAAGTCCATCTGAAACTAGGATATAACTGTACTATTAACAGGAAGATTGATATGATGTATGTAAGTTATGTAATCGATGGTGAGACTGATGTTCATGTATAATTGTAATGACAGGTGTCTCGTAATCGATTTGTGTATCTTTTGTCCCGTATCGCAATATGTATCGTCTCGCCACTTGCCTGGCAGTGCACAGCTCTATTTATTCTGTAATTGTCCATCTACTTTCGGTTTTGACCCCATATTATAAGTTGACAAACTTACCATACCCATTTGTTACAGTCATCACACCTTTCTTTTAAACAAGCATGGTTAAAATACTGTCATTTAAGTATTTGTTATAATCAAACAATAAAGATTTTAGCCAATTCCGATCGGTAATTAACCTGAGTAACAGCCAAAGGAAGTAAAAACATTAAGTCATGGTCCTCGCCTTTTATATTTTCACACATCTTGAAAACTGGATCCAGAAAGCTTGTGTGCAAACATTGAAAGAACACGAAGATTGCCAAAGCAATACAGGAATTTGTAATTACGTTAGTTACATCTAGTGGTGTATAAGAAGATTGCCAAAGCAATACGAGAATTTATTAGGCTAATTAGAATAAATGACAGTGATAGCAAATCAATGGGGGGTCAGTTGAACTCATTGATCACGTAATCTGTTTGAGGCGGTACTTTTAATTTTATGACCGACTGATCTGGTGGTAACGACGCAGCAGCTGTTATTGCTCCGGGTCAGAATGACGCTAGGTACTGTTTTACCCCGGGTCAAAAAAGCATCTTTGAGAAATCTCCCGGGTCAAAACCTGGGAATTTTTCCTCTGATTTGAAATAATGGAATGCATTTTGCAGGTTGTGAAGACATCATTGCTGACAGTATCACCATAGAGAATCTGATGTCAGTATTGAGCTGGAGTGTAGAGCCACATGGGTCCAAGTGGGTGTTGCGACAGGCTCTCCACTTCATGAGGGAGGAGTTTATACAGGTGGCCAACTCCCCTGTCCTGTTTGAATTGTCCAAGACTCACCTCATAGAGGCACTTAGCTCAGATTTCCTGCAGGTAAGCATGAGTATTGACAGATATTCTGAAAAGTACCTGTTTGTCTGACCTGTTTGGTGATTTCTATTGGGCTGTGAATATTTCAATACAGTCTGTCTGAATGTCTGTTAGAGTTTCTAGCTGTAATGTTTACATAAAACTGACCTAAGTGTGGATAATTCATTAAATTAAATCAGGAAAGCTGCAATGTTTACTACAAGTATATACACATATGACTGACCTAAGTTGGAAAATTGATTTATTTAAATTCGGAATCTCTAAAGATAGGGTAATAAGTGTTGAAACCTCAATAAAATAAATGATAAACAATAATGAAATTTTGTGGTTTGAGTTCAGTCCTGTGAAGTTAACGTCGGTCCTGTGAACCTAGTGAAATCATAATACCAAATGTCCTGTGATCCCTAGAAACTTAGGAATATCTAGTATTGAGAACTGTACCGGTAACTGATGTTTTCATGGGAGTTTGAATTGGTCACAAACATTTGATAGTCATGGTAGAAATTGAATGATTAAAATCAGAGATTTGTGTGTGTGTATTAATACTATTATTAAAAATCTTGAGTAAGTTGATCATACCTATAGATACCCTGACATGTTTGAAGTTCACATTGTAAAAATAAATTTAAATACTATATTGAGGTCAGGATATGTACATACAGTCAAGTTTTGAAATCATTTAAAAAAAATGCCAGCTTCATTACAAATGTGCACCTTTGAATAAAGGATGAACCAGCACATACAGAATGCAATGAATCTATATCAATAGATTCATCATACTTTATTACTTAGAGAAAAGAAGATATTTCAGTCAATAAAGTGTTAACCATCACTTTCAAATACAATAGAAAATTCATTAAAATGATTGAGTTATATAGCAACTTAGAGTAACAAGATTAGATTGTGATGAAAAATCATGATGCAGAGTTTTTTACAGTGTGACACGTGAATATCATTATTTAACACACATTTTCAACTTCCAACATGTTATTCAATATAAATAATGTGAATTAAATTTCAGGAGGTTGAGGATTTAATATTGGCTAAGACGCAAGGAATGTTTCCCAAATGTAAAAGAATTGAGTATTCTAGATTTAGTTTTGTAACCCATGGAATGATTGAAGTGAAAATAATTGGGTATTTAGCTTTTTAGCTCACCTGAGCACAATGTGCTCAAGGTGAGCTTTTGTGATTACCCTTCGTCCGTTGTGCGACGTGCATTGTCAACAATTTGGCTTGTTAACACTCTAGAGGCCATATTTTTAGTCCAGTCTTCATGAAACCTGGTCAGAATGTTTGTCTCGATAAAATCTTGGACAAGTTCAAAATTGGGTCATGTGGGGTCAAAAAGCAGGTCACGAGGTCAAATCTTAGTAAAACCTTGTTAAAACTGTAGAGGCAACATTTTTGGCCCAATCTTCATGAAACTTGGTCAGAATGTCTGTTTCCATAATATCTTGGACAAGTTCGAAGTTGGGTCATGTGGGGTCAAAAAGTAGGTCCATATGAAAAATCCAACATATGTTGCTCATTTTTAATCAGGTGATCGATTCAGGGCCATCATGTCCCTCTTGTTTTGATAGAAGAATTATGGAAATATGCAGCATATCAGTTCCTCTTACATAACATGCTTTAATCAGAATCATTATAAGCTATTCTGAAAATTTATTCATGTTACTTCTAGGCAGGAGAACTGGATGTGCTTTCTGCAGTTCTGAAGTGGGGCGAACATCATTTGGTGCGCAGAATAGAGAAAAGAGGTAAACATTTTCATACTTTGGCCATATCTTTATATTCTGGTTTTACTCATTTTTACACAAGGCCATTCATGCTTGTTGACACCTATGTCTAAAACATCATGAAATCAATCTTTCCCTAGCTATGCTGATAAGTGAAATATGGGGAATTATTTGGATTTAAGCAAGTTTTTTTTTTTCTCCAGTATTTCAAAGTTACCTAATTGATAGATTTTTTTTTTTGTCATTGAAATTTTCTGATCCTGTGAAATTTAAAGCTTTAACTTGTTAGGCAAATATTTCCATCATGAAAATCAGCTGTTAGTAAAAGGAAGTCCATAAAAACAAACCACCCAAAAACCAATCTATCCATGTGAAAGATAGATGTAAATATTATATACTATGTTTTTATTGTAGAACCCAATTTGCTCAGTCACACGGCTCACAGTGTCAGTAAGAAGGGAGTGAAGAGGCGGGACTTGAATGATGTAGAACTGAAGGACATCTTAGCAGAGCTCCTCCCGCTGGTACGAATGGACCATGTGATACCGTACAACAGTGAAGTGCTAGCTGGTGCTATCAAGAGAGGGCTGGTGAGCTCACCCCCCATACACATGATCAGTGATGAAGGTTGTAACCAGTGTGCCTCGGCGTGGGTTAGGGGGAAAAACAGCGGGATGTTTGTCCGACCAAGGTTGTTCACACCATATTATGAAGAAGCCAAGGTAAATTATCACGGCTTAGTCTGATCAGGATTTTGAGAGTGTTCTGATGAATATTTGTGTTAGTTATGTACTCTGTAGTTGAACTGTTTATTCTTGGATTTTTGTTCTCCCTGTCCAAGTTTTATTAAAAATATGTTTGTTATGAAGTTGAAAATTGTGCATTCCTGAAACCTTTGTTTTTAATTTTAAAATTTGTTTTTTAGATTATAGAATTTTAATGATTTTATGTCATGGTTCTTAATTTTAGCTTATTTGTTTTTATTAGTTCTTTTGTTAATGTAATGTTCTGGAACTTTATGACGATAAATTTTATTTTAAGTTTTAAAATCAACACTTAATTTAAATATTTACTGACACTGTTTGTGTTTATTAACATCTATATTTACTTGCAGAAATACATGTTTTTTCTTAAAATAATGATACATGTACATATATGTGCATATTTTAGAGTGTTCTTGAAGATCGTATCTCATCCGGCCATGAGCATGAAATCTCACGTAGCCGTCCGATCCAGATGTCCTCTATACCTGACACCCTGTATATGGTGGAGGATCCCCAGTACCTGCAGCAATTCATGTCTTTCACCCCCACCCCTATACACAACATAGACATTGTGTCAGGGACCATACCAGGTAGATTTAATTTATTTGTCTTTAAAGTGCTTAGAGTCATTTTGTTTAAAGTGTTCATATACACTGGCAGATTAGACGCACTTTATTTCCAGATAATTCAGGTTTATAGAGGGAATGTGCCTTATACAACGATATACAGGTTTTCAGATTGTTTTTTTTCATCACCAAGAAGTGAAATTAACTGGTATATGGTCTCTGGGAATAGATATACTGTAATATGCCGTAAATTCTATACAAAGCCATATGCCATATTAAACAATAACAGGTTATTGCTTCTGTTCTTAGTTATACCACTGGTAAATTTTATGATACAATGATCACGAGAAAGTGAAACAGCCATTTTTGATACAATAAATAAGTTTATTTTACGAGACCTCATGATGTACAGGAGAAATTTCACAGGTTGCATATGTTACGTAATGCTTGCCAGTAATTTAGAATGTGGAAGCACTGTCGAGTAATGCCATGTTATGAAAGTGTGTCACTTTTACCCTTTCTCTCCTTAATGTAACAGGCTACCAATAATCTTATGCCATGTAAATAAAATGGATAACCGTATGATTAGCCACTGTGACATACAGTCAAAATGTTGGATGGCACAAACTGCAATACAGTATTTAGTCTTACACGTTGCGATAAGTGATTTTTTCCAATAAGTATCTCTGAAAAGTAAGGCATGCCTTAAACCTTGCTGCATTTAATCTTCTGTGTGTACAGTAAGTCAGGTAGGAAGTCTTTTTTTCATCGTTATTTAAAGAAAAATCTTCTCTTTTACCTTTGCACTTTTATTGTAAATATTTAGTCTCTTAACGATTACCAGATATATAATACACTATTCAAGAACAGCTTTTTTGTGTCATCTAGTTTAAGCAGTTTGAATATGTATTTCATTTGTTTAACTAATCTACAGTGCCAAATACTGATACTCTACGCCTGATGCTTCAAAGAGAGCAGGAGATACAGGGAATGCCACAAGTGCAACGTGGGTTTGTCCAGCCATGCGTGGACCGACGGGCTGTCATGTATCAGATCCAGCTGAGGGTAGTGAGGGAGTTTGGTCTCCCTGACTCCACCGTAGAGATCCTACAGAACAGCCAGTACTACTGTGGCAAAGATCCCATCCAGTACTATGTGGAGAGGAACTGTCACAACACATTAACACGACGTAGATCCAGCCCTCCGTTACGTATACAACGACAAGTGAGCCCTCCTAAACCTGTACAGTGTGTCACACCCATGGCCTCCCCTACAAAAGCATATAACACAAGGATGTCCATGGTTGAGGTGAGAATTATTTTATTTTGTGTGAAGAAATAATTCTTCAATTAACCTTTTAGTTTAGTTGATTATAGAGCACTTGCATATTTTTAGCTCACCTGAGCACAACGTGCTCATGGTGAGCTATTGTGATCGCCTTTTGTCCGTCGTCCGTCGTCCGTCGTCCGTGCGTGCGTGCGTGCGTGCGTGCGTGCGTGCGTGCGTGCGTGCGTCGTCAACAATTTGCTTTAAACAACATCTCCTCATGAACCGCTGAAGGGATTTTGACCAAACTTCACAGGAATCATCCTTATGATGCCCTCTATCAAAGTTGTACAAATTATTCAGATTGGTTAAAAAAGTAGGTCACAGGAGCTAAAAATAGATTTTAAAAATGCAAACTTTGAAAATCTTCTTCTGCAAAACTGCAAGGCCTAGAGCTTAGATATTTGGTATGTAGCATCATCTTATGGGCCATTACCAAGATTGTACAAATCATAGCCCTACGATGATAAATGACCCCGCACCAGGGGTCACTTGTTTTACATAGAGTTATATAGGAAAATCTTTAAAAATCTTCTTCTATGAATCCATTAGGCCTAGAGCTTAGATATTTGGTATGTAGCATCATCTTATGGTTCATTACCAAGATTGTACAAATCATAACCCTATGGTGATAAATGACCCCGCACCAGGGGTCACTTGTTTTACATAGAGTTATATAGGAAAAACTTTAAAAATCTTCTTCTATGAATCCATAAGGCCTAGAGCTTAGATATTTCATATGTAGCATCATCTAATGGTTCATTACCAAGATTGTTCAAATCATAGCCAAACGGTGATAAATGCCCCCGCAATAGGGGTCACTTGTTTTACATAGAGTTATATAGGAAAATCTTTAAAAATCTTCTTCTATGAATCCATAAGGCCTAGAGATTAGATATTTGGTATGTAGCATCATCTTATGGTTCATTACCAAGATTGTACAAATCATAGCCCTACGGTGATAAATGCCCCCGCACCAGGGGTCACTTGTTTTACATAGAGTTATATAGGAAAATGTTTAAAAATCTTCTTCTATGAATCCATTAGGCCTAGAGCTTAGATATTTGGTATGTAGCATCATTCTTATGGTTCATTACCAAGATTGTACAAATCATGACCCTAAGGTGATAAATGACCCCGCACCATGGGTCACTTGTTTTACATAGAGTTATATAGAAAAAACTTTAAAAATCTTCTTCTATGAATCCATTAGGCCTAGAGCTTAGATATTTGGTATGTAGCATCATCTTATGGTTCATTACCAAGATTGTACAAATCATAGCCCTATGGTGATAAATGACCCCGCACCAGGGGTCACTTGTTTTACATAGAGTTATATAGGAAAATCTTTAAAAATCTTCTTCTATGAATCCATTAGGCCTAGAGCTTAGATATTTGGTATGTAGCATCATCTTATGGTTCATTACCAAGATTGTACAAATCATAGCCCTATGGTGATAAATGACCCCGCACCAGGGGTCACTTGTTTTACATAGAGTTATATAGGAAAATCTTTAAAAATCTTCTTCTATGAATCCATAGGCCTAGAGATTAGATATTTGGTATGAAGCATCATCTTATGGTTTATTACCAAGATTGTACAAATCATGACCCTATGGTGATAAATGCCCCCGCACCAGGGGTCACTTGTTTAACATAGAGTTATATAGGAAAATCTTTAAAAATCTTCTTCTATGAATCCATTAGGCCTAGAGCTTAGATATTTGGAATGTAGCATCATCTAATGGTTCATTATCAAGATTTTCAAAATGGTGGCCCTTTGGAGATAAATGATCCCGCACTAAGTCTTCTCCTCTGAAACCATAAGGCCCAATGCTTATATATTTGGTGTGTAGTATTGTCAGGGCTAAAATGTTTAAGATTGAGTTATATCAGAATTCTTGTCTGTTTAAAAACCTTGTAATCAGTTGTAGCAATGGTATTCAGGTGAGCGATCCAGGGCCATCATGGCCCTCTTGTTATTGAGCATACCAAAGTACCAAAGGTTTCATGGGATTCTATGAGACTGGCAACTCAAACAAGGTCAAAAGGACCCATGGGCCATTTTGAACATTACCAATGCAGTTTCATACACTTGAGCCATCAAATTTGCAGTTCAATCCATACCATATTTAACATTCAGTTTTCACAATAAAGCATAAAGCACATTAAAATGAATGATCAATGTTGCTGGCTTTGTATAATCTATGCTTGTACTTGATATAAAGTCTGAAGGGACAGCTGCTCTAGTAATTCCATCCACTGTTTTCCTCACTCAAATAATAATCCCTGTAAATTGTATATAACAACCAATATGGTTCTAGTCATGTCATGATGTGACATCATATGAAATGTTTCGTCACACCCTTTGTAGATAAAGGATTTTTTTTTATTGGCATATAAATAGAACATGAATGAGAAGTATAAAGGCTCTTAAATGTAACAAATGAGTGTTCACTTTTTAGCTCACCTGAGCATAGCTCAGGGTGAGCTTTTGGGATACTTGATTGTCCGTCGGCCGTCGTCCGTCAACAATTTGATGTTTACACACTAGAGGCCACAATTTTGATCCAATCTTCCTCAAACTTGGTCAGAATGTTTGTCTTGATGATATCTTGAACCCTTTCGAAAATGGGTCAGGTTGGATCAAAAAGTAGGTCAGTAGGTCAAATCTTAGAAAAATCTTGTCGTCCGTCAACAATTTTGATGTTTACACACTAGAGGCCACAATTTTGATCCAATCTTCCTCAAACTTGGTCAGAATGTTTGTCTTGATGATATCTTGAACCCTTTCGAAAATGGGTCAGGTCGGATCAAAAAGTAGGTCAGTAGGTCAAATCTTAGAAAAATCTTGTTAACACAAGAGGCCACAATTTTGATCCAATCTTCCTCAAACTTGGTCAGAATGTTTGTCTTGATGATATCTTGAACCCTTTCGAAGATGGATCAGGTTGGATCAAAAAGTAGGTCAGTAGGTCAAATCTTAAAAAAATAATCTTGTTTACACACTAGAGGCTACAATTCAATCCAATCTTCCTCAAACTTGGTCAGAATGTTTGTCTTGATGATATCTTGAACCCTTTCGAAAATGGGCAGGGCCGGACCGAAAAGTAGGTCAATAGGTCAAATCTTAGAAAAATCTTGTTTACACCTAAAGGCCACAGTTTTGTCAATCTTCCTCAAACTTGGCAGATTGTTTGTCATGATGATATCTGGAAAGGGTGGGGCTGGATAGAAATTTTTTTTTGGTCCAATCATCCTCAAACTTTGGCAGAATGTTTGTCATGATGATATCTTTTGTGGATGGGGTCAGAAAATTCCTGAACATTGTTTCACCTCATCATCTTAATTCTAAAGCAATCTGTTTTGTATAGGCAATGAATGATACTATTCTCAGGTGAGCGATCTAGGGCCATCTTGGCCCTCTTGTTTAGTTCGACTATTTGAAGAATATGAGAGCGATTGTAGTCGCCCTTGCGTTGGCATCGCGTTAGCGTTGCAGCTTTTGGTTAAAGTTTTGCATGCAAGTTACTATCAACCTTATATCTCAATAACCATTTATGGTATTGACTTGATGTTTATAAATATGTTCAGGGGCATCAGACAACCGAGGTAGATAACTCTTGACTGAATTTTATAAAAATTAAGTCCCCTTTTTAACTTAGAAATTTAGGTTAAAGTTTTGCATGCAATAGAAAATTTGGTTAAAGTTTTGAATGTAAACTACTATCCAGCTTGTATCTCAATAATCATTCATGGTATTGACTTGAAAGATTATGAATATGTTTAAGGGCATTAGACAGCCAAGGTAGATAACTCTTGATGGAATATATTACAAATTATGACCCCTTTTTAACATAGAAGTTTTGGTTAAAGTTTTGCATGCAATATACTGTCATGCTGATATCTCAGTATCTAGGCATGCAATTGATTTGAAACATCTTTAAAATGTTAAGACGTATCATACTATCAAGGATGATAACACTTGATGGAATATATTACAAATTATGACCCCCTTTTAACTTAGAAATTTTTGTTAAAGTTTTGCATTCAAGCTACTATCCAGCTTATTTCTCAGTTATTGTTTATGGTATTGACTAGAAGGTTAAGGAGTGTATTCAGGGGCATCAGAAAACCAAGGAGGATAACTTTTGGACTGAATTTTATAGAAATTATGGCCCTTTTCTAACTTGGATACTTGGTTAAAGTTTTGCATTCACAGAATTATTATGCTTATGTGTCAGTAACTAGAAATGGGATTGATTTTAGACTTAATAAAAATTTTAAGGGGTATCAGACCAGGTATATCAGTTTTGACTATTATAATATACAGGGTGCGTTAAGGGCAGGAATTGAAATAGATTTCATTTGATTTACCAACAAGCATTTTGAATAGTCCAGCATGCTGTCCTCTGACAGCTCTTGTTTCAGATTTAGATTATTTTTATAGAAATCATTGTTGTAATGTATTTCAGTCTCCGTCCAGCAGTCCATGTAGTGACCATGACAACAGTAGAAGCGCCACCTTGAGCAGTAACCGCAGCACCCTGAGTGACACCATGCCAGACATTGCCATGGCGACAGCCTCCATTACTCAAATGCATCTGCATGACGAGTTGGAACCAGACATAGGGGATGAAGGGGCCAGCAGACATGGGACGCTATATATTTGATTGTGTTCAGATTGCAATACCTTACCTGCATGTGCACATTTTCATTGAGCAGCCTTTTAGACCACAGTGAAACTGAAATGAATGAAAAAGGGCTCTGTTTTTCTATAGTAACATATCCAACTGCGGATCTAAGGGTTGGGGGTTCATACCCTGTTACGGGCATGGATTTTTTATGACTTTCCCAGGCTCAAAGTACTGGTCCAACCCAGGAACTGGTAGAGGGGGATTAGTATAAGTTGTGAGAACTTGTTTCCCAGTCTTCATAAAAATGAATAGTTTAAACTTAATTATTAATGAAAAAAGCTTTAAAGGTGGTTGTTTATGCAGGAAGGGTCTTGACAATGTAGACAAATTATTACTTACATGTGTGAAAAGCAGCAGCATAGTTATAGTAAGAGGATTGATATTTTGATAAATTTTTAGAGTACAAGTTTTGCTTTTGTGAAGATTTTATAGAAAAAAAGTACATGTTCCTAAATTTTATTTCATTTTTTTCTTTCTATTATTAAATATTGAGACAAGCTAGCAAAATGTATTGTTAAAGACAGCCATTTATAGTGTTTGAAAAAAAAAAATAATCTGCAAAACTTTCAAATGACAGTGTATGTGTTTGCATGTATTTTAGAGTATTTTTTTTTGGTCATATCTTTGATTACAGTATGAAGTTTAAAAGCTGTAGAACATCAGGTACAACACAGGATGTATGACTCCATCTTTTTTTTATTGTTGATTGGCACATTTGATAACAGCTATGTTTAGAGTGTTTGTATCTTTAATGGGGCACAAAAAACTAAAATTGATGATCTCTTAATTTTTTTTGCTGGTTTTCTTCAAAGATTTCTTTAGAAAATTCTCCATCTCTTGAACTTATGTGGTAGAACTTTATTTGTCTTTATTCATCAGCTCATCATCACAAACAAAAATTAAAAAATGTGTTAAATAATCTACAACTGTACCTAAATCAGTTATAATCTTTTTCTTCTATGAAATCTAGCATTAATTGGCAAAGGCTCTCAACAAAATTTGCTAAAAAGGTTAGATCCTTTAAAAATGAGGCTTCCAGGGGCTATGAGGCTTCCAGGGGCTAGGGGCAAGGGACATGTTATATGTTGTTGATAATAGGCAAATACTCGAAATTTGTAACTTGCTTATCTTTTTTGGTCTCTATGCCATGTGCCTAATTTCTGAAATTTAGCTTGACACGTTTTCTGCGTGAAAAGAAACTATAAAACATGTTCATGTAACACCAGATGTTGCCTTTAGGTTTCTATCTAAAATCATGATTTTCATGTTGAACCCAACTATGGGAAGGGTAACAAAATTAATCAACATTTTTGTCTGGCAAGGAGAATTGTAGCCACAATGTCTTGTGTCAGCAAAGCAAAATATAGAATTTTGTCCAGCGAAAATTGTGGGGGGGGCGGACACATAACTTCATAGCAAGGCAAAATATTGTTTTGTCCTCATTCCCCCAGAATTCTCATCTCTTCATTTTGAACTACACAAAATGACAACTAAGTTTTTTACTTTTCGCTTAAACTTTTTCCCTGCAAAGGGGCCACATGACAAAGCACAAATCAGCCATCATAAATTTACAAGTGACCTACCAGTATATGGTAGTGTTATATAGACGGATGGTATCTTTGTCATTATGGCCATCTTTTTCAGCTTGTCTATTTCTTCTAAGAAAAAAAGTTTAGTGATTGTCATCATTCTGGTGTCGTCATTAGCACCATTGTCGTGAAAATTTTTTAATTTTGGCTTTAACTTCGAAACTATTAAACCGTTTCACATCAAACCACATACTTGTTCACTATCCCAAGGGCTACATTTTCATAAAGGGACATAACTCTTATGTCAAATTGACATAATTTATCTCCCTTTAAAAAACATACTGTAAAAACATAACCTCTAGCATAACCTCTTAACTATTAAACTGTCTGTCATCAAGCTTTACACAGTTGTTTACTATCATATTGGCTACTTTGTCATCAAGGGCCATAACTCTTAGGTCCATTTTGACCTAATTTATATCCCCTTCTAAAGACAGCACCAACAGACAAGGGAAGCATCTGCATGCTGTGCTCTTGTTCATGTATTTAAGAAGTTTTTTGGTCTCCTTATGGATTCAGTTAAGAAATCCATTTTTTCTGTGATCTGTGACTGTAAATTTTAGCTTGCAGATAGTTTCTTGCAAACATGAAATTTCTCAAGTTTGAAGTGTTGCTTCATTGGTTGAGCAAAATCGAGGTAAGCAAACAGCTAATGCTTATTATTATATGTACTTAGCCTAGTCTTGCTCTCACCCCTCGAAATGTTCATCTTAGAATTCCAGCTAACGCTAGTTAGCTATTGTATGGTTGATTGTTATCTTTTTGATGTCACGGCGTGTTGAGGATAGTTGGGTTTGAGTCGTGTTGCACTTTCCATTAAATAGGTTCTTATTTTTAGCTCACCAAAGCACAACATGCTCAAGGTGAGCTATTAGGATCACACTGTGTCCGTGTGCATAGTCCGTCGTCAACAATTTGGATTAAACAACATCTCTGAAACCACTGAGTAGAAATTAATGAAACTTGGCATGGATCATCCTTGGTCGAACCTCCACAAAATTTGCTTAAATAAAATGCAGAATTCTGGTTGGTTAGACAAATGGTCACCTCATGAATGTCCACCATAGTTGCTAAAATAAAGATGATCCCTTGAAAAATGAGGTCCTTAGGGGTCAGCTAGTTTCCTAATATATTCTATATAGAAAATTTCAAAATCCTTCTTCTGTAAAATCAATGGTCAGAATTTGATTTTATGTGACAGAACTGGTCACCTCATGAATGTCTACCATTATTGCTAAAATAAACTTCATCCTTTGAAAAAATGAGGCTCCTAGAGGGTCAGCTAGTTTCCTTATATATAGAAAATTAAAAAAATTCTTCTCTTCTGGAATTAATGATCAAAATTCTTGTTTTGCACCAAGCATTACCTCAAGGTTCATACCATAATTACACAAGTATTTTGATTCCTTGAAATTTGAGGCCTCCAGATGATTGACTAATTTAAGATTTTTTTTTTATAGGTAAAATCAAATGACTTTAATCATTTTAGATAAGATGTATTCTGTAAATGATGTACTCTGGTGAGTAATCTAGGACCATTATGGCCCTCTTGTTTGTTGTAAAACTCGCCTCACATATTCTTTATTTAGCTTTTGTCTTAACACTGAATATGTCAGTATTTTGTTCCTTTATTTTCTTTTTATATCCTGGAATCAAAATTTAGAAAACTAAAGCCTCTTCTCAAAATGATTTTAATGTTGATTTTAATTGATTTTCAATTTTTTTATTTTTTTTTTCAATAAAATTAGAAACATGCCTGACCATTTGAGGTTGCAGGCCTTTTCATGCACAGCCTTTGGTTTTATAACGGTATCGCCCTCTTCATTCATCCCTTGAATATACCCAGACTGGGAATCTGCCAAATCTCCTTTCATAAGTGAAGCTAGGTTAACATAATTCATTTGCTTTATATTTTATTAGTGCCCTACCGGCATCGCTGAAGGGGACTGTAGTTTGCACTCCGTCAGTCACTCATGTTTTCTGGGTTTTTTTCTTAATTCTTGCAGATATTGATCTTATATTTGGTATGTGAGTCTACCACCATTAGTTACAGATCAAGTTGGAGTTCCGTTCCAGTCCTTTGATTTTTTTATGAAATTACAGTCCTTGGACTCCTTAGATTTCTTTAAAATAGCAGTCTTCCAGACTTTGTGATATTGTCGTTTTGACTTTCATCAAAAGTATTGATCAAATAATTGACCTGTTTGCAGCGTGAAGAGGGGCAGTGGTTCTTAATTTTCTATTTGCTGGGGGTGGGGGGGACTTAGTATTTCCTATAGTAAAACTTACAGAATGCTTGTTTCAAATAATCTGGCACGTAGCATCCCAATTTGTCCCCACCACACTGTGATATTCTAGGGTTATTGCATCAGCTATAAGGCATAAAAAGCAATTCCAATGTGAGAAATTTCCAATGACTTTAGTATGGTGGCATATTTCTGTCAGCCACATGCCCACTTAACAATACCACGTATTCAGTTTGTATCTGGCAAGTTAATAATAGTTTCTTGTTATCCTCTTAGGTATCTTAATAGGACAAAACTGCCTGTAAGTGCCCACTTCTGCCAACCACATATTTACTTAGGTTAACTGGAAATTGTGTTTTTTTAAGTTTGTTAAATTATGTGGATAACAAGCATTTTTTTTTACATATGAAACTGGAAAAAAGCATAATATCTAGTTAAGTTAATATGTGGTAGACAGTAATGGGCACTAATAGACATTTTTGTTAAGGTACCTAAGAGGATAACACAAAAGTTTTCTACTTGCAAGATACTAAGTGAAGATGTGTTCATTTTTCAGAAGGCTTTTTCGACATAGCTAAGTAGGCAAGTGACTGGCAATAATATGCCACCATACCTTAGGGATATTTTCCTCAAAATCATTATTTTTCCCTATCTAGCTGTGATGATGCTCCTCCTCCCTGATCTTATTTCTTGTAGATTATTCTTTTTCATGGATGATTTTCTTGGATTGTTTCAATTTTGGAAAACAAAAAACACAACAAAAAAAAAATCTGTTCGTAATTTGAGGAATATTAAAGGGGAGGTAACTCCAGTAACATTTTTTTTTTTTAATGTTACAAACAAGGGGAATAATTGTTATGATTTGAGGGTTAAAAAGTTTGAGATACGATGTTCCTCTCATTGCAATACAAAAAATGTTCTGTTTTAGAATATACAAGATCATTTGTCATATAATTTGCCACTGATCATGGTAAATTAAGAATACTTGTGCCTCTAAAGTTGAAAAAAAAAGGCATCAAAAAAACATATGCAAACTTTTTTTAATAAGATGTAGTTACTGAGCTAACTGTATTATGGTGTTGTAAAATTTTTGATGACACAGTGTGTTGAAGATACTTGTGGTTGAGTGTTTATGCATTCAATTTTAGCTCACCTGAGCACAACATGCTAATGGTGAGTTATTGTGATCGCCTTATGTCCGTGCGTCTGTGTGTGCGTCAGGCAACAACAATTTTCTTGAACGACATCTTCTCCTAAACCACTGGGTCAAATTTGATCAAAATTGCCTGTGATGTTTGCTTGATTTTATATAGACTTAATAGAGCTATGACCTTCAAAATTTGGATGGCAGGTACATTTTTTGTGTGGAATAAGATGATCTTGCTGTACTTCTGCATGGATTATATATTCAGTATGACTCATAATACAATAATTTTCAATGAAGGCAATGTTTCTCAGGTGAACGATTCAAGGCCATCTTAGCCCTCTTGTTTTGTTTGTTGTTGTAAAAATATTAGCTTCTCACTCTTTTAGCTTTTATCTAAACACAGTATATATCAGTTATTTTTAGCTCACCAGAGCACAACATGCTCAAGTTGAGCTATTGTGATCACCACTCGTTCGTCGCCCTTCGTCAATAATTTGCTCGAAATTGATGTAACTTGGCATGAATGATCCTTGGGTGGCCCTCCACAAAAGTTGCTAAAATAAACTTGATTCATGCAGAGCTCTGGTTGCTATGTCAACCATACTTTGAAAACTTCAAAAGTCTTCTCTTCTAGAACCTATGGTCAGAATTTAATTTCAATTGGTACAAATGGTCACCTCATGGCTGTCTACCATAATTGCTAAAATAAAGTTGATCTCTTGAAAAATGAGACTCCTAGAAGGTCAGCTAGTATCCCTACATACTCTACACATGTATATAGAAAATTTCAAAGTTGTTCTTCTATGAAGCAAATGGTCAGAATTTAATTTCATTTGGCACAAATGATCACCTCATGGCTGTCTACCATAATTGCTAGAATAAAGTTGGTTTTTATTACTTAATACAAAACTATGAGCCAGTGGCCAGAATTTAATTTCATTCAGCACAAATGGTCACCTCATGATTGTCTTCCATAATTACTAAAATAAGTTGATCCCTTTAAAAAAATTGAGGCCCCTAGGGGGTTGGCTTGTTTCCTTATATACTCTATGTAGAAGATTTCAAAATTTCTTCTATGAAACCAATAGCCAGATTTTTTTTTGTTTAGTACAAAATCATGACGTTCTACCATGATTGCTAAATTAAAGTTAATCCTTTGAAAAACTTAAGCACCTAGGTGGATGGCTAGTTTCCTTATTCATTCTATATAGAAAAATTCAAAATTCTTATATGAAACCAATGGTTAGAATTTAATTTCTTCTGGCACAAATGGTCACCTCACAGTTATCTACCATTATTCCTAAAATAAAGTTGATCCCATGAATAATGAGGCCTGAGATGACATACTTAAAAATTCTTTTTTTCTGAAATTTGAATCTGGTTGCTGCTGGAGGTAACCACGTATAAAGGATGGTCATGAATAAGCTTACATACTTTAGTGACCAATCTGTGGCCAAATGGCCCTCGATTGTTTCTAAATTTTAAGCTGAACTGAGATAACGAGCTCAAAGGTGAGCCATTGTGACCTATAAATGTCTGGTGTATGTCATCAACAATTTTCCATGGGTGGTACCCTTTCAAATATGTTCAAAGAATTAAATTCCATGCAGAAATCTGGTTGCCATAGCATCTTAAAAGGGAACAAAATGCAAAAAATATCTTAAAAAATCTTCTTGTCGAAATGGACTGGCTGGATTTCAAAGTATTTTGGCACAGATATTTCTTGGTTCACACTCTGATATTTTTTTTGTTGATCTTTTAAAAAGATGGCAACAAGGAGGCTGAACTGGTTTTCTTTAATACCATAAGATAATTGCTTCTTTTTCTCTCAATAAAACCTGGTTCTCAGGTGAGCGATGTCAGGGCCTCCATTTTCTTCTATCCTGGTCTCAAAATTTAGAAAACTTAAACTTCTTATCTGTACAGAAAAATATTTTTGAAAATGATTAAACATATTAAAACATATTAAACTGTTAATGCATGTGATAATGGCATCCTTGGCATTGGCGCTTTCTCTGATTAATTAAAAGTACTCATTATCGCATTCTATCTGGATAACACACTAAATAGATGGAACCATAGATTAGAATAAGCATCAGTCCATTTCTCATTGTTTGTGATTTTCTCTTTGCAATCACATGGATGCAGATCTACTTTGCCATATTAAGATAACATCAGTGTGCTACCCAACACAAAAACTTAAGTCATTTAATGCAACAGTCCCTTTCAAAAGCAATGCCAAATTAATATACTCCCCTCTTTCAGGCTTTCAGTATGTGTGCTCTCACATTGTCATCCACTAACCTAATGGGGAAAATTAGTGGACTACTCTCAATATGTAAATTGTTTCCATATTGGCGCCATTGCCTTTTCCTAGAATGATGTTTGAATGATTTCCTTCCACAGGAACATCAGGCAGACCTAACGGTTCCTTTGTTTTCCTTTTGTTTTTCCTTTTTTTAGGCATGATGTGTTTAGATTTCTGATGATTAAGTTTCGTACGATTCTGCAGGACGGAAGTAGGGTCGAAAGAAGCCATGTTTAAACATAACCCAGGGACAAAAGCAGCTTTATTAAATCCACAAAAAAAAGAAGTTATAAAGATGAACATGTCTGGAGGTTAATGTAAACTGCCCATATAAAATTATGTCTTCAGTTTCCATGCATCATTAAATCTCTTAAGTCGGTAATGTTCATAAAAGTAAATATTGTTATGCTTAATATTTTTAAAAACGAGTATTATATTTTGATGATTTCCAAAAGTAATTTCTTTTTTTTTACTTCTTTTAAACCAATCACGGCGTATTAAGAATACTTGTGCCTCTTCAGTCTGAAAAAAAAAAAAAAGCGACAGCAAAAACAAATTTCATATTTCAAATTTATACAGCACAACAATAAACATTACATATAAAACATAACACAGAGCATATAATGAAAAGAATTTATTTACATTTTCACACACTCATAAACACATTTTTCTTAGCTGCCTTAAATGATACAATATTTTATAAATGAAGTGTATAAACTATGTCTTATTTTTTGTTGTTGTTGATCTTTCATATTCTGTTTTTAGCTATCCAAAAAAGAAGTGTTGCATTTGTTGCAAGTACATACACTGTACCCTTTAATTTTTATGTGCTAATATACTGCATGTGTTGGAAATGGCTGTCTTTAATGAGCATTTATTTATTTATTTTTTTTTCAAAAATGATAATGGTCATAAATCATTCTACACAGTATTTTGATATGACTTGTTGGAAATTTCAGGTATTGTATTTTTTAATACAAATTGTTCATGTTTTTTTTTCAAAATTTTTCTCACATAGATTTTTTTTTCTATGAGTAATAGGACCATAATTATTACAGTATGTTATGTTCTCTTGGCTTGTGCATATAATGGAGCAAAAATGGCATGTACTTGTGTATATAACAACATATCTCATTGTGATGTGCAATAGTTTTGGACTCTTTTTAAATGTTGGATTTTTTTTTCAAGAACCATGTATAGTTATAGGAAACCTATTGAGGGTGAAATAATATGCATCCATGATGTCTGATGGGATTGGTTGTGAACTAAATTAGGTTTAGACTTCTTGTAGATATTGTGGGTTATATCAATTTTACAAATGAAATTTATGTACATAAATATATGCATCTGATTTTTTTTTTATTTTTCAATGAATCAAAAGCAGATTAACAGATACATTATGTATACATGCATGTCAAGTTTGTAGTTCAGCATCGGAATCATGCATTTTGTTTCCATTTCCTTGTATTTTTTTTTTATTGCAGCACGTTCACACTGTTTCTATTTACAGAGGAAAGGCAGCATCAAGACTGCAAGAGAAGTATCTTTATCAAGGAAATAACAGTGGATAAGTTCCAATATTACAATGTTCTCCTTTCTCACAGATTTCAGACTTATGTCAGCAAGCAACAGTATTTAGTCCTTTTAAGCATAGCCATATACATGGATTGACCATTTAAAATTTTTGTGCAAATCTCTTATTTGAATCATACTTTTATAGTATCATTTTTCAAACTTTATCACAAACTATATTTTTGATGACCTGAAGCATCTTCTTTTTTAACCACTTTGACTTTGATTTAGCTTTGTTTCCTGGGCTATTGTGCCATTGGAATCTTCTATTATTAAATATTTTTATCAGACAAAGGAAAGTAAAAACGGTACATAATATGAAAGGACATAATTAGTCTGGTTGTGAAACTGTAGTAATCCTTAAAAATGTAAAATTAGTTAAAAATGGGGGGGGGGGGGGGGAACTTAAATTTTTACCAGTAAAAAATTATGACTTGTGAGTGTTGACTTTGGTTATAAATATTTGGAATTTATAAAGAAATTATTTGGAAATATAAAAAAAAAAAGAAGAAATATTTGGAGAAAAAAATTTGATATCACATATCAGTATACAGAACTACAGTTCCGCTCTAGGTTGTCAGCCAGCTTTAAAGTTCTTATAGAAACCAAAGAGTTTTTCATATTGTCAAATTGAACGTGCATCTTACTAAGAATATTCTGTAATACTTTATTATATAAATTATATTGTCAAGGACTAATTGTGGGTATATTTGTCACATGACGGGCATACGCTGTATTCCTTTGTGTTTTGGTATTGCATGCATAATCTGTAAACAAAAGTTTTTTTGTTTTTTTTTTTTTTTTACAAATTGGACATGAATGGCCAGGAGTTCTGCTTGTTGATTTAGCCAGCCATGCAAAATATTGGTAAGCTATTGTATTTTAAGAAAAAGAAAGTAAGTTAATGACATTTAATGTATGTTTATATTACTGGTACCCAGTATTTTACAAGAGTAATCATTTTGAAACTGAAAATAACTGGTCATGTCACCTTAATAACTAGTCCTGTCACCTTTGATCTGTAATTGAAGTAAAATGAAATAATGTTACTTTTTGAAATAACAAAAAGAAAATAAAAAAAATAAAACCTGCACAAAAACATGGTTAGAAATATACAGTTTAATTACCTTTATTGACAGTCAAAAAAGTTATAAAGAAAAAAACAACAACAACTGTTTTCTCTATATGTACACAGCAATTAGAGAGAAAAAAAATATAACAATGGTTTGGGAGGTCAACTAGTAGGAACTTTCTGTGGCATTTAATTTAGTATCTACATAATTATTTGTCTGTATATACATGATATGTAGTAATAAATGTGTATATTCATAGTAGTATGAAATATATCCAGTTAGTTTCAAAGATGACGAAATCTAGATGATCACTTTGTATAGCAGTTGTAAACACATGATTTTTATCACGTGCCTTAGTCGATGTACAAAGCATATTGATATTAGTTATTTATATATGTTGATAATATATATGTATACATAGAAAAAATATGTCCATATATAATACTGGTGCACTTTACAGGGCAGACTGTGTATGTTTATTGTAGATTTTTTTTGTGGAAGAGTAACATTTGATTTTTAAATGAATGAGAGGTATTTAGTGAGAGAGATTGAAAAGGGGGGCAAAATCAAACAGTTTGTGTTGAATAAATTATTATTGAATGTATTTTAAAAATGGATTTTAAAAAAAAATTAATTAGGTGTAAAGTTTATTGCTATTCTGTTTTATTGCAGTTGTTTTCAACAGGTATCACATACAGGTAAAACTTGCACAAGAGAATAGATCAACCTGTTACCTCATGAATATTCATGTACAATTTGATAACTTGATGATTATTTATTTACTTAACTTTTAATGGTGTATGAAACAAGGCATTTTCCTTTGCCATTCCGCCTTTGAGCTACAATATTAAATGAGCAAACTGAACCAATGGGTCAAAACAAGTCCATATGAGGTAGAGAAAGTTATTTTTTATGGCGCTTAAATCTGTCCCTCTGTCTTCACTCACTGTTTTCACATTTTAATCCATTCCCCTCAGATGAACTTGTTTTAGGAGCAATTAAGTGTGTTGCCCATCATTTACTGTTATTGTCCTTGAGACTAGAATAATTTGGATGGACACCTACAAATTATCACATGAATGGGTCCTTGTGCACTTTCACAGGCTAAATCACATGTACTCTATATACAAATAGCTTAAAATTGTTCAAAATGTGCATAAAATCTATTTCACTGGTGATAACAACCATATATCCATTCAATCTGACAAATAATGAATACTGACCTTTCATGTTTTAATGCTTTTTAAGGGTTGTTGAATATATTTAAAGTGGAGAAAGACCTAAGTACAAAATGTAATGCATTTTTATTTTCCTGCAAGTAACAGGCCATTATCTCCACTTTGTGAACTTAAGACCTTTGCACATTAAATAAGCAACTGGTTTACATCAATCCTAAGGTCACAGAGAATTTTTTTTCATTCCCAGAATTTTGCCTTTCTCTGCAAAAGCATTATTATGGTAACAGGCTAAAATTAAATATACTAAAGAATGGAATTTGGTCTGTTTTAAGTTTTCATGCCAATATGATTTTTAACAAAATTCCATTCCAAGAATGTTACATCAGTAAAAGATATATGACAAAAACTGTACGAAACATCTCAAGAATCAGCTAAGTGTAACTTGAATCCCAGTTAATTTTGAAATGAAGCCCTTCTGGATAGCTCTCTCTCTCTATCAAGTAACCTTTGATAAAATGTAATCCTTAATAGTTTAGGTTGACTGTATTTGTACATTAAATGGGTACTGTCTTTGGAGTACTGGTATTTTTTTTAGTATAACATATCTGCTGCATATTTCTCTCTGCACTTGACTACCGGTACCTTCATTTTACTGTTCACCAATATATAGACTTATAGCTGCAAAAAGTGCAGGCATTATGCAAATTGTAGATAGTTATTTCTTAATTTAGATGCAGGTATTGCACTTATACATTTGTACCGTAAGTTTAAAAACTTGCATTCCAAATGTATTCTAAATGACTGAACTGAAGTTTGCCAGAGTTTGGATGTGATTTTAACGCATGATTGAAGTGTTTTATCTTTAAGTTTCTGTTAATTTTTAGCTCACACGTTGACAGATGTAAATAATTTTTGGTACACATGTGTATCTTTATAAAATGAAGGTCAAGATAGATTTTGGGCAAAATCCATAAATTTTCAACACAGTTATGGCCCCTTTTTGCCTTAGAATTTGCAAAAAAAAAACTTTTCTGCACAATAATTTCTAAACCAGTAGACAGATTAAATTTTTTTTATTCTCATGTAAATCCTAAAAAAATGAGGACAAGTGACATTGGGCAAAATCCGTCAATTTTTGACAAAGTTATGGCCCCTTTTTGCCTTAAAATTTGCAAAAAATACCATGTCAGCATGATAACTCTAGAACGGGTTGAAATATTTGAATTGGGTTTTGTATGTATGTTTATCCTAATAAAATAAAAGGCCACGTTCATTGTTTTTGCAAAATCCATAAACTTGACATGGTTATGGCCCCATTTCAACCTAGAATTTGCAACAAAAAAAAAAAACCTTGTTTGCTCTAGCTGGTGGAAATGATGATGTTTTCCAAATTCCAAATTTTTACCTTGTGACTTGGATCATTGTAGATGTGAAAATAAAATATTTAAGATGGAAAATTTATGGTTTGGGCAGTTTTTCAATTTTATAGTGTGTGTACACACACACACTTACACACACACAAGTAGTCTGACATCCAGAATGACTTTACAGTTAAGACAAAGTAGTTCAGTTAGAAAATCAACTTTTTAAACTCTAGGAAAAGAAAAAAAAATTGAAAAGTGTATTAGCTGTTTTTGTATCAGTGACTTTTGAGCTTGCCAGGAAGTGGTCTGCTCAGCGAGCTTTGTTGTCATTGATAACTTCTTGTTACTGAAATTTTCTGGTTTTCATTTGCTGGAATAAAATAGAATGGGGCATCATTTCATTATTTTGTTAACAATGGCATCATTATGAAGGAAAATTAGACAAACTAAATAAGGGGGTAAAATTGTATATTACCTCTACTAATATAGACTTTTATTTTCTTGAACTTATGAAATGATGAGAGATGGAATCATATGGATGCAGTTATGTAAATGGGCCCCACTTGGCTTAACTTCACAGAAGTGGAATCTTTTTAAGGCACATTACAAAAGTCACATTTCAAAGTTTTTACTATATCTTTATTCTTAATGAACTAATCACTTCTTACATGAACAAGTATGGCGATAAGTGATTTCTGTACACCCGATTTGTCATATTATGGCACTGGTTGTCCATCAGTCTGTCTGTCTGTCTGTCTAGCTGCAAAATGCAAAAACTTGTGCATGCAACATCTTCCAGTTTTTAGGGATTCAGTAGAACCTCAAAGTTGTGACCTCCATGAAGTGTAGATATACATGATAATGATATTTGTTTTCTTGTCAGTTGGGTCAGTCAATACAGAGTTATAAGCCCTTGAACTTAACTTGAATTTTGAATAGATGGAGATTTGAAGGAATTTTGTTGAAACCTCTGAGATATTTTTCACACTGAGTTTTGGTAATAATGGTTGAATCAGAGGGCATATTTTGGTTTGCTTTGTAACACTCTTACATTTATAAGACCTTTTTTAACCCTTTCCCTCATAGAGGATACCATGAAAAGACCTATGCGAACAGCATTAAACCAGATCAGCCTGCGAGTAACTCGCAGGCTGATCAGGTTTGATGCTGTTCCCTGCTCCTCAGTGGTCTGGAAATGAGGACTTTATAATTAAATTTGGTAAGGTTTAACTGTGGTTTTCTGCATATCAGGCTTTATGTGGTACCTATTGAGTGCGTCAAAATGAGTCTATATGAGGGAAAGGGTTAAGAGAAGAAGTGAAATAGGAAGCTGGAACCTAAGATATTGGATCTTATGATTTTCATTTTCTATAGTTTCCATCCAAACTATGTCAAGGAGTTCTAATTGCCTAAAAATAAAAATATGTCTTGCCAAGACAAAGAAATCATGATTATGATATTACAGCACTGACGTTAAGAGAATTAAAACTGTGCCAGTGAGAATATAGTAATGGCTCCTAAGATAATTAAAACTGTGCCAGTGAGAATATAGTAATGACTCCTCTGCTTGAAAAACTACTGTAATAATTTGCTTCAAAAGTAATATCTGACTTTGTTATGGTCATATTTAAGCTTAGTCTATTTAAGTTAGAAAAATAAATACTTAAAACTTTTTGAATTGCAATTATGTGATAGTTTATGTCTGTTATTTTTTGTCAAACTTTATAATTGATAATTAATGAAATAAATATAACTTCATGTACTTAATATGTGTTGCTTTTCATTGTATACTTACCCATTTCTTTGTACTGGATTCTGTAACCTCATAATTTGATCATTTGCCCCAGCAATGACACTCCCCCATCCCACCCCCTAAAAAAAAGAAAGTGATACCCATGAAAGTTCAGTTGCTTCTGTTAACAAAATTAATATTTGCAGAAAAAATAATTTAAACCAGGTCCTTTTTACCTTCTATTTGTGTCACAGATTCTTAATATGGTGATTAATGAATTTTAATATAGGTAATAGTGTCTATCCATTTCAGTTTATGCCTAGACATAAAAAGTTAGGTAATAACTTGTAATCACATGAAATCTTTCAGTAAAATTACCATTATTTTATACTGTCCCTGGTGGCCAAGTGGTTAGAGCATCTGCCTCGGGAGTGGAAGGTAATGGGTTTGATCCCCAGCCACAACATACCAAAGTTGTAAAAAATGATACTGTTATAGCTCTTTTGCTTGGCACTCGGCATATAAGGGTAGTTGCAGGACTGGTTGGCCCGGTGTCAGGATAATGTGACTGGTTGTGGTGTCGTACCACATGTCTACGGCGTGATACTGCAGTGTGGCAGCACTATATCTGTCTCAAGTAGACAATGTTTCCAAATGACTGAAATACTGTCAGTGGGACGTAAAACCCTACAAACAAACAAAAAACGAACCATTATTTTAGCATTCCAGGAGGATGTTGAATGGTTACAGTAGTAGACATATATACTATTACTAAGCCCTTCAATGCTGTGGGTTTAAGCATCTTTTGACACAAACTTCTTCTACATTTCTTTACAGATTCAGTTCAAATTTTGTGTGTGCATAAATTTCACTTGAGTTATCTCAAGGATTACAGAGTGATTGCCCCTGATTTGACTCTAAATATCTTGTGACGCGAACTTCTTCTACATTTCTTAACTGATTTGGTTCAAATTTTGTGTGTGTGTTGATAATCAGGTTGAGAGATGCGTGACATAAATTTCACTTGAGTTATCTCAAGGATTACAGAGTTATTGCCCCTAATTCAACTCTAAATATCTTGTGATGAGAACTTCTACATTTCTTAACCAATTCAGTTTAAATTTTGTGTGCATTCATAATCAGCTGGAGAGGTGCGTGACATAAATTTCATTTGAGTTAATTCAAGGATTACAGAGTAATTGCCCCTGATTCGACTGTGAATATCTTGTGACGCACACTTCTACATTTCTCAAATGATTCAGTTCAAATTTTGTGTATGCATTGATAATCAGGTGGAGAGGTATGTGTCATAAATTCCATTTGAGTTGTCTCAAGGATGGCAGAGTTATTGTGACTGTGAATATCTTGTGACGCAAACTTCTATATTTCTCAAATGATTCAGTTCAAATTTTGTGTATGCATTGATAATCAGGTGGAGAGGTATGTGTCATAAATTCCATTTGAGTTGTCTCAAGGATGGCAGAGTTATTGCCCTGGTCTCATTTTTGAATTATCTCCCTTTGTTTAATTCTGTTTTTCCTGATCCGGAACATAACTCGAAAATTATACAAGGTATTGATTTGAAACTTAAAATGTAAACAGATGGCGACTAGGAGAAGTGCAGTGTTCAAGAACTGTATCTCTACTGTGCCAAACAACCATAATTGACTCTCTATCCACTTTAAATAAAAACATTACTTACTTATTACTTACTATCACAAACAATATACTATGTATACAGGTTCTTATCCATGCTCCGCCCAGTGTCTGGCTTCTCCTGTATCAAAGCATTTTGTGGGGGTATTAATCACCTTCATTGATAGCTCTAGTTTAAGACTATACAGTGTTGCTTCCAAACCTAAAAAGTCACATCAATTGCTTCAAATTAATATTGAAACACAAGATATACTAGCCAAGGGTGTCAAGAACTGTCTCTTGTTAACCAGTGTATTTTGTCAATGAATTGAATTGTTATCAATAATCATCACAACAAACTAAGGCAACCAACACTCATAAGCACCATTAAGATGAGAAGGTAGCACATGGTAACCTGTCCAGGCTATTTCCTCTTAAAGCAGCTTGTCCACAGATGGTCATTGACTAAGATTTTGATTTTTAACTATGTGTATTACGTCTATCAATACCGGTCTACAGATGCAAGGTCACCCAATGCAACCATCCCCGATTGTAAAAAGATGGTTGTTTTCCCCATCACAGGCAATACCATCACAGGTGTTATTGAAACTATATTTAGAATTATAAAACCTATATTTAGAGTTTCTATTTTCATTTGTGTTTCAACTGATCACATTCACTATTCACGCATGCGCTTACTTCATAGACTGAATTTTTAAAATTGCTACACTGAACTGGTGAAGACGCCATGTTGCGGAACCTGTCATGTGGTACTACAAGCACCAGCATCAGGGATACCGTATTCTATATTAAACCAATTTCGTCAAGTGGCATAAGGAAAATATCATTTTCCCATGGAAAGTTACCTTCACTTGGCAAGTTTATTTTTCAAAAACAAAGACCTCACCAACAATAAAGAGGTGAAAAGAATTTTTTTTTCAAATTTCTTTTGATCATCTGTGAATGAGCTGCTTTAATAGGTATGTGTAGATTGATAGCTTATTAATAAATGCACCTCTCCAGTTTTCATCATTCATAAATTAAGCTCCACCTTTTTCATATATGGCTATATGCTTACAAACAGTTATCACAAAGAATCCAATCTATCTATTGCCATGTGTAGCTACAGTTAATTTGAATGCATCTGTTAATGCTGAATACATTTGTAAGCATTGGAAAGTACCATTAATTAACATTAACCCTTTCCCTCATATAGACTCATTTTGACGCACTCAATAGGTACCACATAAAGCCTGATCTGCAGAAACCCAGTTAAACCTTACCAAATTTAATTATAAAGTCCTCATTTCCAGACCATTGAGGAGCAGCGAACAGCATAAAACCTATGCGAACAACATAAAACCAGATCAGCCTGCGAGTAACTCGCAGGCTGATCTGGTTTTATGTTGTTCACATAGGTCTTTTCATGGTTTCCTCTATGAGGGAAAGGGTTAAAATGAAGAACTCAATATTATGTCTGTGTTTTACTGCTTTATGAATGTTGAACAATTATGACTGACCGACATGATGTTTTGGAACAACTTTTCAAGAAAAGTTTAATATTTTCTGAACATCCTGAGGGGTAAATTTAGACATCAATGGCATTAAAAATCATAATGGGTTTTCAAATGTGTATGGCTAAAAGTAGGAAAATATATACATTGTAATTGCTAAGATATAATCATATCTTCATTTTTATTTGTTACAAGTATTTGTTTAGTCTCTACCTGGATCATAATAAGCTAAGAATATGGCTCTTTTTTTTAACTATGCATCTAGAATCTTGTGCGATGCACATTGAGTATGAAAAAACAACAAAACATAAAAAGGAATATTTAGAATTGTAATTGACAATCATCTAGTTTCTATTAACATAGGAATTCAGTATTCTGCTATGAATTTCCTCTGTAACTGCGAAGAGAAAATCATGCACATATATAATATATTTTTTTAATGTTCTGAATTAAATTTATGAAGTCTGCAAATGTCAATATCAGCTGACATTTGTAAACATGAAGGCGTGACTTAAACAGACGAATCATGTGACGTCACGATCGTATCACTTCATTAATAATGTTTTAGGGAGGAAAATCATTTCGAGGCGGCGAATTTACAGAATAAATATATTTAATTGCTCCTTTTCCAGAAAACATTACACAATATTCTCTAGGAAACGATTTTTCATTCAAATGGATTCACGTGTCCAAAAATAAACAATATCTTAATTTCCCATCATACACGAGAAGTGCACGTGACGTCATCTAGCAAAACATTGGACAGAATTGACAAGACTTTGTGTACATACATGGTGAATATATTGCTTGATTTACTCTTCTGGGTTGTGCATCCAGAGAGGTAGAACCCATAAAAATCAGCATTAACATACTGGCATCCTCGTCCGACTCAGAAGGCGGTGGTGCAACCCCTCCACCGCGGAAAAAGCTGAAAACTTGTGTCAGTATGCAGACCAATGGCTGTGCACAGCAACACAATGGAGAAACCGTGGATATGCCTTCGGCTTCATACCAAAATGGGACATGTTCTGGGGCCGTTAATGGTGAACTATCCGACAAACCGTCCCCTCAAAAGACAATGTCAAGATCTGATCTGGACATTATCAGATTGATTGGACAACATTTACGAGGACTTGGCTTAAAGTAAGCTGATTTTTCCGTGTGTCGTCTGAGTTAATGCAGAACGAAATTGAGGCTCAGGTCCCCACGAAATGCCTTCGACACCCTAATTGCGTCAAACTGATTCGACTGGATTTAATACTGTTTTAAAGTTCGATACTTACAGATCATTGATAACCTTTACTATTTGTAGGAATTGGATACTGTCATTGACAAAATAATGAATTATTTTTTGTTGTTTTTTTACCTTTTCCACAAAAGGGGTTGTCTCTGGAATTTTATCTTCGTTTTTTTTTTAGTTCGCAATTGTTAAGTGAACTATTAGTGTTATAATACATTCAGATTATTGTTGTGTATCCAGACCAATTCTGTTTTTGTCCCCACTTTTTTAAGTAAATATTAGTTAAATGTTTTGACCTTTGACCTTGTTAATTGCAATTTACATGCAGGTTTGATTTGACAGATGTAAATAGTCTAGCACAGTGTTGAAGTAGTTAATTGTCCCAATAGATCAGTTTTGTGTGCATGTTCCTTGATTCATAAAATGAAGCTACGTATCATGAAAAGTCATTTTGTCAATGCATTGTGGCTTACCGCTGTGCATTCTAGATTTATAGTTTGTGATTATTTATGCATATGTATTTATATTTTATTAGTTTATGATGCCTGATTCTTAAGGTCTATTTTTTAAGCAGTTATAAAATCACGTCATGAGGTTATTATTTTCTTTTGTATAGTTAACTTAAATTGCCAAATTAAAGTTAAATTATATCTATCTATATATATATTTTTTATTTGTCTCTGAAGTGTGAACACAAATGAAGTCACATTTTTTTTTGGAAAATCAAACCATTTTAATTTAACTGAGAAATGTTGAATATCAAATTTTTTTTATTTAATGACAATTTAAGTTAACCGTATTTCATTTATATTTTTTTGACATATACACATGTATAAATCATGATCAAATGAATGATGAGCTTTCTTGTCTTGTAAAATATACCTTTTGGCATTTTTGGCCTGGCGGTTATTGTTGGTGAATATATTTGGTTCAGACATTCAATATTGATGAATTCTACTCCATTTAAACTAATTCATTTAAATATATTTTGGTAAAAATTACACATTAATTCTAAATATGTGGCAGACTGAAAAGGTAGAATAAAAAGTTATTTCACATACGTATCTTGCAATTTGAAGGCACATTTCTTTGGGGGATGGGGGGGGGAGGGATAAAAAATCATTTGTACTTAATCATTTTCAAGGAAGAGTGGACGCCCACTTGCCTGTGCCGGGTTAAAATCACTGCGGGCAAGTGGTTTTTCAAAGAAGATAGCCCAGTGAGCAAGTTTATTTATATAAATGATCTTTCATTTTTTTTATTTTCTATAGTATATCAGGGATAAAATGCTTGCAAATTCTCTTTGATACATATTAACTAAAATCCACCTTAATATTGCACATATTTAGTTTTAAACATTAACAAACACCAACTGACTTCAAGATCGGGCAACTTGTTTTCACTGGGGGCTAGTAGATGTTCAAAGTAACTTGCCCCCTGGACAAGTGAAAGTCAAATCCTTAAGTAAACCCCTGCATATAATATGTGGTTTA
Organism: Solen grandis; assembly: GCA_021229015.1. Lineage (NCBI taxonomy): Eukaryota > Metazoa > Mollusca > Bivalvia > Adapedonta > Solenidae > Solen > Solen grandis. The sequence goes on along the minus strand of CM037785.1, from coordinate 33,058,094 downwards.
ACACGGTCCCTGGAGAAAAGTTCCCCAACTGAGATTCAAACCGCAGACCTCCTGATCACGAAGGGTACACTCTGTCACTGAACTGTTGCCAAAAAAAAAAGGGAAGAAATCTATTGGTTTATATACCATTCAGTGTTAAGTACATTTATATTCGTCAGGTCATAAATTTGTATTTGTACATGGTATATTCATGGTTAAGGTGTTTGTACTTTCTTACAGATTACACATGGTTGAAATGTCATAGTTTTTCTTTCAGTCAAACAGTCGATGAACTGATAGCGGAATCCGGGTGTACTCTGGAGCACCCTGCTGCTGCAAAGTTCAGATCTCACATCATGAGTGGGGAGTGGAATAAGGTATAAATTTCATGTCGTTTAATCCGTGTTGGAAGTTAAGTTTTATATTCAGTGTTTTGTCTAGGATTCCAAATACAAGTCGTTAATAAGTCAAGTCTTAACATACTTTACTGTGCATCTGAAGTTGTGAGTTTAAACCCTGTTGAGGGCAAGGATATTTCATGGCCTTCCCAGGCGCCAAACAATGCAAATTAATCCGTTAAGAACAGTGATTTGCTAAAAAGTTTAGTCCTTCTATATATTTGTGAAGAACCTTGCCCAGATATTTTGATTTTCTTTAAATTTATGTATGGTATCTCTAAGTACAGTATCTGTTTCCATTTTCTTTCACTGGCAAAGCCAGTTGCACATACACACAAAGCTAACAAAAAATATGCATCCCTTTTACTGTGTAATATGAGAGCACTGCAGTCTAGTGGTTACCTGTATGACTGCTTAGCTAAAAGTTATGGGTTGAATCTCTAGGGGATTTCTGGCCATGACATACCAAAGTCATAAAAAATATATGTGGTACTGGTAATGTGGTATAGCTCCTTAGCTTGGCATTCAACAAATAAGGTTAGTTCCAGGCGTGTAAGGATAGTGTGACAGGATGTGGTGCAGTGTAGCAGCGCTATATCTGTCTTGAGATGACATAGTCTCCAAATGACTGAAATACTGTTGGTGGGACGTTTAATCCAACAAACATACAAACAAAAATCTTGGGAACTTCAAAGAAACAAAGTACTGCATGGAGTCTGGATCATCTCAGGAGTTGTTGAGAGGGCTTTGTATAAATTCATAATCTGTTGGAAGAACTTTATCTTTCTCATTCAACTTAAATAAATAGAAATAAGTTTAAACCATTAATATGATTTAAAACATGATAGACCTCAGAATAATCAATTTGTGTGTCAGGTTAATATAAGTAATTATTGAACACCTCATTTTGCAATTTTTCCTTTCCTTGGTACAGAAATGATATTTCATTGTTAAATCTGTGCTTAATAGTTGCTATACTAAAAGTCTATCCAAAATTAATGCAATAAAAACAGAAAGTAATGTGAAAACATGACAATTCAATCTTTTTTTATGGAGACATGCAAAATTGTGTTGCTTTAACTCAAATGATTAGACCTAAAAATGTTGATAGAATCCTGGGTATATTAAATGACTTTATTAAATTAATTCTAAATTGCTAAATTAGTGACAATGCTATAATTTTAAACTGAAAGATTATTATACTCATATTTTCACTGAAGTCTTTATTGTATCAATATTCACCTAACCACAGGATTATAATTTAAATAAAAAATAGTACCTTTTAGTACATTTTGTTAAATAATGTTTTTATTTGACATGTTCTGTCATTAACATGGTGAAATACACTCACAGTGGTCTCATATCCATGTTAACTATATTTGTATACCAATTCTTGCCCTGGTTTGTTATATCTTTTCTGTAAACAGACTTATGTTAGTTAAACATAATAAGCTGTATCCGTTATTGTCAGTTTGTAGATATCTATCAAGAATATTGATTTTATCATTAAGGCATTTGATACTGTAAACCAATGTAAATAAAACCATTGTTTTTAATCTTATTTTTCAGGCTGAATCAGATCTTGAAGACTTGGTTAGTCTTGTGGAAAACTCTAATGGAATACTGGTAGGTAGAACATAAAAATAAAAGTTGCACTGAAAAATATAAAAAATAGTCATGGTGAGATAAATTCAAATATATTCATGAAGAAACCATTCTGTAACATAATTTTGTGTCAGCAGGTTTCTATGGGAACAAGGATGAGATTTGATATCTCTGACTCATCCTTTATTACAGGTTCTCTTAAAGTATGCATTGATCATTTATGGCAGCACTATCAATACAAAAGATTCGGAGAACAAAGCATACTTCCTGCTGTTTGGGATTTATTTTTGCTATGGTTAAAAAACATTAAAGAAAAAATGTTGGGTTTGATCTTTGGTATTAAAACTAAATGCTAATAGGCTTTAGGAGGTTGAGATTGAGTGGAAAGAGAGCTACATTTGGAATAAAGAGAGAATTGTCAAAACATTTGTTTGTGTTCATTCCAGAATAAACTATTGATTTTCTATGGCATTTATATTTCTTACTTTACTATTAGTGTGTTTATATTTTACTTGTTTTTGAAGATCATATGTTTATAAAAAAGCAACATAAAAATAACTATGTGTATATCATATTTTTTATGCACTGATATGTGAAATATAACTAGCATTTACGGAAGCTTTTTAGTCCTGAGGTTGGTGAACAGGTCATGTAGAAATAATAGTAAACCCTTCATAGTTAATGTTCAGTCATCTAGAAATCTTCAAATTTCAAGGAGCTATTCTTTGTATATATACACATTTTCAAAATGAATATGTGATGAGAAAACCGTAATTCTTTAAAAGAAATAAATTTTATAATCATTATGTATTTTTGTACATGACAGGAGAAATGTCACTGTAAAAAACTATATATTTTTACCTGTATATACATATGTACAACAGAACACTGCGCTCTCTCTCTCTACACACACATATATACACACACACTCACTAGGATTCATAAAGCTTGAGTTCTTGACAATGATTTGCCAAAAGGTTAAGTCCAGAATTCCAAATTAGGGGTTAGTGAGAACTCTGTATACTTAATATACAGTGTATGTCAGGTTCTTCTCTGTATATGGTCCCTGGTGGCTGAGTGGTTAGAGCGTCTGCCTCAGGTGTGGGAGGTTGTGGGTTCAGTCCCCGGCCACAACATACCAAAGTCGTAAAAAATGGTACTGTTATAGTTCCCTTGTTTGGTACTCAGCATATAAGGGTAGTTGCAGGACTGGTTGGCCGGAAGTCAGGATAATGTGTCTGGGTGTGTATTGGGGCAAAGGATATCTGTCAATTAAAAAATACTGTCAGTGGGACGTTAAACCCAACAAACAAACAAATCTTCTCTGTATACTTAATATACTGAATATGTCTGGCAGCACGAGGTTCTTCTCTGTATACTTAATATACTGTATGTGTCTGGCAGCACATGAAGTTCTTCTCTGTATACTTAATATACTGTATATGTCTGGCAGCACATGAGGTTCTTCTCTGTATACTTAATAGTTCTTCTCTGTAAACTTAATATACTTTATGTCTGGCAGCACATGAGGTTCTTCTCTGTATACTGAATATACTGTACTTAATATACTGTATATGTCTGACAGCACATGAGGTTCTTCTCTGTATACTTAACATACTGTATATGTCTTGCAGCACATGAGGTTCTTCTCTGTATACTGAATATACTGGTATACAATAACTGTACTTAATATACTGTATATGTCTGGCAGCACATGAGGTTCTTCTCTGTATACTTAATATACTGTATATGTCTGGCAGCACATGAGGTTCCTGATCCTGGAACAGAAGTATCTGGAGCTGCTGGAGGATGGTGACGCCCTCCAGGCCCTTCACTGCCTCCGCCATGAGCTCACTCCCCTCAAGTACAACACGGAGAGAGTCCATGAACTTAGCTCGTAAGCTCATGATGTTTTTCTGAATTGTACATCATTAAGTGGCAAGAATTTAAAAGTAATGAGTTGATAATTGTTATGAAGGACTTTCTCTTTTTTTTTTATAGTTTTTAGGGTGCTTAAAAATAATTAAAACTTGAAAGATATTAGTGTTAGGATAATCTTTTATCCATATGGAATACAAATTGAAACGGGCTAATTTTTTCAAAGGTTTTCTAAAAATGAGATATGAAAATTTAAAGTTACCACTATCAGTCATGTGATCATTGAAACTTTGTATTTTGATATGTAAGTTTTTGTTTACACTAGCTGAATGATAAACCGTTGCTGTGTTTACAGATACATGATGTGTAGCAATCCAGAGGATTTACACGAAATGTCAGAGTGGGAGGGGAAAGGTCAGGAAACCAGACAGAAGCTCATAGAAAAATTACAAGGTAAACTCTAATTAAAGAAAGGATTCCCCTTATACAGGGTGTCCCATAATATCTGATACCATTACAAACAGCTATAACTTTTCTGTATGTTTAACCACAATTTAATAAAATATATGGTTGTTTTCTATCTAAAATAAAATTTTATTTACCACCAATATTTGTAAATATAAGTGACACTTACATGTCTATTTTATTGTTCCAAAATTATAGCACATGTTCGACATGACGTCCGTTTTGAGCAATTACGACGTTCAGTCTTTTCCTGTGCATTTTGGTGTATTAATCATGAAGATATGTTTTCAAACAAAAAAGTTATAGCATTTTGTAATGGTATCAGATATTATGGGACACCCTGTATGTAGAAGTTCTACATTGTCTAGAGGAAGAAGATATAGATTGAAACTTAGATTTTGCATCACTTGAGAAATATGTTTTTACAGTTTATACTCAATTTTCCATGCAATGTTTGTCTTGGGTAAGGACTTGGCACCTAGAAGGGCCATGAACAATCTTCACAGGGGTTCGAACCTGCTGTTTTCATATCCAATGTCATGTATGTTACAACTGTACCATTGGCCATGACTCTCTTGAAGCATATATAGACCATGGTAAGGGCAATGTACTGTTATTATCTCTGTTCCTGTCCCAGTGGGTGAGAGTGTCAACCTGGGGAGCTGGTGTTGTGGGTTTGATGCCTAGTCATGACATACCAAGTTGTTGAAAATGGTTCTTAGACAGCTTCCTTTGCTTTGTGCTGATATAGGTTCCCAAACCAATTTTTGTTGAATCAGGAAAGTGTGACTTGGTTTGGTTAAATGTTACTTGTATACTGTGTGAGACTTCAAATGAATAACTCTGAAATCCTGTCATTCAGACATTACAAGCAAGCAATATCTTTAACAATAAGGAGATATTTATAGATATAGTTCACACCCCTATAACCAATTAAGTGTTAAAAAACATTCTGATAGAAGCTTACATATGATGTTGCAGCATTCCTACCTCCATCAGTCATGTTGCCCCCAAGACGCCTGATGACCTTGCTGACTCAGGCTGTGGAGTTACAGAAGGAGAAGTGTCCATACCACAACACAAAAATCACTAATGACCTTGAGGATGTGTCCCTACTGCTTGATCATGCGTGTAGCAAGTGAGTTGCTTTTTTAGCTCACCTGAGCATAAAGTGCTCATGGTGAGCTATTAGGATCACCCTGCGTCCATCGTCAATTGCTTCAATTTGCTTTAAACGACATCTCCTCTGAAACTGCTTGACAGAATTTTATTAAATTTGGCAGGGATGAACCTTCACAAAAGTTGCTAAAATAAACTTGATCCATGTAGAACTCTGGTTACCATGGCAATGGAAAGAAAAAAATTATGAAAACTTTAAAAATCAGCTCCTGCAAAACTACAGGCCAGATTTCAAAATGTTTTGGTACAGATGTTCCTTGGGTTACCCTCTACCAAGATTGCTAAAATTATTCCAATCCATTAAAAAACATGGCCACCACGAGCGGGGTTAATTTGCTCTATATGTATTTAGTGAAATCTTTAAGCGAATTCTTCTCTAAAACCACTGGACAGAATTCAATTAAATTTTGCAGGGATGATCATTGGGTGAAGCATCACAAAAGTTGCTAAAATTATTCCGATCCAAAAAAAAAAAGGCCACCACGGGTGGAGCTAATTTGCCTAATATGTATAAGTGAAATCTTTAAACGGCATCTGATCTGAAACCGCTGGACAGAATTGGATTATTTTTGGCAGGGGCGATTGTCGAGTGAAGTTATACATAAGTTGCTAAAATTATTCCAATCCGTAAAAAAACATGGCTGCCAGGGGCGGGGCTAATTTACTTTATATCTGTATAGTGAAATCTTTAAACCACATCTCCTATGAAACATTTGGACAAAATTTTATTAAATTTGGCAGGGATGATCATTGGGTGAAGCTTCACAAAAGTTGCTAAAACTATTCTGATCCATGTTTTAATACAGACAGATGTTCGTTAGGTAACCCTACTCAGGTGAGCGATCCAGGGCCATCATGGCCCTCTTGTTTTCTCTTGAGGAAAAATGGCTCTATTGGCATACATTAAAATCTGGTTTCTCATGATTATCTAATGTATTAATTTTGACCATTAGCTTAACTTATAAACCTATATTTTATTTGATCATTTTGATTTGAATTTGTTTCTGTTCTGTATACAAACTGTAACAAATGATTTCATTTTATAGAAATGTTTGGTTAAGAATTTCCATGTGACCACATTCTTAACAAGCAGTTTGTCTTGCATGCTTTGAGAAAAGGAGTTAAGATATAAATCTTTAATGCTCATTATCAAAACACATGCACAAGTTAACTGAGCACAACATTAGATTAACATTTTCAGCCTGGCTCATTGCCATATTTCATTATTTTTCCATGACACAGCAGTACCTTAAGTATAAAATCTTCATGGTATTTGTTGCAGGGATGAATTCCCATGTGTGACGCGGCAGGTTCTGAATGACCACTGTGATGATGTTTGGTTCACGCGGTTCTCCCCCGATGGAACCATGCTGGCCACGGGCTCCAAGGATGGGACCCTCATCATATGGGATGTAGACAAGGTAATGGAGAGGCAATTGATTTTGATAGTAGGCTTTGGAAATGAAGTAATGAAAACAAGGTTTTATATGTTTCAATTCATGAATGTTTATTAGACAGAATTTTTCTTTCAATCATTTTGGCTAAATTTTTAATTGAATTTAATTTATTGAATATTTAACCACAAACTAATATAAATTTTCCCTCTTCATAGATTGGTCTGAAATATTTAGCATTTGGAATATCTACAAGTCCTTTGAAACACTGATTTTAGCATCTCCTTTTGATCTCTTTAGGTCTGTAATCTTATGAAATTTTGTAAAATGAAATCTGATAACAGTAATTACTTTTAAAAGATCAAGAGGTTGGTTTTATTATCTAGATATGATTTTTTTGTCTGGTTCTCAAACATACAGGACTCTGGGACAGTTAAGCACAAGCGAACGTTTGAGAACCATTCCTATGGTGTATCCTATATAGCATGGAGTCCCGACTGCAACTATATCATCGCCTGTGGACCAGATGACTGTTCAGAACTCTGGTTGTGGAATGTTATGGTGGGTACCCATGACATAACAGTACTGTACTGTACAGGTTGCAGCAGTATGTTTGATCAGGAATTGGGTTTCAAATTTGGGGACTGCTTTATATGCTTTTGTGAGCTTGTTATAGATAACATCAATTTAGCATAGAAATGTTGAAAAAATTAAATGCTATTAAATCATATGTGTGTGTGTGTGTTTTTATGCTCACCGAAGGTGACGCATATAGTCGCCGCTTCGTCCGTCCGTCCGTCTCACTTTCCTTGTCCGGACTATTTCTCAGGAACTAACGGCTTGAATTCAACGAAACTTTATGGGAAGCTTTATTACCAAGAGGAGATGCGCATATCCTAAGCATGACCCGATTCCTAAATTTTTCAAGGACTTAAGGCCCCTTGACTTTTCGGCCTATAGTACATATTGCATGATTCTTGTCCGGGCTATTTCTCAGGAACTAATGGCTTGAATTCAACAAAACTTTATGGGAAGCTTTATCACCAAGAGTAGATACGCATATCGTCGGCGTGACCTGGTTCCTCAGTTTTTCACAGAGTTATGGCCCCTTGACTTTTTGGCCTATAGTTCATGTTGCATGATTCTTGTCAGGGCTATTTCTCAGGAACTAATGGCTTGAATTCAATGAAACTTTATGGGAAGCTTTATTACCAAGAGTAGATACGCATATCGTTGACGTGACCTGGTTCCTCAATTTTTAAGAGAGTTATGGCCCCTACTACCATGTTGTTGACTGATATTCATGTCATTTGCCTAATTTAACAGGAGATATCATTTTAACAAAACCCCACAAAATTCAATATGCTAGTAATGTCAATCATAATCATGTCAGCTAATTGTTGTTTAGGCCATTATACACTATTTCAAATATCCAGTCAAATGTCAAGAGTGTTGGTTAACCTCTTTGATATGAGCACACATTGAAATGTATGACTTAATTTTCAGTAGTATAAAAACTTAAAAAAAATCAATGAAAGATCTGATGAGTAACACGTATTATCATATTAAATAGTAAACTGTTACTGAGTCTCCAAATTAGAGTTGGTAAAACATCTCATCTGATGAGGAGAATAGATATGATTTAGGAATGGGGATTTCAACAGCTTTGAGCTGAAAGGTCCTAAGTAAAATTTTGGGGGTGGGTCCTGACCCCTGTGTGATCTTGGGGGACACCAAAGTATTTACCATTTTATCTTCTGTCTCATCAAAAGGAACAAGAATATATAATATGGTTTACTGTTTAGAGAGTTAAGGGCTTTTTTTTACCTTTTTTTATGCTCACTGAAGGTGACGCATATAGTCGCCGCTTTGTCCGTCCGTTTCCTTGTCCGGACTATTTCTCAGGAACTAACGGCTTGATTTCAACAAAACTTTTTATGTGAAGCTTTATTACCAAGAGGAGATGCGCATTACCTGGATTCTATACATGATAAGCATGTGCTGATCCCATTCCGGTCCTTAACATATCCTCCCACCCATTGACCAAGGCCTTATTTGTAACAATGACGTTCTTCGGGGAGCATCTGTCAGTTCTACTGACTTTCTTGTTTTTTTTCTTTGTTGTATTTTTCCAATTAATATATTTACATTTTTCAAAATTAATCAAGTTACAACAGGGTTATGGTAACTTTGTGAAAAATGTGATACTATGGTGAGGCAATTTGTGCCATGTGTAACTCCTATTTAGAATTTATTATAGGTAGATGAAATGTTACACATATATTCACCTTGATGTGTTGTGCACCTGGGTTTTTGTTTTGGAATTCATGGAGGCAGCAGAATTATGGGTCCTAACTTTATGAAACTTTAAGACTATAATATGCAGTATTTAGCTTTGATTGATGAAACTTCTTAGATATATTCACCTGTATGTGTGGTGCAACAAAGTTTTTGTTTCAAAAATCATTCGCTCTTGGTCATGGCAGAGTTTGTAAAAAAAATTGAAACTCTGGTATGATATTTTGTAGCATGTTTTACTTGAATATTATAGAGTGATAAAACTTCAGATATGTTTACTTTAATGTGTTGTTGTCAACCAGGGTTTTTCTTTTGCAATTCATTTAGACATAGCAGAGCAAAAATGTCCAAAAATCGGGGAATTTGTGTCCATTGGACACATTCTTAGTTTTGTGTATTTTCCAGACGGGGGATCTAAAGGTGAAGATGAGTCACACACCGGAGGATAGTTTGACCAGTGCAGCATGGCACAACGACAGCAAGAAGTTTGTTACGGGTGGGGTCAAGGGGCAGTTCTACCAGTGCGTAAGTAAATCTGTGTCTTTTAGTGCTGAAAGTACTTCTCATTTTGACTGTGGCATTTTTGAAGATCACTTAGGAGAAAATCATCGAAGTTTTTTGTCCCCATATATATATTTTGTCTCTTCTTTCAACTTGTTATTTCTAATCAGCATTCCAGATACAATAGCATTTTTTTTCAATGGAATTGTAAACTTTGCTTTTTTTAACTAAAACAAAATTAACTTAAATATTTGCTGTTTGTAACACTCTAGAAATGTTTTGTAAAAGCAAAGATGATGGATGATGGAAGTTAAATTAAAACATATATATATTTTTTTTTTCATCAATTGGGAAACAAATCTTGACAACCTATACAAATCCCTCACAATGGTTCAATGTTTATACCAGTACATCTGTTGAACATGGGAATGTCTTGAAATATTTTCAAGCCCATTTTTGGGATCAAACTTTTCACCTACCACTGGACCACAGTACCCATAATATGACAGTGCCATATGACAGTGCCCATAATATGACAGTGCCCATAATATGACAGTGCCCATAATATGACAGTGCCCATAATAAGTACATGAATGATAATTGACAACCCCTGTACAGTATCATGTAACCCCGCAGGATCTGGATGGCAATGTTTTGGACTCCTGGGAGGGAGTTCGTGTCCAGTGTCTGGCATGTCAGGTGGATGGAAAACTCGTCTACGCAGCTGACACACACTTTCGTATCCGTGGCTACAACTTTGATGAACTCACCGATGTACATTTGTAAGTACATGTAGTTTCATTCCACACTTGTCTTTTTTATATAGATTTGAAAACTATTCCCACAATACACACACTCATTTGGCAATATAAAGTTGTATTATGTCACACCCAGTTTCAAGGTATCCTTTCCTGAAATTGACTTGTTAAAAAAATAAGCTTTGGAAATACATTAAGACCATGCTTGGGCTTTGTAACAACTAATTTTCAATCAATTTGTATCATCTCCCAAGATAAAATCATAACATACAGTAATTTATTTATAGATTTCTGATAGAAATTAACAGCTTTAGTTTTTCAGAATGAGTCTAACAGGTATTTTGAATATTGTATAGTAAATTAAAGTACATGTAATATAATTATAAATATAAATATATTTTGGACATGATCTTTTTACAGTTCTTTGTTATGACTAAAGAATATTAATTCAAAACAAAAAAAAAGAATATTTCCCCACATTTTTGTTGCTTTGTCTTTTCAGAATACAAGAATCACACCCTATCATGTCTTTCACACTCAACGATACAGGTCGCCTCTGTTTATTGAACATAGCAAGTCAGGTATGTTTATAGGCAGGATGATTTTTCATGTGTGTCAAAAAATTTCATCGGTCAGGAAGTCTGCATAGCAATTCATGTCTTTTCTTCAGTTTAATGGCTAAGAACTGACTAGGTAAAAGTGCAATTTTGAATTTACCAGTAGTTGTATTAGACTATTAAAAGTATCATATTTTGTCTTTTTACTTTGGTTGAACTCATTTTTGTAAAGCTGTATAATTGATGTTCAGCTGTTTTATTAGCTCACATGAGCACAAAGTGCTCAAAGGGAGCTTTTGTGATCACCCTGCATCCGTCGTCCAGCATTGTGCATCGTCTGTCGTCAACAATTTACTTTAAATAACATCTCTTAACCTTTGGGCAGAATTTGATTAAACTTGGCAGGGATGTTCCTTGGGTAAACCTTCACAAAAGTTGCTAAAATACACTTGATCCATGTGGAATTCTGGTAACAATGGCAATGGAGAGAAAAAAATTAAAAATCATCTCCTTCAAAACTATTGGGCAGATTTCAAAATATTTTGTTACAGATGTTCCTTGGGTAACTGTCCACCAAGATTGCTAAAATTATTCCGATAGGGAAAAAAACTTTGCTGCCACTGGACAGAATTTGATTGAAGTTGGCAGGAATGATCTATAGGTGAAGCTTCATAAAAGTTTCTAAAATGATTCCAATCCGTAAAAAAAATGGCCACCAGGGGCGGGGCTAATTTGCTTTATATCTGTATAGTGAAATCTTTAAATGACATCTCCTCTGAAACCGCTTGACAGAATTTGATTTTATTTGGCAGGGATGATCCTTGGGTGAAGCTTCACAAAAGTTGCAAAAATTATTCAGAGCCCTAAAAAAAAAAAAAAATATGGCTGCAAGGGGCAGGACTAATTTGCCTTATATGTATATTTGAAAACTTAAAATGACCTCTCCTCTGAAGTTGCTTGCAGGGATCATTTCCTTCAAAACTAATGCCAAGATTTCAAAATGTTTTACTACAGACTGATGTTCCTTTGGTAACCCTGCTCAGGTGGGCAATCCAGGGCCATAATGGCCCTCTTGTTTGTTGTTATACCCATGCTTTACAGAAGTGGAGGCTATATAGGAATCTTGTTTGTCACATCCTGTACCTTCCTACTTCCACATAACATGAAGGCAAGATAGGATAAGGGGGTATATTTCTAGTTGTTTTTTTGTTAAAGTGAAGTTTCTGTTTTAACTACTGGCTATTTATAAGTATCTAGTTTTTAGGTTTTCGCACCTCGCAGTGCGAAAACCTATTGTTCTTCTTCTGTTTTATTTTTTTTTTTTTTTTTTTATTATTTTTCTAACCCTTTTTTGTTAACGGCAAATCTCCGTGATCAGAAAAGCCACATTTATGTATTTTTTATCACTTTTTACCACGTATTTGAAGATGATCCTAACGTTGAGAAAATTTTCATTTATGTCTTACTTTTCCCGCTAGGGGGCGTTTTGTATGAAATTTATAAATGGCTAATAACTCAGTTATTTGAGGTCCGATTCAAATGCGGTTTGTTGCAATCTGTTCCTTGTTGATAGCCTCATAAAATATGACAGATTTTGAGGGTACGTGTCGCTGAAAGTTTTTGAGCTTTAGAAGGTTGAAAGTTCGAACCTCGCAAAAAACTGCGCAAATGAGGGTAGGTCTACGAAAAACCTATCCATTTTTGTTAGAGATCAGATAGAAGAATTCTATTTGCTGCAAAAGATTTGCAATACATATACGCACAAAATATATGGGGTGGCGAATTTAAGAAAAGCATGGTTTGTCCTCTGGAAACGGTCAAACTTCACTAAATTTTAGGAAAAGTTAAAGTTTCAAAAACATGTTTTTTGTCGCTCCTGACTTTATTTTTTGTTCATTCTTCATGAAATTTTCACACGATATGTATTGTTATGTTGAAAAAGGACTCACAATTAAGAAATTAAAAAATAAATGAAAAGGTCAAGGTCATGTTACGATTATTGTGTTTTTATTCGGCACCAAATAGCTCCAAAACTAAAAATATTTCAATGAAAGTATATGTACAAAAGTTTTAGATTTTTAAGAGCTCTTTCCAGTGATGTTTAGTTTTTGAAGATCGGACTTGATTTGGTCATTATACGGCAGTCCAAAGTTTGATCCTTTTTTGGAATAATTGTAAATCAGGTTTTATGCTTCAAATTCTGATACATAAGAATAAAAAGTTTGGCTTGTGCGACTAGTATACTTGATTGAACTATTTGCTGCTTTGCTAGGTACCTAACAGTAAAATTTTAATCAATTTTCTTTCTCATTTTGCCGCTAGGGGGCGCTTTTCTTGAAATCATTCTTTTGCTTATAACTCAAAAAGTTGAAGTCCGATTCGAATGCGGTTTTTTCCATTCTGTTCCCTGTTGATAGCCTAATAACATATGATAGGATTCGAGGGTCCGTGTGGCTGAAAGCTTTTGAGCTTGGAATGTTGAATGTTCGAACCTCGCAAAAAAAAAAAAAAAAAAAAAAAAAAAAACTGTGCAAATGAGGGTAGGTCTACGAAAAACCTATCCGTTTTTGTTAGAGATCAGATAGAAGAATTCCGTCTCCGGCATACCATTTGAAAGACGTATACACACAAAATATATGGGGTGGCGAATTAAGGAAATGCGTGGTTTGTCCTCTAGAAACGGTCAAACTTCACTTAAATTTAGGAAAAATTAAAGTTCCAAAAACATGTTTTTTGTCGCTCCTGACTTTATTTTTTGTTTATTCGTCATGAAATTTTCACACGTTATGTTTTGTTAAGTTTGAAAGGGTTTCACAATTAAAAAGTTAAAAAAAAAATGAAAAGGTGAATGTCATATAACAATAATTGTTTTTTTATTCGGCCACAAAGTGCTCCAAATCTAAAAGTATTTCATTGAGAGTATATGGACAAAGGTTTTAGTTCTTGAGGAGCTCTTTCCAGTGATGTTTAGTTTTTGAAGATCGGACTTTATTTGTTCATTTTACGGCAGTCCAAAGTTTGATCCTTTTTTGGAATAATTGTTAATCAGTTTTTATGCTTCAAGTTGTGATATATAAGAAAAAGAATGTTCGACTCGTGCGACTTATATACTTGTTTGAACTATTTGCTGTTTTTGCAATTTTGTTTCTTATTTTGCCGCTAGAGGGCGTTTTGCTTAAAATTACTCTTTTGCTTATCACTCAAAATGTTAAAGTCTGATTGGAATGCGGTTTTCAGCATTTTGTTCCATGTTGACAGCACCACAGAATGTGATGGATTTCAAGGGACAGGGTATGGGAAAATATTTGCGCCAGAAGAGTTTGAATGTTCTAACATTGCAAAAAAAAACAAAAAAAAACTGTGCAAATGAGAGTAGGTTTTCAAAAACCTTTTCGTTCTGTTTCATATTGAAAATTGTGGCTGAGTTGAAATAAAGTGTTCAAGCTGATTAGGTTAAAAGCGAAAACCGAGATACCGCTTGCGGTTCTAGTTATACATTGTTTTCATCAGACTGGCATCTAAATTTAACACTTGAAATGTCTATATGTTCAATTGTTGTGCATTTAACTAGAAATCTTGTCTTTTCAGGGAGTCCATTTATGGGATTTAAAAGATAAGGTGTTGGTGCGTAAATATCAAGGTGTGTCCCAGGGAACATATGCAATACATTCATGTTTTGGTGGTCTCAACCAGGACTTTGTAGCCAGTGGGAGTGAAGGTAAGGATTAATCATTAAAGCAGAACCTTGAGAACCTTGTATGTTATTCAATTGACTGGATTTCATCTTTATATTAAGCTGTACCGTAATCACTCTAAGTTTTGGGACAGAAAATAAATAAATATTGTTTTTTTTTGTCCCAAAACTTAAGAGTCGTAAAAAAAATATATTTCAAAAAGTGACCAAAACTTAGGCACACGCCAATTTTTAGCTCACCTGAGCACAACGTGCTCAAGGTGAGCTTTTGTGATCGCCCTTCGTCCGTCGTCCGTCGTCGTGCGGCGTGCTACGTCAACAATTTGCTTTAAACGACATCTCCTCTGAAACCGCTGGACAGAATTTAATGAAACTTGGCAGGTATGTTCCTTGGGTGAGGCTCTACAAAAGTTGCTAAAATAAAGTTGATCCATGAAGAACTCTGGTTGCCATGGCAACAAAAAGAAAAATAATTTGAAAACTTTAAAAATCATCTCCTTCAAAACTACTGGCCAGATTTTAAAATAAATTGGTACAGATGTTCCTTGGGTCAACCTCTACCAAAGCTGCTAAAATTATTCCGATCCGTAAAAAAACATGGCCGCCAGGGGCGGGGCTTATTTGCCTTATATGTATATAGAGAAACCTTTAAACAACATCTCCTCTGAAACCACTGAACAGAATTTGATTAAACTTGGCAGGGATGATCCTTGGGTCAACCTTCACAAAAGTTGCTAAAATAAACTTGATCCATGTAGAACTCTAGTTGCCATGGCAACAAAAAGAAAAAAAAATGAAAACTTAAAAAATCATCTTCTTCAAAACTACTGCCCAGATTTTAAAATAAATTGGTATAGATGTTCCTTGGGTCAACCTCTACCAAAGTTGCTAAAATTATTCCGATCCATAAAAAAACATGGCTGCCAGGGGCGGGGCTTATTTGCCTTATATGTATATAGGGAAAACTTTAAACAACATCTCCTCTGAAACCACTGGACAGAATTTGATTAAACTTGGCAGGGATGATCCTTGGGTCAACCTTCACAAAAGTTGCTAAAATAAACTTGATCCATGTAGAACTCTGGTTGCCATGGCAACAAAAAAAAATAAAAAATATGGAAACTTTAAAAATCATCTTCTTCAAAACTACTGGCCAGATTTTAAAATAAATTGGTACAGATGTTCCTTGGGTCAACCTCTACCAAAGTTGCTAAAATTATTCCGATCCGTAAAAAAACATGGTCGCCAGGGGTGGGGCTTATTTGCCTTATATGTATATAGAGAAACCTTTAAACAACATCTCCTCTGAAACCACTGGACAGAATTTGATTAAACTTAGCAGGGATGATCCTTGGGTCAACCTTCACAAAAGTTGCTAAAATAAACTTGATCCATGTAGAACTCTGGTTGCCATGGCAACAAAAAGAAGAAAAAAATATGAAAACTTTAAAAATCATCTTCTTCAAAACTACTGGCCAGATTTTAAAATAAATTGGTACAGATGTTCCTTGGGTCAACCTCTACCAAAGTTGCTAAAATCTTTCCGATCCGTAAAAAAACATGGCTGCCAGGGGCGGGGCTTATTTGCCTTTTATGTATATTGGGAAAACTTCAATCAACATTTCCTCAGAAACCAATTGACAGAATTTGATTAAATTTGGCAGGAATGATCCTTGGGTCAACCTTCACAAAAGTTCGTAAAATAAACTTGATCCATATAGAACTCTGGTTGCCATGGCAACAAAAAAAATAAAAAAATGAAAACTTTAAAAATCATCTTCTTCAAAACTACTGGCCAGATTTTAAAATAAATTGGTACAGATGTTCCTTGGGTCAACCTATTTATCTCAGGTGAGCGATTTAGGGCCTCATGGGCCTCTTGTTTTATATGGTCAAGTGATATTGTTAATTTTCAGCATTTGTTAATAAACATCATACACATAACTATTATTCCTTTCATATATGATATTTTAATATTAAAAAAAAGAAGATTTATTAGTGTTTTATTAAAAGTTTAAATTTTATTTAAATAAAATTGATTTCAATGTTTAACACATGAAAGTTTTATCAAGAAACTACATTAACATCTATGCAATTAAAAAATAATTATTTTCTCAAAAATTAAGGGTGTCCCAAAACTTAAGTGTCCCAAAACTTAGAGTGATTACGGTAATTCATGTTTAACACTTTCTTATGCTTTCCAGCTGGCCCTTAGTAGGTTGATGCTCCTACCCAGGTGCCTCTATTCACAAGGGGTCTTTGTCTGTGTTTAACCTGTAATTAACTACATGTATATGACTGAAATACCTACTTTTGCAGTGAAGATAAGCTCCTTGCCTGTCTACTCTTTTAGTATGTCTGCAATAGAGTCTGGTATTAAGTTCTGTAATGGTTCTGCTACATCTTGGACCACTTAACCTCTACCAGGCTTACCAAGGTACCCTAATGAAACATTAGGAAACTTTGATATCTTCGTGAAAGGCCATGAGGTCGAAATGTAGCGGAACTATTACAGGGTCTTTACCTTAATAAATAATTAGAATATTGTCTTTGAATGCAGGATAAACAGCCGTATTATATCATGTATATTAATGATACCTGAAGAATTTCCATAAAAATGTTTATGACTTAACAAAGTTAATGTTTTTTGACCATTATAATTATCCTTTCTTCATTTGGGTTTACATTTCTTACTGGCAGTTGAAGTGATAGGAATCCTTTGACTTATTACAAACACATATGACATTGCACAAGACATTGCACTTTCTTGTTTCTGAATAATCTTTATGATGTTGTTATTATTGTTTCACAGATCACAAAGTTTATATATGGCATGTTCGACGAGAAATGCCCATTGCCATCCTAGAGGGACATACCCGTACTGTAAACTGTGTTCACTGGAATCCAAAAGTGCCTAACATGCTAGCAAGTGCATCCGATGATGGCACTGTGAGACTGTGGGGACCTCTTATATCTAATAAACCCAGATTAGGTGAGCATATGCGTTTTACATCATTTTGTTCAAAGATATTATAGGTAGGGACTTAGTTTTTAGCTTGACTATTCAAAGAATATGAGAGCTTTTGTAGTCGCCCTTGTGTCGGCGTTGGCGTTGCAGCTTTTGGTTAAAGTTTTGCATGCAAGTTACTATCAACCTTATATCTCAATAACCATTTATGGTATTGACTTGAAAGTTTATGAATATGTTTAGGGGCATCAGACAACCAAGGTGGATAACTTTTGATGGCATATGTTACAAATTCAAGCCCCTTTTTAGCTCACCTGAGCACAACGTGCTCAAGGTGAGCTTTTGTGATCGCCCTTCGTCCGTCGTCCATCGTCGTGTGTGGTGCGTCGTGCGTCGTCAACAATTTGCTTTAAACGACATCTCCTCTGAAACCGCTGGACAGAATTTAATGAAACTTGACAGGAATGTTCCTTGGGTCAACCTTCACAAAAGTTGCTAAAATAAACTTGATCCATGTAGATCTCTGGTTGCCATGGCAACAAAAAGATAAAAAAATATGAAAACTTTAAAAATCATCTTCTTCAAAACTACTGGCCAGATTTTAAAATAAATTGGTACAGATGTTCCTTGGGTCAACCTCTACCAAATTTGCTAAAATTATTCCGATCCGTAAAAAAACATGGCCGCCAGGGGCGGGGCTTATTTGCCTTATATGTATATAGAGAAACCTTTAAACAACATCTCCTCTGAAACCACTGGACAGAATTTGATTAAACTTGGCAGGGATGATCCTTGGGTCAACCTTCACAAAAGTTCGTAAAATAAACTTGATCCATGTAGAACTCTGGTTGCCATAGCAACAAAAAGAAAAAAAAATATGAAAACTTTAAAAATCATCTTCTTCAAAACTACTGCTCAGATTTTAAAATAAATTGGTACAGATGTTCCTTGGGTCAATCTCTACAAAAGTTGCTAAAATTATTCCGATCCGTAAAAAAACATGGCCGCCAGGGGCGGGGCTTATTTGCCTTATATGTATATAGAGAAACCTTTAAACAACATCTCCTCTGAAACCACTGGACAGAATTTGATTAAACTTGGCAGGGATGATCCTTGGGTCAACCTTCACAAAAGTTGCTAAAATAAACTTGATCCATGTAGAACTCTGGTTGCCATGGAAACAAAAAGAGAAAAAAATATGAAAACTTTAAAAATTATCTTCTTCAAAACTACTGGCCAGATTTTAAAATAAATTGGTACAGATGTTCCTTGGGTCAACCTCTACCAAAGTTGCTAAAATTTTTCCGATCTGTAATAAACATGGCCGCCAGGTAGCTTAATAAAATGCAAAAAAGTTACATTAAATTACAAGGCCACTTATTAAAGAGAGAGAAGTCTAACAGAGAGAGAGAGAAAACCAGCTAGAAACAAAAAAATAAATTGTACCCTTAGATGAGATAGTCCACTAGTCTGATAGGTCATTTGGGTGATTCCACTACATATGCAGAGGTGGAGAAGATAACATTACCACAAATACCATTCCTATAGCTTAGTCTGACCTTCTGGCAGAGGTCACATT
>CM037785.1:32988741-33038741 GCA_021229015.1 Solen grandis | reverse complement strand
GTTTACAAATTATCTAAATCGATATGTTGAGAGATTTCTCATAATTTTATTCTTCCTCGTGCAAAAAGAAACGTTTAATGTGCAATTATCTGATATTAAAAAAAAAAAAGGATTCACTAACAAAGGGACACTACCGCAACTGCGCTTTTTAAATGTCTGATGGGTACTGTTGCAATATTATCGTGGCATTTAGAGGAACATGATGCGAACCGAGGGCAACTTTTTATGGTCAGAAAAGAGGTTCCGCCGATTGTCCGCCCATAAACTTGTATCCGAGGTACGGAATGGCCTAAGCTTTCCTTTCTGTGAACACGTAACTGATATACAATGTCTTTCTCTTTTATCTACTCTTTCTTTTACAGATTTCACTCTATAATTTTTAATGGGTATGACAAATCTTCGAGACAGTTTTATAATATTTTGACAGATGTTTTTGTTTCCCATATGAAATATGTAAATCGATCCATCTATCTATCATATATATCTCAAATAGATCACAGCAGATCAAAATGATGTAAAAACTAGATTGTAAACCGTTTAAATGTTCACCTGAGAGGCCGTCGTTAAATTTTTTGAAATTTTGACTGACAATTACCATATTGCACAGCATTGCATATTACTACAACTTTAACTTAAGAAATGAGAATATGTCTAACAAGAGTGAAAAATGATGGATAAACCAATTAAGATAAGATTGATTTAAAAGATAAACAATTATTCTTGGGAAAGCCAGCTGCTTTGTGACATTGGAGTAAATAACACGTATCAATGTCTTTGAAACAGCCAAACATGTTTAACCAAGGTATTAGCATTGGGAAAGCCAGCTGCTTTGTGACATTGGAGTAAATAACGCGTATCAATGTTCTAATGCGTCTTTTTTTGTGACAAATGATAGATTGAGGTCATCATTGTCCGATGTCATTCGAGATAGAAGTCGAACTGCGTCTATCTCTGGAACATCTAATCAAACAAGACCGTTAAGGGCAACATTACTTGTTAGTTTATACGGACAATAAGAGCAGACCCCATCACAATGTCTGGATTGACTTAGAGTTTGAATTAGTAATCTTTTTGTAGGATCAACACGACACACTTTGAGAGTCAATGAGAGGTATTCTGTAACTGATGAATTTGGCTTCCATTTACAGCATAGGTTGCTTTTATTGTTGAAATGTTAATATTTTTGGCTTTGAAAATAAAATAAATCATACACCTGAAATAAAAATAGGTATGTTACTGTTCGCCTGACTAAATATATCAATGGCCATTAAAAATGCCTCCAGCATACAACTTCGATGTCCATGCCATTTCGTTTTTGCACAGATTGACACCTCTTTTAAACTTGTTTTTTCTTATAGGCCCATTATATCTCATAATTATACAATTTTCATGAAAAGGGGAAGACTATATGACATTGAAATATTGTAGACTAACGCAAATGGTACATCATGTGCAAATATCGGCTGTAAAATACCAGTTAAACACATTGAAAACAGTGATCAAATTACGCCATGTAGTATTTTATATAGATGTCAAGATACTCTCATCGTTTGTATTTTGTATTGGCTAGTACTTCCGAAGACGATCCATAAACGGGAATAATTTGAATTTGAAAAGCTGTCGCCGAATCACATTTTGTTTATCTTCCTACGTTATCAATTGATGTTCTTTCGATTCGTAAACGGAGAAATATGGAAGGTCTATGGCAAACGGCATAAATCTGTCGAAGATTTGCAGAATATGCAAATCGTGTATTTTTGTAAACCTTTTGATAATCTTTAGTAAAATAGCCTTTCTTATTGTTGCATTGTAGTAATGTTGTCGTCCGATTATGTACAGACTGCATCTGTAACGAACTTTTTTGATTTTCTGTCCGACGAATATAAACTGCTTTTGGAAGAATAATCTGCCATTAAGTGATGAAAAAGGACATAACATGTGCACCAATCCATTGTTGAGATAAATCTCATTACATTTTCAATAATCTCGAATCGTTTGAATTATTCAACATTCAAATGTTATGTCTTTGGGTGCATTTATGTGAGCTGTCTATAGAACTGTCAATTACCAAGTACCCGAACTCGGTGTGGAAATAGAGCAGAAAAAGACGGTGTTTATTTGTTAATTGAGCATTTCATCAGATTGAAAAAGTAGTATCTTTACCGGTATATTATGCTTCTCTTCTGCAATGTTTTCTTTTTTTTTTTGTCCTATTTTTATTTTTCAAATTTTATTAAAATTAAAACAAAACTCCAGAAACATATTGTAATGTTCTGATGTTGATTTTTTCAGCACACGGATTGAGTTTTCTTTTTTCTAAGAGTCTAAAAAAGTTTAAACATATCCGCATCAAAAATCTATAGTCTGTTGTGACATCAGATACACGACTTTTCCATTGCCTCGGGCATTGATGATAAGATTGATAAGGGTATATTTTAAAAATAATTTCGATTGTAAATCCTGGTTTGCAAATCATTTTTATATATTTTATCAAAATAAGTTTTCTGAAAATAACATATTTAAATAAAAAAATGATTAGCTTATTGTTATATTCTTTTATTCGACGCAAATTTTTGCCAGGCTTTAAATATGATTTATTACGTCAAAAATTTTTGAAAAATTTTCATGAATTTTAAAAATATTATCATGACGTTGTTTTAAAAATGTTAACATGACGTTGTTTAAAAATATCATCGTGACGTTGTTTAAAAACATTATCATGACGTTGTTTAAAAAATATTATCATGACATTGTTAAAATATTATCATGGCATTTTTTAAGAATATTATTGACATTGTTAAAAAATATCATCATGACATTATTTAAAAAATATTATCATGACGTTGTTTAAAAATATTATCATGACGTTGTTTAAAAAAATATTATCATGACGTCGTTTAAAAAATATTATCATGACGTTGTTTAAAAAATATAATCATGACATTGTTAAAAAAAATTATCATTACGTTGTTTAAAAAATACTTTCATGACCTTGCTTAAAAAAATCATCATGACGTTGTTTAAAAAATCATATCTTGACGTTTTTTTTATTAAAAAGTATCATGACGTTGTTAAAAAATATTACCATGACATTGTTTAAAAATATTATCATGACGTTTCTAAAAATATTATCATAACGTTGTTTAAAAATTAATATTATATAACAAATCGATGAAAAAATACTGGTAACAAAAGTAACGGCAACAGCGTAGATAATCGATAAGTTTTTCATGTAATGTCTGTGCAGCTAATTAATTCTAATTGAGAAGCGTGCGTATAAAAATTAGCATGTCTCTTGTAGTCCTTATTTAAATTAATGTTATAAGTCGGAAATAGTCTTAAAATAGATAAATAAATGTTTGTTGGTTTTATTATGACACTCTATCAAATTGGAAATGAAATATTATCTCTTACGATGTATGGAATTGTATGATTTATGATTTATGAACGTGCTTCAAAATTTTAACTGAAAGCATGAAGGGAAAAGAAACATGATGATATCACCAGCAAGAACACTATAGCAAAATGTCAGTAACTGTCTGACTGTGTAGTTACTTAATACTGATATGCAATAAAATTAATGAGCATTTGTCAAACATTATGTGATAATTAAAAACAATTGGACATTTCCACCGCAGTCGTAATCTGTTATACAACAAACCGGAAACATGTCTATCATACATATCAATGTAATACACATAGGGGAGGGGGCATAGACGTCAGGGATACATCTTCATCAAATACGCTGTCTGCTTTATTGAAAGGTATCACTCGAGACTTTCCTAAACCTTGTGAATTAATAATTATCTAAGGGGGAACATTGTCATACATGTAAAACTTGATCCTCGACAGTCTATGACAAATTGTGCGTCTTTCGGGACTTTAAGTTTTCCTTTTATACCAGTCGTGCGCCAATACTAAAATAATAACCATTTTGACAGCTTTAAATAATCTTTATTCGGAAGCTTGTAGAATTTGAATTCGTTTCACGATTGTATCATCTTGAGACACAGACTTTGGAGACCTTGTACTAAATTAGTCTAAGTACCAATTTGGTCTCGAATATGTATTTCTACGAACAGCAGAATTGTCATTATCTTAAGTTATTTTGCCATCTTGAGAATTCATGTCGACTTAAAAATACAGCACGTAACTGAAGAAGTGTTAACAAGGGTCCCCAATGACTAGGCTCGCCATATTTTTCTTATCTAGGAAAATCTTATCATCACCAAAAACATTCGTTTGCCGTCAAAACCCAAAGGGACAATACGAAGAAATTCCTTGGAATTCTTTCTCAATATCGTAGATCGCCTTCAATATCAAACAGACTTAATGTACATACGTATGAAACTTCAAGAACTTACTCAATTAAATCCCAAATCCCAAAAATAACAAACGCTCTTCAACGACTTGCAAATTGAACATTTCTTGCAAAGTTTATCTAAATCCAATTATTGATAATGATGATAGAAAGTAAGGAGAAACAGGTTGTTGTTTTTTAGTAATATTAACTTTTACTATAAAATCATTTATTTTCGCTGACATTAAATTTCGTGGATCCTGTGATAAAATCAATTTCGCTGGTACATATATTCGTGGAAACATCTTCTAGAAAATATGAGGTCTATGAAATAGACTGTTTTCGTGGGGATGAATATTCGTGGATAAAGTAATCCACGAAATCATCGAAAATTAGTCCTCCACGAAAATTATTGATTATACGTAATTTGTAATGATGTATGTGTCCATTACCCTGCAATACATAAAACCAACGTCGTTGCTGACTTTTAAAGCATCAGATTTTCAGGCTTAAATGAGAAAGGCGTAAAAAAATATTGCCCAAGCAATATGGCAGTATGAAGGTAAGCGTGGGAGATGTTTAACATATAACGCTAATATGCCATAATCAGTATAATGGGGAAACAGAAACCAATTGTAAAAGTTCAGTTCAAATGGTCCACGTTTTTTATTGAACTGTAATTATTATTTCCTTTTTAGGAATAAGCAATTACCTTTTCTTATAACGTTCCATACATATTTTAGCATACCAGGCTTACTAATTTTTTTTTAAGAAAGGGAACGGGCCCAAAATGTTAAGTGACATTTTGATAACAATATGTGATGACGGCTTTGACGTAAAACATATATTATTTCTGAAATTAGATGCAATAAATCAGTGTCTACATACTATTAAAAAGCAACATATTAAGTCATGGTCATGGGA
The DNA here is from genome assembly GCA_021229015.1 of Solen grandis. Taxonomy (NCBI): domain Eukaryota; kingdom Metazoa; phylum Mollusca; class Bivalvia; order Adapedonta; family Solenidae; genus Solen; species Solen grandis. Next base: position 33,033,517 of record CM037785.1, on the reverse strand, counting down.
AACATACGGTCTGCAAGCACTAAAATTCTCCATTCTTTAATAAATTGTGAATTCCGTTTCAATATCAGCCCAGCATGGGAGTGAAAGTCGAGAAAAAAGAATGACATTTCTCACACTATTGAGTGACACATGACTATGTAAATCACAAACATGGATATATATCAAATTTCGCAATACAGAATCAGGTGACATCCTCTTTTTAGGCGTTAATATCAAAATATCACTACTGACAGAAGTGATCATCCGTCTCAATTTTGTTTTAATAATCAGCGCTGATATTTTGTTATTTTAATATAATTACATTAATGACAAAAATATGTTGACCTCATTTCCGCCACGTGGCATCACAATAACGTGACTGGCTAAACATCAATTTACACGCCTACATTGTGATTCGGCAGTGACGCAGAATTTTAAGAACGCACTATCATGCTAGCCAATTTTTGTGTTAATCACAAAAGAGCACAGTTTTGCACTGTCGTATGTGTATTACTCAGATGGATCTCGGAAACATTGTTATAAAATGCATTATTGCGTTGACCAAGTATACTACCAACACACATACGTGTAGATAATAAATTGTGTTGATTTTATGACACACATATGTGTATGTCGTCATTACTGCATTCACCAATGAAAGTCTATATACATGTATAATCGTCATAATTTTCAGCAATTAATCAGCATGGATTCACTGATTCCATCAAATGTTGGAAATTTGAAATGATTATCAAATTTCGTCTATTAGATTAGAATCCCTTTGGAATCAAGATGTACCAACATTTTGTGCCAGAACGTTTGCATCGAGTTATCTAATTACTATTCGTAGCATAGTGAAGTTCACATACGTGGCTTATTCACTTTGTGTCCATAAACAATATTGAAAGAAGTGTATAATCACTTATTCATCATCATACTGCAAACGCTGTAGATTGTAAATGTCCTTCGTGGTCCATTATTAACAGTAACGTACATTACTTTTGATTCAAAAGGGTTTAAGTCCGCCAGGACAAGGATTTTCCACGGCCATTGTAGGCACTCAGCACAGGTCCAATCCAGGATTTGACGAAAGTCATTAGTAAAGATTGGGTAAGAACGTGTAAAACATCGTAAAATGAAAAGGCTTAGATATAAATGATTTCCATTTTCTGATTTTTTAACCGGTATTAATGAAAATTAGTATAAATTTTGGATAGCCACTGTCATGTTTTTACTGTGTCCATTCTTCGATGATATACCATGGAAAGTAATAGAATATAGTCCTTTTTATGAGGGTCACACAGCATGGGCCTATCCCAAATGATTGTACAGCCATATAAAGAATGTAATTTATTCAGTTGAAACAACTATCGTCTAACAGTTCACACATTAGTTTGTTTTATACAAATATGTTTATTTTTCGGCGCAGATGTCTAACCTCATTTTTGACCTATGTAAAGATGATACCGCAAGGTCGGATCAAATGAAAATTTGAAAGATTGTCATTGACAGAAAATAGTTATACTAAAGAGAAAAGGTTACGCAAAATTCTTTATTGAGATGACAACTAGCTGAAATATCTTCACAATATATTGACAAAGTACAGTTTCCTTGATAAATATATAGTAATTTTATCAAGTCACTTCTCTTTAATGCACATTGAGACTTATTTCGAAACGAACATTTAAAAAATGTGCAGTATATTATAGCTGTTTTACCATTTTCATATCACTGAAAGACGGTTATATTCCGCTTCATTACAATAATGTTGCTGTGGAAGGGACGATTTAATACCGAGCTTTACCTATGCTTTTTATTTACTTCCTAGGATGAAATGTTTGAAACATAATGATTTGTACATCATATGTAACAGTTCTTCATTCTTCATTACTTTAATCCCCATCAACGCTGTATATTTATTGGTAATCAAATTCTCACAACTTTTACTGATCCCTCTCAATGGTTCCTGAGTTTACGCCTCAGAATGGTATGAATTCTTATTTCGAGCGAACAACCTTAGGGTCCGCAGCCTGGTACTCTACAACTGAACCACGGCGCCCCTCCTGTAATTTGAATTTTAATTCATAGAAATTACTATAAACATTTTTTTTTATTTCTTCAAAGAAAAACGGAGATTGACACAAATATTTTGAACTATAAATTTATAATTTTATTTTGATATAAAATCCAAGCATGTTTGGTATTTGCAGAAATAACATTAGTATTTCCTTTCCATGACCGATGTCTGAAAAATCTAACAATCTGATATTATTTTACAAAGTATGTTATCATCATAGTACAGGCTTTGACTATAATCAGGAACGACATGTCAGGATTGACCTGGTTTAGAATGATTTTACAGCACATCAAAATATCGGTATATCAGGGAAGATTAGTTCATATTGGTGTTTTACTATAAATATCCGAACTAAATACACGAGGCTTAAATTCATGCTCAATGCTATTGCGTAATTTTATTAGCTTAAATGATGCCCAAGGCAAATTGTTCGTCATTTTAAATGTAATGTTTTCGAAAAAAAAAAGTTGTAATAGGCATTAATTTAATGTGTAACTGAAAATTTTTAGCATTGTTCCAACGATTTAAAATTAACGAAGTCCCAGGGTACATTTATTGCTCTTGTAACATTAATTGTGATATTGCTAACCTGACATTTATTGTATAAGCGTATATTTAAGTAGGTCACCTAAAGACAATGCTGAAACTGTCGTCGACGGGATTTTTTTCCAAGAAAGTGAGAACCAGTTTGCAACTCGCTATGATACGGACTAAACCAAAGATATGACGTATAGTATGCAACCAGTATTTTTCCCAGAGTGGCCATATCACGTGGTATGTGACGTCATTTTAAGCTATCACAAGCAACAGCTTTTGTCTCGATTCGGAGTAGAAAACTCCTGTGAGTAGTTTTTATTCTATCGCTAATAATGTTTCCCGAATGTTAGGAAGTACTGTTTATCTTTAGAGCCAATGTGTAGGGCACAATTATCGTTTCGCATGCATTGTATTGCTTTAAAATAATGAAGACTTTCGATCGATATTACAGCAGTCTTCTCCTCCGAATAGAGACAAAAGATGCTGCTTGTGATTGTTTAAAATGACGTCACATACCACGTGATATGGCCGCTCTGAGAAAATTACTGGTTTCATACTATATAAATGATGTGGCTATCCTGTTACTTTTAAGTGTTATATCAAAGTATGATTGAGAAAGCAAGATAACATTTCACATTTACACTCATTTCACATATTTTTACTATGGAAAAGCATAATGTTCCCACTGCTCTTTTTTAAGTAGGGCTACTACTTTTTTTTAAGGGTTTGTTTCCCTCATTTCATATCCCAGGATTAAAGAGAGTTTCCTTCAATTTCGAAACCACTTTGCATTTTATGTGTATAAAAGAAGGCTTAACAGAATGTTAATGATGTAAATCATTGAAGTGCCGCGTACGAGTTTGAAAATAAAGTAGTTAAGAGCTAGAATAAGTCTTCGATATTTTTTTTTCTGAATGAATTTATTATCATATGTGTCCTTATAGACATACAGATTTACGGTTGAATATATAACAAGTTTGGTGAAAAATAATGTTTGGTTCAAATATGTATGTTTAACATTAATTTATCTATCTTGATTAACCATTTTGATGAATTAAACAGGTGCAAAATTGTTGGTTATGAATATACTACTAAACTATGGCGTTTATGATATTTAGTCTGAGAAAGTTTAAATAACCTTATACTTTTATTGCTATAATATATTTCATTTGAAACAATATTTGATCAAGTTTAGCAGTTATATCATTTACACATCTTCCATGTGTGTTTTGAATAAGAAAGAATAAAACGTATCATGACCTGGTATGGAACTCCAAGTCAGGTACTTGACAGCAGTGATGTGTTTCAGGCACTTTGTGCGTTATACAATGCTTTTGTGATTGTTTCTGTGTCATCTGGTGAATTATGACGTGTCTTTGAATGACGCCATGCTTAAAATGAGAGATGATTAAAGTTCTACACTCCCAAGTCAGGCAACTGACAGCAGTGGTGTGTTTTGAACAGACAATTTGTGTAATGCCATACCTCTGTAATAGTTTCTGTGCCATCGTGTTCATTTTGATGTGTTTTTGACACTTAATGACATCATAACTGTTTTGAATTTAGCCTTCTGGACTAGAAGGTTGGCGTTTGTCTCGCACATTCGTGCATTTGACATATTTGCATTGTGTTGGTGGGTTGCACCATCCCGATTTGGCATATATCTACAAAAGTACATGACTCTTGTATAGTTCGTCAAATTTCAGGTATTGCGATAATAATAATTTGTAATAAAGAAATTAGCAAGGTGACTGAGTTTAAAAGTAAACTTCTTGAAAAGCTGTATATTATTTTAGAAACTCGTGGACTTAATCGGTTTATCTTTTACAATTTCATCTGTTTTTGTTCTCTTTTATTTGTATATAAATTTGGCAACAAAACAAAACTAATTAAAAAATAGGACGACAACGAAGTCGATATTAACTTTTTTACATTACCATATTCATAATTTAACTGTTTTGAGAGTAACATATTTTACAGAATAAATACGCAGTTGTATAAATTTCAGTTTGTTGATCAAATTGGACATTCGGTTTGGTTAAGATATACATCCAGGGTCGAGTTCCACCAAAAATTCTTAGCGCTAAGTAAAACTTAAATACTTAATGGCGAATTTCATTAGTCCTGTTTCTCTAATAGAAATACCAAAATATTTAATTTCTTAACAATTATTTAAGTTAAAAAGGTAATAATTCATTTCAGCTGAATCGTGTACTTGAATATTTCATTAAATAGTAATGGTGGAATGTGTATCTAGCTAGTTTAAGAATTTAAGTCTTACTCAGCGCTATGTGTTGTTGGTGGAATTCGAGACATTTCGAAAAGAAAATTTGCTGTTTTTAGTTTTAGATATTAAGATATCAGTTTCGATTTTCGCACAATCTCGACCAAATCTCTCCATGCCACGAGCAGATTTTGGGCTAGAGCGATGACAAATTCTTACGGCATATGTGTGTGAAAATAAAACTGGTATGTTTTCTAAATATTGAAATATTTAACTGCATACATTTTGGTCTTAAGTGTATGTGTTCTGAACAATTATAAAAACAAAAAAAAACACTAATAATGATATAATTAAATAGGTTACATTCAGGAATAAAAATGCACTCTATTATTTGAATTGTCTGGCACACGATATTAAAGTAATACATGATCTGTTGTTTTTTTCCAAAAAGTTAATGAGTGCCTGAAAGACATGTATTTTCATAAGCAAACAAGCGAACAAACAAACAACGTTAACAATACATATAAATGCAATCAACTGACTACATTTTAGACTACCATTTCAGAGAATACCGGCATATGATCGTGAGAGACAGAAATAGAAGATTTATTATTGTCTTGGTATTCGGAATTGATAAGGATAAATCAGAAAGTACGTCGCTACAGGAAAATAACTTTGAAATATGAGTATACAAGAAATACTTAGACATATTTCTTAGAAAACCCATTTTGATCACCTTAAATTAACTATGTTTTTGTTTACAAATCAAATATAAATTGCTCATCTCTATCACGTCTGGCATGTTATTAGTAGATAATGGTGACAAAGTTTAAATAAGTGTATAACACAGGTAAACAACATTTGAAATATGAAGATAAGTTTTCTTTCTTTGTGTTCATAGTATAACCGAAATAATTACTTATTATTTACCGTATCTATGCGAGCGATGTCACATTGAAACGGAAAAAAAAAAACAAGAAAAAAAAAACCTCATCAATATTGATTATCTGGTTATTGGAACATGTATATTTTTTATTTTCATATTTCACGAACAGATCGTGGTATTGATTATTCTTTGTAACAACACCGCTTTGGTATAAATTATTCAAAAATTTACATTCCAGATGAAATGTACTAGAACACAGCATACATTTGCAGTTAATAAAAAATAAAAAATAAAAAGTTTTGAAATATTTTCTTGTGAACCTAGATTTGCTTGTATCTCGTTTTTAAAGTATCGACAATTAATTTTTTACTTCAAAGCGGGTTACGAGCGAAAGAGTTGCAATTTAAATTGCAGGGTACCAATTAATGCACCTGGACACAGTATGATGTAATTTTACGTTTCTATGTGTTTCCAAGGTCGGATTTATTTTCAACCTTGGTTACATTTAGCAATAATTCATTTCGAAAAGGGTAGAGATGACATGAACACAGCATGAGGGAAGTGACGAAAATATTTGTACATTTTTTACATAACATTTAATATATTATTCATAAATATTGTTGTCAATATAAAACCAAGACACATGTAAATACGACAACGCCAGATAGTGCACACCGGAAGTAAAATAAAACCTGTTTCCTGTTATATCTTGATAACTTCGGGTAAAAAACAGTTAAACTACAATAACCACAAGAAGTATGGACAAACTAATACAAATTTGCAGAAAAGGATGATTTAAAAAAAAGAGTGTTTGCTTGTCTGTATGGGTCTTATGTCAAACCGAGAGTATTTCAGTCATTTAGGGACTGTCTACATGGGACAGTTATGGTGGTAACTCATTGCGATATCATTCGGTAGACAAGTGTCATGATACCACACCGGATCGTGTTATCCTGACACATTTGGGCCCGTTTCATTAAACATTGTACGAATCATATCTTCGTACACGTAAACTGGTGAGTTTATCTAACCTAATGAAATGCTAATTCGCTACATCGACAGCCTCTCTTCGTTCGCACATGCCATTCCTTGTCATAAACAAAATACGCGATGGACGGAGGGCAAAGAAAAAGACAAATGGTCACTTTAAACAGGTAAGTTGCTATGGTTATGTAAAGTGTTAATGTGAGAAGAATGAATTAATATATACTAGTTAGGATTTACGACTAAAACCAATTTTGTTCGTCGGTTCGTATAGCTCCCTTGCTTGGCGCTCAGCATATAAGGGTAGTTTCAGGACTGGTTTGTCCGGGCCAGGATATTGTGACTGGGTGTGGAATCATGCCACATGTATACGGCGTAATACTGCAATATGAAAGCACTATATCTGTCTCTACATAGACACCAAAGGACTGAAATACTGTCGGTGAAACCCAAAATAATAATACTTATAATAATTTTGTTTGTACGGAGTTTAATGGAATGGGCCCCAGGTCAACTGTTCCTGGAACTACCCTTATATGCTTAGTGCCAAGTAAGGATGTCTTACCAGTACCATTTTAATGATCTTGGAATGTCGAGGTCGGGAATCGAACCCATAGCCTTCCGGTTTGAAAGGTGAAGTCATTTACGTTCATAATACGAGAAACATTGAATTATATATCTATATATAAATGATTATATGACCTTATACAATCATTATATAGTTTGTATTATTGAATTTTAATCAGAAAAAAAAAACACACAAACAAAAACGTACATTCTAAACTAATATAAATAGGAACTACTTCAAGATAAATTATTAAAGTTAAGGTACTGATATAGGGGCTGTGATAGTACCGTCTGTTGTTGTTGTTTTGTTGTTGTTGATTAAAAATTTATTTATTTATTTATTTATTTATTTTTTTCAAAATGTCTTGATTGCGGTATTATATTATTATATTATTATTATTTTATATTTTACGACTATTAGGAAACTTTTATTTGTTTTTTGATTTATATTTTAAACCAAAGCCATGCAGTTTATGAACGCTCTAGATGTGGAAAGAACTTCGTGTGAGAATCTGTCTTGACTTTTAAGCTAATGCATAATGAATACAAAAGTGCCTGAAATATCTCCACAATTCGCCTAAATGAGTTAGAAAGTCATTCATCACCTCACAAACGTTCAGCATTTACGTAGAGTGTTTGCCTTTCTTTCGGGAAACAAAATTTCATTTCAAGTTTTAAAACAGGAAAAATTTAATATTTTACCAACATGCGGTAAAATACCATATTAATGATTTGTATATATACTGAAAAAACGTTAAAGAATGCTTCACTTCGGGAAAAAGTTGAATATTTTATACCGTGTTTTTCAAAGGATTTTAGATTATTTAGAAATTATTATACATAATTCAACAATAGATTGGTTCATATTTTATGTCTCATTTTTATTTTATCACTTAAGAAAAAGAAACATGATTAAAGGAAGAGACAACATGCAAAAATTATACAACTAATATACATAAGACGTTTTTAAAGTCCTTTCCTATAAATATGGGATACTATTTATACATCTATGCATACTCTATTACATTTGCATCTTAATCAATAAAAGTTCTGATACAATTACGGAAAATTACATGTTTATGATATAATGTGGAGTTATGGTATTGTTATCATATAGTCATATCTATATGTTGTCACGGGATGGTAATATTTATATGAAACGTGTCACTTTGAAGACCTACAAAAAATTTTTATTTTTATTTGGAATTATCTTATTTAAAAAAATTGAAGCCTATGGTATAAGCTCACGGTAGAAAAATGCAATATATGGTTTGAATCAAATTTCTTGAAAAAAATCTTTACATTACTGTAGGCAAATCTTAACATTACCGTATAAAATGGAGAAATTCATTTTTTTTTTTTTTTTTCAGTTTTCAGGGTAGATAACTCATGAAAACAAACTTGGTAATAAAAAGAGTTTTTATTTCATGTCATAACATATCAATTTGCCCTATGATTTCTATTGTTTAACGTTTTAAAATCCTATATTAGTAAGTTACATGCATGGCTTTAATTGAATTGGTGACGGTTAGGATAATTAAACCTTAAAAAAATGTTTTAAGTGCAATGACAGTGCATTTATTTATTTGAGCTTTGAGAAATATGTCACATCTGTAAGAATGTTCTTCTGTAATGTATTCAGCATATGGAATATTGCTTTTTGGTAGACGTGCATTTTATTACCCACCGACAGTATTTCCGTTATTGGAGGTCGTATGAGGTCATTGTCGACAAATTTTCAGCTCTTGGAACTTTTCGCCAATTTGTCGCTTATTTGAAGACTTTGTTGATAACTTTTAGTCATTTGAGGACATTGTCGACAGTATTCAGTTATGTGAAGACTATATCTACATGAGACAAGGTACATGTAGTGCCGACTCACTTTGATATCGGGGCCTCCGTGGCCGAGAGGGTAAAGTCGCCGACTTTAACACTCACTCAGCCCCTCACCACGTGGGTTCGAATTCCGGCAAGGTCATTCGGATTTTCATGTGAGGAAGCCTTGCAGTAGGTAGGTCGGTGGTTCTACCCGGGGTCGGGGTCTTCCACCACCTGTAATTAGCTGGACGTCGCTATATGACTGAAATACAGTCGAGGCGACGGTAAACTCAATAGTCAAGTCAAGTCACTTTGATATCACAACGTTGACAAAGGAGTTTCAGAAATATGTTTTGTTTGAAAAGTATTGTTGTTGCTGTTGTTGTGTTGAAGTCTACCTGTGCTGCAACAGTATTTCAGTCATTAAGCGACGTCCAGCCAACTACAGATTAAAGAAGAAGCACCGTGATAGAACAACAGACTAGACAACCTTGAGCCTTTTCACATGTAAAATATGAGTGACCCCGCCGGGATACATTAATTTTGATATAAATAATGATATTTGATATTCATTTAACAGGCATCGAGTCTGACATATTGGTTTCTTTGTTTTGATTAATTTACATTTCCGTCCAAGAGAACTAAAATGGAGTTGAAGAAGCAATTTCATTCCTGTTTGAAAATTTGTGCCTCGATTCCTAGAACGTCCTTGCATGTTGAGCACCTCTCTCCAATGATAATTCTTGGTGAAAACACGTGTTAAGAGAATTAGCGATCTTGTGTCGGGTTTCAGTTCTGGTGTTCAATTACATGCATTCACTTCAAGTCTTAAACACAGGTCGGAAATTGACTGATAAGCTAATAATGCACGCCGCAATAAGCATATTACTTCTGGCGTTTTACGAGAGTTAATTTAATGACGATAATCAATACTCAAACAGAAACGCGATTTAAACATGCAATTTACATGAAGTCCGATGTCTACTCTGTCATCTACGGGAAACGGAAAACCTAATGCATTATTAGGGAAATTTGAACTGTAGTGCATAATAGAGGCATTGATATCAGAAAAGTTTCTTACAAATTAAGATTTATTAAGACATGCAACGAATGAAGACATGAAAGGCACATTTAACGTTGGAGATTCTATTTTTTACACATTTGTTTTTCGCACTGTGACAGTGAAAATATTACTAGCTGAAATCACGTTGAGTGTGTAAAACGTATGATTTTTAGTTGTTTTTTTTTAATAATAAGTTTTGTGTCTTTAAGTATAATTGTAGTGCATTTTGAAGCATCCCTAGACACAGTACAGTTTACATTTACAATCTCGAATCTCAGGGGGAGATACATTAATGCATTACAGAAATACATTAATGGAATGCATGCACTCTCTGCTATCAATTATTGAAACATAGCATGTAAAACAAATGTTGCGTAGGCGTTGACATTATACAACACAGTAAATGTCATTTGTAGAAGTGAAGAGTTCCGACAAATAAATTAGATCTGGTACTTGTCATATGCGATGGCCTTTTTCTGAATGTAATTTTAATATCGAAAAATGTGTAGAAATTCGAAAATGTAAACACAGGCCCAAAAGGAGTGAAAAATGTCGAAAAGTCTTTAAACGCAAGCAAAAAAGTATAACATATGATATATATTCTCATATTCAATTTATTACTTTATGTTATTATGTTATAAGTGACCTAAACGGTTTCGAATGTTTAATTCTTCTATCTCTTAAATGACAGAATTGAGCTTTCTGTTCCCAGAAATGCCATAAAAGGAAACATAAAAGAGTTCATTAGGTTTTGTATTTCATTCATGAACCAAAGCTTCACAATAGTTGATCAGTTGTTTATCCTTTGGTATCAGTTCTCTTCTTGTCCGATTCCGTATCGACATGCATTCAATGAAAAACATTTATATTTGGATTTCCGGTTACGTGCTCTTTATTGACGATATAAATTGCCGACTTAAGAAAAATAAAATGGGAATCAAATGAGTCTGTGTCAATTCAGCTGTTCTGAGGTTCGTGCAGTTAATGGAAAAGAAGCATCGACTTTGGGGATTAACGGGGAAAATAGTTTCAATCTTTATCAACTATTTACTTAATGAAACTTTAGTAATGTGGTGATAAAACATCTCATTGATCAAGGATACCATGTAATTTATAAAGATGTTACTGTGACAATGTGTGGAAGTTTTGAGTATGGTAACCTTGAGAGTTATAAAACTCGTTGTTTGAGCTTAGAGCTAAGTATATTTGGTAAACGGGGCTCCAATCAAATATAATACGGAGGATTGGTTCAACTCTGTTCAACTAATCAGACTAATCATTTTCGCTCTGACTTTATCAACGCTTTGTAAAAACTTTAAAAGTTCACAACTGCTGGGCAAACATATCAGACAGTTATTCTTGGCACGGATAGCGACGTTGAGGTAGTCCTTGATATTGACGGGGAAAAACAGAGTAGACATACTTTGTGGAAATCCATGTCTCTAGGAAGACGACAAAATACGGATTCGCGTCGGATATCAAACCTAGTTTGCATTAGAGATAAAGTCAGCGCAATAACCACTGCTCTATACAACACCTAAATTATATGATTAATTTGGTCATTCTGAACGGCGTTGTTTCCAATTCCATTACTAACACACACTTAAATGGTAAAGGTAAACCCGAAAATGCCAAAACTTTAACTTACCTTTACCATTAAAGTGTGTGTTCCTTATTATAAATGAGTAAGGACATTACATTTACTGCGAATCAAACCGGGTGTAGTTTTCCTCATCAGAACAATCACGTGTTATTCCTTATTTAGTCTTACACGATGTCATTCATTACTATGCATAAATTTCAGCTTTGAACCCATTTTGGCAAAATGATTTGAAGTGCTGTATTTAGTTTTCATCAAATTGGTTTATAAGACACGTCATACACTGCTTCACATGTTATATGTCCATGTTTTGTCTAGTCAACAATTCAATGCTCCTCAAATATAATATTTCATTTGAAAACTATTGCAGAGCATATCTTATCATTTCACATTCTCATTTATTAGAGTTTTATCAACAACTTAATGCTTGCTACGGGGACTAAAATGTATTAATCCTGGTTCAAAAATGAGACAGATATTTGCTAAAAGACATTTCAGAAATAGAAAATAAAATGTTTCGACGCAAAAGTCCTCGGACGCTGTCATGAATAATTCAGCACTTTATCAAAATATATAGTCAAGCAGAACATATAATTTCAAATACCCTGTATGTGCTGCATATATATGTTTATTTTTACAAATAGCTGCGGAACTTTGCAAAACATCGCGATACGATCTTGCACCGTTAAGTCAATTAGAATGGCTGCCAGTTAGAAGGACAGTGTGCGCATTTATTTTTTATTGATTTTTTTTTTGTGCAATATTAATAGCCACCGTTACGATGTAATAGTTGGATAGTCATTATCTATACATTTGAACGTGTATTAGAGGCCACTTGTATTAAGCAGTCAACCTGCATTTAGCGGTCAGTTCTGATATTACCAAACTAGCATTTTAGTTTGTGTTTACCTGCATTCAGCGGTCATCTCTGTTAAGCGGTCACTTTCTATTGTTCCCTTGACTGACCGCTAAAGACCGGTTTGTCTGTCTGTCTGTATTTCAGAAAATTTAATTATGTTAATAAAAAAAAAATGGTTGAATTAGAAAGAAAAAAATATTTTAGTCATTAGTGACTTGCAAGACTGTCATCAGACTTTTGTAGTGAAATCAGAATCTACAACGATTTACTGGAAAACTGTATCTTTTTTTTTTTTGCTTTGTAAACTGGATCGCATATTTAATACCTTTTAATATTTATCGCTCTTCATGTTTTCTCACTATTCTTCCCTCATAATAGTTTATAACTTTCTTTTCGCTTCCTGTCGTTATTCCTAAATTGTTGAACATATATATTATATGTGAAAATTTTTGAATTTCAGAAATAATGTTCATTTAAGTATGTTTTAAGTATATATACTGTACTTCTATAAATTTTAGATTTCTTTTATGTCATAAAAGATTCTTATCTGCTGATGTGTTCATTTTTTGAAAATTTGAAAAATACTGCAATCTCATTGGTCAAAATATAATTCCATACATTAATGACACTTATAGTCCTTCACGTAATGGATATATACATGTAGTTTTTGAACCAGTGTATAGTAATACTATAAACATGTCGAGGGGTGAGAGCGAAACTATGCTAAGTGCTTATATATTTATTTGCACTTAGCATAGTTTCGCTTTCACCCCTCGATGTACATGTATAGTCTCTTACAATTCTCATTAGAACGATCACGTGCAATCATTTGTTTTATTATAATGTGAAAATGAGCACAGATGAGACGGAAATAAATAAATATGTTAATAAATTAATTAATTTTTTAATAACGATAAACTTTAATGTATGTTTCTTGTTGAATTGCAAATTATCAAACCACCGTAAAAACAATTATGAAGTAAATGATTGATTAATTAAATTGCTATGGCTAATTGCTACTTCATAATCAAGAAAATAATGGCTGAATGCATTTCAGTGAATATGTCCCTGCTTTTTAAGGTATTATGTATATTCCCTAAGTGTATCAGACATTAAACATGCATTTTAATCCATGAATGTTTTAGGGATTATTCTTTCCACTGAATATATAGAGGATATTTGTTTGTTTTGAGTGGATATGGAATAATTTCGTCTCGAAATGATACAATTCAATATTGTATAAGTGAAGTTACGACAATTCACAAATAAACATCAATAAATAAACGAATTTGTAAACGAAAAAGAATTCGTTTACTTTATATTACATAGTTGTCAAAACTGTATAAACATACACTCATTATAAATAAAGGCGTTAAACGTGATTCGCCGAACAGCAGGTTTATTGAACAATAACACCATTGCGCGAGACAGATCTCCATCCTATAGATCTGCTGTAGATTTGCAGACAATAAAAACTGCTCAGTATGTGACACCGGTCCCTGACAGACAGTAACATGTATGTGGCAGATCATGCCACACACATCAGGTTTTCATTAAAGCTCTTGTCACTTTCACTTATCGAAACTGTCATTTTCCTCGTGCGTAGTCGTCATAATGAAAAAAGGAAGCAAGTCTATATTGACAAATCAAGCGATTGTACTTTGAGGACCCTTTCTTGTGTGTGTGTGTGTGTGTGTGTGTGTGTGTGTGTTTGTCAAATACAGAAAAGTTTGCTTGATTCGAAATAAATATATGATATTTTTGTGATACAAAAACAGTGACCCCCTTGAATGTCTTGTCAAACCAGTTATATAATACTGACCAACAGATTGTATTAAAACCTGAATACTTACTTACTTACTTACTTACTTACTTACTTACTTACTTACTTACTTACTTACTTACTTTATTTATTTATTTATTTATTTATTTAATCTTCCATCCACTACAAAAGAGAAACATACAGTTGAACCTGTATTAGGCGGACAACCTGTATTTGGCGGTCAGTTTTAATATTACCAAACTATACATTTTGTTTTATGTTTAACCTTCATTTAGTGACCACCTCTGTTAAACGGTCACTTTCTCTTGTTCCATTGACTGACCACTTAAGACAGGTTTGACTATATATACATTGTATGGCCGATAAAGAATATTAAAGAAAAACCATTTTCAAGACCACGAAGACCAGTTTGTCCAGTTCTACATAGATTAGATTCAATATGACGAATACAGCCCAATGGCATATACTTTTTTATAATGCCTGCAACATAAAAAGCTAACAGAAATAAAAAAGGAAGGCAGTATGTTAATTTGCATCATCAATGTCACAACTAAATATTTTATATCACTCTCATTTCCAGGGGAACATTTCGAATTACGGAAACAGATTTTATTAAACCGAAACAGGATATAGGGCCATGTCTAGAGCTACACTCAGATTTATGACTGATTGCGACATGCTATTGCAGCTAATGCACACTCAAACATTAGGTCAATTGTATCAGGATATCCGCCATAGCGTAATGCTTGTCGTATATCTGTATTCGCGCTGTCAGTTCTGCCTGTGACGTTGCTATGATGGCATAAACTTGATTCGTACAATATTGAATTAACTAACGGACACGGAAATGATGATAGAGCGATCACAAATGATGATTACCCCCGATCTACCACATTGACTCAAATATATAGAGGATATCCACGTTTTTTTTTAATTTCATCTAACTGATGACGAAAAATGGAACTAGTTTTGATATATTGAAAAGGATTAATACGGAATTACACATTTGTCAAGGATTTTAATTTAAAGGCTTTAAAAGTAGTTCCGGCATATCTATATCAGCCACAGCGTGGATTAATACAGGTTATATGTCACTGAAAGAACCCAGTATTTCATCAGCTAGCATTAAATATATATAGGATCTCACATGAGTTATATTTCATATCAAATTTTACTAAACGAGTTCATGAAAATTATAAAGCAATCCTCTGGCGAGCTTATTAACATTTTATTGAAGGTTTTAGTAAATTTGATATGAAATGACAATTCGTGTCAGATTATTTTTATCGTATGACCTATACTGACAGTTAATCGCGATTAGAACAACAACAACAAAACATGAATGAACAGACGAATGAACTAACACCAAGAAAATAGTAACTGTTTCACAATAATAAATGAAAATAACTATTTATTTGTATTTCATGTGTATTTATCATACATTTTCAATATCATATGAATAATGCATCTTTTTGCTCAAAGTTTGTTGCATCAAACACATTTAATTCAGCTGTTCGAGTTCAACACATTATGCATATATATAGAATACACGCGCGTGACGCGTAGTGATTTAATTCGGCCTAAAAGTTACATGTAACGTGCTAAATTTAAGAAAATATGTGATGGTTATACGAAACCGGAAACAGTTTTTTTAGCATAATGGCATATGATAAAAGCATATACTGAACCTTTAACGGAACTAAAACGGACATCACATAGTTTCAGTTTTTCTTTCACAATGTTCAAAGTTTAATTCCGCCGACTCGTTGTCTTAGTCTGAATAAAAATTGATTATATCTTTTAACTTGTGTTACACATTAAATGTGCTACAAAGACGGGATCATTAAATTAATGTATATCACCATACTATAAAAAGCAAGAATGATATATTTGTCTGATGAACCCTACTTTCAGCAAAACGAAATCAATTCTGTAATATACAGCTGAATGCGATTGTCTCGATTTCCCTAGAAAGTTTTCGAGTTGCAAAAATGCTTACACTATCTAACGCTCGTTTGATTGCTTGATTAACACGTGGACAAGAAAGTACTGGTATCTTTAAATTGTCTATGACTTGAAGAATTAAACAACGCCTTCAGTGGTGTCCAATTTTCAAGTGTCCCTCAGTCATTTAAACATCTTCTATCTATAGAGATCTTGACGCCATACCATCTGAAGCTGACTACTGGAATTCAATTTCCGTTCTGAGATTCGAGAAGACAATGACCAAGGATTTCAATTAGAAAAACGACAGACTTGTTACACCATGCAATGTCGTTACGTCTGGACCTAGTCCCATGAAGATGTACTGCGACAACAGTTTTGTTTCGATTCGATTAATCTATACAGCAATCCATTTCCTGTTTACATATATTCTATAGACGTAATATGGCTTCAAAGACTTCAATCATCGGATGGTAGTATCAAATAATGTGTCAGATGATTTACACACGGGGAACACTGCAAAGAATTATTTTTTCTTTGATGTAAGATACCTACTTGTGCCTAAGAATGACATGCTAGTAAAACGTTAGATTTAACCCGATGTTGCTATATCATCAAAGTGCACAATGTGCTGAAACACTGTCGATAGGGTTTGCATGATAAAATACATGAAGCTATAGTTAAAGCAAGGTTAAAACGATAGAGGCGAAGATTAACCCAAACGTTTTCCTACAACTCTAATTTCACTGAGCTTGCTCTTTGTTTCTTGATACCATCGCCGGAAGTCAGTCAGTGCATGGAACGTTTTGATTTGTATGGTAATGTTCCATTCAAAAATTGCATTCCTAAAGGTCATGACCTAACTTCTGATGTGACCAATCGCTTTTGATATGCTACTTTGCGCGGGGTGATATAGTGCGTTAAAAATCAAAGCGTTGATAGCGCTGTGAGAACAGGGTTTATAATATGATGATGTCGCATTTCGTTTGTTTATCAAAGTAGATTTAATATTTCCAAACGATGCCAATGAACCCAATAAACCTACTTCTACCCTGCTAGTTCACGGTCGTTAAAAAAAGATGAGCACATCATTTGTCTCAATGGATTGCTAACAATAAACATAGTGCCGCTCTTAATCTCCCCATTTCTGTTGCCTACAGTTTATAAGATTACGGATTATATGCATATGTAGAGATTTGAATTACATGTAACTTATATATAATTTTATATATACATATATATACTTAAATTAATGATTTTCATTATGGAAAAATACGTATGTCTTATATTGCAAAAGAAATTTAAAAAAAAAGTAACAAATAAAGTAAAAAATATCTCCGCTAGAATTCGAACCTACAACCTTTGTCATGCTGGTTAGACTCGCTATCAACTGCACTGTTTTGCTTTTGTGACATCATCATGATTTTATAGTGTTGGCTATCGCTGGAAATTCAAGCCAGTTATCTGCAAGAGTTACGAAGTTATCTCCTGCGCATTATCTTTTTTCGTAACAGTTTATTAAACACGGTATCTCCAGCATCGATTTTCAACACATTTTTATTCAATTTCGATGAAATAAACATAAAAATTGTCACCATTTAGTGTTAAGAGAGGAAACAAATTTTGGACTTTTTTCTTTGTGTAGTAAAAAAGAGAGAAATCTATTATTATAAATTTCTAAATATAGCCTAAAAATGTTGTCCGATTCAAAATGCTTCCTTAGAAAAGCGTTGCAAGCAACCCTGTTAAAAAAAATGCTGTGGTACATGTATACATGTCATTAGACAAAGCTAAAATGCCCGCTTTTGTTTGATACCTAAGTGGGGCCTCGCTGACTAAAGTCGCCGACTTTACCACTCACTCAGCCCCCCCCCCCCCCCCCCCCCCCGCGTGGATTCGAATCCCGGCAGGGTCATTCGGATTTTCCTGTGAGGAAGCCTTCCAGCTGGCTTGCGGTAGGTCGGTGGTTCTACCTGGATGCCTCCGTGCATTCGGGGTTTTCCTCCACTTGTAATTAATGGACGTCTGACTCATATAGTCAAGTCATACCTAAGACTCCAAACCCTAATACTAATAAAATAAAAATGTCATGAGTAAGAACAAGATGCCAAAGATTGTTCTGTCATAAAAAATGGTAAATTGTTTATTATATTTTTTATCCGACAAAATGTATAACCCCAAACACATTCCCATATACGAATGTAATATGTAAACATTTCATCTGTTATTCAATCATACATTATTCCATATCAATATATACACCGAGATATTTTATAATGAATGAAATAACAAACGCAATGATGACTTTAATCATTTAGTAAAAGGTAAAATATATAGAAAAAACATTTATAATAAAGATGACATAAGTAAATTAAAACGTTTCTCTTTTCAAAATATATATTTTTTCATAGCAAGGATCGAATTTGAAACATAAATAAATATTCAATTTGCTTATTTTGATATTTTTTTTTGTATATATGATAACCTTGAGAATATGAATTATTCAGAGTTTTTGAGATCTGTTATTATACCTCGGTTTATTTCTCAAAATATTACGTTTATCCATTTTAATTATTTGCACAAATGTTCAATCGCTTGATGGAAGAAATGTCCAATATTTTCTGGGTTTTTTTTTTTACTTTTGGAGATACGGTCCCAATTTTTGTCTGAGCATTAGTTTATATATCCATTTGGAAAAAGTATCGCTAATCAGAAAACTGAGTAGAAAAAAATATATCGAATCTGCTTCACAGAAGTAATTGCTAAATGAAGTTAAAATATGAAAATAATATCAAAATGCTACAATTTGGTATTATTAAAACTGACTGCTAAATGCAGCTTGGTCGCTTAATAAAGATGCCCGCTAATACAGGCTCAACTGTACAGATAAAATTATCCTTATTCTTACATACGATGGATAAACGAGAAAAAAATACTATCATTATAATAAAATACGATATAAAAATATCAAGAAGTTTGGAGAAAGAAAGAATCACCTCCTTACTTTTCACACTTCATATCCTAGATGTAAATATCACTCTTTGTTGTCCAAGTTGGAAATAACAAACAATACATGACTATAAACATCTCCTTGTATATTTTTGTTTTCTAAATTATTTAAAACAAAATAGACACAAGTAAAAGGTTTGACACCTCGTTCTAAAATATTTACGCGAAGTTTACAGCGGGTATTATATATTTTGCACCACCTTATTTCCTCTTCTTTCACACTTTCCTACATATTCGCTAGATATGTTTTCAAACAGAACTTGCGAAAGAAAGAATAAAAGTAACTCACAAGATGTCTGTAGCGTAAAAATATCAATTTGTATGATTTACCGCGACGAAGAACGGTCAATTGCATTATTCATTAAAATAATGACGTCATGAAAACCCATTTAACGACAAAAATAAATAAATAAATAAATAAAATAAACATCTTGCAAACAGTGTTGAGTTTTGAAGTATTGTCCAAATGATTTAAATATTAAATGATGTATTACTATTATTGTTTATTCAGTTCAAAAGACCAGAAAATGTTAAATGAAAGATAAAAGCTTTAGTGGTGACCTTAACCTTAGACTGTTTCTATACATCTGATCTAGAGTCCTATGTGCAATTAACACTACCAAACCTTTTGGCGTAACTATAGAACCTTTAACACCACGAGTATGGCGTTATAGCCTCACTGTTGAATAAAAAGCAAGAATAACCCTCAGACAAGAAATAAACGCGAGCTTTTTTGTTGTTTTCCTCGAAAGGATGTGGTCATTAGTGTAGCTCCTGACCGGGATCCCATTTCTTTGCTACATAAACTGTCTGATCGAAGGCTGTTTATTAAGACTAATGCCGTTCACGTTTTCATAATGCAATAACGCTTGTTCTGGTAACAACATAGGAATGTTGGATTGTACTGGTTAGCATTTGTTCCGCCTTCAACAATGTATGTAACTGATAGACTATTTAAGTGTTTATGATTATATAATATTACTTTATAATTTAACAGAGTACGCCATCACTTGACTAGTTCAAGAGATAAGTGTTTAAGGTAAAGTTCCTGTAATGGTTCCGCTACATTTCGGATCTCGTGAACTTTCACATAGATAACCAAGGTTTCATAATGCTTCATTAGGGTACCTTGGTTAGTTTGGTAGAGGTTAAGCGGTCCAAGACGTAGCGGAGCCATTACAGGGACTTTAACTTAAGTCAAAGGTGAAATAGGTAGTTTAATTGCGTAAGAGAAAAGGAAAGTATATCGAATCCGTAAATTTAACAATCAATCAATTTATTTTAAAACAATGAAAAAACGGCAAAATGTGATATAAATGTGTAGCGTATTTCGTCCGAGCGGTGGGTTTAAATAAACGTAGTAAAATAAAAAGCTGAAACTAACCTTAATTAGTTATATGAATTTTCCTTGAGGCCTGCCTAGCCAGTTGATTGGATAACGTAAACCTGGGAAAACAATATATACACAGCTGATTAAAAATGATTGTTACAACAATTAATTTAAAGCCAAATAAATCAAGAATAATCAATGTGGATTAACTAAATTACTAAGAACTTTCCCCAGTTGAACTCCTTAACAGAATCCAATCCCTTAGAGTTCCAACTACCCTAAGCCACACCCTAACGTCACTATACTACGCTGGAACAAAACTCGCTGATTAAGTTGCAGCTACTGTCTGCCTGAAACGAGATAGCTGGGCTTTCAAGTCCAGGCAGACGCCAAGTCCTGTCAAAGAAACAAAGCTTCAAATGACAAAGACCTGATCCCCAGATAGTCACAACTAATGCCTGTGTACTTCATACACTACTTCTGTCCCTCAACACCTATCGACTTCACGCATCAACTGTTGATCGAAGAATTGGCTTAAAACCCTCTTATCCTTTCATGAAGCGCTGAAAAACAGAAGTATATATGTG
Organism: Solen grandis; assembly: GCA_021229015.1. NCBI lineage: Eukaryota > Metazoa > Mollusca > Bivalvia > Adapedonta > Solenidae > Solen > Solen grandis. Next base: position 33,012,270 of record CM037785.1, on the reverse strand, counting down.
AAAAACATATACTTTTCCACTGGGTTTAAATAAAGGGAGGTAATTCAAAACACACATCTAAATGTAGACGAATGAAATAGCAGAACTAAATCATATGTCATTTAAAATATATAAACAATTATATAACACAAATAAAGTCAGATTAGCATGAGATTAAAACCTAGAACCGTTTTAAATGCGGATCGAAATTGCTCAGATCGAAAGTAGATTGTAGAATGATAATTGCCTTCTAGACAGGTACAATTGAACCTATATTAGAGGTCACCTGTATTAATGGTCTGTATCAATTTCCCAAAATTAACATTTTATATGTTTATCCTTTATTTAGGGACCACCTATGTAAAGGGACCACTTTCCCCTGTTTCAATGATTGAAGTTTAGGACAAATTTGACTGTATAATCAATATATCACTTGTGTCATGGAGGATTTCAGATTTAAAACACCAATAACAGGGTCCGTATTTCATTTAAAGCTCTTGAAATATCAAAGACTTATCAAGTTCTTTAATACATCGGTATAATGATAAAACTCTGAATACACATTTCGATTCAGATTTACATGTAGTTTGTTCTTTATTTTCAGTAAGATGCAACAATATATTTTGATCAAATGATCATGATGTACAGGTTCCCAATCCTTATTTGCTGCAAGACGTTACTGGTATAATATATTGGCATACACTAAGGAATATGGTATTTTTAAGATACACATACAGAAATCATTGTTGATTTATTATTTACATGTATCTGTAAATGTTTTTAGAATAATCAATGAAATATTTAAAGTGTATAAAAAAACTACATTTAATATTATCTCGACATTTTATATTACTGTGTTTTAGGTATTAAAGTCCGGATGCATTGTCCTTTACCTTATAGTATACGTATATAGGGGACTATGTAGTCTGTTAGTGCCTTTTCTGCCAGGTACTACCTAAGACTTTGAAATGGCCTTCTACTTTTAAAAACTGACATGTTGATTTATTAACTTCATTGTTATGTAGCTGTCAAGTTCTGCCTCATTAAATAGTATTAACATTTAGCATAGTTTGCCTGATCATTACCATTGATAGGTTCTATAGGTTCATTTCGCGGGCCGGATAGGTTCTGGGCTTCCTTTACAGCCCAATTCCTTAGCGTCAGCTTTGTCCCGCTACATATCAACAAAGCAATACATCATTTGATTGTGAATTCTACTGAGATAAAGAAACATATCATCTGAAGAACTATCTTGTAGAAGGTATAGATAGTAGTTAGATTATTTCGAAAGCGAACATACGCAGGTCAAAATTTAATGTACGTTGATCTGGCGAAAAGAAAAGTAAGTTGTTTGTTTCAACTAACTTCTCTAACATAGGGTCGATAGGTCGGCTGAGCTGATTGAACTTTTTTTTTAACTTTTTTCCTTTTTACCCTATGTTTTTAGAGGAAGTGACGAAAGTGTTTTGAAACTGTAATAGCCCGACTGCTACGTAAAAAAGCTTAGGGTCGGTCGGGTTAGTGGAAACAAAAAAACTTTTCATGAGCAATATGCTTTTTGTTTCATTTTGAAAAGGAGAGAAAATCTAAAGTTTCCGTCCATAAACTTAGTAAGACACTGTTATAGCGCAGGCAAAGAGTTGTAATTACATTTAGTTAAAGAAATTAAAATTAAAAACCACATACATTTATTTGAAAAGTTGTGAACTTGACATCAAGTGATTGAATCTTATATTTGGCTGAGTTTAAATGTTCCATCTTTTCTTCATATTTCCTGGAATTGCCATATATATCATATTTAAAGGATAAGGAAGAAACAATAAATGCGTATAACATGAAACACATTAGTTGAAGTAACAAAGTATTATTGTCTCCACAACTGGCAATATCACAGCACACCTGGTATAGCAAGTAATATAATCACCAAGAGACGCCTTTGTGGGTTGTTCTATTCATTAAGATTCTTTTTTTTTCCCTTTGAAAATATCTAATCCCTACTGAGAACCGCATCTATTTTAAAAATATTTTATTTTTATATATTATATCAATATTAAATTCTTTTCGAACGAAGGAAAAGGGTAAAATCAGGAACGTAACGTTGATTGATGGTTTCTTGTAGTTGTGCTTGCATCATTTTCATGTTTTGTCAAGGTATTTATTGTTATATCAATATTTATTTTATTACAAATTTGATCTGCTGTAAACTGTAATTAAGAAATTATATATTTAACATACAATGATTTCCAAATTATGTTATAAATTCCTGCCTTAAGGAAAAATTAAAAGGCATAGATAAATGGATATTTTCTACTAAGTTTAGATATGTGTATTGAACTATCTATGAGAATAAGTAATTTACTGAACATCATTACACATGCGGTACTTTGATGTCTTATGTAATCAGGTCTGATGTGTGTTATTTATTTATGACTTCATCAGTAGAAGCGACATCAACACTGCACTAAATTTCCATCTTCCTTTGAAGTATTAAACTACTCCAAAATAGTATAAATGAATTATTTCATAGAGTGTACCTCGACCTACGGTACTCCGAAACATCAAATAATTTATAATTGAATAGTTCAAACATAATGTGTTCTTTTGAAGTCAACTACTATATGATTTCTTTTTTCTCTCGGGAATTCTAAACTTGATGGTAAGTTTAAATGATTTTGTATTTATTGAGGCAAACAATCCGTATCAAGGAGAATTTGTTACACAAAAAGCCTCTTAAAAGCACACAATATCCTATAGTTGTCAATTCAAAGTGCATTTGACTATATTAGAACAAAGATTAATTTCCTGGGAGACTCATATTTTTTGGATATCTGTCTATTTAAACCCGTGCTTTCTTTAGGTTCAAAACTGAACTGTCAGTGACAAACGAAATCAAGTTAAAATTTGTAAATCATGCACCTAGCATGTAACATTAATAAAGAAATACGTTTGCTTTGAATAGGTTTGAATTCGTTTTTAAACTATGTTTTAATTGCTTATTTCCACAAAGTGTCATTTAGACATAAAATATTTGTGTTTAATTTGATTAATGTGACAGTTATTTACAATGCATTTAATCAAGGGATATCTTATTGTAAACAAGAAAAGAATTTCGTGCTCGAGCGACTTTTTGCGCAAAATGTATATTGTGAAACGATACTGAAAGTCAGGGGCAAAGATATATTTCAGCGTTGATGTTATTTTCGTTTCTGTATATTTTTTTTTCTTTTCATGAAATTTTGTCGAATAGAATAACAAAGTTTTAGAAACAAATACAAATATTTATATACATTTGCCATCATAGATACTCTAATCAATAGTTAATATTCATAAAAAAAAGAATATAAAAAGATGTCTGATTAAATCACCATTTTTGTCCTCTACACGAACAAAATTATTGAAAATGGACCAAATGCTAACAACAATATGATTTAGCCATGTTTACTGATATTGATAAAATTCGTTTTGTGAATCCTTAAAACTATTCATTTCTTGATAAACAACATATTTTGAATATAAGAGTAAAGAGTATTAGTAAAACACAGACACATTAGGACATAAATATGAAACACCAGTAGCTCGGATGTATCGACAAGAGACGGTCTTAAGACCGCAGATGTCGTCATTAGTAAAGAAACAGAACAGGAATTATACAAGTGTATGGATCTCCAAACCTTATACTTGCTGCATAATCTGTCTATATCTAGACTACAGGCCTACACATTGTCATAAAGTAACAGACACTTCTTGTATCAGGAATTGTTCTGGAGCTTAAGGATTGTTTCGGTCGGCGGCCGCGACGCTTAATCATTTTTAGTTACTGATGAACATCCGTGTTTGCTTTTTTTTAGTCTATACAATAAAAAAAACGGTTAATAGAAAAATACCTATTGCTTAATTCAAGGATGCGCAAATATAAAAACGTAGGTCGTATCAGGAAATTAGACTGAGTGGGAGAGAGAGAGTTTCTAAAAAACACTTGAAACTTATCGTCAGTTACTTTTTTGACTGATGTCAGTATATACTTGACTTGACTATTTGAGTTTACCGTCGCTTCGACAGTATTTCAGTCATATAGTGACGTCCAGCTAATTACGAGTGGAGGAAGATCCCGAGTGCACTGAGGCATCCGGGTAGAATCACCGACCTACCGCAAGCCAGCTGGAAGGCTTCCTCACATGAAAATACGAATGACCCTACCGGGATTCGAACCCACGCGGTGAGGGGGTGAGTGAGTGTTAAAGTCAGCGACTTTACCATCTCGGCCACGGAGGCCCCCATTATATACTTAGGAGGCATTAAAACACAACGATTAATTTGAAAAATGCTGGCATGAATTTGTTCTCTTAAAAGTTTGTTTTTTGTTTGTTGGGTTTAAAAATTGGAATCCATTTCACATTTATTTGAACTTTTGTTACCAACTTTACATGTGTTTATCATTGATATGTTTGATCATGTTAAACCCAGTATTAATGCCCTTTAATTGTACATAAATATTTTTGTTCGAGTTTCTTCCCAAACGAACCCTTAAATTTTACAAATCTCTCTCTTTCTCTCTCTCTCTCTTTCTATATATATATACATATGCCCGTCTGTATATTATCATAATCACTTGTGTCCATGCATAATCACCAAAACGTCAAATATAATCAAATAAGTTATCCTATAAATCATCGATTCCACGCTTAGCTATAACCAATGCCATACTTTTTGAAGTTAATATACGAAAATAAATATAGATACGTATGTTAATATACATGTACATACATCAAAAGGCAAAATTAACATATTTAAAGTTTAGAAATATCAATTGGCATTTTATGTGAGAAAGTAATTATCTGATTATATGACTGGAACGTTCAATGCTTTGTGCAGACACTTCTGATATACGTTCATGAAATATTTATTACTTTTCAATAAAAACAACAACAACAGTATATACGGTGTTTAACTCATCATTAGAACAGCTGCCAACATATTACACTGCACTGAATGTCCACCTTTCTTTAGAATATCAAATTACACAAACACTGTATAGATAAATGTGCATCCCTATTCGGTTCTCCGTAACATCAAATAACTTATAAGAAATAAAATATTTCAAAAATAATGTGTTCTTTTGAAGTCAGCAATATTATTTCATTTTGCACTCGACAATTCTAAACTTGATAGTTTAAATGCGTTCGTATTTATTGAGGCAAACAATCCGTATCAAGGAGAATTTGTTACACAAAAAGCCATTTAAAAGCAAACAATATCCCATAGTTGTCAATTTAAAAGTGCATTTGACTACATTAGAACACAGGGTAATTTCCTGGGAGACTCATATTTTTGGGATATCTGTCTGTTTTCCGCAGATATATTTAAACCCGTGCTTTATTTGGGTTTAAATATGAACTTTCAGTGACAGACGATAACAAGTTGAAATTTACAACTTGAATGTAACATTTTCAAAGAAACAATTTGAAAGAAACAGGTTTGTTATACTAGTCGTTGTTTCCTGGCAAAAATTAAATCGGTAAATGTTGGACAAAGCGTTCAGTAAAAAGTCTAGTATTTATAAACGAATTCGGGGAATTCCGGTTAAATCTATAAAAAAATACGTTATCCCGGAAGTAGTTGCTTGTGCTACATGGCGTCTTCAACAGTCAAGGATAGCGAATTCGTAAGTGGTTTAAAAAAAAATCAGCAGTGAAGAGAACGCATGCGCGAAGAGTAATGTTATCAATCATTTTACGGCACATGGAAAAACATATTCTTAATAAAGTTTTTTTTTTTTGTTTTTCTTCTTCTTTTCTTCTTAAACATGATTAAACACATAATCAAATATATTCATTTGTGGAAGAATAAAATGTCAAATCCATTCTACCGTCAATCTGACAGTCTATCTAATGGTCTTTCGAATGTCCCTGTCCGCGCTTTCGAATGTCCCTGTCCGCGCTCTATCTCCAAACTAACTATTTATTTCAATAAAAAAAACTGGAATAATTTTTACCTGCTTTAAATTTTGTGTATATCAATGATATGTTAATATCATACCATACCAACAAAGATCACTTTCATACCATATAATTTATTTGGAGAGGGCCGACAACTCGTGTTGAAAGAACTTGTTGCCCTATCCTATTCTATATAACCTCGCGTATTGTGAATATATGATTGCAATAAAATGCTAAGTTATAACCCTTTAATTTTACGTAAGAGAATATACGCGTTATATCTCCGAAACCCCTTGAATCAATCCCCTATCTGCTTGTCCGTCTGTATGTCTTTAAAAACAAATTTGTCATCGCTTCATCTCAAAAATATCCAACACAACTTCATACAAATTATCGTTTTCATGCCTAATTGTGCATATGGTTGATATAATTTGTTAATTTCATGAAGTATGGTTAGTTCGTTTTTATCAATACAATTGTATCTTTAAAATTTGTAATTGACTTGCATGGTGTATTCACTTTTTGTTATGCCTTATTCAAATAACTACGCCGTGTACAGTTTTCAATACAATGTTGAATTACAAAAGGTTTATGTTTCAAGGTCAGGGCGTTTTGCAGTGGTATTCGTCGCCTTCTATTTTTTGCTCAGCATTATAAGTATTTTTTGTTTTTTTGTTTTTTAAATATATCATATGGTTTTTTATCTAAAATTATTGGAATTGACGGCGATCACTAAGTGTTTGTGTAGATTATTAACGAAAACAATCAGTATGAATCAATGGGAACCTTTACACAAAGCCATTTTAAAGCACCCGTTTTCCAATAATTGTCATTTTAATATTATATTTGAACAATCTCAGGGCACAGAGTAATTTCCTAAGAGACTCATATGTTTTAAAATGTTAGTCTGTTTTACGCATCGACGCATCGATATTTAACCCACGCCTTTTGGGGTTAAAATATCAGATTTTAGTAATACGTTAAAATATTATTGCAGCAAATACTATTTTAAAGTATTATTTATTTACAATGTCTTTTTTACGGAATGTTTGAAACACACCTTGAAATGTAAAGTTCTGCAAACCATACAACTTTTATAACACACATCTATATTGAAAGATATGCTATTTTTACTTATTAATTATTAAGTTTAAAGTGACGAAAAACTTATTAGAGGAGAGGGGGAACCAAATCATATAAAGCTTCAGCTTAAAAAAACAACAATCTATTAATATATCGATAGATAATTTAAATGTTCCTCACATTATTAGTTATACAGTTTCTTGACAGGGTACATGCATATTTATTCCCGGCTGAGGACAGTAATGTTACCCGAGCCGTTAAGCGAGGATGACGTGGTTTTTTCTCAACCAGGAATAAATAGTCGTGTACCCTGTATAACAGATTTATCATACTGCAAAGTTCAGTCCAGTTTCTGCGTTAATAAATAACTAAAACGAGCCATAAACATGTACCCAGTGTACATGACGTTATGTACACGGCTTGTTGGCCAAACAGGCCCCGAGGTTATAAAACTTTTTCCAGCTTAACTCTGTTTGAGAACGAAACTTGGTTTGCTTATTTTATGTATATCAAAACAAATTGAGTAACTTTAATAGTGAATTAATGTAAATTGTAGTAGGGGCTAACTGTGGAGAGAAAGTATAGCAAAATTTGAACTTAACTGACTAGTACAATTAAACTTTGAGCACAAACGCGAGTTGAACACGAACAATGTTTACAACCTCGGGGCCAGGAGAGAGAATATTACGACGCAGTATGATAATTGCATATGTAATTAAGTATGGCCCTTTAGATAACGTATGAAATCCAGTTATTACTTGTACGTCTCTGTTATTGTTAACTCATATTTCATTGTGCAATATACATGCATATGTATATATGTGAAAAGGAAAACAAATCTATGAAAAAACCGCATGTCGAAAATAGGGCTAGCATACACCGGCAAGGGGCAATTACATGCAAGTGTAAATAAGTCAGCCAACATAACCACCAGACGTCAGAGCTTTTCAGTGCCTGTATCTGTCGAAATAATAGTAACTGGGAAATATGTATTTAACGACTTGACATTTAACTGTCACATTGCCCCCCTCAAGTAGGGCTTGTCATTGCATGAATTTCTATGTTTGGGCTACGAACAATCCCCGAACACGTCTTAATAGGGATAATGAACATATTTTAAGCAATAAAATACTCAAAGTATAAACATATTTCGAAATAAGTAATTTACTTAAATAAATTAAAGAATGCTGTACATTGTTTCAGTCAAATGCAGTCAAAACCGACGAACAATAGTTTTGCCTATGAATACAAATATTATACTACAAAGTGAATTGTAAGCAAGCGCATATAACATATAACATCGCTTGAACTCTAGACATTGTTCGATAGAAAAATAAGATGCGATTTGTTTTCAACTTTTCTTTTCAAATTTTTCCCAATAACTTAGACACTGTTGGAAAATAATTAAATTAAAAGCACACAAATGTGTTAGGTCATTTCTTTTTCTAGACGACAACACCATCTCGATAACACTTAAAGGCCGATTATTTCTGGTAATTTCAGAAAACAATGGAATAGAGAATGATAACTGTTTTGTTTGCTTGACACCTTAGACATACAAAATAAGGTCAACGTTCTGTTTAACGATACACCATTAGTTCTAAACATTACCTCATTGGTATTGATACGTAGGTTGCACAAAATGTCAGCACTCTGGATCCATATATTCATGATGCAAAACAAACACATCTGTACATTGTACGAACAACCATCGTGCATTGGACTGTGGTATACAAAACTGGTTAAACATTTCCAAACTATCATTTTCGAAAGAATGAATAAAAGTAATGGTGTTTTTTTACATATTAAGGTAAATGAAAGTACCAAATAATTCGAACAGTCGGTCACCTAAAAACTAGGTAAATGAGGTATTACAAAATTTGAACAACGACAATGGGTAATGAAGAATAGAACATAAACTTTATTCAGACTTAAGCATGAACAGAATATGGTCACATACACAAAATACAAATAAATGCATACATGTCATGCGCATATACAACACAATTGTAATGAGGTATCATATTTTGCGTTTCTAATTCTGGAAATGAGCAAAAAGCTCATGTGTTTTTTGTTTTTATTTCATGCACGTTTTATACATTGATATATCGATGCATCTACATAAAAACACACATTTTAAAAGTTATCAGCAAAAAATAGAAACCAAGAATTATTATACACTTAAGATACATTTTCCTTCTGTTTATCAAAAATAGGTGAAAGAAAAACATATTCTGTAATATCATTGATAACAACACATATCTCATGTCGAGATGATCAACTTCATGGTATATTAATCGAGTGCGTAATATGGCCTTATACAATTCAAACAAATTCTCAGGAATCATTCTTCACGAGATTACGTAATTAGGATATATAATCGACTTTAACTTTCCCAAGGAATGTTCTATGATGAAAATAACCATTGCGAGAGCACGTGTATGTTGTAATGGCAATTACATTCCCATACGTTGACAATATGAGCTTGTAAAATAAACGTTATTCGACGCCAGTAGCACGTGTTTACAATTATGTAGAAATGAGATGAGAAAAGAAGGTCAAACACACATTTTTGTCAACGTTTGTTAATGGTACATTCCAAAATTTAGAATAACTGATATTTTATTGAATTAATGTTTTATATATTTAACATGTTCATTGTGAAAAAATGATAGCAATAAAAAAAAAACATTTTAAGAAAGCAAATGAATCGTTCAATCAGGGATTGAAAACATATTCCGATGTGAGAAGGATTTAATAAATATACAGTGTAAATCATATTATATTTCAATTATAATCTTATTGTGTCTCTTGCAGATAATGATAGGAATGTGATGAAGATGAAATACAAAATCCGAGCGCATTAGCCATAGAAAACAATTTATTCGATCATTTTGCCGGTCGTTACTTGTAACATTAAACAGCAAATTAGGTTTCGTTTTTATTGGGTTTTTTTTTTGTTTTTTGTTGTTGTTTTTTTGCTTCAAAAGCAGAATACAGGGATCAACTTAACTGATACATTTTTCTTCACTTTTCGAACAATAACAATAAATATTCTATCGAACAAGACAGATAAATGGAATCTGCTTAATGTTTAGGCAAGGCACTCCGGAATAGGCTTCTTGCCTCGAACGATTTTGCTAACCTTTGACATCATTTCGAGGGGTGAGAGCGAAACTTGGTTAAGTGCATATATACATAAAAGCACTAAGCCCACTTTCGCTCTCACCCTCGATTTGTGTACATGTATCCAACCTACGGTTTATCTATAAATTCAAGAACAAATCGTACAGAATTATATGAAAAGGGCTTATTGAACGGTTTTGTGTATATACGAATATGTTTTGTTTCTTTGTTTTTGGGGAGTCTTTTTTTATATTTACATCATTGCACTAAATATTTAAGAGGAATCTGGTTCTTTGTGAACATACGGCTTTTTCCAGCTGTAATTAACTGGACATTGCTAAGAGTAACTGTACAGTGCACAGTAATAACACCAACAATTATAGAGATAGATTAATAGAGTCATATTGTTAACACAATATCTTTTATTGTTTGTATATAGATATATCCTATTATCGCTGGTCTAATCCTAACATCACTTTAAATAAGGAGCTGAACTACATTTAAGACCATGTAAGAATATAGGGAACAAAAGAGGCAAAATATATCAAATATATAGATAACTCAACGTAAATCAATGCATAAGATATAAATACAATAATGTCCTTAAACGACATATGAGGTGGCTCGATTTTAATTGCCTCAAAGTACCTCAATATGATGGTACAGGACTTTTTTTTTTCGAAGACAGTAGCAAAACGTTTTCCTGCATTTATTCTATGTATATAACCCGTCTATTTTCAAATAATATATGCTTTTAAAGTTTTGCACCATATGCAAGGTTTTCTGGGGTCTCTTTGTGGCTGGGGTAGCACACTGATATTTTGTAGTGATCATAGCTTTGGTGAAAATTTGCAAATCATATTCTAGGCCCTGAATATGTCTGATATCAGATAACCACGATAATAGGAACCCACCGATAATAGGGTCTTGCATTTTACAGATCCGCGGTATTTAACGAGAGTTAATACGCATCAGCTATTCTGCGTTTCGAATTTCGTCTGTAAACAAGTCTCTTTGTAATGCATTCTTTTCTAAAATGTCTTTCACAGCATATAAAACGTTTCACCATATGCAAGCCCTCACCTTTCCCTGTCATATTTCAATTCCTATTATTGATATACAAAAATTTTCTTTACTCATCGATGATATTATGATATTATGTTTATAGAACAAGTTTAAGTTGAAAATTGATAGGAACAGTCTGTTTTAAACGAGTAATGATAATGTATTCCTATGAAATATGAAAAGAAACAATTTCCAGTTATTGTTAATTTTAGTATAGCTTACGTGGATACCTCCGGGATGTTTACAATGTAATTTTATAGGTGATAAGATTAACCCTTTACTTCATTTAGACTCATTTTGACGCATTTACAAACAGAGCAGCTCAGGTTATGTATAAATATCAGTATCTGCCTAGCCAATGTGTTAACATAGATTGCTATTACATACGTTACAGGTACCTGTTTGTTTTCTTTTTCATATGATTGTTTTTATTCCAACCCTTTATGTTTGATCTACTGTGAACCCACCACATGTTTTCCTACTGTACTACATGTGATCCTAGTGTCAGTGTAGCTGCTATTTATGTTGTATTGATTAATACTTTCTTAATGTGCTAAAGTATTTTTTAATTATTGACATTTATATAAACCCCCTATGAAAAATATGCTATTCATAATTTGAGTATTTTATTATCATGGCACATATGCCACATACACATGGTCACGTCTAACCTCTGTTAGTTTATTAGACGTTTTATGAAAATATGCTAATTATTTCAAATCTAATTTGAGTTGTTTTTTTATCATGGAACATATGCCACATACACATGGTCACGTCTTACGTCCTTTAGTTTATTAGCAGTTTTAAATCATATTGTAGGTGATATTAGCATATTGCTCAAAATGCTATGTTTGTAATTTATATTCTCTTTTTAAAAATTTTAATAGTATATGTTTGCCGACTCAAATAAACTTATCTTGCAGACCCAGATCAGGAAGCTGTACACTACTGTACTTCAGATTCTGCACAGTGTGCACGGCAAAGAAAATTCCATTGTTCCACATACTTTTAAAGTTTAGTAAATGAATAGTCAAGTCAAATATTTGTATATGAATATTCATGAAGTAAAATGAATACTTTGTAGAGATTCTCTTCTCTTTATTTGTCATTTTTTCTCTCTTTCTCTCTCATTCTCTTTCCTTTCTTTTTTTTTATTTGATTTGCATGTTATACATGTGTTTAATTCATATGATTAATGCATGTAAATACAAAGTGTACGTGTACTTTCCCACAACTATAAGCAACGCCAATTTACAGCCAAATTATTTCTTGTATTGGTTTCTGTTACTATGTCAAAGCGATGTCCGGAGATACTCATTCCCTTCCGTGGTATTATTCACAGCATCTAATCTTTTCAAACAATTAATTATAAGATTTTCTCTCACAGTTATTGGTATTTAAGGCGAATTAATATCAGAATAACAAATAGTTTGTGTTGAATATTGACAGAACCAATCAAAATCAAGCGGAGATTTTATTTTACAAAAAGCCATCTATGGGCAAATGTTATCCAATAATTGTCATTTTAATATTGAATTTGAACTATCTCAGAACAGAGTAATTTCCTGGGAGACTAGTATGTTTCGAGATGTTTAAAGTATCGATTTTAACCCATGATCACTGGGTTTGACTTTCAAAAACACAATTGTCAAACTTTTCTTGCATTTGATATTTCATAATTTACCTTGTATTGGTTTCTTGTTATGCCAAGAGTACTTAAAATATGCGTAAACATTAACATTTGACCATAATGTCATAGCAATATTTAATACTAAAACATTTCTTCGGAAAAAAATAATTCCCTTAATTAATCGAAAGCTTGACTGAATATACACTTCCTTGTGCTTTTTACTTCATATTTTCGTTTCTGTCATCTACAAATCACTGTGACACATTGTGCTACTATACTTTACGGCAAATTGTAATCAGTTGGACACGCACTTAATTTTTCGAACCTGTATCACTCGAATTATCAATGGTTTACATAAAAGAAGCCTGATACGGTAAGTTTTCCGATACTTCATGAACATTTTGGAAACAATTCATTAAAAAACAAACACTTGGTCCTGTCATTTTACTTTTCGAAAATACAGTATCAACTCGATAACACCCCAAGTTCAGTTATTCCTGGTTGATAATTTAGGAAAAGCGTTGGTGTAAGTGTCTAAACTTTGATATTAAATCCTTTGACACCTTCTCTATAATTAAAATTTGAATCGAAAGCCCATAACACAAATAAAATACAAGGTGAACGATCTCCATAAGGAAACACAAATGGTGAACTTCTAAGCTCGTATTGTTTCATTTGTTGATCAACCGCTTGTATTATAAATCAATGTCTTTATTTTGCAATACATATGTAAAACATGTGTAAGTGCTCTTAAAAATAAATTAAAAAAATACGAGATGATATACATGTATATAATGCATTATTATCAGCTTATGTTTCAACGACGTGAAATGTGTATCCTAGCGCAGAATACAGTTTTCTAACATATGCTGATTAAGTCATAACCCGTAAAACTTTACTTTAATTTGATTAATTTCTTCAAGTTCCTGCTCCTCTCTTTCAGCTATTATCCCAGATGGTGTCTGAATACTCTCAGACGATGTAAATAAATGACACATAAATGGTTTCAAAAGTTTTTATGACCAAATCAAATTTCAAGTCCATGCATTCTCAATGATATGATGAATGCGTTCACGTCAAGACCTATCAGACAAATATAAATGTTTATGAACCTTTTGCTGTTTTTTTCTTGATTACAGAAATAGTCTGTTTAATTTCCGATAAATGGTAAGGAATTCAGTTTTGTTCGAATTTAACATTAAAAGCCAATTGGTTCGCCGCCCAATATGAGATTGTGCAGGTCAATATTCAACTTGATAGCAGACTCATCAATTTTATACAATTTAGACTTGCATCTTCTACAAACAAATATGTAAAATTTTTTAGTCGACTTTGCACTCATACAATGTGTAAAAATAGAAAAGATAAGGGTCCATGAATCGAAGCTTGTGGAACCCCAGCCTTGGTTGGTAAATATCAGACTTGATGCCAGGTAATTCAGCTCAATGTTGTCTATTTGTAGCTAATCAATGTAAATTCTTACTTAAATGTATATTTTGAATGTGATTATAATTTAATCACACCTCTAATGTGTCTCGTCGTCTGAAATTATTCAGACGTATAATGATGGAAATAAAGAAGACGAAATGAGAAAATCCGAGTGCATTAACCATATGATAAGATTAATTTGATCCTTCCGCTGGTTGTTATTTGCAACATGAAACCGCAAATTGGGTTTTGTTATTTCTTTATTGTCATTAGCAGAATACGAAAATAAGCCATAGTGAAACTCTATTTCTCGAACAATAACTGATCAATGTAGTCTAACATGTTTTATATTTCATGAGATAATCCATCAAAAAAACTTTCGCTTTTTCCGATCAAGCATTGCTTTGGCATCATTAGATTCCCAAAATCATTTTTTACCTTGTTTCTAATGTCATTTGCCAAAATATGCCATGCAATATGTTATAGAAAACCGGTCTATTAATTGGCATAGTATCTTCATTCGACATTCAATGGTATCGTATATAATTGTTAAATTGACTGGTTGATACAAAGTGAAACAAAGATAGGAGTCTGTATATAGCGTCTCGATAATAGCCTATTCTACTTCATATACATTTAAGGTGATTTTAAGTCTGTGTCTGCTAGTCCAAGATATGTTATGAAAATTTATAATGATTGACTTATATTAGTGAAAAAAAAATACAAAAAAACATACCTGCATTGCTTTTAAAGACGGATATGATATGTATATGGTATGTCGAGTGCAGAGGGAGGGGACGATTTTCTTGGCAAAATTGATAGAACTGCCAACTTACCATTATAGTTAGAGTCCTGATTAGGCATGCAGAAAGTCGATCAACACACATATTGAATTATGTTCTCTGCTTTTCTTGAACGTTGAAAGAACAAAAGCATTACGTATTTACGTTTACGGTCACTGTACTGTTTTAAAATGTTTAGATGTTATGAATTATAACATTTGAAATTTAAAAAGAAATAACTTTCCATAAGAGTCATAATTACTTGTTGTTTGTTTGACGTCGGGAGAATCTAGTATTTCAGAAAACAATGTATGTGTCTGCATTCTATGTCTGTAAGTACTCGTATATTTTGTATGAAGAAATTACTATTCAGTTACTAAAATTATTGCATGTAAATTTAATCTTTAGCATTTGTTACATAATCTTTAGCATTAGTTACATAGGTATTTTTATTCTTAAATATAGCATGTAAAATTGAATGATACATATACAAGTTAAACTTTCATTTACACTTGAAAATTGCTTTTATACTTGAACATTATTATTTATCTATTTGGGATTTTGTTATGCTCCCCGACGGGAAAGCATATAATTGCCGCCTTGTCCGCCCGTACGTCCCTCCGTCCGTCATAATTTTGTTCGGAGCATAACACAAAAACTATAAGAGGTATCAACATGAAACTTCATAGATAGATCTCAATGTGGAGAACTGCAGTGTACAAGAACCATAACACTGTTTTGCATAATTTAGGAGTAATTGCCCTTTTTCATACTTAAATCTTGTCCGGAGTATAACACAAGAACAATAAAAAGTATCAAAATGGAACTCCATAGGTAGATAGATCTAAATGAGGAGAAGCGCAGTGTACAAGAACCATAACTCTATTTTGCATAATTTAGGAGTTATTGCCTTTTTTCATTGTTCATACTTATTTTTTTTCTCATTTTTTCCGAAGCTCATATAGTATAATAAAGTACCCATCAAGTGACAAAGCGCAGTTCTGGGAGAATCTACCGGTCCTACCGACACTTGTTTTCATAGTTCAACGTTACTTACACACTTAAGCAGTGTTCTCAAACTTGAATATTGCTTTATTAGCTTAAGCTATGCATTGCAAGCATTATCCTGTTGCATATACTGCCTCTTCACATCGTTGATGAAAGAATAATGATTTTATTTTTCTTTGATATTTCAAAAAAGCTTTACATGAACAAATTCAAAATAAAAAGAAAAACAACATTGTCCTATGATATATCAAATGGTATAATACAGAAAAGAAATCACACGTACATGTTACATTAACGCGTAAGATTCATGTCAGTGGAATTCCTAAAATATTACGTACGATCATGCAATGTAGCTTTCATTCATGATACGAATGTCTATGATGACACTTATGAGGTAAAACCAAAAGGAGATGCTATATAAAAAACGGAGCATTTTATATATGAATTATAAAATGTCAATTTTGTCTTATATCTCAATTCAATTTATATGTAGGAGGAAATAACTGACAGGAAATAGAAATAATTCGATTGTAACGATTTTAATTTAGTTTAAACTTATTTATTTTACGTCGATTGAGAAACAAGGTAACGATTTTGAATATAAACGTGAACAACGAACAAGCATCATGAACACCATGCATTTTATACTTATACGTATACCTAAACTTAATCTAATTGACATTTTTATCCCTTTTAAATTTAAAACTAGGTACTCATTCTTACATTTGATTGTTTAGTGTGACGTCCCGCCGACAGTATTTCAGAACCGGGAAAGCCAGTCCTGCAATTACCTTTATATGCTGAGCGCAAAGCAAGGGAGCTATAAAAGTACCATTCTTTTCGACTTTGGTATGACGCGGCCAGGGATCGAACCCCCGACCTCCCGCTCCCGAGACGGACGCTCTAACCACTCGGCCACCGGGGATGGTATGCCGAAAAAAGAGTACGAGAGCTTGATGCAAACAATAGAAACTACATATAAATAAAATAAAAGCAGGTACAATAGTTTTGCTAGTGTTGTCCAAGCGTTTTTCATACTGAAAGTTTATTATTGATTACCTAGAATTGAAAATTGTCCAGTGCTATCAAACCTTAGATTAATACAGGGCCAGGCTATCATGAAATGTTTTATTACGGTAAACTTTTCCGTTAAAATTTTTGTTATGTCTTTATTTCGCATATGGATAGACTGAACTATTGTCATAAAACTTTCTTTATTATATCATCATTTTTCTCATTTCAATTTACTAAGTAGAGCCCAGATTTTTGTCAGTGCTTCTTGATATATTAGGAAATATATCTCTCATACATAATTGTACATTGGGTAGCAATAAAGGTATTGTTGTATGAAACACAGACATGGACAAATAATTGATTATTTAAAACGTTAATACTAAAATGATTTCCAAAGTCATCCTCATGACAAAATACACATGGTTGAGTAGTCAATACATTATCAAAGCAATAATATAGTTTCATGTTTTCTATAGACAAATATATCAATGAGACACCGCACTATAGAGACGTTGGGCAAGACTCTGTTTTCATCTAAATAATTCCTTAGTGTGTCGTATGTCTTATACGTCCATAACCTCGCTGATGTCATTTATAATGTAAATCATCTGAACATAATGGTGCTTGAACTTATATTATTACTTGCTAGTTGCTTCATAAATCTTCATATATGATAGCTTTCCTGAAGAACAATAAATTATAGAATTGATTTTTAATGGTAAAAATAACATCGGATGTTTATTTTGGGTGAAAATTCAAAAGCAGACCAAGTAGTTTGGTGTAGCGAGAGACAAACAGTCTCTGAAAGTATAACCGCTTTACTGAATCTTGAAATAGCTATAAAATAAGGACAGCACAAATACAATCCATATCATTGCATACTAGAACTGTCACTAACTGACTTAACAATATGAATGTACAAATACATGAATGTCCTGAGTACGAAGAGATCACCTCTCTTAAAAATTAAGAGGACGAGATGTATGAACAGTTTCATTGTTGTTCATCAAAAGCTTCTGAAGTTATTTCACGTTTTTCAAAAGAATTTAATTATGATATTAAAGGGGAAGCTGAACATTTCAATACTGATTACGATTTTAATGATTTAAAATATATTTTTGCTGATCTAGACAACCCTATAACATACGAGGAAGCTTGCAAAGCTACTCAAGAAGAATAAAGCAGACCGGATGTCGAGCGATATGTCCAAATTTCCTATACGGAGGGGACAGAGCCACGAAAAACTACTACAGTGAAACCTCTTTACAACGGCATTCATTATAACAGCAACCTCTTTATAACAGCAGTAGTCTTAAAATTAAAGTGCATTATCCTTCTATATCTTCATTCTTTACAACGGTATTTTCTTTATAACAGCAAAACTCACTGAAACAACACTGCCGTTGTAAAGAGAGTTACCTGTTCAACACTATTTTTCATTTATCATATACCTCTAAATTTTCAAGACACAAGATTTCAGTTTGTAAGGTTTTAACGAGTTTATTATGTTTTCTAGGGAAATATTTTATCAATCAATTGATTGAAGCAAACAGTGAAATAAAAGCACATCTCATTTTCCTCCATGCATTCACACCAAAATAATTAATTGGTGATTACTTTTTAAAAATGTGTGTTCTTTGAAGTCATTTATACGATATTCACCTCTTGTGAGTATCAAAATTAACTGCAAAGTACTAAAATAAAATGCTTGTGTTGAAAATGGACGGTAACAGTCAGTATCAAGGGGAATTTGTTACACAAATTCATTTAAAATGGAATATTTTCCTCATGCTTGTCAATTAGGTATTGCAGATGAACTACAACAGAACGCAATCTTTTCCTGAGAGACTCGAATATTTTCTGGTATTTTCATTCATTGCACACGTCGATATTTCAAATAGTTGTTCATTGTGGTTTAAATGTCAATACAATGTGGAAACAACAAAATCAAGTTCAATTAGTCTTTCAGTATGTATTTAATAGTATTATATCAAATGCAGTTTGTCTAACGTGCTTAATGTGCAAGTAGGTAATTCATCATTTATGTTTACTGTTTTGTGTAAGTCTGTGTACACAAATGTTGCAACAGTTTCATATGTGATGTAACATAAATATTTAAACCTTACATCATATAAGTTGTTTTGACGCATTGGCAGACAGAAGAGACAAAGATAGGATATTCTATTATAGGAGTTGTCTGACCAGGATCTTCTCTGTTTGCTCATACAATATTGTAACTCAGATTCTACAAAGAAAAATGCATTGTTTTATTTAATGCTTACTTATAGAATGCTGTGTTCTATCACTTAGACAAATTCGATATCTCGCAGTGTGAGTGATATAAGTTTGCCGGAACTACAGACCAAATGTGATTATTGGATTTGCAAATAAAGTATTTATACCTC
Organism: Solen grandis; assembly: GCA_021229015.1. Taxonomy (NCBI): domain Eukaryota; kingdom Metazoa; phylum Mollusca; class Bivalvia; order Adapedonta; family Solenidae; genus Solen; species Solen grandis. The sequence continues at coordinate 32,992,814 of CM037785.1, read as the reverse complement.
TCTCTCTCTCTCTCTCTCTCTTGCTTACTTACCTGCAACTAGATATGGCAGTGAGTCAATTTGCTTCCTCATGGAAACAATTTATCGTCGGGAATTTAATAATCATGATGCCAACATACAATCAGTGCTATAGTAGTATCAATATTATTCTTTCTTTTCAATTTATAATTAAATATGAAAAGTACTTGTGGATATGTAACCAAGTAAAATCCTACTGCCCCGAGCTGGTATCGAACTCGGGACCCTCGGTATGCAAATCGGACACTCTACCACGTCACCACAAAAGCTAGCTCTATGGCAAGATAGTACAAGTGCCATTTTATACCTCTACTACATACACCCCCTCCTTTCAAGAATCTGTCCTCAGATTCCTGGAGTTTGAACGTCTGTGGGACTTTCTAAGGGTGCCATCCCTTCTACAACTGTGGGTTATTTACGTTGGGCGCCAAATGTAACCAAGTAGTAGTGGAACAAACACAAGATAGCGAAGATAAAAGAGTGACAGTAGATACGTCAGCAGAGGAAGCAGAAACAGAGAGAGAAGATACCACAAATGTAGATGTAGATGGTAGAGCACAGGAGGATCGAGAGCATCAACCCAGACAGCCAGATAGTGTCTCAAGAGATACTGTTCCACCAGATAGACCAGTTGTAGTACCAAGAAGGTCAGTTAGAGTTCGAAACCCACCAGCTAGATACGGAGACTACATCATGCATCAGATTGCTGACAGACCACGAGATGCTAGAGTACAAGCTTTAGATGCACTTATAAGTTCTGGTGCACTTGAGAATCTGGACACTGACCTGGTGCGGAGGATAGTCAACAATATTATGATGTAAAACTTTGCATTATACAGGTTTTATTTGTACTTGTATTTTATATGAAACTTTTATATTGAGCCATACTGTATTACTTAATGTTTTATTTAAAGCCAAAGTATATTTACAGAAAGTTCATTTCAGAAACATAATCAATTAAAGGGTATAATCTAATTGATTGTTTTACTTTTTTTTCTTTTTTGTGAATATACAATTGTGCGGTCACAATTTCACAATAGAGGGGGCAAGCAAGAAAGTTTATATTTTCATTCAATATTTAAAATAATGGTCAGCAGGGAATAAGGTAAGTTGTTAACTCTCGAAAGTATGCCTGTTGTTGTAGAATATACAGCTCTAGAGTACAGTTGTATTTAGAGGACTTTACTTGTAGAAGTAGTTAAGCTTGTAGTTTGACTTTGACCTTTTGTAGACGAATGACGAGACGTCATTTCTCGGACAGGGGGAGTGTGTGACGGGGTATATTTATACCGGTGTGAGTCCATTTGTTTATACTGGTGTGAGACCACTTGATTTCCTATCAACCCTATTTTGGCCCCTTGTGTTTTGCATATCATATCATTTTACTTACTTTTGATTGGCTTGGAGATAAGCGGTTTGTCAGGTGGTCAGTTTGACCGCGAATTGCAAGCATTCTCGCTTCACGTCTTGAGCAGACAGGTCAGAGTATTTGGTGATGGACAGATGTCAGATGCGTTGTATTTTATCGTTTGAATAATTAGTTGGTATGTATGTCTCACAGTTTTTCAATATTGTTCTGATTTGTCATGATTGAAGTTGGAAACGTGCTGTATTTCCGTCTTGTGTTTTTACATTTATTTTCGGTTCAATTCGCTTTACGCGCGGTTTGTACTTCATTGTCTTCAGAATGGCGGTTTAATAATGAAATGGTAATGGTCCTGCATAACCAATATCACTAGTCTTCTTTTCTCTATTGCACATGTTTAACATTGCAGATTATAACCAGCACGGATAGAGAGAACGAGGGAGAGACGAGTATTGTGAGCAATACCATATATTGGTAGGTTACCTGTGGAAAACTGTTTGTCATTATTCTGTTTGTACATGTATGTTCTGTATGTTTTATTATGTGCTTGTAACTTTATTTATTAAACGACGGCCTCTAGTCACATAATAACTATATCATTTAAATGTATAAATACGTACTACGTCATTTACAGGAATTATTGTTAAAGCCACTATACGTTTATGAGTTGTATTTTGTGATTTCAGGTCACAACTCGGTTACACCCGTAAACTCCTGTAACCACAAATAAACACCTCCGGGACGTATACAGAACGCACGACTCCTTGATTTGTTATTTCCTATATTGCGTGTTACTCGTGTGGAAATTAGCAAAGTTACAGATATTTAACAGAAATTAATGAATTGAACTTCACTTTTTCTGCATAACACTGCGATTTATTTTGGTCTTCTGTGCTTCAGGTCGATTTTAACTTCAATATAGTCAATACCTGTATTTTAATATGTGTTAAATACTTATAAATGTAGATGATGCAGAATAAAATAAACGTTACTTGTATCAATAAATATGGGTTTACATAATGGGTTTATCTCGCTCAAACAATATATATAACGAATAAATTAAGGTTTTATACACTTAACCCAATTACATAAATAAATGAAGTCATCGTATTAACTCAATTAACCAACCGGTCCAGAATAACACTGTGTACATGAAGTTACAGTTCAAATATTTCCGAGGACTGAAGGGCAAAAATCTTCGGATAATTTGAGGTTCGAAAATAAAAATGAAATCATTTTTATTTTACCCAGTCAACTTCAGGGCGCCTTGTTCTAGTGGTAACGAATCCGCCTGAGTATTCGAAAATTGTGGGTTCAATCACCGTTTTTGAGGGGAAAAGATTTTCTGTGGCCTTCTCATGCGCAGATAAAAATGGTCCAACCCAGGATATCGAAAGGGTTTGGATAAGTTGTAGGAATTCGTTTCCAAATCGACGTAAAATAATAAATTTTAAACACAAATAATTCCGCACAGAGACTGGTTTATCTTCGTTATCATCATTATTATTTTATCATCATTACTTCATCATCATTATTTCCTATCTCGAATAATCGATATTTCATTGTATGCTACGTTCACAGGCTTGATGCATACACGTCCCTGATACCCATGGAGGTGATTTTACGCCTCAACAACCAGGCCCAGTTGATATTGGAAATATTCCTCAGTGCGATTTTTATCATTATTGGCGTAAAAATAGATTCACTGATGTGTAAAGATATGGCTGTTATTGTAGAAATATAGCATATTTATCGGATCCAAGTGCAATTTATACAGTGTTTTATTCGTCAGCATAGTTGTTACAGAGTTTTAATCATTATTTTAATCGTGATTCCATATGTGTATAAGTAATGGAAATTGTTTTAAGTTATTGTGAAGTTTTCAATGCAAACGAGAAATATAAAATTAATCCTCTTTATCAAACCACATGCATGTTCGACCGGTCTGCCATTACTAATTTTAGACTTGTAAAAGAGAATTAGGATTGACGTGTGTGCTACTAAAGTAAGGTCATGCATGATCACCTTGAAGCTCTCATGAATTGGGTCAAGGTTATGACCTTCACTCCGATACCGCATAAAAAAAAAAATAAAAAAAAAATTATCATATGACATTGTGCTCAAACAGCTGTTTCCGATGTCGTATACCCATCACATATGTTCTTATGATTAACACGTTACATATAACTTTTAGGCCGAATTACATCACTCCGCGTCACGCGCATGTATTCTATATGTATGCATAGTGTGTTGAACACGAACAGCTGAATTAAATGTGTTTGATTCATTGTTCATAGGATGTTGAAAATGTATGAGAAATACACACGTTACATCGTTATTTTCAGTTATTATTTGAAACTATTTTCTTGGTGTTAGATTACAAAAGTAATTCGTGCACAGTCCGCTCCTTCATTTGTTTGTTTTTATAATCGCGTTTTACTGTCACTATATGTCATATGATAAAAAGAATCTGACATAATTATTGTTTGTTTTAACATTTTTAAATATTATTAAAATGTTATTAAGCTCGCTAGAGGCTCGCTTAATAAAATTTTCATGAACTCGTTTAGTAAAATTTGATATGAAAAAGCAATTCATGTCAGATCCTATATATATATATAATATGTGGCACCTTATATATCATCTCTTCGATCTACATGGCGAACAAACAGACTGAAAATGCTGGGAG
>CM037785.1:32938641-32988641 GCA_021229015.1 Solen grandis | reverse complement strand
TTTGAACATGAAACATGATAATATTTAAGTACAAGTTATCTCTTCAACTGGTACAATGGTCAGATACACCATATTTCATTTTTATAATTTATTTAACCCTTTCCCTCATATAGACTCATTTTGACGCACTCACATAAAGCCTGATCTGCAGAAAACCACAGTTAAACCTTACCAAATTTAATTATAAAGTCCTCATTTCCAGACCACTGAGGAGCAGCGAACAGCATAAAACCTGATCAGCCTGCGAGTTACTCACAGGCTGATCTGGTTTTATGCTGTTCGCATAAGTCTTTTCATGGTGTCCTCTATGAGGGAAAGGGTTAAAAGTGACTATGATAATACCGTTGAAATTTTAGCTATATAATTATGTATCAAGGTTAATGGATGCCACTGAAAATAGGCAGTACGGTGGCACAACTACAGCAAGTTTTTATTATCATCTTATGTTGTATTATGGACTGGAGGCCTATATGTACAATAATGAAATTGTTAGTTCCATATATACAATGTTATAAACTCAACAACGTCAAACTGTGACACATATCTACACTTCAAGACAACTACAGCTGTAACCAATGGTGATTCCTACCCCCACCAAATTGCCATGCAAATGACCAATTACCCTAGACTGTCCAACAGGACAATATGAATCATATGCATCATACACTCTTACCCAACAATAAAATAGTAGGGGTCTTCCATTATGTAAGAGTTGATGTTCTTGTGGAACTGTATATCAGCTTTATAAAGAATGCTAACATTGGGGAAAGTAAAGGCCCGGTCAGACAGGCTTCCGCGAGTTGATCACGTGTAATTTTGCTATTAATTTTGCAATTTTTTTCTACACGCGGTGAAAATCAGCCAATTTGTCTCAAACGTGCTGGACACGCGAATGACAAGTGGACCACACGCGCGCGTGTGCTCCGTGTGTCCATCGCGTGTCTACCACGAGTCCTCCGTGTGTGAGCGCTTGTGATCAGAAAATGGGGTAACAAGTGATCACACGCAGCGCGTGTGTATCACTTGTGCTCCGCGTGTGAATCACGTGCCGATCACTTGTGCTCCGCTTGCCGCCCGCGTGTATAAAAGCCGCCGCGTCCGGTGTTCTCGATCAGTACTGATCCATATTCGGTAGAGTAAAGATGGCACCGAAAACAAAGTAGGGCAGCTCTACGCCCAAGAAAAAGAAGGGGCAAGCAAGGCCCAGGCCGAGGGCGAAGGTCTCGGAGCCTGAAACTGCTACCGAGGAGGTAGAGAGCAGCACCCCCGAGCCCCGCCAGGGCAGCAAGAACAGGCAGTCCAAGAAGGTGGGCATAAAGGTGACGGCTCTGGTACATGCTGCTGCTGCTCACTCTTCTTCTACCATCTAGGGCTTGCTGAACCTGAAGAAGCTGGTTCTGATGTTGCTGGAACAGCATAACCAAAGCATTACGATGTGCCGGATCCATGTTGCCTCTTCAACGTCTTGATCACAACTGATGAAAATGGCCAACACGCGATCTTTTTATAGCAGAAATAACTAGTGGTACAAACGAGATTGGGTCGTGGACGACACGCGAATCAGTCGTGGTTCAATCGCGATTCAACGCGAAAACACGCGAATGGCCCGCGGATGACTCGTGACACAATCCCTGAGAAAGCCTTATACACGCGGAGCACACGCTATCACAGGTGCTAGGAATGCTGTAGACACGCGGATCACAAGTGGATGACAAGTGCTACACACGCAATCACACGAAGAAATTTTGCGTATGCCCGCGAGTGACCACTTGTCGTCCACTTGTGATCCGCGAGTGTACCGCGTGTTATCGCGTTTGGTCCGGGTTTGTACCGCGTTTACACCACGTGTGCGACACGCGGTGGCCATTGCGCCTAATTTTTGAGCAGCTCAAAAATAAAATCGGGTTCCGAGCGCGTGTAAAATGTTTCGCGCGTGTGCGCACTTGTTATTCGCGAGTCATCCGCGTTTCATTCGCGTGTCATTCACTTGTGACCGCGTTTACTTCGCGTTTGACAGTTTTTCCTCGCGATACACTCGTGATCAACTCGCGGAAGCCTGTCTGACCGGCCCTTAATAGATTTTGTATTGCTGGTAGGTGTTAAATGCGGAATACCATCCTGCAAGAATGTCAACCAGATGACATTACAAAAGGACATAATAAGGTGTACAAAGTTGGGGAGAAGGGTTGCTAGTCTGATATTCAAAAGTCTTTCACTGTGGTTATCTAAATATACTCTTCATTATATATAAATGATGGAATTATTAGACCGTGTACTTCAAACAGAATACAAAATTTAGTAGTTTATCTATTACAAACAACATTTTCTTAGCCTAATGGCTATGCTGAAAGTTGCATTGAAATCACCTATAAAAAATGTAAAAGACATTAACACCAAAAGCTAAAACCATAAACCCTTTGAATTAGTATGTATCCAAAGGCATATTATTTCTGCAATGTTGTGGCAGTGAATCATGAATGATAAATTATCTACATTTCATAGCACTATGGTACTTAGTCAAAAAGTTTTAGTTCATGCAACCTGCTAGCCATTTTTGGCAGAAAAAAAAAGAGGACCATGACGGCCCTGAATCGCTCACCTGATTATAAATGAGCAACATATGTTGGATTTTTAATATGGACCCAATTTTTGACCCCACACGACCCAAACTTGTCCAAGATATTATGGAAACAGACAATCCAGCCAAGTTTCTTGAAGAAATGGCCAAAACTGTGGCCTTAAGATTGTTAACAAGGTTTTTCTAAGATTTGACCTCATGACCTTATTTTTGACCCCAGATGACCCAAATCTGAACTTGCCCAAGATTTTATTTAGAAAAACATTCTGACCAAGTTTCATTAAGACTGGGCCAAAAATGTGGCCTCTAGAGTGTTAACAAGGTATTTCTAAGATTTGACCTAATGACCTACTTTTTGACATTACATGACCCAAATTCGAACTTTTCCAAGTTTTATGGAAAACATTCTGACCATGTTTCATAAAGATTGGGCCAAAAATGTGGCCTCTAGAGGGATAACAAGGTTTTTATAAGATTTGACCTTGTGACCTACTTTTTAACCCCACATGACCTAATTTCGAACTTGTCCAAGATTTTTTACAGACATTCTGACCAAGTTTTATGAAGATTGGCCTAAACATATGGCCTCTAGAGTGTTAACAAGCCAAATTTTTATTAATTGTTGACGTCGCACGATGGACAACGATGCCGGGCAATCACAAAAGCTCACCTTGAGCACGTTGTGCTCAGGTGAGCTAAAAAACAACAAAAAACACATATCCAAGGGCACATAACTCTCACATCAATGTGACAAGTGCACTAAAGCAAGATCTGGTCTAATCCCCTCCACAAACTCTAAAAGCAGATTTTGCAACACCCCCTCCAGAAACTAGAGTGGCTCATATCTTACCTGTACAACTAAGATTTAAAAAGAGCACAAAATGCGGATGCCAAATTGCTGGCCATCAACGGTGACAATAACTAAACTTTTTTCTTTAGCCGAGAAAATGATGTAGATCTACCTAGGGTCAACAACTTGGCATGATTTGATTGCACATTATTAACTAAATGAAAATGCATACCTAATATGATTGCAATCTGTCTATGGCAGAAATTTACACATCAATCCTTGCATTTTAACAGACCACCCTATTAATTTTTTCAAACATATTCTGCCAGCTATAATTACAATAAATCTTCCCTTGTCATTAACACACAACTTGTTTAAAATTACAATTTGAGATTAATTCCCAAACTGCAGTATTGAAGAGCCATTTTGAGAGCTGTATACACATTTTGCACTGAAAGGTTTTAGACTTTCATCTAATGTTTGATAAATAGGACCACGAGGAGAGGGGAAATGAAGACAAATGTCTACAAATAAACATCATACACTTGAGGTCTCAGGTTGTTCCACCCCATAAACACAGTGGTTGACATTTTGATCTGTTAATCTTTATTACAGGGACACATTAGCTCTCCTCGGGCACCGGTAATGTCAATTTTTCTCTACAGCACCTGTGTGACATGTGCTATCAATAATATCTCCACTCTGCATAACTGTTCATAACTTATACACACTCATAGGACGTTTAGAAATTATATCACTATTAGCAAACTAGAGTTCTTATTTAAAGTAGTGAACACCCGCACTACCAACATGGTCACTAAAGTATGTAAAATTAAATTTTGTAAAGAGCACTGCTGAATTTCTGTCATTTAATAAATTAAAGCAGTAACTGACTTAATTTTGGTTCACACAAAACTATTTTGACCTATTAAAATTTAATTGAAGTGGCTAAATGTAACACCTGTACTGGCCAATATAAGTATATAGCGACAAAAAATAGTGGCAAATATAATCCTAAAGTAATAACAAGATTGTTTGCTGGAACATATGTGTCACCTGCTGAAGCATAAAAAGTGTGACGGACAGACAGACAATGGAAAAGTGATCCCTATGTGTCACCTCTGCCTACAGCAGGTGATACAAAAAGTACAGGCCAATATTATCAAGTACCAAGCTAAAGCTCAAACATGGCAATATTTTATTATCTTTTTTTTTTCTGCACACCTAATAAACTGGAATACGCACATTAATCATTATCAATCAAGAAACAGGACACATTTAACCATTTGCTGAACAGACTGGATATACAAGCCCACCACCTAAACCTAAAGTGTGTCTGACATCTCAGTCTATTTCTTATCATAATGCAGAGTCAGCAACTTTTCAATGTAGTAACTTGAATCACAAAACAATTTCTCAAAAATGCTTGAACAGATACAAGGCAAATAAATTAGAAAGAAAAGTGGCCCCTTATCTGTTAAATTAGTGACTGTACCTATAAGATGAGACCGGATACCCCACTACGGTATCCCACTGCATCACTACCGCTACTGTTGCAAACTATGAGATTACTTTCATTGGAAACAAAGCGCTGATCCTGCACCTAGCAACCTAACTTTGGTGTACCGCAATGGTACATCAGGATCTGGAATGATCTCTTATTGCCACCCATAAGGCAACACCTTATCTTAACAAGGAGTCAAAGGGTAACAGTAAACAGTTTAAAGGTTTAAGATAAATGACATTGCCAATTAGAGAGGATGTGTTATATAAATATGTTTAGGAATATTGAGTCAGACTTGATTACAGACAAATTTAGTTAAAAGCTGTCTTAAACATATCTTTTTCATCCATAATTTTGATATTAAACTGAACAAGAGGGCCAGGATGGCCCTGAATCGCTCACCTGATTATAAATGAGCAACATATGTTGAATTTTTCATATTGACCTACTTTTTGACCCCACATGACCCAAATTCAAATATGTCTAAGATTTTATGAAAACAAACTTTCTGACCAAGTTTCATAAAGATTTGGCCAAAAATGTGGCCTCTATAGTGTTAACAAGGTTTTTCTAAGATTTGACCGACCCCACATGACCCAATTTCGAACTTGTCCAATATTTTATGGAGAGAAACATTCTGACCTAGTTTCATGAAGATTGGGCCAAAAATGTGGCCTCTAAGTGTTAACAAGGTTTTTTAAGATTTGACCTCTGACCTACTTTTTGACCCCACATGACCCAATTTGAACTTGTCCAAGATTTTATGGAGACAAACATTCTGACCAAGTTTCATGAAGATTGGCCTAAAAATATGGCCTCTAGGGTGTTAACAAGCCAAATTGTTGACGACGGACGCTGGACGAATGGCCATCACAAAAGCTCACCCTTGAGCACGTTGTGCTCAGGTGAGCTAAAAATGCTGTGGTTATTTCTGTATCTGCATGATTATGTTGTAGTATGCCATGGTTGGGCTTTTACACAATGGTGATTAAAATACTTGTACTGTCTCGTTAAAGTACATGTACTTGATAAGTAATCTTTCACAATTTAAGTTCATAATATCAAATCAATTTCTGGCATCAGACTCATTTTCAAAGGTTCAAGGCTATTGAGCTATTATTTAAGTGTGACCTTTTTTTTTTTTTTTTACATCTTATACAAATCCCATTCATAGTTCCTGGGTTGGACCAGTACTTTGCATCAGGTATGTTTTTAAAAATTCAAGACCCATGTGGGGATCAAACTCCCGACTTTCAGATTTGTAGATAATGAACAATACCACTTGACCATGACACCCTCATACATATAATTAACCCTCAGCCTCATGTACACTCATTTTGACACATTGGCAAATAGAACAGACCTAGATCAAGGTCTTCCCTGTTTGTTCATACAATACTGTAGCTGTCTGAATGTCAAAGAAAAAATCCAATGTTTCATAAAACAAGAGTATTCTCTGGAACACGCATGTCACCTGCTGAAGTGTGATGGAAAAAGTGTGACAGACAGAAGGATGGATGTGCAGACAGACGATGGAAAAGTGATCCCTATGTGTCACCTCTGCATACAGCAGGTGACACAAAAACCGTTTAAAGATCTGTAAATTAATATTAATCAGATCATCAATAACGACATGAATATCCATGAGGTAAAGGTTTTAAACTAACAAATTATTTTTCAGGATTATCCAGCATTAAACTAGAAACCCTCTGCTTGTAGTCTAGCCTAGATATGTTTTAGAATGATTTAAAACTCATGCTTCAAAATAAATGTTGTTAGATCTTATTAAAAACTTATGTGAAAGTTTAGCTGCTGGTCCACAATTATAAAACATGCACTCACTTTATCTATTAAATCTATTTGGGGAAAATACTTAACAATGTAGTTTCTGTAAAACTTAATAGCATTTTAAAGAGAAGAAATGGTCTCAAGATAATTTTGCGAATATCCCCTGCTAATCATTTACTTGATCATAAACAACCTGGAATCTTGCAGACAGCAAACTGACACAAGGTCAATCTAACCTTAGTTAATCAAGAAGTTACATGTAGAGCTGAGACCATGATAAATTAAAATGCTTTAATTACATATTAATGACACTATCCTATCATGTTTTCAAAATGTACATGCTTGGATCCAAAAACCAGGCCTTGTTTTTTGTTTTTTTTCTTTATCAGGGATATTCTAATTCAGTTATTTCGGAATTTTATAGAGAAAATCATGTGATGGATAAAAACAAACATAGTGGTTTTTCCAAGTTGAATATAGGTACAAACACATTTTTACTGTAAGAAATGAATAAAGATCTACGATGAATAAGATTAGAATGCTATAATGTGCAGTAAGCTTCTCCGCAACATTGCAAGATCACTTATATGGAAACACCCATTTATGTGAGTTACGGATTTTCTCTTTTACAAGTACCAAAGACATAAACCATCAGATTTGCAACTCAAATATGTGTGTGATGGAAATCTCGTATACACTTGGCATGACGCGATATTGTGAGAAAAAGCCAACATGCTTGTACTTTTGAATAAGAGAAGTAACCACTGCATGGATGCATCAATATATTCCCTTCAGACATTTTAAATTCTATTTATCGTTGTTTTGCTATCGCTTTACACTGAACTCTTGTTCTGGTGCACACCTCTGAGATTTTGCACCGAGAATATACGATATTTCGACGAGAGCCTTATTTCCTGGTTTAGGTCTTTGCTTATTCACTTTAATTGGTTATTACTTTAACCTTTAACCTTAAAGGAGACTAACATTATTAATTTTACAATAATTGGACAAAAAGTGATGGTGTATTTGAAAATCCCTGGCAATGATGGTGCAGATTTGGGAGGATTAAACCAGAGTACTCAGGGAAAATGGACTACCAATTATTCTTCTCATACAACATGGCAGTTTCTTATTCAGTCATTTTTGTAGCCAATATTCCGCTATATACCCAATAATAGAAAGTACATATTTTCCCAAAATTCCCAATGAATTAAGATTCAATTTGGCAAAAAGGGCCTTTTCCACACTGGTAGCTATTGAAAACTAATCAATATATCCCTTGCATTCATTCCCTAGATTTGCTGTAATTTCTTTACTTTTTTTTTTCCAAATTATAACAAATTGCATATAAATTTCCAAATAAATGGGTATGGGACATGATCTTCCCAAAACAGTGAAAAAATCCCTTCATCGGACAGACCTGAACTAGAAACTAGAACTAGAAGTGCATGGGTGAAAAGCCAATGCATTTATCATTGTATACCATCTGGCTACCCAACCTCTCTGATATTTGAACCACTGAAGAAAGCTTTTAGGATGACACAAAATGAAGGTATAATAGTCTATAAGTAGAAAGACATTCCCTAAAGAACACTATCCACCACCAAATAACACAGATGTTCCTAAATTTATGTCCCAGTATATCAAGTGACAGGCATATAAAAAGAGAAAATATCTTTATTTGCAATGACAAGTCTTCTACCATTGCCCCAAATATTTATGGTTTACATATAACTTTATGTTAATGCATTTTTTTTTCAGTAGGTTTGACCCATTTATTCAGATAACTGTCAGATTGCATGACATACATCTGTACTGTGAAGTTGTAAATGTAAAGGAAGCTAGACCAAGTGTTGTAACACAAGTCTGAAGGATGCAGCAATGTATCAGTTAGATGGATTTTCAGCAGGACATCAGAGTGGTGCCGTGAAACTGAATCTTGATGTATGCAAACTTTCGGGCTAGGGTACAATGACATTAAGGTAATGTGTTACTAATACAGGTTATTAAAAGCCAAGTGTTTTCTTCCTCTGACTGACAGGTACATGAAAATAGTTGTTGAGTCAGATGCCGTGTTGGTAAGCTTGGTTGTCATGGTGTCAGAGAAAGTGGTTAGCATAGTTGTCATGGTGTTGGGAATAATGGTTAGCGCGTTTGTCATGGTGTTTGAGATGGTGGTTAGCACCTTTGTTATGGTTGTTAACCTGACTTTCTTAACATGAGATATGCGTGTAGCTGGGTTTTCATGTTGGATACGGTGTTTAGCATGGTTGTCATGGTGTTGGAAATGGTGGTCAAATGACATCGCAAATCAAATTAATGTTCTGAGCCAAACGTTCATTTTCCCAGCACTTTGTCCATATCAGTGTAACAATCTCCTGACAAACAATTTTACAACAGTCGTTAGATCATATAATCAACAACCATGAAAATCCACTTCATTTAGAAAATGATAACTATCTACCATCAACCCAGGTTCTAAATCAAATCTACCTTAATATTCACAATACATATAGAGCCAGACATTGCTGAAAGTTACTTCACAAAGATATGCTTTCATTTTAACTCTGTCACATCCTATAAATTATTTCGCTTTTCAAATAGGCAGAAAAAAATGAGATGTTACTACCATTGATAAATGACCTCCACGTATGTTATGTAAACATAGTTCTGTCAATTACAGGATGAACTTGAACCATCCTGTCATCAAACTTCACACACAATTTCTCTCCAACATCTGCTTTGAGATGTTCAGGTGCATCTTCTGCCTTGTTGACTTTATCAATATAAATCAAGCATGCCTTTTTTTGTTTATTTTTTGTATAAGAGAAGGCCATGATTCTCTCATTAATGTCTTATTGTATTAGAGACTGGAAACAAAAACATACTGGAGGGAGAATGCCTGTGTTGTCTCTAAAATCCTCCAAAATATACCAAATTGATAGTAAGAAATATTTATTCAGAAACAGGAAAGCTGCACATTTTGAATTCCTAGCTGGCTTTCAAAGATAATCTTTAACATGTGGTTTTTAGACGGCGATAAGCCGTCTTATGCTGAAATCGAAATCAGGCCTTGCTAATTTGCATATTTTCCACAACATTTTTAACTGTACCTCTCCGCGCTTAGTGCGGATCTATGCAATGCGATTCTGCACTAACGAATACGAGTGGAATATGTTACACAGGCGTTTAAATCATAACCGTAACCGCTTTTAGTGTGTTACTGTTTGTTAACATGTTTTCTTTTGCCATTATTTTTCACTGGAAGCATCAATTTTAAGCGTGAAAAAAATATCCGTGACATTTCTTAACCAGAACAGCAACTCATCTTACGTACATGGAGATCTACTCCTGTAAAAAGAAAAAGTAGTGCTCCGTATGTATGTAATTGACCTAAAGTAGTCCACAGAATATTTTGCACGATGGCGAGTAAGGTTCCTCCCATGGCATTTCTTAACTTTGAAATAGATAGGCAAACATTCTAGTATCTTAAATAATCAAATACCTGGTCAATTTCTACATATACAAAACAACAGATAGAATTCGCTAGCACTAGAGAAAGAGAATGACCTACTTAGGTATGCAGCTCTTTATGAATGAAAGGTTCATGACCTTTACTCTGGATTATTATGTTACAAACAGAACTTCTGTAGCAACAGCGGATGGAGTTTTTGTCGTCATGTGACTGCTTCAATAATTTCAGAAACTCTGGGTTTAGAATGTTAATCCCGTCGCCGTCTCTCAGCGCATTGTGCGCTTTGATTTTCTCTGACAGTGTAAAAAGTTAAGAGCTTTTTTTTTTATTATTCATACCTTACGCAACAAACATTTGAAAATCCATTATAAACAGAGACTAAGTATTATATATATTATTTTTTAATGAAAGACCTGCTTCTTACAAGTATTTATCTGAACTAAAATTGAAATAAACAAAACCAGCAGTAAACAGGTCACTATAATTTTTTTTTTTTTTGTATTTTGGGAATGAAATTGGGAATTTTCACATTGCCTTTGGTAATATTGTGATTTTTAAAAAAAAACAAAAAACATTGTATGTACTCAATACTAGGGAACATAACCCAATAATTGCTGTAAAAATTGTGCAAAAAAGCCCTTGAAAGTTAACAGATACACTAGAACATTCTACATCAACTATTTTTGTATCCTGACTGTCACCAACAATTTTATATATGTTTCACCTCAGAAAATGTCAGACAAAAAGTGTCCCAACACCTGTCTTCTACCATTTGCATCTCATTTTTCTCATCTCAGATTTTTCTGTTTTCATATTTTTGTTAATGAGACAAGCTTAATTAAAGACCAATCTGCATGCATTACGTCCAAACTCCCTATAAATCCATTTCTGACACTTCCATTTCAACTGCCTCCATTCCAAGTTGTTAACATTCTCCTAATGTTTTGTTCCTACTTAGTTGAAAAAAAAACTCCACAAGAACTAACGTCTCTGCTTGTTTTTAAAAGTATCTCTGTGACTATCTACATAGTTTTCTATAATACAAAATGACACTGAAAAGAGGCATGTGTTCTACTGCGCAATAGAAAATCTCATTGTGTCTAAGCTTGATTAATATCATGCCAGTTATCATTTCAAAAGACCTGTATCAAAGATAGTGCTTTATTTTTTTCCCCAATGTGCTTAATGCCATCAAGAAAATTGTCCTAAAAATGGCAAACATTCATTTTGGGACTTGGTACTAAATTAAAGGCCAATTATATTTCATATTGATTCAATTTTCATGAAAAAGAAAGTATAAAATAACATTAACATTTTGTAGACTAACACAAATGGAATAATGAAAATTAAAATTTTTTAAAACTAATTAAAATTCAAATATCACGCAATTTAGTATTTTGGATGGATGTCAAAATACTTGCAGTATTCCCAAAGACAGTCTGTAATTGGGAATAATTTGAATTTGAGAAACCCTCATCAAATCAAAATTTGTTTATCTCCTACGTCATCAAATTATGCACTCTTGATTCGCTCACGGAGACATACGGAATGTCTATGGAAAATTGACGAAGATATACAGATTATGCAAATTAGTTATTTTGTAAGCAATTGAATGGTCTTTATTAACCCTTTCCCTCATAGAGGAGACCATGAAAAGACCTATGCGAACAGCATAAAACCAGATCAGCCTGCGAGTTACTCGCAGGCTGATCAGGTTTTGTGCTGTTCGCTGCTCCTCAGTGGTCTGGAAATGAGGATTTTGTAATTAAATTTGGTAAGGTTTAACTGTGGTTTTCGCATAGGTCTTTTCATGGTTTCCTCTATGAGGGAAAGGGTTAACTCTGAAATATTTACTAACACAGTCCCTAATGCCATAAGTATTCAGACATATTTACAACTTATTTGAAGGTCAATAAATCAAGAATTAAAACTAATACTTACTCAACCCTGAGAGCTCTAGATCTCTTAACACAGGCACAAACTCAAGTAGGATGGTTGTACATCATAGCAATCATCATAAAAAAATTTAATAACCTGTTTTATGGGTTGTATCATGAACAAATATAATCAAACTTTTGTTGGTGAGGAACCAGTTAGGACTTGGGAGGCATGTGGATAGTTTAAATTTCAGGTCTTTTAAATTAATAATTTAACCCTTTACCTCATGAATATTCATGAACGAATTAATGAATGTTTTGACGAATATTAATTTATTGATATGAAACAAAGGATTTTTCTTTGATGTCAATCTCAGTTACAATATTGTATGAGCAAACAGAGGAGACCCTGGTCAGACAGCTCTTGGAATGAACTCTTTGATTGTTGGGTTTAACATTTCAGTCATTAGTTTTGGAGATTATATGTCTACATGAAAAAGATTTAGTGGTGCCACACTGCAGTATCATGCCATAGATATGCAGCATGATACCATACCCAGTTACATTATCCTGACGTTGTTTCAACCTGTCCTAGAACTACCCTTATATGCTGAGTACCAAGTAAGGGAGCCAGTACCATGTTTTCACTGCTTTGGTATGTCACAGCTGGAGATCGAACAAATGACCTCCGGCTCCCCAGGCAGATTCTATAACCACTCTGCCCCCTGGGACAGTGGCAAAGAATGAACTGTCTGTCTAGGTCTGCACTATATGTGATAAAAAGGGATGACAAATATTTCCTTAGAATGAACTGTTATCAACCTTACCCTGAGATAAATCCAGGGTCAACATGCCTGATTGCTCAGTTACATGATATACAAGCACTCTTAAGACACAAATGACATTAAAATCTGACACATTAAAGTGATAATCCAAATATACTTCATGACATTTTTCATTTCTTAGACACTCATTGAGACAGTCTGTTGAGCAAATATATCAGTCATTTGTGGACTGTTTCTACGCAAGACAAATTCAGTGCAACAAGTCCTGAGTGGCGGACAAACTTTATAACAACTCTCAGTGGACAAGTGGTAAGAATATTCCTATCCTTGTAGACCATTTCACCTGAGGATCGGCAATACCCAGTACAATTTGCTGATTTAAATTGACCAATCAGTGACTGGGGAAAAATCTCAAGTGTATGTTTATTTCTAATTGAATGATGTGTGAAATTATACACCAGCATGTAGACTAGGTGTTAGGGATTAGTGCTCATTGATTTACCGTATACACGGTCAGATTAGGCGCAGCTACGTATAAGGCGCATCCTAACTTTCAGGGCAACTTATTTGAAAAAAAAAATCACTTATCGTATCGTATGCGGCGAAATCTTGTTTTGAAATTTGCGCCGTCGTACATTTTGACAGACCAAAAGCTATCCGTACGTCACCGGGCTAATCATACGGTGAACCGTTTTATTTACACATGGCATAAGATTACCGTTAGACCGTTACATTAACGACGGGTAGGATAAAGGTGACACATTTTCATAACATGACATTACTCAACCGTGTCCCCGCATTCTAACACTGGGGACAAAAACCTTTCCCTCATGTCCCAAAATTCCAATTTTTAGTTTCAATTTTACATGAAATTACCTGTAGAATAACTAAATATTAGAACAAAAGCAATAATCTGGTATTGTTTATCATGGTTTCGTATAGACTTTGTGTCATATTATCGTATTCATTAGCTTTCAGTATATCCATTTTCTGAGATCGTATACCGGTAATTTTCACTTCTCGGTGATTGAAAAAAGAAACCTGAAAAGCTGTATATCATCATATAAGGCGCACCCCCTCTATAAACTTGAAATTTCTGAAAAAAAGTGCGCCTAATCTGCCGGTGTATACGGTATGTGTATTTAGGTCTCATTTTGGAGTGAAATGGTCTAAAGGGGAGTTAACCCTTTCTCTCATAGAGGAAACCATGAAAAGACCTATGCGAACAGCATAAAACCAAATCAGCCTGCGAGTAACTGTTCGCTGCTCCTCAGTGGTCTGGAAATGAGGATTTTGTAATTAAATTTGGTGAGGTCAAAATGAGTCTATATGAGGGAAAGGGTTAAGGGGTTCTCTCCACCCAATGTCAAACATTATGGCATTATGTAGTGGTATACTCCAATGCCTAGAACTCAAGAGTAAAGGGTAGCTCCAAGACAGGTTGATTATCCAAGAGGTATCATGCCAAATATCTTCTGCATTATATCACAGTTAAATAACACATCATATCAATTAGCCATTACAGACTACAAAAATAACCAAACTAGATGTTTTAATCATAGTCCTGATGTTGGAATGTTTCAACATGTCAAAAATTAAGGAAGCTCATTTTGTTATCTATGCAGTGAAGTTAATTAACCCATAAAATGACTTAATTACCACTGTCAGTTTAATTTAGTAGTTAAATAGTTTGCCAGCAGTTCAACAGAAGCTGAACATATTTCTGTATGCTTGATCTGCAACAATTAATACAATTCTAATGAAAACTTCAGGCCATGTCATATTCTAACCCATATTTACATACCCAAACTTACGTAAGCACAGGATATTAATGAAATAATAACTAAACTAAATGAGAAATTTTGCATATCAGAAATTTCTGGAAAATTCTCTATTTCAAAATAATATTGAACCATTGTAAACTCAGACATTGAAAGATTGTGAACTAAACAACCTATCTAGTATTTCTTGAAATATTAATATTACAACAGCAACAGGGAGTGTTGTGTCCAAACTGCAGAATCCAGAGCTTGATGTCTCAAGTTTAAATCCCACAAACAAGATTCCGATCTTATCTTCCATAATACAAACCACTGAAAATGTGTACATCATAAGACTTTGTTCCAAACTGCTTGTGGAAGAAGTCTAAACAGATGGTAACATGAAATCTATCAAAATTAGCTATGCACTGTAAAAGTCTTTACCAAAGTAAAACAAGAGGGCCAAGATGGCCCTTGGTCGCTCACCTGAGAAAGATGATTGCTTAAGAAATAAAGATGCTTGAGTGTAAAAGTGAAATCTGGCTTTTTTTTATTCGTGAAATGGGCATAACTCCTAAATTTACAAGTCAATATCAGTTATAATTGAACCCGATTGTGAGATTATGGGCATAAACATTGTCTTAAAGTTTAAAAATGATTGTTAAAAAAATGAAGTTGGTAGAGAATAAACAAAGTGAAATCTTGCATTTTTTGTATTAAAAGGGGTATAACTCCTGACCTAAATGACCCATCTCAGCCACAATTGAACTCAATCGAGACCTTATGGTCATAAACATTGTAATAAAGTTTGAAGGTGATTGCTCAAAAGATGAAGATGCTAGAGTGTAAACAAGTGAATCTGGCATTTTTTTAATATTAAAAGGGGCATAACTCCTGACCTAATCAACTGATCTCAGTCATAATCAAACTCAATCGAGACCTTATGGTTATATGCATTGCCGTAAAGTTTGAAGAGGATTGCTCAAAAGATGAAGATGCTAGAGTGTAAACAACTTGAAAGGCATTTTTTAATATTAAAAGGGGCATAACCCCCAATGTTCCGATATCAGCCATAATCAAACTTGGCCGAATTTTATGGTCATAAACATTGTTTTAAAGTTTTAAGATAATTGCTCATGAAATGAAGATGCTAGCATGCAAACAATGTGAAATCTGGCTTTTTTTAATTTTAAAAGGGGCATAACTCCTGACCTAATGTTCCGATATCAGCCATAATCGAACTTGGCCGAGATTTTATGGTCATAAACATTGTTTTAAAGTTTGAAGATAATTGCTCATAAAATGAAGATGCTAGAGTGCAAACGAACAAATTGTGGACGACGGACGACGGACGGACGGACGGACGATGGACGACGGACATTCATCGATCCTAAAAGCTCATCCTGAGCACACGTGCTCAGGTGAGCTAAAAATAAAGAAACAAATCTTACCAAAAATAAGCAATTTGTTTCCTAAAGCTTTTGCAAATATATACAGTGCTTGGACACAATCTAACCAACTTCAAATACTATCTAAAAAAAAGATTATAAGAGAGGCCATCTCCAAGAAAATGAAAGTGAAACATATATTAGTGTTAAGCCACTCGAAACTAACAAGAGAATGTCTGCCATTAACCCTTTCCCTCATATATACTCCTTTTGACGCCCTCTATAGGTATCACATAAAGCCTGATCTGCAGAAAACCACAGTTAAACCTTACCAAATTTAATTACAAAATCCTCATTTCCAGACCACTGAGGAGCAGCGAACAGCATAAAACCTGATCAGCCTGCGAGTTACTCGCAGGCTGATCTGGTTTTATGCTGTTCGCATATGTCTTTTCATGGTATCCGGCCTCTATGGGGAAAGGGTTAACTGATGATCACCCATGCTCATCTGACTTCCTAGATTTTATCATCTTGTGGCTGTCAGGAGAGACGGACATTACAGCTGCATTTCAACCTTTTACTTAAGCAAGAATTTTCATGGAAACTGATCTATGCAGCAGTGTATAATCTGATCAACCTGCAAGAAGAGCTTAGAGTCATCATCATCCATTTTACGGGTTTCTTCACGTATTCTGGGTTGCATGCTTGTCTTTGGTTAACTTCTATCTCAACCTGTCCCGTGCATGTTTATACTTATATACTTATGTCCCTTTTGACAGTTCCTTGAATGGTCCAGTACTTTAAGGTCATTCTATTAAGATTCTTGCCAACAGTGTGGATCAAACCCTCAACCCTTGGATAGGCAGTCATTTGTTTTACCACTGGACCATGGTATCTTACAGGCTGATCAGGTTTTATATCTGTGAAGAGAACAATGAATCCTGCTATCCTTCAAATCGGGCTGTTTTATGTTGTTAATAGCATACCTGAGATGTAAAAATTGTGAACACACTCCTACAGCTTGACAAACAGAGCAGACCCAGATAATCTTCCAGAGGCAGTCTGATTAAGGATCTCTTCAGTTTTTACACTATTGTATCTTAGATCTGACAAAATCTGCATGGCAAAGAAAAATCAATTTGTTTCATATATCATTTTAAGTTTAGTAGATTAATATTTCTCATATATTCATGTTTTAAATGATTATTCATGAGGTAAAGGGGCTGCAAATGAAAACTGCAAAAGGTTTTAGTGCTGTTTGTTTGTTGGGTTTAACGTCCCAAGTCACACGTAGATTATATATTACATAGGAACTTAACACATTATTTCAGTAAATGGAAGGAGAATCAGCATATCAGCAATTGTTTAACACCTTGAGTCATCCCAAAACAATAAAATATAGAAAATTAAGTGATTGTGACATCGTAAACAATTTAACAATAGTAATAAATATTATCTCTCAATTTAACATCTCTCAATTTAACAATTTTTTTTCATGGGTTATTTTTTTTTTTTTACTTTGTGGTTAAATGCAAATAGGACATGTTTTTCACCATAGATCAAAACTAATGAGAATAAAAAACAATAAAACATTCTCTTTGTCTAACTTTTAAGGCTAATTTGCCATGCTGTTTTAATTTCATCAATCTTTTCCTTTCTTTTGTGCTTATGACAGTTTGATTAAAGGCAACAAATAAACTGTATAATGAATTAGTGAAGAAGTGAAAAAGTATGTCTTTTATGCATTTTTATTTGTGCAAAATATGAAAAAAAAATGAAAAAAAACATATATTTTTTGGGTCCTTAAAAGTTTACTTTCAAAGGGGAAAATCAATCCCAATAAAATAAATTAACGATTTTTTGTTATGAATTTTGCAACTAAGAAGACCATTCATTATTTGTATGTAAGAAAAAGAAGCATGATGTCCTACATTCACTTACATTAACCCTTTCCCTCATATAGACTCATTTGACGCACTCAGTAGGTACCACATAAAGCCTGATCTGCAGAAAGCCAAACTCAAACCTTACCAAATTTAATTGTAAAATCCTCATTTCCAGACCACTGAGGGGCAGCGAACAGCATAAAACCTGATCAGCCTGCGAGTTACTCACAGGCTGATCTGGTTTTATGCTGTCGCATAGGTCTTTTCATGGAGTCCTCTATGAGGCAAAGGGTTAACTATATATATATGTATCCAAAATTCATTTGAACAATAAATAGCAATTAATTAATTAATCAAACATTTCTTTTATTCCAATTAGATCACAAATTGTACAACAATACTACTTCCTCTCACTCGTCACTAGGCTGGGCCAGTACATCTTGCTCCAAGTCAGGATTAAACCCCAAACTTTCCATTGCTACCCTGAATTTAAATGCATGGACCATCATTTATCCTAGCAGGAACCAATATTTCAACAGCAATTTCTGAGAATCTTATTCTACAGTATGGAAAAAAAACTTCATTGTTAACACTGGCAGCTTTCCCTGGACTGTGAGTATATCTAACCTTCATCATGCTAAATTACTTAATTAGACTTGTCCTTTCTTTACTTTGGACTGTACCATAAGTTGTTCATGGGGGTGCTTGCAGAAAATTTAATGACTGAATAGCAAACAATGCAAGCCTTGATCAAGACCACACAACTGTAAGGATGTGCAGGCTGATCTTGGTCTGCACTGGTCACAAAGGCAGTCACAGTTGTCAGCAGTATTGTATAGTTAATATATTGCTCCTAGCTGCTTGTTTGTAAACAATTAAAACTTTTCTGTGTAACCCTCAGCTGTTGATGAATCTTACAGACTCTTCAAGCTAGTGAAAAGTTGGAATGTTAGTGTGCTGGTGTTCTATACAGAACAATATATCATTTTACAAAATGTTTTATTTGATTGATTATTCAATTACATACAAGTCTTTGTATTTTTGTAATTGCTTAATTTGAAATAACCTTAACATAAACCAGGAAAATTTTAATCTGCCATTTAATCCAGAACCTTCATTTGACAAGTAACTGGTGATGCAACCAACACATGAGTCCCCTACTGGTGAGGTGCATATTTTTTCTGTTACCATAGCAACCAGAAATTTGGTCCAAGAAAAAAACAAACAAAGTGACATGTAGAATCTCCATACTGCCATCTATTCATATATCAAGTTTTATAATATTACCTTAAAAAGTTTTTAAGTTATCGCAGGATCCAGATTTCTGGACAGACAGACAGACAAACAGACGGAGGGCACACCTATAGTCCCCTCTGGTGTAAACACCAGTAGGGGACTAATAAGTAAAGCAGTGCATCAGGAGACTTGGTCTACAGTATCTGTTATTTAGACACTCTGACTGTGTAACAGTGTGCAGATTTAAAATAGAACCTGTATATGGCAACACAAATCTTAAAATTGTTTACAGATGATATTTTTATTTGTCTTCAATACTTTTCATGTAAATCATGTAAACAGCTGACAAAAAAAGTCACATTCACTGACTTAATGTGTGATCTCCTGCTTTATAGAAACCTAATGTTTACATCTTATCTGTGTCACATGTATTTTTTAGTTCATATTTCAGAGTGTTTTGCCTCATTTTGTTTGTGATTTAAGTCCCTGACAACTTTAAAAGATAGAAATAGTAGCAAATACACTTCTAAAAAAATCACACGTGAACCTGCATACAACGCCCAAACAAAAACATGTAAATCATTGTAAACAGTTGACAAAAAAGGTCACATCCATTGACTTCTTGTGTGCATCTACTGGAACACCATTAAGGCTGGGAGACAAATTGTTGCAGCAGTATCAGTCACATCTAGCGTTCGACCATGAGACACACCGTGACAGCATGCCCTCGGCTTAGTACACTTCTCTATAATGAACTGATCATATTATACCATTTTAAACCAATATAAAACTCCATCAGACTAAAATTTTATTGAGGCAAGTTGCTCAGACAAATATTTTCAATGAGTTTCAATGTACTTTACACAGGATTTGCATGCAACCGGATGTTGCAAAAATAAGAGGCAGAGGAAGGTATCCTTCAAAGGTGCCTTATGCAGTAACATAGTAAACAAATAATCGGAATAGAAATTACTTATTTGCTCATTAAATGTAGAAATACAAAATGGCTGTTTTTTGTCATTTCTGATTGGGGTTTATATGCCAGTTGAATGCATGGATTATCTGCTAAATCTTGCAGATAGATATTAGTTTCAAATTGAAGATAAATATGGTCTACATCAGATGCCATCTTGAAGACACTTTCTTTGTTATATTAAAAGAGTAAAATAGTTACATAGAGTATGTAGAAAATGAGAATATATGATGCTGCAACACTTTGTGTGATCAACTTGCTCCAGATCTTAATGTTTTTCAGCAGGGTTACTCTATCTGCATTGAAATCTATACACAAATTCAAACCAATGACACTTTCCTAGAATTTAACAAAAAATTTCCACCAAATATCCATGACATGCTGCCACACATAAGAAATAAGGTACACCAATCCATGCCAATATAAATACAGAAATACAGTCTCCCATTTTCTGATGTTCTTACAAAATTTTGCAAGCTTAGTATGTTTCTGACCATCTAATGAGTTGAAAATGAGTTGCCATTGTAATGTCTTATTGCATTTTACATTCCACTATGCGCAAGCAAAATTGTGATTTGACCCTTATTAAAAATCCCATGCCCAGTGTGTCGGCACTGACATCCTAATCCTAAAAGAAGTGATGTATATGAAACTGTGTAAAAATATTCAGCCTGTTTATTTCTACATATTCAGCCTGTACATTTCTCAAAGCTTATTTGTAGATTTTTTGTTTAAAAAAAAAAAAATGGGACACAGTACAATGGGACAATGCACATGAAATCTACATTATATATAGCTCCAACACACGGATATAATTATAAAATGTCCTTCTGCAGGTTTTGGTTTATGTATGAGATGGGAATTTCTGATAAAAACTGATCAAGTATGAGAAAGGCAAGAGTAATTGTGTAACTGTGCCAGGAGTGTTAATATCATGCAAGTTGCATAATAATCATATCAAGAGAAAATAATCCAAGAACTAAATCCCTCCAGGTAACACAGCTTCTCATATTCCTCCTCCATCTCCCATACAATTTAAGATTGATCATATACAAAATATGAGACAATATTAAGTAATGAATTCTGTCATCACATTTTAAAACATGTCTTTTCTTTTTTTTCCTTTTTTTGTTAAGAAATGAGTTATTCTAGATTTATACTCATGTCATAAATAAAATTGCACAAAATATATACCATTTCTTTAAAAGTTAATGTAAATCACAAAATACGAGCATATGATACACATATGTTTTGCATATAAATCATATAAAATTCAAACTGCTGGCAATAATAAATCTTAAGCTTGGGACAAAGGTGATGAAGATAAACAATAAATCAATTCAAAAGAGAAATGATATAATTATCTTCTTAGAATGGAATGCAATACTTTCTCAAGCAGATTTATGAAATGACACTACCCTTGGAATAAAACTACCATATCCCTCATGATTCTTTAAAAGAATTCTCAAACTCAATATCCTTCAACGACTTTTTTTCCAGAGATAAAAGATCACAGGCACATGTCTAACAGATTTTTCACCTCTACCCAATTTCTGCAGATGTCACTATCTTGTACATCAGTCTAATGTCAAGTTGACTGCGGTACCAGTGTGTGACCAACATTATATAACCCCTGCAGCATGACAACAGCTGTAGAGGCACTTGAGACCCTGGCTATCAATTAAATATTGATTACTGGTGTAGTTAATAATCCATATCATCTAAATATTTTTTTCCCTTTTTCTCTCTTGAAAAAATAAAAACAGACTTTGCTAATTATGCATCTCCATCACTACAATTTCCAATTTTATTTGTTGTCTCTAAAATTAGTAATAAAATAACATTTCCTCCTATTTCTTATATCCCTGCAAAACACACAATATTGAAACTGTTTCTGTTTTCCTTTTCAACTGTCACCCCCTACAGAACCTACAGAATTTTCAATATTGCAATAACATGAAAGTGATCTAAAAAAAACTTCTGGACAAAAAAATGCTGGTGTTAATATACCATCTGTTGTAGAGATGTTTTTCATGCCACCCTGGGAGCAGGTTGCCACAGTTACAAGGCAGCAGAGCCATCAGTACCTGGTCTGACCATATGACTATGTGACACCATCATCCATCAGCCTTATGTCACTGTACATCACTACATTAGCCACTGCTAATTATGGTCTCATTTATATCCTTTTTTGATGCCTATTAATGTCCCCCCCCCTCCCGCCATCAGAACAGCATCCTACTTTCCCATATAGTACAATCAAGTGAGATGCCAACATATGTATGTGTCAAATAAATGAATATTACAGATATATTTCAAAGATGATAATTGACTATGAATTTGATTTTTTAACTTCATGAGCATAATTATTACGTCTATCAACGCATGGTCACCCAATGCATACATCACTGAAAGAAATGAAAAAATAGGTGGCTTCCACATCACAAGCATGCACTTCACAGGTTCACTTATGAATTCGCTACAATTTTCTTATGCAAGGTGAGTTCATTTTTCAGGAAAAAGACCTGACTTACATTAACAAGGGAGAGTAATTTTTTTTTTGCATTTCTACTGATAATCTGTAGAAGAGGAGTTGCTTTAAAGCACGTTTGACACACTGTCAAAAGGACTACCTCATTCCAAAATCTGACAAATGCTAATTGAGAAAATACTGGTATATTTATTGTAAGTGATATATAATTAAGCTTTCAATTTAATTCCATGGTAATATGGCATGTGATAAGTTACAGCTGTCTGAATTGCCTTAGCCTATCAAACATGAAGTCATCCAACCTACAGGCTGTGCCTCCAGTAGTGCAGCAACCACATCTTTCTTGAAGCACATCTATCTTGAAGCACATCTATCTTGAAACACCAACTTCTTCAGGAGAACAATCCCCTACCATATTTGAAGATCACCAGGTTTTCTCTACTGACAGTTGTGAGTCTGGTATGAAACAGTAAAGATGAGTTTAACAATAGCTATGGGATTTGCCCCTGAATTTTTTCGACAGAAGATGGATGTTTCTTGTCCAGTACCTGACAATGGCCACATCTGCTCTTAATCAGCCAAGTATATTCACATAATTTGTCATCAGAGATATAATTCCAAACACAACAATTAAGTCATTTTGAACTTTGAAAAAAACTGTTCAACTTAATACAAATGCATGACCAACTTGACTATTTGAATTTACCGTTGCTTCGACAGTATTTCAGTCATGTAGCGACATCCAGCTAATTAAAGGTGGAAGAAGACCTCGAATGCACGGAGGCATCCAGGTAGAACCACCGACCTACCGCAAGCCAACTGGAAGGCTTCCTCACATGAAAATCCGAATGACCCTGCCGGGATTCAAACCCACGCGGTAAGGGGCTGAGTGAGTGTTAAAGTCAGCAACTTTACCCTTTCGGCCATGTATCATGATTTAGACAGAAGGCATATAACCCAAAAACTCATAACTGTAACCATCTGTCAAACAATATTCTGACAAGATTTGGGGCTGCTACTACTTTCTCTATAATAGCTTTTCATTTAATGCTATGAATTTTTTTTAAACATATTAACCCCTAGACATATCTCTTTGTATAAACTGTATATTTTTATATCCATCTAATTCTACATACATTGACATAGCTTAACATTTTATCATAATTGATTCCAACACATAAATCTAAATTGCAAACTGTTGCCGACACAAGTCTACAGAATCTGTAAAAATAGTTCCAGTAGATAAAACTTGTGATCAATCTGATTACAAAAGGGGTCTCATAAAAGTACTCAATGTTGAAATTATCATGCTTTTATTTGATTGTGTCGCCCCTAATCATTAAAACTTCTGACTCTTTAGGGGCGAACTTAGCCATATAAGCTTAGCACAAGTTTTTTTATTGTTACACAAGTAATTAAGTCAATTAATGACTCCTGACTGAGTCTGGGCTGTCACTTCAAAGTAAGAGAACCTGTCAAAAGTAGGAAACTATCACCAGGGTAATATAATCTTAACAAGTGACCTGATTACCTATTCAAGTACCTGAAAGCACAGAAAAAAAGGTAGGTAACAAATGGGTATAAATCTAATGAACACTCAACATGCAAGGATATTTTAGTAGTGTTAGATTTTCCTTTAAGTGTAGGTGGTCTTGGCTATCAAGTTGCATTCTGGGATGAGGGTATATCAAGCTTTATGGCTGGGTACAAGTTTATGGGTATTTAAATGGAGATAAAGAGACAGACCGTGTGCCAGTATGAAATGTTAAAAACCTAATTTTTCAAAGCTTTGCACAAAGAAATAGCATCATTGCATCAGTGCACTTAAGGTCTCTTCAGTGAGATTCTCAATGGAATATTTTAGCATCACTCTTCAGCATGAGCCTCATTGGATGCTTAAGCGCCTCATTCAATACTTAGCATCACTGTAGTGGTGGTCTCTTCAACAAAAGCCTCAAAAGTATGCTTTAGCATCACAGTATTGGCAGTCTTTTCAGCAAGAGCGAAATAAGTGCCAGTAGAACTAGTGGATGCTCCCAGAACTGGGCTTTGTCACTTGATGGCTACTTTATTATGTATACTTTATGAGCTTCAAACTGAAATTTAAGTATGAAAAATAAAATAGGGCGAAAACTCCTAAATTATGCAAAACAGAGTTTTGGTTCTTGTACAATGCACTTCTCCTCATTGAGATCTATCTACCTATGAGGTTTCATGTTGATATCTCTTACAGTTTTTGTGTTATGCTCCGGACAAAATTATGACGGACAGATGGACAAAGCTACAACTATATGCACACCCTTCAGGAAGCATAAAAAGAATGCCTTAGCATGCCTGGTCCCTTCAGCAAATGTGAGAAAAAGAAAGCTTTAGAATCACAATATTGGTAGTCCCCTCAGTGAGGCTTTAGTTTCAAAAGAATGCTTTAGCATTACTGTTTTGGCAGTCTTGCAGTGAGTACCTTAATGGATTAGCATAAACGAGATTAAAGTCAACCAAAGAAGCTCTCTATGGTCTATACTGTATTGTATACTGCAGAATTACTATGTCTTCATGTATAATGGTCTCAAATGTGCTTTGGTATTACTGTGACTATGACTATTTGAGTTTACAAGTCGCTTCGAGGAAGACCCTGAATACACAGAGGCATCCGAGTAGAACCACCGACCTACCACAAGCCAGCTGGAAGGCTTCCTCACAAGAAAATCCAAATGACCCTGTTGGGATTCGAACCCACGCGGTGAGGGGCTGAGTGAGTGTTAAAGTCAGCGACTTTACCTTCTCGGCCACAGAGGCCCCTACTATTACTGCATCAAATCATTAGAGTAAAAAAAAATATCAAATGGGGTTTAAAGTCCCTATAGCAAACAAACATCTCAGATAATTATATGTTTTAGTTTTTATATAATTTAGCCTTTAGATTTCATATCTTTTTCTTTTTTTTTTAACCTCAGAAGATTCTAAAGGACGAAATATGGAAAATACATGTATTAATTACAGACAAATCTAAAAAACATTGTTCCTATTGTTTTTGCTTGAAATACATTGTATGTATTACATATTTGTCCAAACCATATCTCTTTGTAAATGTATGCAAATGTCAAATGCACACACTGTGTATTAATGATAGCAAAGAACATTGCAGTTGCCCAAGTTGAAATTTGTTTGACAACAGGTTTGTGTACAAAAATCATTCATGTGTTCAAATCAAATGAGGAAAACAACTCATTCTTACCTTAATTTATTGCACAATAAAACAGTCTGGATAAAATCCCGTTCCACTCACAATACTATCAAACAGATCGTATTCACCCTTTACCAAGTGGATAACTAATAAACTATGGAAGGAGGATTCTGTTCATAATTTGATTACAGAACATGAATTTCTTTTCTTTTTGTTCATCAGTTTTGAAAACTTATCGAACTTGTACAGAAAGATCAGTTGAGAAAAGGTGGCTACAGGGCAGACGTTGATGTGTAAAACCCAGTATTAGGATCTACAAGTACTATATTCAGAATCAGATTCAGATGATTACTGGCAACAGGTCGCTGATCAAATTGTTTACTGGGTTTAACCCTTTCCCTCATATAGACTCATTTTGACGCACTCAATAGGTACCACATAAAGCCTGATCTGCAGAAAACCACAGTTAAACCTTACCAAATTTAATTACAAAATCCTCATTTCCAGACCACTGAGGAGCAGCATAAAACCTGATCAGCCTGCGAGTTACTCGCAGGCTGATCTGGTTTTATGTTGTTCGCATAGGTCTTTTCATGGTTTCCTCTATGAGGGAAAGGGTTAACATCCCACTGACAGTATTTCAGTCATTTTGAGACTATGTCTACTTGAAACAGATATCACATCATAGACAAATGTGGCATGATACCACACCCAGTCACATTATCTTTACACCGAGCCAACCAGTCCTTGAACTATACCCTTATATGCTGAGTGCCAAGCATGGGAGCTATACCAGCATCTTTTTAATTTTTTACTTTGTAATGTTGCAGCCGGGGATCAAACCCACAACCTCCTGATTCTGTTGCAGACACTCTATCCACTCAGGCACTGAGACTAGTTGACAGAGCTTGCGTGGGTGAAGTTATAACAAAAGTATTCTGGCTACTTAGAGAAGTGAGGCCATGTTACACGTGATACACTTCACAAATCATGATAAAATGCAATTAACAGATGTATTACCTATGGGCATATTACAACAATAAGGCAGTGTTTAGAACTTAACGAGACATGCAATAGGTTACATGGCTTTTCTTTTAAGAGCAGTGATGTAAAAACATGAGCAGCTGCATATTGGTTTCATCGTGCAGGTCATATTACATAAAAATTAGAGACCCCAGGGAAATATAGCAGTTTGAATGATAATGTCCCTAAAATTGTTTAGCCAGTAACATTAGAGGTGTAGTTGGTGACCTGACAAACCATAGCTTGATACCAATTATCACGTCAATTGTAATACTCTTTACCCTTTACCTAATGAATATTCACATACTAGTTTTTGACTTTATGAACATCAATTTCATAAACTTAATATATGAATTTGCCATACAGACTGTAGAATCTGAGCTACGATTTTGTATGAGCAAACAGAGGAAAACCTGATCAGACTGCACCTGGATGGAGCTATCTCATCTGGGTTGGCTCCGTTTGCTAATGCATCAAAATGAGTCTATTATGAAAGGTTAAAACATGAATGCTCCTTCTGTAAATACTTCTGTGGACCAGTATCAAATCTGGTTCACATTCCACCTACCATAATTAGCACTATGTCATGCTTAACCCTTTCCCTCATATATACTCATTTTGACGCCCTCAATAGGTATCACATAAAGCCTGATCTGCAGAAAACCAGTTAAACCTTACCAAATTTAATTACAAAACCCTCATTTCCAGACCACTGAGGAGCAGCGAACATCATAAAACCTGATCAGCCTGCGAGTTACTCGCAGGCTGATCTGGTTTTATGCTGTTCGCATAGGTCTTTTCATGGTTTCCTCTATGAGGGAAAGGGTTAAATACTCTGCCGTTAACGTCATCATTCTTCTCTCTCTAATAAAATAACCCAAATTGTTCATTTCAAACAAATACTGTTACATAATTATTCAGGCCATACTTCATATCAACTCAGTCATGTAGTTAGATATTTAGTTTAACAGGAATGGTGGAATGACTTTTTCTACCAAATTTAAATATTACTTAGTGCTGAGTTTTGTTGGTGGAATTCCATATTCAACCAACCCATAATCTCTCCCTCTTAAAATGATCAGTTACAAACTCACTGAGAATAGTGGCAATACATATCCAGGCCATCTCCACCATTTAGAATCAAATATCAATTCAATTTGTTCATAACAAGCCATTTTAAATAATTACTCTTACAAAATCAGGACATGAATATTTAACCCTTTCCCTCATAGAGGACACCATGAAAAGACCTATGCGAACAGCATAAAACCAGATCAGCCTGCGAGTAACTCGCAGGCTGATCAGGTTTTATGCTGTTCGCTGCTCCTCAGTGGTCTGGAAATGAGGATTTTGTAATTAAATTTGGTAAGGTTTAACTGTGGTTTTCTGCAGATCAGGCTTTATGTGATACCTATTGAGGGCGTCAAAATGAGTAAATCTGAGGGAAAGGGTTAACATTAGTACAAAGTATCCATACGGTACCATCTTCTCTATGAACTGTTGTGTTGAACCATTAATAACTAATGATCTAAGATTAACTGATTTAGTCCTTCATGTTAACATACGACAATCCATATCAAAATCAGGATAATTTATGAACCCTTGAACTGAGGCGTTCATAAGGTAACTCACTCAGATTTTAAGTAGTTTACACAGAAACTCCCATGGTATTAAAACAGTGTAATTAAAAATAAATACAATGTAATGCAAGAATCATCTTGAGTAAGATCTCTACTATTAAGACCACCTAATTATCAAAACCACCTCAAACCACCTAACTATAAAAACTACCTCACTATTAAGACCCCCTCAATACTAGAACCACCTTACTATTATAAAGACCACCTCATTATCAAAACTACCTCATTATGAAGGCCACTTAACAATTATAACATTTTACTATCAGAACCACATTACCAACAAAATCACCTCATTTTTTAAACAACCTCACTATTAAA
Organism: Solen grandis; assembly: GCA_021229015.1. NCBI lineage: Eukaryota > Metazoa > Mollusca > Bivalvia > Adapedonta > Solenidae > Solen > Solen grandis. The sequence continues at coordinate 32,959,945 of CM037785.1, read as the reverse complement.
ACCACCTCCCTATAGAGACCACCTTATTAAACCACCTAATATGACCACACTCCCAAAGGTGATATATATATATATATATATATATAATTATCAATTAGATTCCACTGCACTATTTTACATATGATTTTGGCTACCTGAAAGTCACACTTACTGCAATAGATCAGATCACAAACAAGAAGCTGTGATATTTACTTGAAGGTCAAAACTTCCTTACACACCTGAAGGTCATTATATACTTTATAGTCTTGACATAAAAACTTATTTGAAGATATCAGCATATTAAGAGCCAGTATAACAGCCTTTCAGTATTCACCAAGTCTAGTCAGCGTAAACTGATTGCCAATTGGACACACTGATTAACCATCAATCAGCCCTGTGTGACACATTATGGTGCAAATTCAACACTTATATTGCAATAACTTGCTATCTTATCGACAAATTAAGAAGTTAATTCAATGTGAGTTAAGTCTTTTCTACAAAGCTGTACAATTAGGAACAAATTAGTGGCCCAGTTTTAAATCTGGATTAAGGCATGTCTGCCTCAGGGAAATACAATATATCAGCAAAATTAGCAGAAGACAATTTCCAAACTGAGTAATCTCTGGTGAAGAAGTCTTGTAATGGAAACAAACAAAACAGCAACAATAAAAAAACTATCAGACGTTTTAAAAGATAAGGCCCATGTGATTATTTGCTAATTAAAACTGTATGTCTCAAATGCCTTAAAGAATGATAACCTCTTACAATCCAGATCAGACTGAAGTTAGTTAAGTTTGTCATTTTTAGTTTCACCATAATAATAACATTTGTATTGGATTATTTCAACTTAGTTATGTGTATCCCTGACCTGTACTTAGTCTCAGCAAGTTTTGCTCAGTACCCACAGTGACTAATCTCACATGTATTGATGAGCTGTGAACAGTATAAAACATTACTGTTCTGTGCCCTACCTACAGAATGATCTGGCTTAATATTGGTTGAGACTAAATTACAGATGAGACCTACGATGGGGTAAAAACCTAAAGCTTTGGACCATCAGCCACACTCTCTTACACATCGGCTTACATTACATTCACCTCTGTGGTGGGCTCAGAAAGTAGTTCCAAATATATGACATCATCCTGACCGTTGTTCAAATATTTAATTTGAATGAGACTAGATAGGCCCCTTAACCTGTGAAATATATATAAATAGCACCACTGATCCTGATTGAAATGGTCATTAAAATTACAAATTATGAAAATAAAAAGCTGGCTTTAAATTTCGATATCCGGCTGATACTGTGAATATATATACTTGCAGACGAGCGTTTGCGGATTGTTCCCATTGGCAAAATAAGGCAGAAAATAGTTCCGATAATTACAACTGAAATTAATATTTTACACGTTTTATGATGATTAAAAAAGTATTTATTCAATGTTTCTATACTTTTGATCCGTAAAATACACTTAAATCCGTGTTAAATGAGTGTTTTCTGTTTTGACAAGATTCTTGTCATTCAGAGCCCATTGCAGAGATGTTATGTGAGGAACAAATGACAACTCTGCTTGGAGATTGCATCAGCCAAAGGCTTTCAAGTTCAATATTTCTTCAGGACATATATAGACAGGATTGCTCCATAAAATTCTATTTTTTTTCTGAAGCACATTATGACAGAAACAATTCAAATGGCATCCATTGTTCAAAGATGTTTCAATTTTAAGGGCAACAACAAAACAGAAAACAGAGTTTAAGAAAGATTTAGGAAGAAAAATTTATAAGTTGAAACGCTGATGTACAAAGTTTAACTGCACCCATAAACTATAATCAAAATGATAAACCAAAAGAGAACCCATTAACTGTCACAGTAAAAGCAAACTGGGTGAACATGACACTTTTCTTTGATGCACCCCACATATTTTCTGCATTTCACAGCTTGTAAGCATATTCAAAAGAATAGATACTTCAAAAGGTATAACTTTCACATCAACATCACATGCAGACCTGATTTCATATAAAATTAAATGTGAAATAAATAATAAGTGAATATATATGCACCTAAATGAATAAATGCATTCAATAATGAATTATGAACCAATTCAGTTATTCAATTATGGATTGTCATAAATGACGGTGATTCAACAATTTTCCTCGTCAATCAAAAATAATGCTGTACTTGCATATAGCTTATATAATTACTTCATGTCAAAATAATTTACCATTACTCATGGCTATACTTTTAATGGAAAGCAATATGCCAGGGCTCACCCTGGCTGTAAAAATGTTTGCGCCAACACATTCGCCAAATGAGAAAAATTAGAGCCAAATTTAAGAAGTTGGAGCCAAATTCAATGCAAGTGGCTCCAATATAATTTCAAAAAAAAAAATATTATAGGAAAATTTCAAGTGAAATTAAAAAAAATAAATAAATACAAAAAAAAATAATAATAAAACTTGGGTACGTTATATATTGGGTACGTTTTGGTTTGGATACGTTTTGACTCGCTGCATTAGCAATTAGTATCGAGTCATTTATATACATCGGTACATCTATGCTATTACCAGTTGGAATCTAGCTAGGTAAACCAATTAATCAAATTAAATGTTTTAAAAGAAGCGGTAGTAATGAAACATTGCTGATGTTTTTCGCAATTGGCCGCCATTGTGATGATTGCGCAATTTCATAACAGTTTCAAATGCAGGTATAAACAAAAGTCGGTAGAGAGTGTGACAAATGTTAACAAGTTATAAGCTGCCAATACCATCCAAGTATTCCACATCTTTGCATAATTAGAAAGCCTTAGAATGCGTGTTGATTGGATAATCCCACAGCAGGTGCTGGTTACTTTAAGTAGTATACTGTGTAGAGCGACCTGTATTTTTGTGCATTACAGAACTTAAACAAACACTGTACTTATTTACTGATTTCTTCTTTGTATGCGCCAAACACATTCGCCATTTAGAAAAATCTTGCGCCAGTTTCATATTTTTGTCGCATTTGGCGCCTTTGGCGACCGACAGCGTGAGCCCTGTATGCAATCTTCCTGACATTTTTAGGAAGAGGGTTGTTATCACAACTAGGAAATCAGATGTGCTATCATTTCCCCTCTATTTCTCTCTCTCAACCTCTCTCATTTCCAACTTTCTTCATTTTTCCCTCCTTTTAATATACTTCTCTTTCCCTCTCTCTCTCTCTCTAAAACACACTCCTTCTCTCTTTATATTTTTCTCTCTCTAAAACTCAACCTCCACTTTCCCAAATTCCTTTCGTCTCCTCTCCTCCTTCACTTTCTGAATTCTTCCTTTCCCCTCATTCAACCCTCTAAACCAGTTCTTTCCCTCTCTCTCCTTACCCCCACTCTTTAAACCATTCTATCTTACCCTCATCTAATACCCCATATATTTTCAATATACTCTTCCCCTCTCTTTTCCTGCATCCCAACACACTGACACTCTCTCAACTTCATCCATCTTTCTCCAAGCATCAAATCCGATGAGGTAAATGAGGTAAATGCTAAGTCAATCACAAATGACAAGACAGCTGATCATATTGCAGACAATTGGGCAATTTGCATAAATCATTTGAATTAGAAAATTGGATCATTTTGGTACAAAACTTCAAAATATCCTTACTCTACTTGATACCCCCGGACATACAAATTTAAGTTGAACTGTAGAGTTATTTAATTTATGCACTAAATTAACTTCAACACTTAGCTTTTAAAAGTCTGTCCTATTGAATGTCAAACCTGAAACTAATGGAAAATTTAAACTAACAAAACACAAACACAAGTTTTTGTTACTTTTGTCTGTTTATTTGAATTGAAGTCCTACCAAAATTATTCGGTCATTTGGGGGGAATTTTGTCTATATGAGACAGACCTGTTGAATTTAAGTCAATATGCTGGCATGATACTACACAATGTCACCTGACACATGGCCAACGGGTCCTGGAATCAAATTCATGTATACATATATGCTGAGCACAAGGAAGATTAATCAGTACCATGTTTGTACAATCTCCACACTGAAGATCTCACGCAAATTTCTGTGCCACAGTGACTTGAAAATAACTGAATTTCAGCTATATGGCAAGTAACTACTAATACTGATTTTTGTCGTTTGGCAAGAGGTACACATGTAACTGTAACTCAGTATGGCAGTGATTGATTTCAGCCATGCAGAGTTTGTTTTTTTGTATATTGAATGTAGATCAGTAACCATATTTTGGCCATCGCTTGAGTTTCCATTTTTGGCCTTAATCTAAGACACAATTTGTACTTTTGTTCAATTATGTAAAATAGTGCACTCTTGATTTTTTTTGGGATAAATTCATCAAAATCTACCATCTACAACAACAGCAATTTTCAGCGCAAAAATACATGTCACCGGATTTCACCAGCGAGCAATCTGAAATATTTATCATTGTAATGAATACACAAGCGCTGCAACACTTTGATTAAATGATATGGTATGTTGCAATCCATGATCAAACCCACAACCTCTTGCTTCTGGGATAGGCAGACGTTTATACAACTTGGCCACACAACAGTGTCTTGTTCTATCAACATGTCATATAACTGTCATAATTAAGGTAGGCTGTTACATCTATGAACAGCACCCATTGCTTTTATTTCCAAAAAAGCAGTCAATTTCATAGAATATCAAAGGATCTTCTACATGTTTTATGGCACATTCCAGATTTACAGAAGTAAAAATGAGTAAATTCCTCTCATAATGTCATATATATATTCTCTTTTACTGATGCATTAAACTTTACTGTCCATTCAGGTAATCATGCGTCTGATTCCCTGGATGAACGGTGGTTTATTACTTTGCAAGAAAATCATGTTTTATTTAATTATAATTAGACAGTACCATGTTAGGACCAAGAATTAAATGGAATAAATGTTACCATGGAAACATACAGTAAAACCTCTTTTCTCATTATATATTAAAGACTGGAGCCAAGATTTAAGTATATTTTAAACGAATAAAAAAATTAAAAAAAAATGTATTTTTTATTTCAATTAAAAAGTTATATCCGCTGGGGCATATGCAAGTTGGTATTGCAGTGAATGTATAGCTTGATTGTATTAATTTTCAGTGACTGAAATTTTTCTATTTTTTTTTTAGGTTATTAGTCAGTAGATGTTTGTAATTTAATGATGTTTATACATGTAAGTCATGACCTACTTATCGCTTCACTTTTAGCACATTTCATGTCTATATTGAGCTTGTAATTATACATGGCTGATTAATTATTACATGATATGTGGGATAAGTAATGCGTAAAGTTAATCTTATTAATATGCAAATGTAACATGAAGTACGTTTGCTGTAGTTAATGCAGTAAAGTAGTGAAATGTGAACGCTGTTGCAATATAGTTGCAATACATAATAATACACTATAATAATTCTGAAAATTGAGTCAGGCATATGAAATGAAGAGGAGAACCTTGTAAAATGTATCAACTTTTTTTCCCTTATCGACTTTATCGACTGTATGTTATCAGACTTAATAATCAAGTAAATTTGATATCATTCTGACCCAAGTTTGAAACTAATGAAATACGAAGACCACAAATTCATAATACCCATCTTACCAATTTCTTGCGAGAACAGCGACTCACTTACAAAGAGATGCCCACCGTCTCTCTCTAGGCTCAACAACAAAAAAAATATTACTGCACTTTGATGCAAGGTTTTGTGATTTTTAATGATAGCAATAAAACTGCAAATGGTACAATTCAAAGACCTTAATTATGCTTACTGAATGTGTACTTAATATCTTCTGAGCAGGAAACTTCACTTAAGATATCTTCCTACACAACGATCACAAACATTTCACAACTGCTGCAGAATTTTGTGGTATGATGCACATAATAAAAGTACCTCTGTTCCTATATATCTCAGCTTGAATGCAGATGCAGATTCCTTCTTGCAGATGCCATTTTCTTATGTATTCTGTATCTAATATAATTTTGTTGTTCAAGACTACCTTGAGGGCTGACCAAAAAAAAGGTTTCATCTCTTTCTATTTCTACATGCACTTAGAGCAGTTTAATGGACAGCCTTCGATCTATACGTACATCATATATGACTTGCTGTGTATACTTCCTCATTCTTTTTTTCAATATTCTCATCACTTTATCAGAGAGAATATATTTTCAAGGCACCTGAAGCTTGGATGGGTCAAATTCAACCCATTGTTACTGTACAATGAATACTTGGTGCTTTATCTAAGTACACACACTTTTTAAACCCTAATCCCCTTATCTGTCACTAAAATAAATTTGATTGAAACCATATCGACCTGTTGAATTAAACCCTAATTATGCTTGTCAAGAGAGACAGAGTTGGATTATGACTCACAAACTGATCTTGCATCAAACTGAAGCATTAAAACTGAATGTATCTTAACCCGTCCTGATTTTTAAGAAGTCATATAAGTCACCCGCAAAAGCCCTGTGAAAAATGACAAAACAACAAATGTCAAAACCAAAAGGATAGCATACATATATATTCTTAAAGTTATATCACAGATGGAACTATGCCATTTTATGTTTTTTATTTTGTATACCATAATGGTAATTACTAAAAAAGAAAATAAATGACAACTATCGATAAATCTTTAGGCGAAATCATTACTGACATTTTAAGAACAGTTTATTAGACTCTTAAAAGCGTTAAAACTTCATTTTAGTGACACAATTATTACACATACTGTCTTACTAATTACAGGAAACTGTCCAATGACTGTAACCTGTAACATGTCGACAGCACTGTTTTCACTTATGTATGACTGAGACATCTTTCAAAGATAAGTATGTGACACTTTTATGCTGTACTATAATGTAATGTCTTTGTTTTATTAATACTAAGACAGGAAATATAAACCTATAATGAGAGGATGACAGATCAAGCAATGCATGTAGAAATACTACCAAGGCCATGAATAGTTTATTAAACATGTCACCATATTTTCTGTGCTATTTATGCTCATTTGGGCATTAATAAAAGAAAAAAAAAACACAATAAAAACCATGTTTTTTTGCTTACAGATCCTTAAGTAAATATTGCCTTTCTTCTCCTTCAGAGTCGTATAACACTGAGAATTTTAAGTGGGTGGAGATGTAGCAGTTGAAATAAAGTAACCATAACTTTTCATTTATATTCTTGAAGTGGGGGGGGATAACTTTATGTTGTTGTCTCCTCCTACTCACTCTCAAACACACACACATACGAAAAGAGAGAGACACACACACACACATACAAAGAGACACACACACTAGCAAATCAGCAGCTGGCTTTACTTCCCCATTTTGCTGTAATTCTCTCTAAAATTCACACATATTTTTGAGGGTGAAATTGATGCAAACAAATTACAAATAATTTCAGATAGCACACAGCATCATTATCTCCAAATATGTCAAGGTACCACTTTACACCTGATTCATTTACCAAATATGCAAATTAGTAGAAAATTCATAGGAGGGTTATCCTTTTCCAACCATTTAAATCCCAGCCTGCAGCTCATGAATGTAAACCACCAGTCAGGTTAGTGCAGGGGAAATATTAATCCACAGTAATTACAGGATCCAAAATGTTGATTGCTGATGAGGATGAAAATGATGAAACTGCACCGATGTGTCTAGCCTTGATTGACCTCATACTGCATACCTGGGGGAGAGGCGATAAAGCTGTTGAGTGAGATATACTTAACAAAACTTGTAAGAACTCCAATTTCACACTTGTAGAGGAGATATATTTTCCAAAACATATGCCCAGTAAATATTAAAATGTGCATTGGCTCAATCTGTTGTCTGCTTGAATAATTTTGACACATAATCAATTCTGTGAAACCAATTTTCGAGGAAAGCTACAGAAAACAAAAACTCTGTTATTTTGAATACAACAAATGCTATAGACAAAACTTTAGTCAAAGTACTTATAAGTTTCGTCTAGAATATTATCAGGGTTTGAAAACTGTCCAATGTATTCTCATTAACTTAGGTCAAGTGTTCAAGTAAACAACTTATCATTTTGTCTTTAACCCTTTCCCTCATATAGACTCATTTTGACGCTCTCAATAGGTATCACATAAAGCCTGATCTGCAGAAAACCACAGTTAAACCTTACCAAATTTAATTACAAAACCTCATTTCCAGACCACTTAGGAGCAGCGAACAGCATAAAACCTGATCAGCCTGCGAGTTATCGCAGGCTGGTCTGGTTTTATGTTGTTCGTATAGGTCTTTTCATGGTTTCCTCTATGAGGGAAAGGGTTAATTCATTTTCAAAAACTTAACACTAAAAATGTACTAAAATAAACAATGTTCAACCATTACCAAGGTCTTCATTACTCATTACAATTATGATTTTTCAATAATTTTTACACATCTTTCTTTCTTTTTCTCTTTTCCTTTAAATCTTAACAGAAACCAAATTACTTTGTCCTCAGCTTTTTTTTAACCCTTTACCTCATGCAGTTTCTTTTTGATGCATTGGCAAACGGAGCAATCCTAGATCAGACCAGCTCCTTCTAGGAAAAGTCTGATCAGGGTCTCTTCTGTTTGCTGATGCCATATTGAAAGGTTCAACCCAATCTGCACAGCAAAGAAAAAAAAATATACCATTAATGTTCTGTAATTTAATATCCATCAAGTCATAAACTTGTACATGAATATTCATGAGGTAAAGGCTTATTCAAAATGCACTGTGTCCCTGCAGCAATCCTTATCATACGCAACACTCTGAATCAAACAGCCGAGACTTGAACCTATATCTCCACTTGCAATGTGCATATGGGAGCTTTCAAATTGAGCGCCTGTCTCAGAGTCCTCACATAAACTACAAACAATCATGTCTTAGAACATTCTGTGATGCTGACTTAATTAGAAATTTAACGAAGACATGTCTTGTTTTTGCATAGCTTCAAAGAAGCTTGTAATTTATTTTTTACACAATTTAAATTTTCATGAATATTTACTCTTTTTACTAATTATCAAGAAGTGCGAGTATGCTTTGCTTCAAGCACTTTAAGCATTCCATTATAAGGCTTGTAGAAAAGACGACAATTTTTGTTGTCTTAATTTAAAACGCACAAGAATAACTAAATGTAATATGTTTCTAATCATCAAATTTGCTGAAAACATTGATTAATGTAGGCCTTGCTTTTAACATCTTGTCAAAATTTTGATGCCATTTTAAAAGCAAAGATGACTTGTGATTGAGTTTTATCTTCCACATATCTGATACATTCAGTGGTTTGCTAATTTGCTGAGCGAGATTCAAATCCAACATAATTGGATCTGTCATGAACACGCCTCACTAACTCTCCCTTTTCTCCCACCCCCACTAATAACTTGCGTACTAGATATTTTTCCCAAGGGCTGTAAATTTCAAATTTTATCTATCACAAAAAAATTGGAATGCAGACATAAAAATCACTTGAATGATTTTATCTACATGAATGACTGCCTAGCTCTCCTTGCCAATTAAATAATAAAACTTATTGTGCTGGAAAGTATACAGGAGAGCTAAACTGAAGTTCCCCTAGACAACCACAATACATGCATTTAAATACGTTACTTACACCCTTAACTTAGTAGCAGACAGTACAGAAGAATGGGGGGCCGCCGTGGCCTAGCGGTTACAGTCGTGGACTACAAATCTCTCAGCCCCTCATCGCGTGGTTCGAATCCGTAGGACTTGGGATTTTCATGTGAGGAAGCCTCCAGCTGCTTGCGTAGGTTGTGGTTCTACCGGGTACCTCTGTGTACTCGGGTCTTCCTCCACCTGTAATTAGCTGGACGTCGCTAGATTGAAATACTATCGCAGCGACGGTAAACCCCAATACAACAACAACAACAGAAGAATGGATCAACCTCATAAGTTCCAAAGAGTGAAATTTGAACAAAAGTGAAATATAAAACTTTCTTTCAAATGCTCAGGCTCAAATTTAAGTATCATTCTTCAATCCCTATTGAAACTAATGGGAATAGTATGAGTCCAGGTATGAAAATCATATGTAAGTAACATTTCTATTTTTGAGAACATAAGGCCTGGATAGCGCCTAGGAAGTTCATGACAGAACATGGGGTTTAGACTAACAACCCTCGTATCCAAGGTCACACTATTCGAAGATCTATTGCAAATCCATGGTCTTTGACACAAGGTAAGGCACATGGCTTTATGGACAACCTTAAGGAAATCAGTGGAGGGGGTGGGTGTCAACACCACTCAATTGATTGACAAATGATTAATATCATGATTGCCTTCTGATTACCTTTTTTGATTGGTTGATATTTATTTTGTTTAAATTACTACAAGTACATGCATTTGTTATTCATTTTGTATTCTTATAATTTATTTCCAAATAAAAAGGTGTGTTACAAATGTTGCCATAATGGTGTATGTGTTTTCCTGGTTTATGAAATAAAATCATATCAGCAATTGGACAGGAATATATTTTGTCATCTCAACAAGGGCTACGATGTGAACATAATCTGGAGAAAATTCAGCTGTCATACCTTTATAACCTAACCATGTTACTGGACAGGCTAAACTACTCAGAACATTTCTATCAGTGATGCTATACATCATTTCTGTTGTAAAAATGAACAGCAAAACTATTTGAATAGCAAAACTGAAGCAATGTTCATCTGCCTTTGCTTTTTAGTTGTTTTATTTTTTAAAAAAAAGAGGGAATTAACTTGGTCAAAATGGACCTTAGAGTTATAGCCCTTGATGAGAATGTAGCCAACTAGTATGTTAAGTTTGATGACGGACAGTTTAATAATTTAGAAGTTATGGCCAAGGTTAAAGTTTTTCATTGTATTTTTTACAAAAGGAAGATAAATTTGGTCAAAACTGACCAAAGAGTTATGGCCCTTGATAGGAATGTAGCCTCTGTGTTAGTGAACAAGTATGTGAATTATATATAAGTTTGATGACAGAAGGTTTAATAGTTTAGAAGATATGACCAAAGTTTTTCACAACGGAGACAATGACACCAGAGTGATGACAATACTTTGAAAAACAGACAAGCTAAAAATTAAAATTATACATAATAAATATTACAAAATGAAATTACGCAACTTATATAATTTCCCCATGTGTCAGAGACTTGTTACTAGGTTGTTAGACCTACAATAAGACAACTCTGATGTATGTTGATGCGTGTCATCTTACAAACAAGAAAATCTGTGTTTGAGAAACAGCTAGAAACATTGATTGAAATCTACATCTTTTTCAGGCAGTTTGAATGTTCATGTAATCTCATACTAAATACATCTTCATTCATAAAATTAAGACATTTACATTCACATGAACGGCTGTTGCAACATGTCAAGAATTTTTAATTGAATTGTGGCCCATTAAGAAGTTTTATGATGCAACTGATACTTAAATTTTCATTCATTTGAAATCTCAATATGTGTAGAAAAATGATGTCATTAATATCAAAACAGGAAAACATTATGGAGAAAAGCAAAGTCAGGATTTCTGCATTATTCAAACAAACTTCTGTCGAAGAATATAGCATAAACACAGAAAAAGAACTGTTTTAAATATTCCGCTATAGGCTTGATAGAATTTTGGGAAAAAATTTCTTCACGTTAACCCTTTCCCTCATAGAGGAAACCATGAAAAGACCTATGCGAACAGCATAAAACCAGATCAGCCTGCAAGTAACTCGCAGGCTGATCAGGTTTTATGCTGTTCGCTGCTCCTCAGTGGTCTGGAAATGAGGACTTTGTAGTTAAATTTGGTAAGGTTTAACTGTGGTTTTCTGCAGATCAGGCTTTATGTGGTACCTCACTTGAGTGCATCAAAATGAGTCTATATGAGGGAAAGGGTTAATGGAGTACAAGATCCAGCTTCTTAATATTCTTTGCATTTTTACATCCTGGATCAGTTAAACAGCTAATAATTATGCATGACAAGAGCTTCTATGGAGAACCAGAAAATCCTGGAATATCTAAAATGACATCACTCTACTATTTCTTGTACCTAGATATCCTTTACCTGTAATAATTTTAAACTGGTAAAATTTTTCTCCTTAAAACCTGACGCCATTTTAGCATAGGAACCCTGAAAATATTTAATATTAGAAAAATAATTTGTTGTATTTAATTTAATAGTTTCATTAAAGTGACTTAAAATGTAATTTGATATTTGTGTTAAATAAAAATGTCCATTTGCCTATTTAAAGTTTTAATTTCTGGAGATATAGGATATATTAATTAATCAGAAAAAAATCATTAAAAACATAAATTTGCATATTTTATAATTAAAAAATCAAATTACCCAAAATTTCTTAATTTAATAAAATCACTTTTAGAGAGTTTAAATTTTTATCTTCATGATTTCTATGGACCACCGATTGATCATTAGTATTAACTACTTAAACTAATTGATTATAATGATAATCTTTGAATTATTGATTATTATTAATTGTCTCTTTTTATGCATTTTTACAGGTGTTTCCATAATCAACAAAACCGATTAAATGCTTTTAACAAAATAATTTAAAATATGTCAAATTAGCCTTTAACCCTTTCCCTCATAGAGGATACCATGAAAAGACCTATGTGAACAGCATAAAACCAGATCAGCTTGTGAGTAACTCGCAGGCTGATCAGGTTTTATGCTGTTCGCTGCTCCTCAGTGGTCTGGAAATGAGGATTTTACAATTAAATTTTGTAAGGTTTGAGTTTGGCTTTCTGCAGATCAGGCTTTATGTGGTACCTATTGAGTGCATCAAAATGAGTCCATATGAGGGAAATGGTTAAGACAGATCAGGCTTTATGTGGTACCTACTGAGTGCGTCAAAATAAGACAGATCAGGCTTTATGTGGTACCTATTGAGGGTCAAAATGAGTCTATATGAGGGAAAGGCAGATCAGTGGGAATGAGGGTCAAAATGAGTCTATATGAGGGAAAGGTTAAGACAGATCAGGCTTTATGTGGTACCTATTGAGGGCGTCAAAATGAATCTATATGAGGGAATTAGGGTTACAACAGATCAGGCTTTATGTGGTACCTATTGAGGGCGTCAAAATGAGTCTATATGAGGGAAAGGGTTAAGACAGATCAGGCTTTATGTGGTACCTACTGAGTGCGTCATGAGTCTATATGAGGGAAAGGGTTAATTATGAAGGTTAACATGCTCAGTGCTGAAAAACAACCAAAAAAAACCAAACATATCGGGCGTTAATTTCAAGGTTGTCCAAATTTTTTTTCATAAAAATACGTCAAATCTTGTGTCAGGTTTTAAAGCTGCAAAAAAGGCTACTTCTCATAACTTTGCTGAGAACTGCTGTAAGAACTGGTCCATTTCTTTTACCCATTTCAATTCGCTACAGGCATTCGCTGTAAAGACTGGCCCGGTGCGCAAAGGATATCAAACATGGCTATCTTGGCTAGTATAAAATTAACCAGCTCTGTCATCTGTCATATCATATTGAGAGGATAGTAGGAAAAATGACTGACTCTCAATAAAACTGAATGGTTTAAATATAATCAAGTAATAAAAATATTTATTAATAAAAAATAGCGTCAGTAGTGCAGTTTACATAACTATGTGAATTTATTATACTGCTTTATACTTGACCATTCAGAGACATTATTTTACACCAGGTTTACTATAAAAATCTGAAGGTATGTCACAGCAGTACTCTCAGTACTTTGGCAATGAAAATATAACACACAGTAAAACCATTCAGTCTGAACAGGTTTTACCGGGGCTGTTATAGCTTCATATTCCAAGTACTGATAATATTAAGGAGCATGGCATTGCTGAAGTCTTACCCAATACATTCATAGTAAAAAACATTCAAGCTTTTCGAACATTTTGGATAGCAACATTTCTCTGATGAGAACTGAAGAGTTCATAACCAAATTAATTACTCTCAAGCTGATCTGGTTTTATAATGGTTCAATAATTATGTCATTTATTTCTTTATAGATCTCACATGTTACAACAGTTAGCCACTCTGAAGTAGTCAGATACCAGCATCTAGCTGTACAGTATCATAGCAATAACTTCTAAAGAGCACACAGCAATTATGGGTACCGGTACATTTAGCCATAAAACAATCAAAACCAGAAAAAAAATTGACGCAGGGAAATTAGCACAACAAATGGTCTGTCCAATGGATAATTCTATCAATGCAAGCACTCTTGTCGAAGTCTTCTGTGGTGACTTCATCACGTCAGACCTAATTTCACAAATTCAAGATAACATTCCACAGACAAACATACGTTTCTCATTGTTTTACACCTTCCACCTGCAGTACTCTTTTTCCTACCTACCTGTTACTTGGTTCAGTATAACCCTTTCCCTCATATAGACTCATTTTGATGCACTCAGTAGGTACCACATAAAGCCTGATCTGCAGAAAACCTAAGTTAAACCTTACCAAATTTAATTACAAAATCCTCATTTCCAGACCACTGAGGAGCAGTGAACAGCATAAAACCTGATCAGCCTGCGAGTTACTCGCAGGCTGATCTGGTTTTATGCTGTTCGCATAGGTCTTTTCATGGTTTCCTCTATGAGGGAAAGGGTTAACAAACACTCCTTTTCCCACTGCAAGGCATATCAAATACAAATCCAATCTGAGACAGTCTGGAGGAGTTATGGACAATGAGAAATGGTTAATTGATCTTGACCCACATACTAGTTAATAACTATCTCTAGTGCACTGTAGCCTTGGCATCAGTAGTGCTGAGGCTGTGTGGACCAGTGGCAGAGATCAAGGTTGGGAGTGTAATCCCAGCAGGAGGCAAGCCTGTATCAAGGCCTTGCTGAGAGTAAAGTACTAGACCAATCCTGACACTCTTGAGAAGGATTTATATTAATTGCAACTACTCCTTTTAAATTTAAAAGAATAGAGAAAAAAAATCACTTGAGCTATCACTAAAGGTGATTAATACCCCCTGCATCCCATCTTATACTCATGTAATGTAAGTGTAGGGCAGGACTTGACGTGACAAGCATATTTCCTTAGTTAAGCTCCTACTTCTAATAATAACCAGGGGTTTCAATTACTGTAAAACTTGTTGACACCAGGCGTGCGCTCAGTATGACAAACCGTATGCAACCGGTCGCTTACATTCAGCTATGGAGTTGTCTTAGGACCATATAGCATGTTGTTCACGTACTCCTTACGCTGTACATGGGTTTACATCAACATCGTGGTTTTTGACACTGAGATAGTTTCATAGCTGACTGTAAGCATACGGTTGCATACTGTTTGGCATACTGAACGCACGCCAGGTTTCCCTTTAAGTGCAGTCCGGTTTCAACAGATTAAAATGGTAAAAAAAAATTGAGCAGTGAGGAATTAATATAACATCTACTTGATACAAAGACGCTATAATTAACAGCTATAAAATGGACCACTAAAGTACATTTCGAAAGATTAATTACATTTCCACAATCATGCGTAAGCATATCCAGGTATTTTTCTTTCTTAATGGTAAAAAAATCACATTCAATACAAAACCCTAGACATAAAGGGTGCAATATAACAGTATGCAGTCATGTATTATTTACAATGACCCCACTGACCTGCTTAGGTTTCTGGTATGTGCATGTCATGTTTTGTATTGTATCATGCTTGTATAAACGTAGCGTAAACAACAGCTCTGGCTTGGTTTTATAGCCTAAGCACTTGTTTAATTCTGACTCGAGGATACAGAGGTTACTTGTCTAATCAGGGTAAAACAGTTAAAAAAAATATTAAAAAATAAAGAGTACATACATTTTTTCATCCATACTTTATTAAAAATGATACAAAATACTGATTTATTGCTATTGTTACACACAGTCCAAAATGAAACCCCAATGTTTGGACAAAAAACACACACACACAAACAAAATAACACACATATATACACACACACAACACAAAACAACAACAACAAAACACATTACAATTTTTGCAAAAACATTTCTTTTCTTTTAAACTTTCTTCAAAAATGGCTGATAAGAAAAGAGACCCCCCCCCCCCCCCCAAACAGGTATACCAATTTACATGGACTAATAACGGCCAACTTCTTCAGATATAAGTATTCAATAATTCTATTGCCTGGATTGTTACTAATAAATTTCTCAGGTTTGATTATTATTTACTGTCACACTGACTGCCTGATGTTTTATATATATTTATACATTTACATAAAATCAGTCATGAATGAATCACTCAATTACTCAATAAGCAAGAGACAAGATATGCATGGTTGATTTGAGATTTGATAATCTGACAGGGTTTATGCCCAACTGTCCCACTTTTTGATATTTTGTTTCCCAACTGTCCCACTCAAGATTTTTAGCACCTTGCTGGGTGTGTTTTGATAAGGGATTATAATCTATTTCAAACTACAACACATTAAAATGAATTGAAGTTGTATTATCTGATTTTGTTTCTGATTTTTTTTTTGATTTTGTATTTTAAGAGGTAAAATTTCATGTTTTAGTTATATTGTATTATTTCTTTCTAAAATGTGTTTATTAAGGTCCATTAATTAGGGTTACTAAATTAATTGTAATTTATAGTGTAAACATGCATTCCTTTGATCTCTGGCTTTAAAGCTTATGTGAATTGATAAAGATAAAAAATAATTTGAACTTATTAAGATAATTATCACCTCTGCTACTTTTTTCTTTAAATTGTGTTAATTGATTGGTCCAACTAAAGTCCATTTATCCTGTATATATTGCTAAGTGATTGGATTAAGAAATACAAACAAGTCCTTTGATCTAGCAGTTTACTACTTAAGGTAAACAATTTGATTTGAAGTAATTAACATTTTTGGTTATCAATTTATTGTGACTTTCAAACTGTGATATCTCATTAATGAACTGAACTGTATCAGATACAATATATTTACATTCTGATGTAAATGTCTTCATTTGATAGTAAAATTTCACTAAGTAACATCGTCTGAAATTATAAGCTAAAATGGCAAATGCACAAGTGAGTGTGCAGTTTGTCAAGAACCAACGTGGTGGTGATAGTCTGGTTTACAATGGATTCAGATACCAGGTCAAAAACCGAAAACCAACAAGGGTGTACTGGGTCTGTCATGTCCGAACCTGTTCTGCTAAAATCACAACAGCTGACAACATTCCAGTTTCTGTGACCAATACCCATAATCATGCAGCCGAACACATGGAACTGAAGCGCCATGAAATAAATCAACTCATGCGAAAGAGGGCACGCGAAGAAACCACGCCGATTCCGTCAATATATGAAGAAGTCATATCCAGTCTGAGAGACAGAGAATGGGACGAAGATGCAGAACAAGTCTGCAAAGGATTACCAACCTTCCCCTCCACCAAGTCATCTCTATACAGGGAAAGAGGTGCATTGAGACCGGGGATACCAAAGTCCAGGAGTGACATAGATTTGGATGGAAAATGGACTGAAACGCACACTGGTGAGCAGTTCCTACTGGTTGATGAGGCAGAGAATGACAACAGGATGCTGATTTTTGCTACAAGAACAAATCTCCAGCATCTGGCACAGAACCCAACCATATATGGAGACGGAACATTTTATGTGTGCCCAGACATATTCAGCCAGGTCTACACACTCCATGGATATATTGATGGACACATGTATCCGTTAGTGTTTGCCCTTCTGCCTGGAAAAAGTGAAAGGATTTACTGCAGACTTTTTCAACATCTTCAACAGAAATGCAGGGAAATAGGAATGGAACTGGGACCAGACACACTCCTGATAGACTTTGAGGCAGCAACCAAGCAGGCAGCTCGCAGAGTGTTTCCAAATGTGAATGTGAAAGGGTGTTTTTTTCATTACACACAGTGTGTTTGGCGGAAGATACAGAAGCTTGGCTTAGTTGGACTGTATTCTGAGAATGAGGACTTTAAGAAACTAGGAAGAAGAGCTGCAGTTCTGCCTCTAGTCCCCATACAACATGTTGAAGATGTGTGGTTTGTCGCACTGACGGATGCTGAAAATGCAGAGATTCCAGTGGATGTTTCAAGGTTCACAGACTATGTCACTGAACATTGGGTTGAGGGAGACAAGGACAACTGGAACCATTTCGAGACAGAAGGACCAAGAACAACAAACAACTTGGAAGGCTGGCACAACAAACTAAAGAAAAGTATGAGACAGTCACATCCGAACATTTACAAGTTCTTGGAAACAATACAAAGGATTGAAGCTGCCAATGCTATCAAAATTCTTCAGCACAGTGCCGGAGGAGTGAGAGAAAAGAAGAGGAGGAAATACCGACAACTTGAACAGAGACTGTCTGCCCTGAAACACAAGTACATGGCTGAAGAAATCACTGTGATGGAGTATGCCGATTGTGCATCGCATTTGATTCGGTTTGACGAGTAACTCTGTATAGAACAGATCAGTAGGGTGGAATGTCACAGTTGTTTAAATGAAATGCTTGTTTTCAAATTAAAACAAAATACAATAAATTGTACCACATCCGAATATAGCCCTGTCTTTATTTGATTTGTTCATGACACATGAAATAAAAATAATAAATATATGAAAACATAAAGAGTTTGTTTTCTTCATTTCAGAGAGAGAGAGAGAGAATACTGACAACATCCTAAAACATAATAAGTATTATAAATACTTATTATAAATAATTTTGCTAATAGCATATAACTTATTATAAATACTAATGCAATATATTACTAACCATAAATACTATTGCAAATTGCTCTTAATAATATAAGACAATAAGACAAATAATTGCACTGAAATATTCCATCCATTTAGGTAAAGACTATAGTCACTCATCCATGACAGTCTATTGTTATCCAATTAAGCATGATTCCCAACTGTCCCACCTTGATTTTTACTGTTTTATATAAAAGTGGGACAGTTGGGAAGACACCTCTGACAGGACTGGTCTCTGTCAGCCACACTGTGATACAAGGCAACAGGCAAATATACTGGAGAAATGTGTCACTTTCTTGAGCTTGATAATTTTATGAAACAACTACTATATGACTAGATTTTATAGGATCAATGACTGAATATGAATTAATCAAGCATCATCTTCACTGTCATAACCACCACAATCACTATCATCATCATCATCATCATCATCATCATCAGAACCAGAGTTGGAAGGCAGAGCTGGATTAAAGAGGCTAAGTGACTATTCACCATGTAGGACCTGCGGCAGAGCTGGATTGGAGAGGCTAGGTGACTATTCACCATGTAGGACCTACAGGTCAGCCAGAAGGCAGAGCTGGATTAAAGAGGCTAAGTGACTTTTCACCATGTAGGACCTGCAGGCAAGCTGGAAGGCAGAGCTGGATCTGAGAGGCTAGGTGACTTTTCACCATGAAGGACCTGCAGGCCAGCTGGAAGGCAGAGTTGGATCTGAGAGGCTAGGTGACTATTCACCATGTAGGACCTGCAGGCCAGCCGGAAGGCAGAGCTGGATTGGAGAAGCTAAGTGGCTATTCACCATGCAGGGTGCTATAACCACTCCACCATGCAGGCTCAGCTCAAAGGATCAAACATCACAATCTAGCTTCATTTCAGCCATCCGTGTTCAAAACATGAAATAAACAATATTTTTCTCCAAGGAGTCTAAATATTCTATCCTTGATTCAAAGATAGGTATCACTATGTACATCAAAAAAATATTTGCATAGAAAAGCAATAAGATTTGACAAAATATGATAATATCTGAAGTTAGCACTATATCACAATTACAAAGCTAACACCTCTTTTTCATTTCAAGCATATATGTTCATCACCATGAACCTCTAAAGCACCAAAATGATTGACAAAATACATTTATTTAAAGACTTAAAAATGTGACTTGAATATCTCTCGTGGATAGAACCATAAGCCCCTTGTGTAAAAAACAAGTAAATGACTATGAACGAAAATATTTTATAGACGGTATAAAAATTATGAATAATGCGCTTTAATATTCATTGTTTCATAAGAATGAATGTGGCTCTTAAAATTGGGTCACCACCAATAATATGAATGTTAAATTTTTAACCTTACCTCATGAATATTCTTGTTAAATTTATGACTTAATGAATATTAATGAATTGAACTTTTAAGTGGTAAGTAAAATGATGGATTTTTCTTTGCTGAACAGACTGTAGAATCTTTGCTACAATATTGTATAAGCTTGATCAGAGAGCATCTGAAATGAGGTGTCTGGTCTGAGTCGGCTCTGTTTTCTTATATGTCAAAATGAGTTCATTACTAGATGGGAAAGCATTCCATCACTCATGCTTTATGAAATTTTTATGTTTGTTTGTTTGTTGGGTTTAACGTCTCACCAACAGTATTTCAGTCATTTGGAGACAATGTCTACTTGAGACAGATATAGTGCAGCCACACTGCAGTATCATGCCGTAGACATGTGGCATGATACCACGAATTTTGAGAGTTTGAGCCTGACGTGCATACAATCTCCTGATATCATCTACATATCCCAGCTGCGTTATATAATATTAATTTTACTGCCAGTCTTTGCCATAAAAATTCTTGGATGAATCTGGGGAGTATATCTGATATTAAGGGAGGCATCATTAATTCGAAAGATGTTTGCTCCGAGTTAAAAAAAAAAAAAAAAATAGCATTGGAGAATAAACTGTGAACATTTATCAAAATGTCCTAATTCTATATTAAATTACCACACATGTTAAAGAGGATTTTTCAATAGAGGTTAATGATAAATGGAAAAATATCCTTATAGACACATTTAGAATTTTGTATAAAAATAGAAACTCAGCAATACCATACACACATAAAATTTATATGGACAGAATCAGCAGGAAAATGCTACTATCCCACAGGCCCTGCACAAACAGTCAAAGGATTGAGCAATCGCTAAATCTGGATGCGACGACATGTTAACTGCACAATCTGCCATTTACAAAAGCTATCAGAAGTTTATCATGCGATCTGAGCAGTTTGTATGTTATGTTAATGTGAAGACACCCTCTGTTTGAGTCCGTATGACAGAGGAAAGTTTTCTCCCACTTGAATACTGGGATCTGGATATAAGACGCATTCTCTCTGCACAGGAGCTGAACAGAGATGGGGCAAAATTAAGAAAATTGACTTGAAATGTATGCACTTTCACATGAGATATCTGACACATACATGGTGTTGTATTGAGATGCAGATTACTGTCTCAGCCACAGGTGACTTAAAAAAAAAAAAAAAAAAAAAAAAAAAAAATAAAAGCAACTGAATTGCAGCTAATAAACTGAAGGAGATGAAATGCCCAGTGATCTAGTATGCACCAACATAAATACACATAGTGATATCAGGAACACTTT
>CM037785.1:32888541-32938541 GCA_021229015.1 Solen grandis | reverse complement strand
CGCTAAAAGTAAGTTATTCATAGGTTAAGTACGTTTTTCATACGGTGGCATTAAGGTGGTCAGTAAAGCTAGCATATGGATAGCGTATGATTAACGTCATTGTAACGTACGTCTAACGAATGACTTACGTATTTAACATATGCCTGACAAGTGATCGGCGTAAGGAAAACCTATGTCCTGCGTTTTTCCAGCGTATTAAAAAATATTATTAATTATTGGGTTCGATACTGACCCTAGTGGGAAATATAAGACTTGACTATTTGAGCTTACCGTCGCTTCGACAGTATTTCAGTCCTATAGCGACGTCCAGCTAATTACAGGTGGAAGAAGAACCCAAATGCACGGAGGCATCCGGGTAGAACCACATGAAAATCCGAATGACCCTGTCGGGATTCGAAACCACGCGTTGAGGGGCTGAGTCAGCGACATTACCCTCTCGGCCACGGGGGAACCGAATATAAGAAGTCAGTAAAGTCCATAGGGAACGGTGCACTAGCCGAGTCCCTTTATAAACAATACTGACCTCATAGTATTTCTGTGTAGAGTTAGAACCAAACTCAATCAATGACTTGTTTCATATACCACTTTCCTGGTCATATATTTGTTGACAGACAGACGCAGGCTTATTTCAACATCCAACATTCGAGCAGTGACAAACGAAATTAGATTCAAATAATTAAATATATTTATAAGCAGAATGATATTAAGAACTATTTGTTTCTACTGACTCTAAATAGAAATATAGGAGATCGCCACGTTACCACAATTCGACCAATGAAAGCGCAAAGAACTTTGGAGAGGTGAAATAAATATAATATATAGAGAGTTCCCTTCCATACTGTCATCAGTTGTAGTTGAACCTCAGGAGATGCAATGGAGGTAGCTCTTCCAACGCCAGTATGATCTGATAAGTTTTGCAGTCTACTATATCAAAATAAAATAAAATAAAATAAATAAAGTGGGGGTGCAGGAGAAGAAAAAGACGCGAAATCTGGGGACGCTGCTCATACGCTCCTCATAAGTTACTAATACGCGCACATACGTTATGCATACGTTACTCTTACGCTGATAAATGCTACACTGACGTGACATAAGTTCACATACGCCCGCATACGCTCGCATAAGTTTCTCATGCGCTGCATATACGCTTGATATACGCAACACATACACTATTCATACAATTCTCTTTACGTGCATACGACAACCTTCGAAAGAAAAATGGGTGCATACGCTCAAAAGTTGTGCATATGAGCAATTTTTCGAAATTTCCATTCGTTATTCATACGTTCCTCTCATACACTAGAGAGTGACAGGAACATAAAGCACACAGTGGACAATAGCTATTCACTGTCGCGTATGAAACCGCCATGGTAACGTTAACGTCACGTCGTAATTAGGCTCATATTGCGTTGACGTTGCCAAGTGTAAGCACAGCATTTACACATCTCAACAATTATATAGTAATATTTTTCTTAAATATACACCACCGACAGAGCAGTGAGGTATGATGCCGTTTGAAAAGGCTGTAAAAGGCAAGCATATATAATGTATCTTAAATTCCACCATCAATAGTGATCGTTAAGTAATATTATATCGAGGCAGAAACGCGTGCTTTTTTACGTAATATGAAAGTATATGACTGAAATGAAACAAAAATATCATAAAAACTGACCATGTTTTAAGAAAGAAACCTTTTGGTATTTCTATAAAAGTAACAAGACAAATAAAATTTGTCCCTAAATGTTTATGAATAATCTAGCTAAGTAAGGTTGGTGGAAAACATGTCAGATTTTTATCAGTTGAAATCACAATTTTTACTTGAGTTTAGTTTTGAATCAATATTCTATGGAACAAAGTAAATGTAAATTGCATGTTTTTCACGCGGCATCTATATTTGTAGATATCCAAAACTCCAAACTCGAAAACAAAACAAAACAAAAAACAAAACAAACAACAACAAAAACCCCACAAAGCAACAACAACAACAACAACAAAAAAGAAAGAGAAAAAAAGTTGACCGACTATGGTAGAATGAGGTATAACATTTTATCTTGTTATGTATAAAGTATGTACACAGTGAGAATGCTTGAACAATTTTATGTCATTGAAAAATTTGAAACTCTATTTGAGGACGTGATTCTCTATCATCTTATATATAAAGTAATAAAATAGAATTTAGAATAAGAAATGTAAATGACTTGACTTGACTACTTGAGTTTACCGTCGCTTCGACTGTATTTCAGTCAAATAGCGACGTCCAGCTAATTACAGGTGGAGGAAGACCCCGAATGCACGGAGGCATCCGAAATGTAAATGATAACATCATATTCATTTATTTATTTATTTATCTATCTAAGCCCCTCTCGACTCCCAACATTCTAGGTGGAACCAGTACTCAGGTATTACCTGAAACAATGAAGAGTAAAAAGTCTTACCAAAGTCTGACATCTCATGGCGGCGGTAAGACTCAAATCCGGGACTCTCTGATCCAAAATCCAAAGCCATAACCAACCACGGATGCTTTCATCTGACGAGTTTCTTTTCAAAGAGACTGATTTATTAACATCATCGTATTTAGCCATTTCAATTCAGTATCATGTATTTTAATCCTCTGTGACAAAGTACAATTTAAGCTTTCTGTTAATCCAATGCAGTTTTTTTAATAAGACACAGTTGCTTATGTTTGTGAATACAATCAATGCAAGCAGTACGTAATTGTTTGTATAATACATGCAATTAGTTTCTGCTAATACAATACAATCCAATACAATACAAGCAATGCATATCAATAAAATACAAGCATTACGTTGATTGTTGATACAATAAATACAATCCGTACGTGTCTCTTAATACTCTACGCTACACTACAATACAGGAAGCAGGTGTTTGATAATACAAGCAATGTATATCAGTTAATACTTTATTAATATAAATAAATCCAATACAATGCAATACAAGCAAAACGTGCTAGTTAATACAGTATACACATAATGGGTCCGTTTTTGTTTATTTGTTGGGCTTTTAACGTCCCATCGGCAGTATTTCAGTCATTTGGAGACGATGTCTACTTGAGACAGATATAGTGCTACCACACTGCAGTATTACGCCGTAGAAATGTGGCATGATACCACACCCAGGTACATTATCCTGACACCTGGCCAACCAGTCCTGCAACTACCCTTATATGCTGAGCGCCAATCAAGAGAGCTATAACAGTACCATCTATATGACTTTGGTATGTCGCGGCCTTGGATAGAACCCACGACCTCCCGCTCCCGAGGCGGACGCTCTAACCACTCGGCCACCGGGGACGGTAAATGGGTCCGTAATACAACATAAGTGAAACGTGTAATCCTTTCTTATGCTATGAAATCAAGAAAATGGCTGTGTTTGATGGACCGATGGATTGTATAACTGATGTTTTTTTTTTTACATTATTTAAACGGGATTAATCTCATATTGTGTAGGGATATGAATGCTCATACATCAAAGTTAAACCCAACGAACAAAAACAATAAACAAACAAAAACAGTATGAGACATAAATCTCTCGTCAGATCTAAAACCTTGAGACTAAGAACCTGCATCCTAAAAGACGTAAAAAGAAACAATCTACCGTCTTATTACTAACCACTGTTGTCATTTCATATATTCATATTGAAGAATGACTCGTATGTATATAAACTTTTTTATTTTTATTTTACATCAATTATGAAACAGTTTTTCAAAACTTATATAAATCCCTCTCGATGGCTCTGGTGGCGACATGTGTGCTCATTATTGTTGGAGGAAACCGGAAATCCCGGAGAAAACCCTTGTGTGCGGACGGGCGACCACTGTACCCTCTCAAGTACGTGACCATGAATCGAACCCGGGACGCATCAATTGGTGAAAAGCGATGCGCGTTACAACTACGCTGTCCTGGCAAAAAAAAAAAAAAGAAAAAAAAAATCAATTCAGTATTGTTCATGTTAGCGATATCCAATAGTAAATGCAATTTATATTCAAACTCGGCTGACTGAGGTGTGTGTAATAATTGTCAATGTAATTGGCAATTCCTTGATATAACCAGTACCTTATCGATGCGGTATTAGCAAGAAACACCGCAATAAAGTGTACAAGCAGAGCAAATCCGTCACTATCTTATCATATAGTTTCTCTGTACCATGAAAGTATATTCAAATGTACAAAAATAAGTATCTTCGATTCCATTAATAATGAATAATGACCAAGTACACACGGTTTTCTAAAAATCTAATGAAAAATGAACTTCCTTTTTTGGCGTAAGAATACAACGTTGTGGAGACTTATTTCGTATGGCGTAAGAAGACGTCATGACAACGTTATTTAGTAGATGTAATTAGGCTCACTATAACGTTAACGTTACAAAGCGTCAGACGTATTTATAGCTTCTATGCATATATAAATGGTTAGATTTAAAATAAATGACTATTTGAAATAGTTATGATACCTTTCGGGGAGAAAGATAGCAAAGGTATTTATTTGTTTGTTAAGTTAATTATTCGTGATGACATATTGGGTGATTGCTAAAAAATTCGAATGACGACTACAGGCTACAGTCAAATGATTTATACTTTCTAGACCTGGTTCGAATACCACACGCAATACTTATAATTGATGTATATATTTGTTCAGGATTCCTTTTTATAAAACTGCAAAACAACATTTTATTTTGAAAAAATGTTACTAGTATAGGTAAAGTAAATTCAGCCAAATGTTTTAAATTGACATTTATGATATAACCGTACATTGAATATCATGTGAAATAAATGATATTTTACAGAGACAAAGCCGCGGCGGAAGACGCGAAAGTCCAGAGAAGAGGGAATCAAGACAAGGGTTGCCTCGGTGTCGACATGCCGACAAGAACGAAGGGCTGCGGAGAGACCAAGGAGAGAGGTCGGAAAAGGTGGGACAATAAATATTGACATATATATCAGTCAAACATTTGAAAAAAATATCTTATATATCTTTTTCGCAAATCCCCTCGTAATGCAGTAGTTTGTTCTCTGTTCTTAAACTCATTTCTTTTCACATCGCAAGTTCTCACAACATAAACTCAGTTAATATTGTCCGGCTGTTCTTGCATGTTTGGACCAGTACTTTGCGGCTGGGAAGGTCATGAAATATGTTTGCATCGAACTGGATTCATTATCAAAATCTTTGGCTCTGCTGTCATATATGTACACTAGTAATGGAACACAACTCCCATGACCTAAAAGAAGAATATGTAGTAGCAGCAATAATAATAATGATAATAACAATAATAATGTTTAATACTTCAGATTGTGTGTGTGCTTCAAAAAGTAGAACGAGGTCGGGTTCTGGTCATTATACGATGCATTATATGATTCATATAGGTTTATATTTGTCACATTTCATCCATGACATACATTTACCTGCCATCCTCTTTACCATATAGTAGTAAATATGACAGTTTTATAAATGTATCGAGTTTTTCACTAAGCTTATCACCGCCACCCCCCCCACACACCCCAGGTATGACCATATCATGAAATCTCGATTTAGTAAGTGTTCTTATTTTCTCTTGTAGGTAAGCATACCTCTCGCATGAATCCAGGATCTTCTAAAAATCAATATGAAGCCAGAAAAAAGCCAGCAGCTACAGCCAAAGACAGAAAAACACCAAGTGATGAAGTCGTCATGAAAAAGTCCAATCCGAAGAAAGAACAAATAATATCAATGAATAAGGCAAAGAAGTTGACAGACGAATATTCGAAGGATACTCGAAAACCTGATCTCGAAAAGAATTCTACCAGGAAAACAAGTGACAAGAGACTTTTAGCTGATAAAAATGAAGATGATGTCACAAGTAAAGAAAATAAGGAGAAGATTGGAGTGGTTGTTAAGGATGATCATACTTCAGCTTTAAAGGAAGAAGTTGCAGACTGTGCTGTTGATGAGGACTATCGCGAGTTTTCTAGCGAGATCTCAGAGGACCAAGCTGCCAATCTTGAGGCTGCCGAGGCGAAGCTAGCTAGAATGAGGAAGATTAGTAAAGTGCTCAGGTAAGTTTTGATTTTGCCATTGTAGATAATGGGAATATTACTTCTTGACAAATTATATTCATAATGCATGATGCCTACTAATAGTATTAAATAGTTTGGTATACAAAATTAGCCCATTAGATAAACTGTTATTCAAAGTTTGAAAACACACTTAAATCAGCAACTTAAGTAGTTACTAGTAACTTAATCAACAGAAGAATCAATACTATTTCTAGATAATGCTTCAAGTAATAAGCCACCACTATGTTGCTGTATATGCACCACTCTAAATATACACTCGTTAGGAAAAGACTTGGCGTATTACCGTGTCACTTGTGTACACCATGATACTGCATTGTGATCAAACAGTACACAAGTAACTGCGATACTGTCGGAAGAACGTAAACACCTCAAACACCCATAAAACTAAGACATCGACTCGCAGTAAATTAAATGTGTATATAATCCATGCTCTCTTCTCTTCAGGGAGACGCGCTTCAAAAGTCAGAAAAGAAATCCCAAAGAAAGTCCCTACGCGACTGCTGTGGTTGAACATGGACGAAAATGTTCTTATCCTTCCGCGAGAACAAGGAAGTTAATTTTAGAAGGAATAAAGCTTTGTGAGTATTTTTCTATCATTGTTCAAATTCTAATAAAATAATCTAACATTTATCTTCAAACTTTTATCCCCGTCATAGGTGACAGCAGGTCGGGGAACCATCCATAATCTAACACTGTCTATAATATTGTCTGTCTTCTTTCACAATAATAAACCACATAATGCTACCGTCTACGTCATTGATTGATGTAAAAGTTAAGTCTACACTTTTCACTTCATAATGTTATTATTTTATTATATATATTTTTCTATTATGATGTATTGTCGCATATATCTCATTTCCCTAGTGATAAATAAGAAAATACCAAAATTTTGGACATGTTATATACAAGACTGAACATATAAAGAGACCAAACGAGATAAAAATCAAATGGTGATTGATTTCAATTAGCAAACCCTATTTCCAAGAGCATAAATATATCTGTGTTAGTTTGAACATATCTTACATAATTCTCAACAACAACAACAACAACAACAACAACAACAACAACAACAACAAAACAACAACAACAACAACAACAACATTATCCTACCCTAAACAACGATAAAAAACTCTGCGAGAATATCAACAAAAATAACACAACAACAAAATCGTTACAGCAATTATAAAGTTTACAGTGGTTTTCGATGAATATCACACATGGTCTGAAATTACTAACTCTGACATTCTAGAAGATGAGATAAGTAACGATATTGTTTTTCACAGATGAAGGTGTGAATGCAGAGCTGAAAGCATTTGCTGCAGCAGGTTTGCAGGTCCTTATGACTGATAAAAATCTGAGCCAAGAACAAAAGAAGTGAGTTATTTCATATTTCCTACATCATCTAATGACTTAACCAAATATCGATGTATGCTCAATCCAAAATGAAAAGGTGCATTTAGTTTGTTTGTTTGTTGGGTTTAACGTCCCTCTGACAATATTTCAGTCATTTAGAGACTATATCTACTTGAGACAGATATAGTGCTGTCACGCTATAGTATCACACCATACTCGTTTGACACCCAGTCACATTATCCTGACACTGGATCAACTAGTCCTGGAATTACCCTTATATGCTGAGCGCAAAACCAAGAAGCTATACCAGTACCTTTATTTTTTCGGCGTAGCTGTATAATTTCGATTTCAACTCACATCTTAAACCAATCAAATGTACGCTAACAGCGGTAAATAATTCTAAGCTGAATAAAAGGACTCCTGATATTGGTTAACACATCGTTATGGACTATAAAATTACTGTAAATAAGGGGGGCAGCTTGTATATATCATTCAGCTTGGTGTTATTACTTTTCTTTTTGATGTAAACATGAAAGTGATTTCAGTAAGTTAAATACAATCCTTTTCCATCAATTGAGGAATGCTACTTTGTGAAAATGATTTAAAACAACAAAAAAGAATCCACCGTGTTATGACATGAAACCCCTTAATTACTATGTATATTGAATTCTTCCAGCCTGCCGAGATGCTCTCATTGAAAATTAATTCGCCAAAACCAAAACAACTAATAACGCTTTTATATCATAATTGTCATATGCAATAATGATATGAACAAATATCAAACAAGCCTATTTACAGATACAATATTTTGTATTACCGTCTATAAATAAGTATATTTCATAGAAAAAATACTGAACTATTTCTAGAGCGTACTAAATTTGTTGTGCGTCGGTCTTTCGCGCGCTTTTCCTCGGAATGTTCTAGAAGACTGGAAATCTCGTTTTTTCTTTCATCCTACGCCGAATATCTTTTTTAAAGATATTTCTTGTTACAACTTTGGTATGTCGCGGCTTAGAATCGAAACCACGACCTCTCGCTCCTGAGGCGCATTTGGTTTAGATAACCATGTATAAAAATTTGGTTTAGATAACCATTTATGAAACCCATTATTTACATATATAACACGTTAATAAGTTATTAGTCGTCTTCATGAGTGGCACAAAGGTACGAGTGTATTAATTCGGTGCTGAAAATTCGACAAACATTGGATAAATGGATACAATATTACACGATAAAGTGTCATATGCATATCTTTTTTTGACTGACAATGCATATATGGTAGTACATACATATGAATATTCATGCTAGGTTTTTCTGACAATAGTCATTATCACAATTTTAACTTGACCTCATAGAACAGGTTTTTCCCCATATGAACATGGTATATCGAAGAGGATCTTTTCATTTTTGACAACGTTATGAAACCTTTTATCCTCTGGCTTAATGGATTTCAACAGCATTTAACAGTTAACATTTTTATTTGATTTACCTCGCAATGTTTCTTTATAATATTGTATTAACATCACTTTTTCATTTTGTTACTATCTCTACTACGTATGTTGTTTTATGATAATTCACAGGCGCCTTAGGGATATAGTTAAAGAAGAATTAGAAAATCGTAAGGGCGGAACTAATGAGCTGCAAATAGATGTAGGACCCACTCAAACAGATGAAGATCGCAGGGACCAGGTACGCAAAATTTCGAAAGTATGCAGGACAAATTGTTCCGAGATAGCCAACGCAAATATGAAAATGATTGAAAGAAAACAAACTGTGAAGAAAAATAAAAATAAGCCCATCCTGGAAGATGACAACCCCCTCAGCTCTGATAGCAGCATATCTTTGTCGTCATCAATCAGTTCGTGGCCAGCTAGCACAACCACAACCAACTCCTCTCCCCGCTCGGGATATTCCTTTCCACACACTCGCGGAAATGAATCAGACAGCTCGATCGGGAGCGAGGATTCCTTTGAACCCATGGCAACCCGAAGTCCGGTGTATTCTTCTTCCAGCGCAGAGTCTCTAAAAACTGACAGCAGCACCGAAGAATCAATGCTTTCTTCGCGTATTTCGTTGTCTTCCTCGGACATGGAAAATAGTGTCAGTTCAACGCAAAAACTGACAACAGAGGTTTCAAGTGCATGCATCATTATACCAAGGATGGAATCACAAATCGTCATGACATGTAATGGAAAATCACCGGTTATAAAACCAGCAAATGTTACATCTCTGCGAGAGTCAGGGCAAAGAAGAATGAAATCAGCAACGGGAAGCATTTCTGTGGGCGAAAAGGGCACACCACTTTCCCCAAAGCCAAAAGTAAGGAAGGCACGAAAGGAAACGAAAAACATAGCATCACAGTCTGATTCTGATAAGAAACTGAGAAGGACCATCAGTGAAAACACATCGGTTTCCCCGCAAAGATGGTTGTCAAATCAGAAAAATCAGATAAACATTTCTCAGAAAACAGAGTCTGTGAGCAAGCCACATATGTTGGAGCCAAGACCTAATAGAGCTTCTGTTTTGCGATCAAAATCTAATATTTCTGCAAAAGTGAAGAATGACGAGAAACCAAATACAAAGAATATACGTGTTAAACCGCTAGAGAAGCAAAGTAGACCTGCAAAATCGCTTTCTTCAAAACCAGCGAAACCTATCAGTATTGACATAGACTCTAAAGTTCAGAAAAGTTTTACCAGAAAAGAACAAGGGGGCGTCATTAGTGTAAAAGTAATCAAACCCAAAGTTAACAATCTTATGAAAATGAAATCCGTATCGCAGTCAGGCGACAAAGCGCCTACAAAAGAGCAAGCATCAAATTCATGTGGTATATCCATTTCACCTGAACCCAAAAGAAGTGATCAACTGAAAAGCTCGCCTATTGTAACCGGCAAACCCCCGCTTACTCTAGGAAGATATTTAAAAAGGGATAGTCGTGCCACTGGTCCATCGAAGACAGGCGATTCGACAAAGGCATTAAATATGGGACTTAGTAAAGCAAGTCGACATACGCAGAAAAATATTGCTTCAGCAATATCTCCCCCGGTATCTCCTAAAATTTCTGCTCGTAAAGCTGTGCTGAATTCAGAATATTCTCCAGTAAGCAACAAAGCACAATCGGAATCATCTATCTCAACAAGAAATTCAGATCCGAAGAGATATCCAGTCGGTCTGATGTACAGTAGCGGAAGCTTGAAGGGTCCGAGCCACGTGGCTAGGATCGCATCGTTTTAAACATTAACATTTCATTTCACTGTTTTACATTTATCTTTTTCTGAGACACCTACATTGTCAACCGCAAAGAACCAACCAATACAATTTATAATTGATATTTGAATTAATTGATAATTGAACTTTTAAACTGTTTCGGATAGAGAACAGTTCCCGAATCCAAGGAAACCAGAGAACACCTATTTATAGAAACAGCTGTGTTAAGTATAACTTAATCTCGAAAGGCCTTATAATATGAAACTGGATTCGACATGAACTTAAAATCATCACTCATAATGATCAATCCCTTAAGTGGAGATGAACTGCCAAATTACATAGGCCAAAAGGCTCCAGTGCATCGGACTCTCATCTCTAGATTTTCTATGAATATCTTTACTTTATGACAATATCATTGATGCATCCCGACATTTTGTAAAACGAAGTGAAATGGAATCTGTGTTGATTATGTAGACACCCGGTTTTAAATAATTAATTTTGAAATTTCATTGCGCCTAATTGTGTTAATTTATATTCTATGTATACCTATCTTATTTTGTGAAAAAGAAATGATGACGATGCAAGTGTTTTATTTTATCTCGTCAAGATCCCCCGAATCTTTTCCGAATTTACCTCACGTCTAAGCAGGAATCATTTTTATATTTTTCTCATAAAAAAAGAATTAAAAAACGACCGCAAGAAAAACCAACAACAAGCAAACACAAACAATATCAACATAAACAGCAACACCACCAACAACCATCATTATTCATTGTTTCTAAAAATAAAATGCACATGAATATTCATAATCAAGGGAATCTTCTTTACACCTTCATTACTGTTGTTTTTATGTGTTTACAAGCAGATCTGAGTAAGTAAAGTTCTAGTGTGGGGCCATATTCAAATAGAATATTATGTTAAATATTACACGTAAGAGGAAAATCAGATATTTGATTTGCGATAGAGAGTATTTATACATTACCAAATCTAAATTTTGATAAAACGGCTTAGGATGGTAGATATTTGTCCTTCATCTGGCTGATCAGCTGTTTGGTTTTATGCATTTCAGAAATTATTGGGTTAGTAAAAAAAAATGAAAGCCAAGACATTAAATATTTAGTGTACAAAAGACCAGATTGTCATATCATAGTCAAACCATATTTTTGTCATAACATTGTTATACTGTTGCCATTGTTATATCATCATACCATTGTTTTTGTTATATCGTAGTCATAGCATTGTTATACCGTTGTAATATCAGTGTTATGTCGTGGTCCTAGCATTATCAAACCAATGCCATGTTATTGTCATATCCAGTGCCGATCAGGTCAAAACTTAAGAAATGGGTTTATAGAATATAGCTCGAATTCCACGTTCAATACTTAGCGTATAAGTAATACTTAAATACTTTGGAGCCCTTCATTGTTCCTGTAACCATATCAGAAAGATCTAAACTTTGAATTTCTTAACAAATATTGCTAGTCATTGTATATCTGTGTCAACTAAATCATTTTACTAAACATTGAAATTTAACAAGAACATTGAAATGCATTCAAACCTTGTTTAACAATTTCAGTATTGGTTAATAAAGCTAAAATGGTTGGTAGAATGCGAGCCTGAGTAAGAGTCGTGTTCAGCTTCACACTATGGTGGATATTTCCATCGGTTACAAATATTTGATTACCCAATAGCTACTCTTGGATAAATGTCAACAAAAGGACCTGGTTGACTCAAAATATTGAATTAATTTTATTGTTTCACTTATGTGAACACTTGACCTAAACATGGAAAGAGGATTCTTTGACAAAAAGTGTTGTTGACTGAAATAACGACCACATAAAGACAACTCATACACTGAAGGAAACATTAGGAAAGTAAAGCGGGTGTTATGGAATACCCAATACTTAATAAGTAAGATTTGTGAACTTTCGTGAGCCACAGATGCAGTTGGCTTGGGGGCTTGATAAGTTATCACAATATAATATATTGCTGCAGCATTTGATTGGCCAGGATCATTCGAATGCTGATGCATTGTCACGGATCTCCTTAAACTGGAAGCAGGGATCAAGCTTGTGGACGTAACCCAGTGGTGGATGTTTGTTTGTTTGTTGGGTTTAATGTCCCACCGACAGTATTCCAGTCATTTGGAGACGATGTCTACTTGAGACAAATATACTGCTGCCACAATGCGGTATTACGCCGTAGACACGTGGCATGATACCACACCCAGCGCCAAGCAAGGCAGCTATAACAGACCATTTTTTACGACTTTGGTACCAGTGGTGGATGTAAGTATTGCTATGACACCTAAGAGAAGTAGGGTGGTTTATTAATCATAAGATGTGGCTGTGCCAAGGGAATAGCCTGCAAAATTAGACCCATCCCTTGTGTTGTCTTTCAAATAATGGGGAACAGTACTATTCTCGGAATACAACTTTTGACTTTAGTTTTGAATATATTATATCAGTTCCGTTATACATGTATTTCACGAAAATAATATTCATGATTATGAGAAAAGAAAAAAGAAAAGATAATATAACAACAATTTATAAAATTATGAGTGTTGGTCACATGGTTACAACTATCATCACGTGACTTGTGTGGTGGCAGTGGTTAATTAAGTAGCATAGCGTGACGTAATCGATGCGCGGAGTTTGATTTCGAAGGTGTTAGCTAGGCGTGTGTGGGTGGCAAGCCGGAGCCCATTGCACTGGCTGTCGGACCAGACGATAATCAGTTTCTCTCTCAGAGAAGCTAATTTTCGTAATTGATAACTGCATGTCACATGCACGCGGCGACCTAATGGCATGCAATCCTTTACTGATTATTATGGCCATATGTGAACCTTGCGGTCAGGGATAACCTAGGAGTTGGGTTCTGCTTTTGCTGAAGAGACAGCATGTAGAAGAGAGATGTTGGGTACAAGGGAATACGGGTGCGACACGCTAGCTCATTTTGCGAATAGTGGTTCTTGCCCGATATGTAAGTATCGATACACGGGAGAAAAACTCCTGGGTAGAACCAGTACTGAGTTTCCAGCAACCCGATTTCGCTGAGTGCCAGGAAAGGTTGCATCTGGTGCCAATTTTATATGTTTTTGGTTTGACGCGGTCACCAGAGGAAGGAGAGATTCGAACCCCAAAACCTCCCAACCACAAAGCGGACACTCTGCAATTGAGCTATTGTACCAGTCATGGGGCCTGTAGCTTGAGGGATGCTTTGGATTCAGAGAATTTTTATATGAAATACCGCTGGACGCTGCGGATACAGTATCTCTATGAAGGAAAGTGGCCAATGTGAATCTGATAGCAACTCGGGGTTTGGCGAAGATCAGTGATCTTTTTCATGTAGTCCTGAATGCCACCAGAAAGGGCAGAAACCCTTTTCCGGATCAGTCTGCTGACCCATCATATAGTTAGGCAAAACACCGAGACAGTAATCTGAGTGGACGTGGTGCTGGCTTGGCTGGAGAAACGATTTATTGCTTTGCAGGAAACCTTGATGGTACCGTTACATGATCCAATGTGAGTATTGTCACGCCATATATTGACATCACATTGATACATTGGATATCGATAAATCAATCATTCAGCGACTAACGCAGGCGGTTACACAATTAGGTGGACCTCTTGTATATTAATGGTAAGCCTCCTGTCCCGGTTACCAGATAGATTTCTGCTGAGCCGCCTTAGATTCAGTAAGCAGATTGCGAGGGGAAAACGTTCCTGGTATTTTCGTATTTTCCCGTGAGACAAAATGTGTCTCAGACGCCAATTGACGAAACAACTAGGGACAGCTAGAGTTGTCTCAAACCTCCTTTGGTGCCTGTCTCTACAGCAAGAACAGAACAGAACAGAACAGAACATATATTTTATTGCTTTTAGACTTAAACATATGGCATGTTTATCATCTATACAAACAAGTAAATACTGAATATGATCAAGGTCATTTATACAAATACAAATACATATATATGAATATAAAATACTATGAGAGTCGGTGCAAAAATCAAACATACTAATTAAGTAAGTTATTTCTAACTTTCATTGAACATATTATATAACATGCAAGATTATTCAACACATATTTATCATTGGATGAAAATAACTGACACAATTTAAACATACTTGGTCTCACATGGTAATATACATCAATATATCGTTTCCTCAACATTATATATTTATTACATTTCAATATAAAATGAAACTCATCCTCAATCTCACCACTATGACTTAATCTCTCTCTCCTTTCCACCTCCCAATGAAGCTTATGAGCAGATAATCGTAACTGAGTCAATGCTTTCCTATAAGTTCTATTAGTACATAAAAATAAATATGGTTCATAACAAATTAAAACCTTGATTTCTTTGTATAATGTTAAAACATTACTCCTCTCAAGTTCACCTGCCCAACCTTGCTGAAATACATCAAGCATTTTCTGTTTAAAAATAATTAAAAAATCATTAACACAAATATCATAAGGTCTCTCCCACACATACGCAAATCCATATTCACACAACAATCTCTTAACTTTCGATGCCCAGTTTACATGTTCTTTATCTGCATTAATAACAAGACTATCATACAGCGTCTTTACAATACAGTTACCACTATTAATTACTTTAAACCAATATTTTAAGATCTTAACTTGTCTACCAATAAACAATGGATATCTCCCTAAATCTCCATACACACCAGCATTACAAGTTGACACTTTCACACCCAATATCCTTTTACAGAACTTCATATGCAACCTTTCAAACTCTTTCATCTTATTAAAACCACAAATTTCAGAGGCATAATTCATGATGGATGAAACAAAAGAAGAACGACTCCCACAACCTGTCCTGCTGCTCGGACGTAGGGGCGTGCCCTGTGGAGAGAGTGGAGAGAAGTGTGGTTACGTCATCAGTCTGTGTGCTCCGGATTATATGTAGGCCCTACATATATTTTTGGCAGACATAAAACCTGCCATGTAGAAAAATAAGCCAACGGCAAACCAAGAAACATAAAAGTTAAGAACTCAGTTCCTTATCTCAGGACTGATGGACAAACGGAATACATCTTGTAGCTAGAGTAGTCAATAACTTGCTTTAATCAAGCCTCGATATTTAATTTGGTTCAGCTTTTTCATCCACATTTTATGTATTCGTTATAAGTTATTCTGCACACGAAATCACTCACCGTATCGAAAATGTAAAATGTAAGCTAAATTTATATCGTCTGTTGTGTTAACTATTCACCAAAATCAACATGCGATGTGTTTTGCTGATCAATTGATAAATTAACTTCTACACAACACATCCTATATTAAATGTGCAGTATAACGACAGAGAGGTAGTATGAATGTTTAACAGTACATCCCAATACTAAGTTTGATACATACTATTCATCCAGGGACAAAGTGTTTTCTAGCATTATTTTATGGTGTTATAGGACGGTTATAAAATGTGTGCAAGCAGTTTTGGCTAGGCTGTATCCTTGCTGTTTGTTGTAATGTTTTGAAATTACTTTGTGTCGCAAACAAGAACTAGGTTGCTAGCTAGAAGGTCAAGGTCAAAGAAAACAGTTGACCTTAAATTTGAATTCGGGCTGTAATTTTGTTGTATATGGTTGTGTTCTGAGATTTCTTCGCAGAAATGATTTCAAGCACTAGACGATATTTTGCAGTCAGTTGACCCTAAATCATGTGCATAGACTTACTTTGAAATAACTTGGCAGAAGGGATGCATAAGACAAAACAATGAGTCGCAAGCAAGAATCAGGTCTCTAGCTTGAAGGTCAATGTCACATCACTTGGTCGAGGTCATGGTCGTTTGATTTTAAAATCATTTTTTCAGTTTTATATCAATTTCACTGACAAAAATAAAATGTAACAAAAAAAAAAAAAAAAAGATGCGGGGCATCCATGTCATATGGTCGCATTTCTAGTTTTGTTATGATATTGATAAAATGCAGAAAATAATCCAGTCGAGCTCTTATTGTTGGGTAATGTCGTGTTTGATTTTGAGATGGAAAATACAAATCATAAAGCACAGCTCGTGTGTTAAACTTGTATTTATTCGTCATGCTTTATTTCTCCATTTTCTACATTCCGGTTCTGTGAGAACTACACACATGTAATTTTTTAATCAATATCATAGGTAATAACTTTATTTCCTAATTTAAGGGAGTATGCAGTATTCATTTGTACACTGAGTTCAGAAAGAATTTGTGCACATTGTTTTTGTGTTTCTTTGAATCGACTTTTATCCCGAAAGCCTATACTCGTATATTTGGTACCAAAATTTAAATCAAAGGACTGAGAGTCCCAATGTTGCGTTAAGCATAAACTGAAACAGGAAAAGGAAAAAAAAAGTCAAGTGGCTTGTAATTTGAAACTGTTTTATTGACTTTCCACATAAATGGATCTTGAAGCTAATATAACATTTTGCTGTTAGGGTTAAACATATTTCAATGAACGAAATGATTTTATTTGCTGTATACCTATTAGACCAAAGACACGTTACATGCCAGAAGTTTGTGAACTGCTGTACTTCATATAAAGCGTGCCACTGGCTTGCGTCCTACAATTTCATTCATACATAGTACAGTGCAAACTGTCCATAACGACACCTGTTCATAACGACATCCTGTATTATCCAACACTTTTCGTCGGTCCCATCGTTTTTCCTATTCAAAGTCTGTTTAAACAACCTGGCCATAACGACACCTGTCTTACCTGTAATCCGACATACGGGTTTAATCCCGTTAGTGATTACACTGCTATATCCGACATAACTGAAAACCTTTACTTTTCGGTGTTGAAGCAATTACAATGACGAATCGATTATGTTATTTTCTTTTAACTAACTTTGATTATATACTTCGCTAATGTGTATTGTTAACACATATATACATGTACTTCAACATTATTTTTAGATTTTTTTTAAAGTTTAATGTCATATATAGAAAATAAATGGACTACCAATTTTAAAGGTATGGTCTTTAATGACCTGCCTTATCCAACAACCTGTCTTATCCGACATTATCAGATGGTCCCAGTGGGTGTCTGATACTGTACATGTATTTTAATGGATGTTGTTCGTTGCGTGCCGTGATAATTTCTATAGATTTTTGGGCTAGATCGGTGACAAATACACACGAGGTACAGTGTGCGAAATTTGACTGGTATATTTGCTTAACATTGAAATATCTAAATTAAAAAGTACATACTTTCTTTTGGATCTGAGTTTATATTCATGTAATTATATTGTATCAGACAGAGCCATATTGGAACAATATATCGTTGTAAATATTGCATTATTATCTAGATGTTGCAATACCGTTTTTGTTTGCCATTGATAGAATAATTTTCTAAAACAAAAAAATAATAGATTAAATAAATAAAAAAAACCCAAACAAATCTGTAATCAAGAGCAATGCCTTTAAGTACGTTTACACAGTGTATACTATTCTATTTCTTAAAACACTAAAATCTTGTTACTGTGTTCATTTTATTTTAAATTAGGAATTCTAGTATAATTCTAAAATTGATAAAAATATTCCGATCGGTTATTCAAAACATTTAATTAACTTCATTTTCTTATCTTTCTCTTATCAAGCTGCATTAGTCTTAATTTGTGTCTTGTTCGATAAATTACACAAAGACTCGCGATTTCCACTATTTGGTAAACTTTCCAATTTAAGCCGATAATAGTTAAAATTATATTATAACAAGAGGGTTAAGATGGCCCTGAATCGCTACCTGAGAAATTTTGCTTTGTTTGCCTTTTACAACATAGTAAAATCCATACAGAAAAACAACAATATAATTTTAATTCCACGCAAAAAGTTTACACGTAGTCCAAAAAACCAAATTAACCCAAGCGTGGGACCAATTTTGACCCAAGGGCCATGGTTTGAAAACTTGGTTTAGGTCCACAAGGCCAGGTTACATACCAAATATCTAAACCAATGATCTTGTGGTTTCTGACAAGGATATCTTTTGAATATCTTTCATAATTTATGTAAGTCTATGTTAAATAAAGTGACCCCTGGGGTGGGGCAAATTTTGAACCCAAGGCCATGATTTGAACAAACTTGGTAGATGTTCATAAGGCAATCTAATACACCAAATATCTAAACTCTATGCCTTGTGGTTTCTGAGATGATTTTTCTAGATTTTCCTATTTAAGCCCATGTAAAATCAAGTGACCCCTGGGGTGGGGCCAATTTTCACCCAAGTGCCATGATTTGATCATACTTGGTAGATGTCCATAAGGCAATGTTACACACCAAATATCTAAACTTTTGGCCTTGTAGCTTCTGACAAGAAGATTCTTCTAGATTTTCCTATTTAAGCCCATTTTAAATCAAGTGACCCCTGGGGCGGGGCCAATTTTGACCCCAGGGCCATGACTTGAACAAACCTTGTAGATGTTCTTAAGGCAATGATGCACACCAAATATCTACACTCCAGACCTAGTGGTTTCTGAGAAGAGTATTTTTCTAGTTTTTTTCCCTATATAAGCCTATGTAAAATCAAGTGACCCTTGGAGCGGGGCCAATTTTGACCCCAGTGCCATGATTTAAACAAACTTGGTAGAGGTGCACTAGACAATGCTACACACCAAATATCTAAGCTCTATGCCTTGCAGTTTTGCAGAAGATTTTCAAAGTTTGCATTTTCAAAATCTTTTAGCTCTTGTGATCTACTTTTTCAACCAATCAAAATAATTTGAACAATCTTGGTAGATGACATCATAAGGATGATTTCTGTGAAGTTTAATTAGAATCCATTTAGCTGTTTGGGAGGAGATGTTTAAAGAGGAGGAGATGTTGACGACGGACGCACGCACGGACGACGGACAAAAAAGCGATCACAAAAGCTCACTATGAACACGTTGTGCTCAGGTGAGCTAAAAATGTGAGAAAAGCAAACAAGACAT
The DNA here is from genome assembly GCA_021229015.1 of Solen grandis. Taxonomy (NCBI): domain Eukaryota; kingdom Metazoa; phylum Mollusca; class Bivalvia; order Adapedonta; family Solenidae; genus Solen; species Solen grandis. The sequence continues at coordinate 32,918,982 of CM037785.1, read as the reverse complement.
GCTTGAATTGTGAGAGTATCGATAAAACCATTCCATTTCGGCTTTAAGAATGCACACAAGTGGATACAAATATGTAGTTATCGCTCTTTTCGCACTCAAATAAAAAGATAGCACAGATAAGCACTGAGGTAAACTTTTCAAAAGGTTCCACGGTATCTACCAAGGATTAATCAAAGCGCTGAAGGCACTGAAGTTGCGTGTTTCTCAAATGAATGAGGGTTTGAATCTGCAGCTTAATTATATAACAAAATAACTGGTCTAAAGAGTTCTGATTCTATTGTACTACACTTTCTGTCAATGCCCTCCATCATTTCATGAAGTTTAAAGCAAATTTCGAGTTATGCTCCATACAAACCGGTTAGATAGACAGATGAACAGACAGAAAAATCACTGACTATTACTCTTCCTACCCCCTGGGACTTTTTATAATACCAAATGTCATCTGTTGAGCAGAAGATGTCAAGAGGTTTCTGCCACAAATCATCAAAACCTGGGTGGAGTTTGCTGGAGTTTCACTGGGCACGTGAAGTTAGGCATACATTCTTCCTTCACCTGTAGTATCATCTGGTAGAACCCCCACTGAAATATAAAAAAAAGAACAATGAATTTGGAGAAAATGCATCAAGTCTATTTTGCATTATCTGTAACAGCCTATAAGTAACCCTTCAGTGAGAGATTTGTGTTAGTGGTCTGGTAGATAATGCTGTAGAGCACGTGCCATGTCAGCAAGGTAGGGTCATGCGCTTGTGTCCCATTTCCTCATCTGGTTACACATAACACGTGCAATTACATGATATAAAAGGAGCACGAGAAAATCTCATCTGGTTACATTTGGAGCCCATGTGGGATCATGACAGTACAGTTCTCCAGTATGTACTGCTTTTCAGATAATCTGAAGAGTTTTTAAAAATCACAGGCCATTTGGTCCTGTAATTTTACAAGATTCACAGGACCAAAATTAAGTTCAAAGGACCAAACTCAAACAACTAGATTTCATTATTGTTTTTCTTTCAGTTCATTGATTTTATTAAATTTAAACGCTTTATTACCATGATATATTCTGAGATTCTTGATTTAAAAGGAAATGAGTTTTCAACAATATGAGTAGATAAATAATGCTGTTAGAAATTTTACTGGACATTCAGACAGAATGTATTGCAATATTCAAAGGACTAAAATAGAAATTACCAGCCAGGCCAGACAAGCAGACACTTTTTGGAATGTGTGGCCTTTGGGTTGTTCAGGAATAGAGCAAATTGTTTTCTGTATTACAAATTCAAGATGAATTCAGAATTGGCAGGATTATATGCTACAGTCTATAAGTAACCTATCTGAGAGATTTTTTTATCACGTAACAGAAGTACTTGTCTACATTACATTTGAAAAAAAAAATGCTGACAAATGACTGACAAAGCTCACATTGAGCCAAAAATTTATAAAATGTTACTGATGAATTAAAACTTCTTGAAAACTGTAGTTTCACAAATTATTGTCATGCTTATTAAATACGACACTGATTTTTTCATTGAACATATCCCAAAATTTGCTGACCCTATACATTCCAAGCAGTCAAATTTAGATGCTTAATTGTAAACTGTCTACATTAGAAAGATTGTGACCAGATCTGATGACTTTTGGCAGATATAATTAACACTTTTTATATGTTTGTTTGTTGAGTATAATGTCCCACTGACATTATTTCAGTCATTTGGAGACGTCATGTGTACTTGAGACTGATATAGTGATGCCACACTGTAGTATCACGCCATAGACATGTGGCATGATACCACACCCAGTTACATTTAATGTCTTGACACTGGGCCAACCAGTCCTGAAACTACTCTTACTTGCCTTATCAATAGCCCATTGTACAAATTCACGCCAAGAATATATCATCTGTCGCCGGTTTTCCCAGCGCCGTCAGCACAGGAAGAATATATCAAACTACGGCTGAGGAGACAAATAAAAAATCTTCAATAATTGACATATTTTGTACAAAATTTTATCATCTTCACTTTCTTCACTTTTTAAAAGGCTGATAAAGTGAGCAGTTAGTTTATATACGTGTTCATGTTTACTTGGTCTTGTTTAAATAGAACATCCACCTACTAGTATTACAAGATGTCTTCTTGACCTACATGTTAAAAAATATCACTGTCATTAAAAAAGTAAATGAACAATCACTGTCATCAAAGAAAACTAATTTTATGCATACATGAATATGTAGAGATAGGTCTACCTTATTTTGTAATCCACAATGGATGTCAGTGCTGACGGCATATTTGTCGATTTCATGACTTTTTGTTAAACTTTAACATCTTTATGTTCTGACGAACCGTTTGTCTTTCTCTGCAGATCAGTTATTTTTGTCTGAAGTGTTTTTCTGGCGGCGTCCGATACCATCATCGTCCTTTGTATCCATGTATACTTAAATAGTACATGTACTTACAGTACAGCCCAGTATATGAGGATGTATTCTACGCCATTATTCAGAAATGTGCTTTTCTCTAGTTCATCTTTTTTATTTATCAAAAAGAACAGTCAACAGAACCCATTCAAAAACTGAAACTAGAATATGCAACATATTTCCGCTCTTACCGATCGGGGGGGGGGGGTGGGGGGTGGGGGTCTATTTTTAGGCCCACGTGCATTCCTCCCCCCCCCCCCCAAAAAAAAACAACAAACATGCAAAATAAAACCCACATAGAAAGCTCTGGATAGATATAATGTAAATAAAATTGAATAAAATTAAAAACTGCAAGTTATGACGGTAGCGGAACAGTTCGAAGCGTGCGTACCATTTTCGGAGTTAATGAGGTGAAATTAATGTATATTGGGATGAATGAAAACACAAAATGTTTTTTTTTTTTTTTCATTTTGACAATTACAGTGATGAAAGTTCTATTTCATCGGCATTCACGTATTCAAAACAATCAATATTCATCCGCAAAAACTGAATAGAAAAATAAGTTCTTTGATGTTTTCATCTCACAAACGATTGTGTAGCTTGTACGCATTTATTCTTGACACAGCGTTAAGTTTTAAACATTTTTGCTCTATCTTAGCATACATATGTGGTAGAGTTACACACAATCGTTCGATCTTGTTGATCATACTGAGGAGTTATTCGGTTTTAAATGTAGAAAACGGGGTGCCAGAAATGTAGGTAATATAGTGACTACACTGCGTGTAGTCGATAATCGTGTGCACATCTTTTGCTCGTTAAGCTTGACTAAAGATTATCTTAATTTTCAAATATATAGATAAAATGCTTAAGTTTATGTTATTTTATGCAAGTGTCATGTATCGGATTGTTATAATTTTGGAATAATAGATTCTGATAACGGGGCAAGTGACGAAGTATTTTCAGTGGTATTTTAAATTAAAATGTGTACGATATAAAATCAATTCTTAACGTCTCGGACTTAACGTTTTATTACAATCAAAAAGGTTTGTAATCACAATACTGGATTATAGCGAAAAACGAAAAGTTGAATATGAATGTGTATTATTGATGAGCGGGGTGTCAGTATTTACGCTTGGCACTTTTATTATATAAGGGATGATGAGTGAGTGACATGTTTGCCCTAAACACATGAGATCATGGCCGATTTAAACTAGGTCATCCAATATGGCCGTCTAAAGGAGGCGGGCAGGCCGAACGAAAAAGGAAACTACAGCTCCTCTAACCTCCTACTCTCTTTAGCTTAAGACACTTGAAATTGAGATCTTTTTTAACCTCAAACAACTTGCAAATGATGTTATCCGGAATGCGGCAAATGTGGGGTTTTCCCATCTAATCCGGGGGTACAAACAAACTTTTACAGTTACAACTTTGTAGTGTTGCACTAATTCTATTGTAAACGGTAGAGCACCGCTAAGCTATAACTTAAAATTTGTATAACCCCCGGATTAGCTGGGAAATTTCCAAATACTCTTCTTTCCGGACTAACTCTATTAAGTAGATAGCGCTGCTATTTCTTCAAAGCAGAACAATCCTAATGAACCACTGTCGCCACAAATTATGAGTGTTGATATTTATGTGATTTGGAATTAGAAATTCATTGATTTGTAGTGTTATTTCACTGCAAATGAGTAATAAATATTCTTGGGCATTTCAAGCATATTTTTTTTCTTCAGAAAGTGCAAGGTGCTGTATGGCACAGTCCTGTTCGTGATGTCCAGCCGAATCATTCGGCATATTCAACATAACTGTCACTTCACAAAATTAATTCACTGCCAGACGCTCTTTGTTGTGCTGCCGAAGAATGGAGATTGTCTCGCTGCAGTTTCGTAGACAATTACATCTGTGTAGAAGAAATGTACTCACAAATACTCAAATGAAGTCAACACTAGCTAAGTTTCCGTGAATGTAACCCCAGCCGATAGTAGGCTGCTGATAGATGATAAACTTCACATCACGGTGACAGGTCTGCATGATGGACAGAAGATAACTGTGTATGCTTATATTGAAGAAACAGGTAAAAAGTATGAATCATGGTGCTGGTTTTTGGCAAATAAACATGGAACTGTGGATCTTTACAGCCAGGAAGCAATAGCTGGAACATACACAGTATGTTTTTTAGGCAAGGAGACAGTAGGTGTTACCATTGTCTGTTTGTATATCGGGGAGGCGGCCAGTCATTTGCAAATATAAATGGGTGTTTTGTATATCCTGGAGTATCCGGTTCTCGACAGCATAAGAAGTTACTGCAAACAAAAATGAGCAAAACCGATCCCTCACTTTTATATTAAATATACTAGTATCATGAAATGCATCAATATCCTCCCTTCAAATGTAATAAATTTTCAATGGTAATTTAAAGCAAATTTAAAAAATAACTGTCAAAATCCAACAACAGTAAAAAAAAATATTTCCAAAATGGCGTCTGGAGTTCTCGACAATGAGCTGAAAATGAGTCTGCCGTGAGTATGGTGTACATATAGAGACAAAATCTATAAACAACAGTTGCATTGGAGTTCTGTGTTCTTAATCACAGAACAGATTGGTTGTAAAATATAAGATGATCAAATGAGAACAAGAAACAAGAGGGCCAAGATGGCCCTTGGTCGCTCACCTGAGAAAGATGATTGCTAAAGAAATAAAATGCTAGAGTGTAAAAGTTAAATCTGGCTTTTTTATGGTGAAAAGGGCATAACTCCTAAGTTAATAGTCAATATCAGTTATTATTGAACCCGATTGCGAGATTATGGTCGTAAACATTGTCTTAAAGTTTAAAAAAGATTGTTAAAAAAAATGAAGTTGGTAGAGAATAAACAAAGTGAAATTTTGCATTTTTTTGTATTAAAAGGGGCATAACTCCTGACCTAAATGGCCCATCTCAGCCACAATTGAACTCAATTAAGACATTATTGTCATTAACAATGTCATAAAGTTTGAAGATGATTGATAACAAAAAAGAAAATGCTAGAGTGTAATCAAAGTGAAATCTGACATTTTTTTATATTAAAAGGGGCATAACTCCTGACCTAATCAACAGATCTCAACTTTAATCAAACTCAATCGAGACATTATGGTCATAAGCATTGTCATAAAGTTTGAAGATGATTGCTCAAAAGATGAAAATGCTAGAATGTAAACAAAGTGAAATCTTGCATTTTTTATATTAAAAGGGGCGTAACTCCTGACCTAATTGACCGATCTCAGCCATTTCGAAATCAATCGAGACATTATGGTCATAAACATTGTCTTAAAGTTTGAAGATGATTGCTTAAGAAATAAAGGTGATAGAGTGTAAACACTAAAGATTGTTGACGCCGCACGACGCACACCGCACGATGGACGACGGACACTCACGGGATCACAATAGCTCACCCTGAGCTTTGCTCAGGTGAGCTAAAAACTATCACACTGAAAGTGTTCATGTTATTTTAGGGCGTCTCCAAGTTTTTGTAACTTGGAGTATAACAGCAATCTTCCTTAACTTTGTATCCTTTCAACCACAGAGTCCTTACAATTTTGGAGTTATATGGCCAATTTTGGTTGTAAAACCCCCTATACAAAGGTTAAATGGGCATGCTATATTACAATTATCAAGTATAAAATTTACTATCATATTAATAACAGCTATGGCTCTAAATGACTTCTGTACATAGTATATTCATAATCAAACCTATACTATTTTAAGAACAGATGTGGTTTACATAAATCAGTGATTATATGCTTGCTGAGTATTATCGGTAGATTTAACAAGTGGTTTAAAAAATCATAAAAAAATTAAAAGGAAAACGTTTCTTTATTAAATGAATATTTTACCTGTTTCACAAACATTTCCAATAAAAAAAGGTTTAGAAACAATGATCAATCAATTTTGTTCATTGTCGATGGTTTCTCTGAAAAAATTACGTCACACTTGTCAAATATTGCGCTAGTTTAAATAGCCCGAGAATACCAATATGGCGAGAACTCAATACTTGAGGATATGATTTTAGCTTTTCGTGATCTGTAAGATTTTCTTGTGGATTTCATGAGTATTATTTTGGAATAAAAAATGTGTATTGGTTCATTAATTAGCTTTTGATAACTAGAAGGAGGCATGGACATCATGTGTATGAAATCTTCTAGTTTGGCCATCACATAATGAGCCCTTCTTGTTAAACATATTGAGATTTTCCAGTACGTTTTAGGTTTGTCGCCAATGGGCATTTTCTGGAGCATGTTGCCTGTTCCTGGGCAGCGTCGAGGAGTCTGGATCACGAAGAATGACGTAGACACACCCCTGTCTACACAGTTGTCTGTGTACGACGGACATGTTACTGCCAATGGTATCAGAACCAGCCAGCCGGAACCACTGCATGTTCACACAGTAGAACGATGGTATAAAGGTGAAGGGATAACATCAGTTGATGTGGAAGTGGGGAGGATCAGAGGACAGCTGTTCCTACCACCAGGTATTGTAAAGGTTTCTAGCGTAGCTGTCTAACCCAACTTTTTGACCCCATTGAGGATGATTGCGTAAGACAGTGTCGAATAAATAATTGTAATGCGCTGGCATTCCAGCGATCTCATGTTATTTATTCGTAAACTTTGTTATTGTTACCTTTGTAGAAGTTCATGTCTTTAAGGCGTTTAAGCGGTTTTTTTTTCTAACGGACGGATTTTTCCAAATAATTTTGCATAAAAGTACTTGAGACTTTTATTAAGATATATGATTTAAAAATAGGGGGTCACAATGCCTGTTTTAGAGCTCAAGCTTATGGTAAAGCATTACTCTTTGCTATAATTTGTTGAAAAAGCATGGCATTAAAAAATAAGAAAGATTTCGTTTCTAAATACTGTAACAGCATATTAAAATTATATTTTTTTAAAAATATTTTATCACCATTTGTAACTTATAATGTAGTCTATAAGTTACAGATAATACTGTCAAATATGCATTGAAAATACAAAACGGGTATAAAATCGCATTTGTTCGGGAGCCAAAATGTATACAAAAACTATCCTAAAAGTGTGAATTTTATATATAGTTTTCTAAATTAAAAAAAATTAAACCGACAGATTTCCTTTACTTTTTTCAGATTCGTTTGTTTGATTCATTCTACTTAAATGAGAAATTCATTTTTTTTTTTTACGAAAATCAAAATCAGCTGTAACCCGCTGAAACGTCCTTTGGATTTATTTTCTCTTTGGTTACATTCCCCTTCAGTTAACTTGCGCATCTTTCGTCAAGTTTGTTTACTTTTTATAAGTTCCGGCGGCCATCTTTGATTCTGTGTCGCAATGAATCATGGGGTATTTGCAATGGTTACAGTTTAGGCCAATTGTCTATTTTATTGATTTTGTGGTAATCATTGGTAATTCCTTTACTTATTTGTAAATTATTGTTAATTATACATTTCTAATGTAGGATTAGAAAGTATTTATCTTTCTTAATGATTTAATGATTGAGCACACATTTTTCGGTGTGCTCATTTGTGCACTTTCACTGTTGCGCGGTTTTACGTTAAAAGCGCACATATTTATTTGCGCGCTGCTGCACTTAATATAGCGGAACGCAGCTGAATTCGAGGACTCCACGCCTAACTTTCTTAAGGTACACACCACTGTCTTTAAGTCATTTTTCTTTTAATTACATTTGGTTACTTAGTATTCATTTTATATGCTCCTTTTATGCTCTATACTAAGTTATTTAGTAGATTGTTTTCCATTTTTAATATATAATAAAAAAGTAGTCAAATTAGGAATTGATCCAGCTGTATTTTATCATCTTCATATGAGACTTTCTTTTAGATCTTAGTATTGAAATCCTTCTTTGATGATTTGTTTACTGAATGACATTTTCTTTTCCCAAATATTTTTTACTCCGTTTCTTTTTATTATTAAGTTTCCCAAACAATGTTTGGAGACATTGTTTTTACTCCTTTCGTATTCTTCTTCTTCTTTCTTCCGCCGGCAACTGTGTACGGGCCATATCTCGGAGGCCGCTTGACCTATCTTTACAAAACTTCACACACTTGTAGTCCTTATCAATGAGTAGTGGTGCCCCCTCCTCCCTGATTTTTGTAAGTGTGGGGTCCTTGGGGTCAGCCCCCTCCCCCCCTCAAAGATGGATTTTTGCATAAAAAATGTATTTCAGTAAAATATTTCAAATTTCCAACCCAATTCCAACCTGAATCATATACTTTTATATACTTTTTTGTTCCACATATTGAGAAGAATTTTTTTTTACTACTTTGTTGTCCCCAGGGGTCAGACCCCGAACCCTCAATTTTACTTATGATCTTATATCTAAAAGCCCAAATTTTCCCATGATGAGACAGATTGAATGGTACTTCTTTTGTGTCCCCGGGGATCTTCATAAGATTGTACTTCTTTGATGTTCATATGGGTCATCCAGGGGTCAGGCCCCATCCCCTCGATTTTATTTATGAACTTATTTCTCAAAAACCATTCGTGTATGATTGTCTAAGGAGAAACTTCGTTTGAGAGACTTAGTAACAGTTCACTGTTACAATTATCACTTGTTATAATTCTTATTCTTCTCTTTCACCGGCAATTTTGTACGGGCCATATTGCGGAGGCCACTCAACCTATCTCTACAAAACTTCACACACGTATAGTCCTCAGTGAGTAGTGAGTGAGGAGGAAGAGGAGTGAGTGAGGAGGAGGAGTGAGTGATGAGAAGGAGGAGTGAGTGATGAGGAGGAGTGAGTGATGAGGAGGAGTGAGTGGTGAGGAGAAGGAGGAAGAGGAGTGAGTTAGGAGGAGTGAGTGAGTGAGGAGAAGGAGGAAGAGAGTGATGAGGAGGAGTGAGGAGTGAGTAATGAGTGAAGTGAGTAAATGAGTAACTGAGTGAGTAACTGAGTGAGTGAGCAATTGAGTAACTGAGTGAGTGAGTAATTGAGTGAGTAAGTGAGTAACTGAGTGAGTAATTGAGTGAGTAAGTGAGTAACTGAGTGAGTAATTGAGTGAGTAAGTGAGTAAGTGAGTAATTGAGTGAGTAACTGAGTGAGTAAATGAGTAATTGAGTGAGTAAGTGAGTAATGAGTGAGTAAATGAGTAATTGAGTGAGTAAATGAGTGAGTAAGTGAGTGAGTAAATGAGTGAGTAATTGAGTGAGTGAGTGAGTGAGTGAGTGAGTGAGTGATATGAAATTATAAGCATAACAAGATGTGTTCGGAAAACACTATACCCCTTTCTGAGAATGCAATAGAAAAATAAAGGGAGATAATTTTAAAATAGTAGCTGCACTGCTTCAACTTGCTATCATATTATGTTTCAAGTTTCTAGTCCTTAAAATGTTTTATTCATGAGTTTTGCTCCCAACAAAAAATTATTCAAGTAGATAGTAAATAAGTTATTATCTGGAGAGAAATTCATTGTAACATTTAATAAGGGGAGATAATTAGAAAATTAATCAAGGTAGTGTTACGATTTTTGGTTATTGCACTTCCCAATCTCACAATTTATTTATATTTAAAGTTTCCAGTCAATATACTTTAAATAGTTTATAAGTTATGCTCCCGACTAAAATTGAAAAAAAAAAACCCAAAAAAAGGAAGGTAATTAAAACTTGGACCAGGTAGAGTTATGGTTCTTAGTCACTGCTGCTCCTCTCTCCGGTTTCTAGTTGTTTTTTTATTTCAAATTAATTACTTGTATAATAAATAAATAAATAAATAAATAAATAAATAAATAAATAAATAAATAAATGTCTCGATTGGTTTTACGGAGAAGTGTGCGTGCATATGCTTGGATAATTTTGTCTCTAGTACGTAACATTAATACTACTACTACTACTACCACCACTTCTACTACTACTACTACTACATATACTCTTCTACATAAACAACAACTTCAAAAACAAAATGTAAAGAAGCGTTGTGACAACACCTCAGAATCTCGATTTATTCCAACGCATTTATATCAACATTACTACAGAAACAACAACAACAACTACTACTACTACTATGTAAAAGCAAGTGTACAAGGTCCCGATTCATTCAATCGTATTAATAATATCACCATTTCTATAACTACTAATACTCCTGTTAAACAGCGAATATATAACCAATATTATTATTACAACTAAAACGAAATTCATTATTACAACAACAACTATTACTACTACTACGACCACGTATGTTTGACAAAAATAAATAAATAAATAAAACAATAAATAAATCAAACAATAAATAAATAAAACAATATACTAATACTTCTGTTAAACAGCGAATAAATAACCACACGAATGCTTTTTTTTCCCTTCCACCTTATTTACTGGAATTTCAGATTTTCAAAAAAATAAGGACCGGTAAAATCCTACGAATAATATTGTAGAAAGAGAAATATAATTAGCGACAATGCGTATACACAAAAAAGGAAATATAACGAGAAAGATGAAGAAAAATGAAAGAAAAGCGTTATGAGAGAGAGCGAAAAATAATATTTTGTTATTTCTGAACATAACTTTTATTGAACAAGAACATATAAAGTGGGATTGACATAACGTATAAAATACTCTCGAAGAAGTTAATTAAATAAAAAAATAATTATAAACAAAAAGCGTTATAACCGCCTAAAATATATAAAATCAATTAAGAAATCAATTAGATAATGAAAAAAGTACCTAAGTGATCTTTTTATTTTTGTTTTTACATAAAGCTACATTTAAGCTTCTCTACCTATGTATCTAATTTTTTTTTATCATGATTGTATTGATTGTACTGCTACATATAATTTGCAATTATACTGTAGGCAAGAAGCTCGTGTGAGCTTATTAAGCTGAATAAAGGTTGTTGTTGTTGTATGCGTTACGTATTTGTTCTACTACAACAAACTACTATTACACCTGTTAAACAGCGAATAAATAACCAATGTAACATATGCGTTACGTTTTATAAATAAAAAAATAAATAAATAACTAAATAAAAATCTCCATTGCTTACACGGAGAATGTGAATAACTTAGCGTAGGACAATGTTAAAAGCGACTATCTCGCCTTATGAAAAACCGCATATACCCGTTTATCGTCGCTAGACTAAGCCGGATTAACTCGCCGCGGATCAAATACCGCTACTGGTGTGTCTGCTGATTGTGATTATAGAGATTAGACATATTCTAAAAAGGTGAAAATCGTTTCACACCGATTGTCAAAACATACACATTGACACGCGCTTTACGGGGAAATATGACGAGAGAGAGAGAAATGATAGAAAAAAACAACAACATTAATACGCATAGAGAGATTAAAAGGTTCGGTTTAGTAAACGCAGAGTTATACGTCCGAGGACGGGTGCGTATGTTTGACAAAAATAAATAAAAAGCGATTACCGCGCCTTATGAAAAAGCGCTTTCCCATTTTTCGTCGCTAGACTAAGCCGGATTAACTCGCGGCGGTTCAGTGCCGCAACAGGTGTTATTAATAAATCTTTATGAAAGTCTCATCATGGTTACATATAAAATCAAAATACAAGATAAGTTTGTTTTCATATTTATTGCTAGGACTTGTTCGTCACACGAATGCTGTATTTATTTATTTTTACACCCGAAGTTCCACCTTATTTACTAGAATTGAAGTCTTAATGAGAGATTAAAGACCGGTAAAATCCTACGAAAGAGAAATATAATTAGCGACAATGCGTATACACTAAAAAGGAAATATTACGCGAAAGATGGAGAAAAATGAAAGAAAAACGCTATGAAAGAGAGAGCGAAAGACAAAGAACTATAATCAGCGATGATGCGTGGATGAAAATGCGTGAATACTGATAGACGAAAACGCGTTGAGAGATGTAAAAAGTATTTGGTAAGAAAATATGTTGAACAATTATCGAGTTTGTGCGCGGGATATATGCGTTATGTATATGTTGTATAATAAATAAATAAATAAATAAATAAATAAATAAATAAATAAATAAATAAATAAATAAAAATCTCCATTGCTTACACGGAGAAGGTGAATAACTTAGCGTAGGACAATGTTAAAAGCGACTATCTCGCCTTATGAAAAACCTTATTTACCCGTTTATCTCGTTTAAGGGAGCGGTAGGGGCTGCAGCCCGATTTGATTGTTTCAATCGCGTTTTTGCGGTTAATGACGTAGTTGATTTATTGTCCCGAATAACAATACGATATTATAAAAGAATAAATATTGCGGTTTACTCATCCTCGAAAATGATAGACGCGTGACCTCGTTAAAGGGGTGGATAAGGGGATTATATCATACCCGAAAAATAGGTCATTATTATTATTAATTAAAAAAAACCCTTTTTAAAGGAGTCCCTGTGGGGGTCAGGCCCCCCTTAAAGATAGATTTTTGCATAAAAATGTATTTCAGTAAAATATTTCAAATGTCCAACCATGAATCATACAATTTTTTGTTTCTCATGATGAGAAGAATTGAATAGTACTACTTTGGTGTCCCCTGAGGTCACCCAGGGTCGAGCCCGCCCCTCTATTTTACTTGTGACCTTATATCTCAAAAAATGTTCAGATCCCCACCCCTAAACCATATTTATTCTTGTTCATCATGATGAGATGGATTGAATGTTCACATGGGTCACCGAGGGGTCATGCCCCAAACCCAGAATTTTACTTATGACCTTATAAAATGTTAGATCCCCCCCGGTAGACAGATTGTTTGGTACTCCGGGTCACAAGGGGTCTGGCCCACCCCTTTTATTTTATTAAAAAACCATTGAGATCCCCACCCAAAAACAATATATATTCTTGTTCTTCATGATCAGATGGATTGAATGGTACTTCTTTGATGTTCACTTGGGTTACAAAGGAGTAAGGCCCCGCCCGCTTAGTTATACCTATAACATTACTTCTTAAACTTCGATTTGGAAACTTAGTAACAGTTCACTGGTACAATTATTTCTTGTTATAAAGAATTTTTTCATGCATTAATTTATCAGTTTCCCTTTTAAAACAAGAGTACAGAAATAAAGCGAGGGAAATGTACTCTGTATTGATTGTTTAATCCATATCCACTACTTTTTAAGTATTAAGTGTTTAACCTTTAGGCAATTTTATTATCCATTTAAACTTGTGGAGTCCATTTTATTTAAACATAATAAGGTATTGTCAACACAGACAAGTTGTTGACACGGATAGAGCACGCTACCAGCTCGTAACGATATTTTAAGGATTTTCATTGTTAGATATTCCTAAAATTGCGCATCACTGTTTGTTTAGATGACAACTAGCTGAAATAAGTGCTTCGTAATCATCAATATTTTAGTCTTCTAACTGAAATATAGTTGTTTTATTAAAACACGTCTGTTATTTAATGCACTCCAAGACTGGTTTTGGACTGAACGTTATAAAACCGAAAAACCCTTTCAATTCTGTAAACATGATGGAACGATTAAGCATAGCTCTACAATACAGTTATGCTGAGATTAAGCGAAAGTGTTGAAAAATCAGTTTTGTGTAAAAAATAAATATTTAATGGAGTCAATAGTTGTTCGCGGTATAAAAAACACAAATTATTTTCTCTATGATGCTGCGTAACTGTCACTTCATGTGCAAATTAACCATGGGGAATGGGGAGGAATATAGTTTGTTATAATGCAAAGGGGCTCGTAACTATTTTAGATAGTAAATATGCAGAATTTGGTCATTTGTGGTGTTACAATAATCCATGTAGATAGTTTGTTTCTGCCTTAGTTTTACCTTTTCCTTTATGCTTTTTTTCTGTTAAGATGACTTCAAATTATCATGAAACTTGATACAAATGTACATCAATATATAAACTTTTAAAAATACAAAACGTATGCCAGCCTGCGGAGACACATTTCCTTGTTTCATATTATATTGGCTGCATATAGTGCTGTCTGAACAACTAAGGATTTCGGGGAAATTCACTTATTCTTTTAATAAAACATTGTTCATTGGGTTGAGTTTGGAGGTTAATTAAGAATCGTTTGAGGCTTTGTCCTTACGAAATATACGAAAACATAGTTAACGTATTTTGTCTTTAATTGTGCACTGTAGGACCTGGACCTTTCCAAGGAGTGATAGACCTATTTGGAATAATGGGTGGTATTACAAAGTTTCGGTCTGCCCTTCTGGCGTCCAGAGGGTTTGCATCTCTCGCCCTGCCATATTTTATGTACAAGGATCTTCCAACGACTCCAGACATCATTGACCTAGACTACTTTATTGTGAGTATTGTTAGTATTGGCTTGAATTCCTCGTAGGTCCTATTATCGTTCCTGCTCCTACCTCAAGTTCAGGTTCAAATTTTATTTACTATCGGAGACATAATTTACAACAGAAAAACAGAATAGCTATTTACCATATGAGCTCTCGTACCCATTGTTTTGCTGCGTGATACGCAAGTTATTGAAACTACGCCATTGTGATTAAAATTAAACCTATTCTGATTTCAAAACAGTTTTAAATATGTTTCTTTAATTACACTGAAACCACATAATCTACATACTTTTTCTCTTGGTCTATATTACGATTTTTAGCTCACCTGGCACGAAGTGCCAAGGTGAGCTTTTGGGACCAGCCTTTGTCCGTCGTCGTGAGTCGTAAGTTGTCAGTCGTTAACAATTTACTTAAAAATCTACTTCTCTGAAACTACTGATGGGAAAGTGATCAAACTTTGCAAGGATGTTCCTAAGGTGATCGCCTATAAAAATTGTTCAAATAGTTCAGGTCTGTTGCATAATTAGGTCACAGGAGCTAAAAATAGATTTTAAAAAAGAAATCTTAAAAAAATCTTCTTCTCTGAAACCTCAAGGCCTAGAGCTTAGATATTTGATGTGTAGCATTGTCTAGTGGATCTCTACCAAGTTTGTTCAAATCATGACCCTGGGGTCAAAATTGGCTCCGCCCAAGGGGTTACTTGATTTAACATAGGCAAATAAAGGGAAATTTTGAAAAATCTTCTCAGAAACCACAAGGCCTGGGGTTTAGATATTCGGTGTGCAGCATTGTCTAGTAGATCACTAACAAGTTTGTTCAAATCATGGCCCTTTTTTGGTTAAGGGAAACCTTTTTTTTTTAAAACCAGGGTAAATTGGCCCTGCTCCAGTGGTCACTTGATTTTACATAGCATAATGATACCAGGTGAGCGATCCAGGGCCATTATGGCCCTCTTGTTATATGCTGAGTAACGGAATTTTAACCATTTTGATAATACTTTTTTAATGACTGAAATACTGTCAGCGGGACGTTAAAAAAATAAAAAAGTAAATGTAGACGGGTACTAATGTCACGAGATTAACAATCTATTCGTGTTCTCATCATTTCATTTCATTGCACGTGTTTTGTGTGCTGTCAACGTCATTGTTCCGTGCGTTGTACTTAAAACGTATTTGTCCAATAATTGTAATCGTGTATTGGGTGAGAGTGATTTGATTGGTTGTCCATAACAATTTCTAATAACAGTTCATAAGGGGCCTCCGTGTCCGAGAGGGTAAAGTCGCTGACTTTAACACTCACTCAGCCCCTCACCGCGTGATTCCTCCATCTGTAATTAACTGGACGTCGCTATACGACTGAAATACTGTCGAAGCGACGGTAATCTCAAATAGTCAAGTCAAGTTTTAACAGATCATATCTCTTAACTCGACCCTTCATCCAGCACTCGGTATTGTATCCTATGAAGGAGTACAACTAATATTATCCTTGTTAAAGAATTCTTAAGCTTTTATTATATCATTAGTCGGGTGTCTAGTAAGTGATGTCTAAATGATATTTATTTGATATTTTAGATGGGTTTTTGAATTGTTTGTTTTAATTAAAATGACATTTTATTGTACAAGTTTATCGTTATTTCACTAGACGTTTATTCATGGATAATTTTCATAATATTTCATTCACAATGATAACAATGCAAGTATCCGTAAATACACAAAATGGTATTTTAATATTGTATGTAACATGTACTCTCATTCGTAAATATTCATACTTATTAATGTATTTTCAAGTTTACATTCATTTTGAATGTTAACTGATATTTTAATATAATCTTTTATCATTATAGGTCCATTTACTTATTACAGGGGTAAAGATAAGGTGCGTATTTGCGTAATTACGCAAATAAAATAGATAAAACCCAATTCTTTTAAAATTCTAGCGTATCAAAAAGCAATTAAAAATTAGATTACTCAAATATCAAAAATATTAAAGCGTACTGGTACGCAACATTTTGAAACCGAGTGATGTTTACAAATACTCGTATATGTTTGACTGGTTACTTGCGAATCCGCAAAATAGACTTCAAACGATTTCTGGTAATTTCCTACTTTGGGTTCCATTCAAGTAAAACATAAATCCAGTCTGTCTTATTTGTTCATCTGGCGCTTTTCTATTCGTTTGCTTCAAATATGGTTACACAAGGCAGGAAGAAACGGGTAAACGTTAAAAAAACACTGAGCAGATACCTAGCACTGCAAACCAAACATCAGGCATTTGTGTCGCAATAACTGACGATCTGGAAGTTGAGATAGAGTCGATAGCGTCCAATTCCATGTTAATCAGTAAATAATTTGTTTTAATTCAATAGTTAAAAGTGCTAAATCTTTGGATCAGGAAGATCAAATATAATTGAATGTTTTTTTTTTATTTAATTGTTGAGGAGCTAATGATAAATCCTGCATATGATAATTGTTAAATTGACATTATTGCATACAAGGACAGCAGGCGCATATACCAGTAATAACATGTACTGTTATTTCAATTCCAAAATTAAGTTGATGAAAACAAAGCAATTGACTGAATTTTGATGGGGTAACCATTACTCAATTAAAATTGTGAAAACCCAATTCCTTGAAAAAATGATGAGTAAATATCCAATTGACCTCAAACCTTATCTGTAGCCCTGTTATTATACATATAATATAATAACAAGAGGGCCAAGATGGCCCTTGATCGCTCACCTGAGAAGGATGATTGCTTAAGAAATAAAGATGATAGAGTGTAAACAAAGTTAAATCAAGCTTTTTTTTTATGGTGAAAAGGGCATAACTCGTAAATTAACTAGTCACTATCAGTAATAATTGAACCCGATTGCGAGATTATGGGCATAAACATTGTCTTATAGTTTAAAAAAGATTGTTTAAAAAAATGAAGATGGTAAAGAGTAAACAAAGTGAAATCTTATATTTTTTGTATTAAAAGGGGCATAACTCCTGACCTAATTGGCCCATCTCAGCCACAATTGAACTCAATTAAGACATTATTGTCATCAACAATGTCATAAAGTTTGAAGATGCTAGAGTGCAAACAAAGTGAAATCTGGCATTTTTTGAATATTAAAAGGGGCATAACTCCTGACCTAATCAACAGATCTAACCCATAATCGAACTCAATCGAGACATTATGGTCATAAGCATTGCCATAAAGTTTGAAGATGATTGCTCAAAAGATGAAGATGCTAGAGTGTAAACAAAGTGAAATCTGGCATTTTTTTTTATATTAAAAGGGGCTTAACCTCCTGACCTAATTGAACGATCTCAGCCATATTCAAACTCAATGCAGACATTATGGTCATTAGCATTGCCATAAAGTTTGAAGATGATTGCTCAAAAGATGAAGATGCTAGAGTGTAAACAACGTGAAATCTGGCATTTTTTGAATATTAAAAGGCGCATAACTCCTGACCTAATTGACCCATCTCAGCCATAATCGAACTCAATCGAGACATTATGGCCATAAACATTGTCTTAAAGTTTGAAGATGATTGCTTAAGAAATAAAGGTGATAGAGTGTAAACACTAAAATTGTTGACGCCGCACGACGCACGACGCACATACGGACGACGGACGACGGACACTCACGGGATCACAATAGCTCACCCTGAGCTTTGCTCAGGTGAGCTAAAAATCATCCACTGTTTTGCCCTGGTCTACATAAATAAAAACATTATTAAGAAAGAGAAACAAAAAAACAAAACAAAACAAAAACAAAAAACAACAACAACAAAAACAACAGCAAAAAAACCCCCAAAAACAACAACGACAAAAACAAACAAACATGGATGCATGCGCGCTGGCGTGCAGGTATATGCACGCGTGTACGTATATGCATACATATGTATGTGTATATGTGTGTGCATGTTTTTTTTGTTGTTGTTTTTTTGCTCATGATTTATAACTGTCAGACAGTAATCCGCCTTTGTTTATGTGCATGCATTGCCTCATTTTTGTAACTTGTTAATAGGTTCAGGATGTTAAACCGGATCTTTGATTATTAAAAAGGATCATATACATATCATTTTTGCAACTGGTTTAAGAGTTGAGATCTTCATGGTCAGATAAAAAATTTCTACTGTTTTAGTGCAAATATCCTATTGTGACTTTCTTAAGGATCAGACAGAAATTTATTTACATATCTAATTTATGTACATATAATATCTCATTTCTAAGACAAGGTTGATTTTTTCTTCATGATTTATAATCTTGGTAGTTTAATAACAGACCTATTATAATTTAATGAACTGATTTCTCTAAAATATTATTGTTACTGTCTGTTATTTGCTTTAGCAAAACTGATCATTTAAAGTTTAACCTTGATTGAAGTTATGAGACTTGTTGGATTTTTTCATGATTAGAAATGTTCTACTGGTTAATTATAAATAATTGTTTAAGGGCCAGACAGAAATTTATCTCTTATTTCTCAATTTTAAGACAAGGTAAATTTTTTCATGATTTAAATTTGGGTAGTTTAATTACAGACCTACTATAATTTTAAAGAACTTAATTCTTTAACATATTATTGTCACTGTCTGCTACTTGCTTATAACAACATTATTATCTAGAATTTAACCTGGCCTGAATTTATGAGACTTATTTATGGGATCAAGATTTAAAAACTTGATCCTTTTATGATTGGAAATGTCCATATACATATCATTTTTGTGACTTTTATAAAGGGACAAGCTTTTCATGGTGAGAAAGAAATCTATTTCTATGAATTTTGAAAATTTGGAACAGATCTACTACAATTTAAAGAACTTATTTCTTTAACATATAATTATCTTTTTCTGATATTGGCTCATACCACACTGATCATTTAGAATTTTAACCTTGTTTGAACCTTTAATTCTAGTAATGCTTGAATTCATCACATCCGGTTTTTTTTTGTTGTTGTTGTTGTTTTCTTTCCGACACATCTATTATTTTTATGTACAGCTATTATTTTGAATAAGCCTCGTTACACTTATCACTTAGCTTTACTTATGGCCTTTAAACTCCAATCTTTTCTAGTTTTCGCTTATTCTCTTTTCTGTCCTATACTTCTCCAATCTTCTATTCTAACTACTTCTTTTCGCAAGTCTACCATATTTACCAATGACTTACGGCTAATGTTTTTGTCATCGTGTAATGTAGTCATGACGACACTTATGTCTTTTTTGTGTCGTTTGGAATCCATAACATGAATAAATCAGGTCTTAAATGTGTCGTCATGGCGAATTACAGATGTAGCAGTAATTTTGTAATTACTAACCATATCTTTTTCGCCTTTGCCCTCTGGACTCAAGTTTTGCAGTTAACATCTTTTCAAATTTACATTTTTGCTTCTTGTACAGTTAGACTCTGCCATAAGCAATTTATCAGGAAATATACACCAAGTGCCACCTTTAAGAGAAACATTGACTTCACTATTCGTTGCGTTTCTTTCTTGATCTGTATTGATGTCTCTCTATGGATGAGCATTCTTCTTTTTATTGCTTGTGATGTTAAATTAAACCCGGGTCCATTAAGTCTTGGAGATTCATCAACATCATCCTCCAACAGCGCCACTTGTAACTTTACACATCCATCTTATCTTTCATTTGTTCACTATAATTATTATTATTATTATACCACATTTATATAGCACTCTTTTCATAGCAATGTACGTTCAAAAGTGCTTTACAATTGCATTCAGAAACACACACACATACACACAAATCACCACGCTCACTCACATTGTAATATAAAAATATATTATATAAAAAATATATAATTAATAAAGCATCAGGTTTCTGATGGAGGAATTAGATACAGTTAACTCCCCCAACAGCAAGGAACCAAGTAACTGCAGTAAAATGAAATAAACTAAAAATGATTAAAATAACTGATTCACTAACAGTAAATCATGATTAGAAAGGAAAAACTAAATCCTTAGTAGTAACTGACTAAAAGTCAAGTATCCTATCCAGAAGCGTACTCAGTTCTCAGTTGTGACACTGTAACAGTCAAGTCGAATAACTGTCCTTGGACAGAAATCACTAGTAGTGACCGACTAACAGTCAGGTCAGCTAACAGTTGAAGGACTAACTCCAAAATACAGTAGTGACCAACTGAAACTGATGTCATCTAAAAGATGACAAACCAAATACAGTAGTGACCAACTGAAACTGATGTCATCCAAAAGATGACAAACCAAAAGTATCCAAAGATCAATTTCTATATGCTTGGAGGCAAAGGTGTGTCTTTAATGCCTAATGTACAGAGTATCAAACACAAACTCGACTTGCTATGCGCAGAATTGTACGACTTTGATATTCTCTCTTTTTCTGAAACTTGGCTTGGCTCTGCAGTTCTCACTAAAGATTTATTTATGCCGTCGTTTCAAACCCCTGAACGACGTGATAGAAATGGTGACCAACACGGAGGTGTAATTGTTTATGTAAAAGAAAACATACACTATAAAAGGAGGCCCGACCTTGAAATTAATGATCTAGAATGTATTTGGATTGAAGTTATAATCAACAGAAATAAACATATTCTTTTTGGTACTTTCTACAGACCACCCAATGCAAATCAATCTTATTATGATATGATTGAAAATTCTATTCGTCACGCTGTAGAGTCGGATGTCTATGATATCGTAATTATGGGCGACTTTAATCTAGATGTTATATCTCCCTTAAAACCATCACGTCGTAAGGCACTTAATTTGTTACAAAAATTCAACCTTCATCAAGTTATCGATGAACCCACACACTTTACTAAAAATTCAGAATCTCTTCTCGATCTTGTTATGTTATCAAATACTGACCGCCTTGTACAATCTGGCGTCATGGATCACTTTCTCACCCAAGACATACGATATCATTGTCCAGTTTATGCAATATAAAACCTAAGGAAATATGTTTTTATAGACACATTTGGAAATATGAACAGGGTGACTATGTACATTTGCGTAATGATATAAGTTCTACCGACTGGAGCGGCTGCATAGACACTGATATTGATTTGTATTGCAAAAAATTTACTCATACTCTTTTAAACATCGCTAAGAAGAATATTCCCAACAAAATGATAAAAGTACGTTCAAATGATCTACCTTGGATGTCAGCTGAAATAAAACGTTGTATTCGAAAAAGAAAACGGCTATACAAACTAGATGTGGGTGTTACTCGGAACACTTGTGTCGCCTGCATTTAAGCATGTTTGATGAAAGAATTGACTAGAAAATCGATCTTTTGACAAATTATTGATAAAGCATAATCTATTTTGTGAGGTACAAAATAACACCAAATCACACACACACACACACACACACACACACACACACACACACATATATATATTTTTTTTTTTTTGGGGGGGGGGGGGGAATAAAATATTCAAACAGTGCAATATGTAATAATTTTCCCGAGCACTTTCGACTATACAGTCTTCATCAGAGGAGTGTCAGAATGACTATGAATTCAAAACATTAACTGTAAGAAAAATTATGACGTCATTAAGCACTTATGACGTTAATTATATATATGTTGCAAGTTTGTAGTCATCATTATCATTATTGAGTTATCATTCTTGTGTACTGCACTCCACCTCAATGTGATCTATCCATGTTTTAAGTTTCAAGGTGATACCTCAAATACTTTTTGAGTTATGGTCCGGACAAAAATAAAATCTCAGAATCAACAAAGGGTAATAACTCAGAAAATACGAAAGTCAGAGTTATCATTCTTGTGCACTGCACTCCACCTCAATGTGATCTATCCATGTTTTAAGTTTCAAGGTGATACCTCAAATACTTTTCGAGTTATGCTCCGGACAAGAAAGTGTGACGCCGACGACGCCGACGACACCGACGACGACGCCGACGACGCCGCCGACGACGACGACGACGACGGACAAAGTGATCCCTATGTGTCTGCCATGCTATGCAGGCGACACAAAAAGCTAAATCAACACAATCACAATATTATTGGCGGAGATTTAGACAAACCAGAAATGAGACTATTACACTTATTCGTGAATCAAAAGCCAACTACTTCTCGAAACTTTCTGACAAACTGATCAATTATAAACCCTCATCAAAGGAATGGTGGAAGGTTCTGAACTCTATTATTGGTACATCTGTAAAACATCAATTACCCCCACTTATAAATCCTTCCACTAATACCCCCACTACTAACAATTTTGAAAAAGCCAACCTTCTCAACAACTTCTTCGAAAGTCAGACACATATTGACGACAGTAATAAGGACGTTCCCATAGATTTACCTCGCAATAATAATGTTTTGAGTAATATATGTTTAAATCCACAAGAGGTCAAGGATGTTCTTAAAACGTTGCCTGTTGGGAAAGCAGTAGGGCCCGATGGTATCAGTAACAAAATTCTTGTCGAATCGTCTCATGAACTATCTTCTCCTTTGTGTGATCTTTTCAATGCTTCTTTGTTATGCTCTCGAGTGCCCAATTCATGGGAGGAAACTGTTACAGCAGTTTTCAAGAAAGGTGATCCTTCTCTTCTAACTAACTATAGACCTATATCATTACTTAATACATTGGAGAAGGTTTTTGAACGTCTCATTTATAAGCACACTTTTAACCATCTTCGTGATAACAGTTTTTTTACCCCCTTTCAGTCTGGATTTTTACCGGGTGACTCTACCGTAAACCAACTCACTCTTATCTATAACAATTTCTGTAAAGCACTTGATGATGGTCAAGAAGTCAGGGCTGTATTTTTTTATATAAGCAAAGCCTTTGACAGAGTTTGGCATAAAGGCCTCATTGCTAAATTAAATGCAGCCGGTATAGATGGTCCTCTATTGGCATGGTTCATTGATTATCTATCTTCAAGAAGACAGAGGGTTGTTCTTCCTGGTTCAATATCTGACTGGGTTATTACAAAGGCCGGTGTGCCACAGGGATCCATATTGGGTCCTATGCTCTTTCTAGTATTTATAAACGACATTGTAGATGGACTGACCTCAAATGTTAATCTCTTTGCCGATGACACTAGCTTAAATATAATTTCTGATTGTCCTCAAGCTGCTGCCATGACACTTCAAACTGATATTAACAAAATTGAATTGTGGGCCAAAAAATGGCTTGTAACCTATAATCCTGCCAAATCTGAGTCAATGATAATAACACGCAAAAGGCAACAGACACATACAAAGCTCACAATGTGCAACCAAATAATTCCTGATGTCTCAGAGCATAAACACCTTGGTTTGTATTTGACAAATGACTGTTCCTGGCATTCCCACATTACACATATTACTAGCAAAGCTTGGCAACGTGTAAATATTCTACGTAAACTTAAGTTTTCTTTAAACCGCAGGGCATTAGAAATCACCTATTTTTCCTTCATAAGGCCTATCCTTGAATATGGCGATATATTATGGAGCAATTGTACACAATATGAGGTAGAACAAATTGAAAGTATACAGAATGAATGTGCAAGAATAGTTTCAGGAGCCACTAAACTTGTCAGCATTAATAACCTCTTAATGGAAGTTGGCTGGGAGACACTCTCAGAAAGACGAAGAAAACACCGACTAATAATGATCTTTAAAATGAAAAATGGTCAAACGCCTGTATATCTGTCATCTTTAATACCGATGAATGTTGAAGCTCCTCGCTATCGCCTTAGAAACGCTAACAATATTCCTAGTATTCACTCTAGAACAACTACATATTTTAACTCTTTTCTTCCAACGGCGATCCGTGAATGGAATGACATCTCTCTTGATATTCGCAACTCCCCGTCTTTAAATATCTTTAAATCACGTATTAATACTAGCCGTTCAGAGGTGCCCTCATACTACTATACCGGTACTAGACGTCTCCAAATACTACATTCTCGACTCCGCACAGAGTGTAGCTCATTGAAACACCATCTTTTCGTAAAAGGTATCGTGTCAGATCCATTTTGTAGCTGTGGCTACATCGAAAACAATAATCACTATTTTTTCGAATGTTATCTATATACGCACTGTCGAAATATAATGTTGTTGACACTACAGGATCTTAGCATTAATCTTGATAAACTACTTTATGGTGACCCTCTTTTGCCTACTATCCAAAATGAACATATATTTCAAAGTGTCCAGACTTTCATTCAAAATACGAAACGGTTTGATACGCACGTTGATCATTGTTAAATGTTGGTAGATGATTTCCTCTTACATCTCTTTCTCCTTTTAACTTTCTCCCTTTTTTCTTTATTCTATTTACCAAATCTATTCATTAGATTTCCACTTTATACCAGCATTTTTACTCTCAATTCCAAATATTATTTTCCTCTTATTATATTATATATTTAGCTCAATATGTTTCCCATATATCCTTTTAATAAGCTGCCTTCTTGTGTAATTAAGTGTTCTAGGAGAAGAACATTGTAAGCTTTGCTTTCGTTCACATCCTATCCCAATTACTTGAAATTTTATATACTATGTTGTATTATATGATGGGAATAAATATGTTTAAACTAAACAAACAACTATTAATGAAATTATTATAAAAAAGAGATTTATTGACATATGTAAGTACAAATGTAGTTTGATCTTAGATTTATCTATTGCGGGATGAGTAATGACATACGACAAAACTTTAATTCTGAAAATGAGGCAGAACAACAGGTTTTTTCGTCCAATCAGGGAGTTGCATAACCCTGGTATGTAGAGACACTGGTTTAAGGGTGGAATTATTTTGGATTCGTGAGTGGTTTCTTTCATTCATAAATAATTGTGCTGTTTAATGAAGCTTAAAAAATCAACAAGCCCTTGAATACAGCCTGAATCTTGACTGTGTATATCAAAGCCCTACAAAGTTGTGCTCATGTATTATACATGCAGGAGGCAGTCCACTGGTTGCTGTCCCACGAGAAGGTGTGGCCTGGGGGAGTTGGGGCCATCGGTTTATCAAAGGGTGGGGAAAGATGTCTTCTTATGGGTGCACACTGTCCCAAGGTGAGTGTACTGTTTTACATACTATTGTATGAAAGATAACTCTTAATAGACCTTTCCAGTAAACCAACATTAAACCATAACTAATATTAGTAAGAAGTAGGGGCAGCGGTTTGGCGTCAAGACTGCGCATGCGCAGGAGTGACGTCATGGGATTTTTTCGCGCATGTGCGGCGGCCATATTGGTTTCTATATTATGACGACTTTAAAGGGATTAACTTTTCACGTGAATAGGCTATTGTTCGAATTTCCGTCCCTGAATCAACACACGCCAGACACTTGGGCGACTTTAAAGGGATTAACTTTTGACAGTTGAATAGGCCATTGTTCGCATTTCCGTCCCTGAATCAATACCGCTATTGTTCCATTGCTAAAAATAGATCGTCTATTGTTAACGCAGGTGGTATGGGTCTGGGAAACGAGTATGATCTGATGCAATAGTTAGCATTCTTTTGAAGGTAGGACGTTGAACAGAACACATCGTAAAGGTAGATTGAGTATTTTTATTACAGTATTATTTATAGAGTAGATATATTTATCAGATATATATTATTTCATAGTAACCATCATTATTACTGTTTAATCCTATTATTGTTATAATTTATGTTATACCTATATAGCAGACATTATATTTAATTATTAATATGATTATTGAGTTTAATTTTTTATTATTAAACCCTTTAAATTTATATTAAATTTAATATAAAATTGAATTTAACTTTTGATCGAATGGAAGTGACCCTCAATTTCCGCGAGTAGATCTTAGATCAAGTATATAAGAGAAATCAGAATGATGAAAATCATTTAACTGTCACTTAGCATTAAGTATCATGGATGGAATCCGACCCCCCCCCCCCCCCCGCGGAATATGTACATGTTTTCAAAGCATATTTGTTTAATTTTTTAATTTAAGGACATTTCAGCGGGTTACAGCTGATTTTGATTTTGGTAAAACTTTTTTTTTTGAATTCACATTTATTTTAAGTAGAATGATAGAAGAAAGACAAAATTTTAAGATTCATGTGTTGAGAATATCATCAAAAGTATATTTGCCAAATTTTAATGGTACAAAAAGTCACATTTTAGTGTTTTAAGCAAATTTGGCTAAATTTCAATAAAAAAAAGCAGTTTTAGATAAAAAAAAAAAAAACCCCAAAAAAAAAAAAAAAAAAAAAAAAAAAAAAAAAAAAAAAAAACCGGGGTGAGGTATGTATTTTTTTACATTTTCAGAAAGCATTTATTTTAGAGAAATGACTATGAAAAAATAAAGGAAATCTGTCCGTTGCTTTTTTTATTTTTCTAATTATATATAAAAATGCACAGTTTGGGATAGTTTTTGTATACATTTTGGTCCGGGCACAAATGAGATTTTATGCTCGTTTTGTATTTTCAATGAATATTTGACAATATTTTTATGTGTAACTTACAGAATACATTATAAGATACAAATGGTGATAAAAACATTTAAAAAATATCCTTTTAATACGCTGTTACAGTATTTAGAAACGAAATCTTTTTTTTTTAAATTTTAAAAACTCTACCATAAGTTGATTCTAAAAACACATGGCCTATTTTTAATTCATATATCTTTTAGTTAAAGTCTAATTTATATAAATACAATTTTTTAGAAAAATCTGTCCGTTAAAAAAAAAAACCCGCTGAAACGCCTTTAATGAGAAAACTATTTACATTTAAACATTTCTGTCTGAAAAATGCTATTAATACAAAAATATCTGTTGTTTTATTTTTATGACTTTATCAGTATACTTTTCTATCGAGAAATTGAAAGTTAGAATTATAGAGTTCATTTTTAGACGGCGACATCCGTCTTATGTTGAAAAACGAAATCAGGCCTTGCTAATTTGCATATTTTCCACGGCAAGTTTAATTGTACCTCTCCGCACTTAGTGCGGACCCATTCAATGCGATTCTGCACTAACGAATACAACTGCAATATGTTACACAAACGTTTAAATCATAACCGTAACCGCTTATAATGTGTTATTGTCTGTTAAAATATTTTCTTTTACCATTATTTTGCACTGGAAGCATGTAATTGACCTTAAGTAGTCCACACGTAATTTTGCATGATTGATTTTTTGGTTCCACCCAGAGCCTTTCTTAACGTTGAAACAGAAAGGTAAACATTCTAGTATCTTGAATAATCAAATACATGCTCAATTTCTACACGTACACAACAACAGACAGGTTCGCTAGTACTGAAGAAAGAGAATGACCTACTTAGATATGCAGCTTTTTATGAGTGAACGGTTCATGACCCTTATTCCGGATTGCTATGTAACAAACAGAGAGCGATTTCAACTACCTCTGTAACAACAGAGTGTGGAGTTTTTGTCGTCATATGATTGCTTCAATAACTTTAGAAAAGCTGGGTTTAGAATGTTAATCCACTCGCCGTCTCTCAGCGCATTGTGCGCTTTGATTATATAGCCTATAGATCTATGCATTTACTACAGTATATTGGATCATGATTAGTAAAGTAACGGTCAACAAAAATAAGCTGATTGGTTTAAAAATGGCATTCATGTCATATTGGAGAACATTGAAATGTATCTGCACAGTGTAATCAAATCAATAGAAACGAACCAAGTGTTTCCTATTGTGGTGCTTCCTTGCGTTTTTGATTAAGATTGACTTTGTACATTCGAAGAGAATAAAATGATAAGGTTTTTAAAGAAGCAGAATTATAAACCATCTGGGGTTTCACTTGAAATAGCAAGGGAAACCTTGACTCAATTTCGTTTCGTAACATCACGGTGTCATGACTTTGATTGCAACAAAATCTGCTTAAATGTCAGGGACGTCGCAGCAGATGTATATTATGTAATAAACCAAGGGGAACCTGTTTATTTGTCGCTGAATAATCTGAAAAAGAATTTCGAATTAAAATACTTCGAGATAGGCCCAGCTTCAATAAGAGAGAAGGGCGAGATACGGTCAAGTTTAACTGCAAGCTTTTGATTACTTGCTAGTTCCGAATTGCTAAGTTAAGCAACGTCTGGTAGGGTCAGCTATAACATGGCGACAGCTGGTCTGTAATTTGGCTTTTTTTTTAAAAATTTAAAGTTAAGAAATGAATTTGGAGGAAATTTTAGTAGAATCAAACTTGTTACTTTGTCCGGACCTTACGTATTGAAATTTATAGTTCAAAGGTCAAGGTCACAACTGTTCTGTACGTTATCATTATCCTAATGTGTGTGTGTGTGTGTGTGTGTGGAATTTCCACATCTCATATTTGTTGATAATGACATTTTATGACACGTTTTTGGACATTTATATCCTAACTTTCCAGCTGTTTCTGAACTTCAGACTGGATTTACCCAGTCGCCTCCGTGCGTTCGGGGTCTTCCTTAACTTGTAATCAGCTGTGAATTGCTATCTGGCTTAACTACTGCTGCAGCAGGGTCAAGCTAAAATGCTCATTATATGCCATAATGATTAAATTTTTATGAAAAAGAAAATATAAAAAAATACTGACTTACTATAGACTAGATAATTTGCAAATATCTGCTGTAAAATAACAGTTAAACGCACTGAAAATGTTATATTAGATGGATGTCAAAATACTCTCATTGTTTACATTTTGCATTGGCGAGTATTCCCGAAGATGTTCTGTAATCGGAAATAATTTGAATTTGAAAAACCGTCGACGAATTACAAATTGTTTATTTGCTACGTCAATTTATGCACTCGTGAATCGTTTAAGGAGACATACTGAAGATCTGTGGGAAATGTCAGACAAATGACAAAGATATGCGGAATATGCAAAGTAGTAATTTTTGTAAACAATTAATTGATCTTAAGTAAAAGATTCTCTCTTATTTATGCATTGTGGAAGGTAGTCGTCGCCGAATATATACAGATTGCATCTCGTAACAAATCTGTGGCACACACTTTGCCTTTTTTTTTGTCCGAAGAATATAAACTGCTTTTGGAAGCAACAACAACGTGAATATGTCATTGTGTCATATAATTTTGTTGTAACAAATATGATTTTCATAGAGAAAATGATATTTTTTTTTCTTTTTCTCTTATTTTGTTCAAGGTTCGTGCGATAGTGAACATCAATGGCTGTACATTCAACTCTTTATTTCCTTTGAAGTATAATGGAGGGATCATACCAGAAGTAAAGTGAGTGAAAATCACTAATACTGTGAACTTCTGTTTAATCATATGAATTACATGTAGTTTACTTTTCTTTGTTTTAAATTATAAATAGATAAAATAGAGATGATATGGCTGGTGTTGAGATGGTGAAAATTTGATTACTGAGGATTTAGCGTGGCCTCTATTTTTTAGTTGAAACTATTATTAATCCCCTACATGTACCAGCATCGCCGAAGGGGACTATAGGATTGCACTCCGTCCGTCAGTCCGTCTGTAAGTCACACACGTTTTCCAGATTTTTTTTTCTAAACGCTTGCAAATATTGATCTGATATTTGGTATGTGAGTCAACCACCATGAGTTACAGACCAAGATCGAGTTCCGTTCATGTCCATTGATTTTTGACGATAATACGGGCCTTAAATTTTTAATATAGCAGTTTTCTTGACCTTTTTTTCTAAACGCTTGCAGATATTGATCTAATAATTTGTATGTGAGGCAACTACCATGAGTTACAGATCAAGTACGAGTTTCGCTCGGTCAACTGATTTTTGACGAAATTACGGGCCTTGACATTGAAAATTTCTTTAAAATAGCAGTTTTCCTGACTTTTTATATTGATTGTCATTTTGATTTTCATCAAAAGTATTGATCAAACAAGTATTAGCATTTTAAAAAAATGCTAA
>CM037785.1:32871194-32888441 GCA_021229015.1 Solen grandis | reverse complement strand
ATCTAAAACCTGTGTTAGAAAAGTTTAAAGTTTGAAAAATGCTATGAAGTATTTATAAACAAATGCAGATTCTGCTAGAACTAGTACTGCTGCCACTCATGATGATGGAGATTATAACAAAAATGAATGCTAATGCACTTGAATCTCTGTCATGGAGTCAATTAGAGATTCAACTTTGGATCACTCTTGTGATTTATCACATCAGGGAAGACCCTTACCATGTCATTTAATAAATTACCTTAGGGTGACAGATTTTCATAGACGTAAGCTTCCAAATGGCTTCTATGATTATTTTTTTTACCTCTAATGGAGCAGAGGTGTGGATGTGTGAATTCTAATAGAAAGAGATTTGCCATTTTTGTGGATTTGCATCTGTTAAATGGCATAATGAATCATTTTAATGAGTACAGGACAGGACTCAAGTGTGATGAATAAGCTGTAGGTGTCTTCATATTAAAGATAAGGGTGTAATATGTAAATAGATGGCAATGTAAAAATGTGATTGTACTACAGATATGATGGCAATGTCATATGTTGGTATTTTTGAATTTTTGTGAATACATAATATTATGAAAAAAAAATGTTGAAACTTCGTTAATTTATCTTAACCCTTTCCCTCATAGAGGACACCATGAAAAGACCTATGCGAACAGCATAAAACCAGATCAGCCTGCGAGTAAATCGCAGGCTGATCAGGTTTTATGCTGTTTGCTGCTCCTCAGTGGTCTGGAAATGAGGATTTTGTAATTAAATTTGTTACGGTTTAACTGTGGTTTTCTGCAGATCAGGCTTTATGTGGTACCTATTGAGTGCGTCAAAATGAGTCTATATGAGGGAAAGGGTTAGAGTGAATGCTGAAGTGACATAGTTGACATTTGTGATTTCTTCTTGTTACAAGGCTAAAATTCCACCAAACTTAGTAATTACATATATAGGGGCAATTTTAATGATTCTTGTTTCTCTACGAAAAATTCCAAAATCTTAAGTTCATCTTTTTGTGTCACCTGCTGTAAGCAGATGTGAAACATACCTGGATCACTTTTCCGTCATCTGCCTGTCTGTTCAACACATTTTTTCCATCACTTTTCAGCAGGTGACACATGTGTTCCAAAGAACACTCTTGTTAACAAATATGGTTTGTTTTGAAGGTAATAATTTGTTAACATGAACTTGAGTATTTTTGTACAACAGGAATGCTGGAATGTGTTTCTACTAAGAATTAAAATATTACTTTGTGCTAAGTTTTGTTGGTGGAATTCAAGCCATGTTACTTATAAATTTGAAATTTTACCAATCTCTACATCATCAATGGATTAAGAACGTGAACTTTATAAGTCTCGTTCAGGTGTACTGCAGAAGGCTGTACCATCGTTGTTTGAGCATAGTAGAGTTTGTTCATTTGTTCACCGACAATATTTCAGTCATTTGGAGACGCTGTCTGCTTGAAACAGATATTGTGCTGCCACACTGTAGTATCATGCCGTAGACATGTGGCATGATACCACACCCAATCACATTATCCTGACACTGGGCCAACCAGTCCTGCAACTACCCTTATATATGATGAGCGCCAAGGAAGGGAGCTATACCAGTACCTTTTTTTTTTACTTTGGTTAGACGGCAGACACTCTAACCACTTGGCCAACGCGGATGGCTGAGCTCTATGAATTCAGGAGATTCAGCTAAGACATATAACGAAAGAATCCAACCCTCACCCCCCACCGCGAAAAAAGAAAAGTATGTTTTGATAAAACAACTAGTAATCAATCTCCTGTTCATGCAAACATATTAAACATGGGTGAAATGTCTGTTGTTAGACTACAATTTGATCATTTAATTTAGAGCAAATTGGATTCGCAAGGATATTGAATTTATTTATTGAAATTATTTCAGTTATTTAACCAGGGGACAGTTTATGTTTGTTTGTTTGTTGAGTTTAATGTCCAGGTGACAGTATTTTAGTCATTTGTAGACAATGTCTACTTGAGACAGATATAGTGCTGATATAGATAGAGTGCTGCCACACTGCTGTTTCACGCCATAGACATGTGGCATGATACCACACTCTGTCACATTATCCTGAAACTGGGCCGACAAGTCCTGCAACTACCCTTATATGCTGAGCGCCAATCAAGGGAGCTATAATAGTACCATTTTATACCCCACCAAAAATGGGGGGGGGGGGGGCATATAGATTTGATTTTGTCTGTTCCTCCGTCTGTCCTTCCTGAAACTTTGTGACACGCATAACACCAAAAGTATTTGTACTATAGACTTGATACTTCATGGATATATTATTTAGGACATGAATTTGCTCACCTGGGTATTTTCATCAAACCACCGCTGAACTTGACAGAGTTATGGGCCTTTGTTTTGAAATATATGGAATTTTATGCTTGTGACACATGAAACCCTGAAAGAATTTGTACTACAGACTTGAAACTTCATGGAACTTCATGGATATATTAATCAGGACATGAACTTGTGCACCTGGATATTTTTATCAAACCTTTGTTAAAGTTGACAGAGATATGGGCATTTGTTTTTGAAAAATATAGAATTTTATGCTTGTGACACATGTTACTCTGAAATTATTTGCACTACAGACTTGAATCTTCATGGATATATTAAATAGGACATGAACTTGAGCACCTGGGTATTTTCATCAAACCTTCATTAAAGTTGACAGAGTTATGGGTCTTTGTTTTTGAAAAATATATAATTTTATTGCTCGTAACACATGTAACTCTGAAAGTATTTGTACTACAGACTAAAGTGTTTGTACTACAGACTTGAAACTTCATGGATATATTACTCTTGACATGAACTAAGCACCTGGGTATTTTTATTATACCGCCATTGAAGTTGACAGAGTTATGGGCCTTTGTTTTTGAAAAATACGTAATTTTATGTTT
Organism: Solen grandis; assembly: GCA_021229015.1. Classification (NCBI taxonomy): domain Eukaryota; kingdom Metazoa; phylum Mollusca; class Bivalvia; order Adapedonta; family Solenidae; genus Solen; species Solen grandis. Next base: position 32,885,526 of record CM037785.1, on the reverse strand, counting down.
GTGATGCACATAACTCTGAAAATATTTGTACTACAGACATGAAACATCATGGATATATTATTCAGGACATAAACTTGTGCACCTGGGTATTTTTATCAAACCTTCATTGAAGTTGACAGAGACAGAGTTATGGATATTTGTGCTATAGATATTTAATTTCTTGGATATATTACTCAGGACATGACTTGCGCTCCTGGTGTTGGCCTTTGTTTTGGAAAATGCGACGGGTGGTGGCATCTGTGTCCTGTGGACACATTTCTGGTTTATGACTTTGGTATGTTGCATTCGGGGATCGGACCCATGACCTCCTGCATCCGAGGCAGGGGGGAAAGTTTAAGATTTATAATTGGGATTTTGTCTGAGTATAATATCACAGTTCTAACATAGAGTTGAACATTGTCCAAGATAAGTGTGACTACTGTTTGTAGAGAACAGGGATTACTTTTTTCCTGAACAAAAATATCCCCCAGTGTAGAATCCCTGATATTGTGAAATTAACACCTTGCATACCAATGATTCATTAAAAACCGCTGTCTATTTCTGTATTGTTAATTGTGAAACACGGCGGGGAGATGTATATATTTTAAAATACATCATAGATACCATTACATTTCGTGTTTGTTCAACATACTGGACATTTGTCTGCCTGCCGTATTAATATGCAGGCAGATGCATTTTTGTCTAGAAATGAAAAAAAAAAATGAACTGCTTTAATCTCTTGTACTTTTAAATAATCTGTGATGAATTGAAATGTTTTAATTCGCTTTCAGATGTAAGATTAACATTTTTGTGTGGTAGAAATAAGCAGCAGTTTTTTTGCAGCTTAAAAATAACATGGGTCTGTCTGAGTCACTGATGATGAGGTCACATGATGCAATGTATGTATATCTTGTATTGCATAAAACATATACATATCGCATAATATGGTGACTAACAACGCTTGATTAGACCATTTTAGTCTGGCCTTCCGTTGACATTAGAGTCAGATTACAGATATTAGAAACAAACATAATGTAGATAGCATGCCACCTGTGAAATAAACACCAAATAGACATATAAATGGCTGAAATGAAATGCTTAATAAGTCATACAGTTGATTGTTTTCAATACAGTAAAATGGTTTAAAGGTGGGTTTGCAGATTTGATTCAGGTCTGTTCTATGTTAATTTGGTTAATTTAACCTATGAATTGCAGACTTGATGAATATTAATTTACTAAATTTCAAAGTAGTATATCATAGAAAGGTTTGAGTACATCAATAATCAAGAGGATAAGTGGAAGACATGTTTAATCCTGTGACTGAATACTGTCAGTCTGACATTCTGTTCATTTTACGTGTCGAACTGGATGTTACAAAAACTGGAATTAGAATTAAAAGCCATGTCCCATGTTATGGATTGATTTGTACCTGTCAATAGTTTTTTTTGCAATTTGAAAACTTTTTGCTGAAGTATTCATGTCAGATCATTTTTACTAATGTTGAAATATTGAACCATGCTGTTTTATTATGTTTTTGTTAATTCAATTAATGACATTCTAAGCTGAATGTCAAAAGATATACTAGTGTGTGCATGTGATTGAAATATCTTTTTTATGCCCCAACATCAATAGATCAGGGGGGACATATTGTTTTTGGTCTGTTTGTCACAAAACTTTATTCTTGAATATAACACTGAAGTCTTTCCACCTACAGTCTCCATACTTCACAGGTGTAGCTCTACCCGCCAGGTGACCTTGACCTTCAAATGATCTTGACCTAAAAGGTCTAAGGCCCCCCTACAGCAGTATGGCGTTCATTCAAACATAGCGCTTGTTTAGGTTTAAGGGTATCAACATTATAGAAAATATTGATTGGTGCAGATGATGAAACAGAAGGAATAAGGTTCAGGTTCTGTTAATTTAAAAATGGTAGAGAGGGCTGACTATGAAATTTTTCCATCTCCTTCTATTCCTATACGCACTTATAAAAATTATATAGTCAGCCCTCTTAATTTTATTTCTGTAAATTCAGATTACCATCGTCAATTGTTGCACATTTTAACCCTTTCCCTCATATAGACTCATTCAATAGGTACCACATAAAGCCTGATCTGCAGAAAGCCAAACTCAGACCTTACCAAATTTAATTATAAAATCCTCATTACCAGACCACTGAGGAGCAGCGAACAGCATAAAACCTGATCAGCCTGCGAGTTACTCGCAGGCTGATCTGGTTTTATGCTGTTCGCATAGGTCTTTTCATGGTTTCCTCTATGAGGGAAAGGGTTAAAGTCTGGGATATTAATATTATTATGACTGCACTGAATACAGACAGGGTGAATGAACCTTTAATCTGTTACCTCATGAATATTCATGTATAAATTCATGACGTGATGAATATCAATTTACTTGAAATGGTATAAGAAACAAAGATCTGAGCTATACTTTTAAATGAGCAAACAGAAGATGCCTTTTCAGGATCTGTCTGATCAGGGTCTTCTCTGTTTTTGTGTCTTTAGGAGTTAATTTGCAGGTTAAGTGTAAATTACCTCTGAGTAATATTGGTGGAAGTAAAGCCTGATAAGGTCCCATGTTCTCAAAAATACTTAAGTAAGATCTCACACTCAAATTTGAGTACCATACTCAAATTCTTACTGAAACTAATGGGCATAGTGTGAGATTGAGTATGAAAATTAAACTAAGTTCCATTTTTATTTTCGAGAACAGAAGTTCCATTTTTATTTTCGAGAACAGGGGACCTGGTTTAACACTGTCAAACAGGTAATTTTCATGAGGACTGCCATACAGTGACAGGTTAATTAGGTCTGTGTTAGTACTACCAGTGTTGATGCGTAATTGTTTAATGTTTACATCTACATTGACTTTGATGTGGCATGTAGTCGTGAAAAGCACTGTCTATTAATACACTTTCTCTTACAAATGTTTCATACAAAGTCATTAATGAAAAACAAAAACACTGTCACTTAGGGAATGAAGTAGTTTTTTGTCAAACTTGGCAAACAAGGGTATCTAAAGGCTAGATCTTCAACACAGACACAAGAAGTGCATATTTTCAAAGTGATGTTTTATTAAATTTGATTGTGATTATACATCTTATTTTAATGGTTTTTGTTTCACCTGCTGTAAGCAGAGGTGGGTGACACATAGGGATCATTTTTTTCTGTCATCTGTCTGTCTGCCGGTCTGCCTGTGTGTCCATCACACTTTTTCTGTCAGGCTTCAGCAGGTGACCCATGTGTTCCAGAGAACACTCTTGTTGATAACTTAAATATACTCAAAGACTTAAATGCCTCACCTTGGAAAAATGTCAAATATTTTATTTCAAGTAGGATTATTTAAAATGTAAGATTATTTCAAAATGTAATGAGGCATAATTATAGGCATATTTCAGCAATGAATTGGTGCATGTTTTATGTCTTACTTTTTAGCTCACCTGAGCTCAACGTGCTCAAGGTGAGCTTTTGTGATCGCCCTTTGTCCGTCGTCCGTTGTGCGTCGTGCAACGTCAACAATGTGGTCTTCTAGAGGCCATATTTTTAGGCCAATCTTCATAAATACTGGTCAGAATGTTTGTTTACATAAAATCTTGGACAGGTTTGAATTTGGGTCATGTTGGGTCAAAAAGTAGGTCATGAGATCAAATCTTAGAAAAACCTTGTTAACACTCTGGAGGCCACATTTTTGGCCCAATCTTCGTGAAACTTGGTCAGAATGTTTGTTTCCATAAAATCTTGGACAAGTTCGAATTTGGGTCATTTGGGGTTAAAAAGTAGGTCATGAGATCAAATCTTAGAAAAACCTTGTTAACACTCTGGAGGCCACATTTTTGGCCCAATCTTTATGAAACTTAGTCAGAATGTTTGTTTCCATAAAATCTTGGACAAGCTTGAAAGTGGGTCATGTGGGGTCAAAAAGTAGGTTAATATGAAAAATCCAACATATGTTGCTCATTTATAAAAAGGTGAGCAATTCAGGGCCATCATGGCCCTTTTGTATTTTATTGCTATAGAAAATACATGTTTAGGTTGGGGGATCAACCTGTGAAAAAAAAGGTGAAATATTGAAGCATATTTTATGTCCTTTGAGCATATTAACTGACTGCTGAACAATTTAAAATCTTTAATCTGAACCTCAAACATAGACCATTAGGAGATTGGATGAATTGCAGCCCTGTTTATCAAAAAGTTCAAAATCTTTTTAAAAGTGCTATTAGAAGGGTAGTGATCGCTTTCAGTGATAGCTTTTAAAATAGTGGTTTATATATGTATTTTTTTTCTATTTTCATATGCTGTTTCCTATCTGCTGAAAATAGGTAAGTGAGGCTTGTTTGGTTTATGTAACTATTGGCATTGTGATAAACTGTGGGAGATATTGACTGAGAAAAATGATATCAAAAGGGGAGGAGTTTAATGGTGCTGATGGAGGGTGGTATGAAAATTGGAAATGATTCCTGAGGGGGGTTGAAAATGGAAAATAAACTAGGGGAAAAGGAAGGGAAGCAGAAATGGGAAAATATACATGGTACTGTGGGAAAATATGGAAGGGAATGCAGAAATGGGAAAATATACATGGTACTGATGGGAAAATATGTAGAGAGAAAAGAAAATGTGTAATACTGATTGGAACATTATGTAAGTCATCTTGCTATGTTATGATGATTGCTCTTCATACTCTCACTCTAGAATGACTTTCAAGATTCTTTCTTGATTGCTCTTAAATCATTAGTGTGTGGGGTCTCTCATTGCTTATTCCAAGGACTGTGGAGTTCGGGGCATAATTATTACGGAGCAGTTTTTGTATGAACCATTAAAAGAAATAAGAGAGACAATTATTAAATGAAATGCTTTGATGATTAAACGTCAGTAATACATTTCCTGGACAGATTTTGCATTTCATTTCCGTGGAATTACTTTTTTGCAGTGCATCACTAGACCCTAAATGCACTGAAATTTATTTTACATACTTTTGAAGACAATTTATTATAATGAGCATTATGGCATTTATCTCCTTGTAAATATAAGTATCCTTCAATGGAAACCATCAAAATGTCAGTTTATCTGGGTTATGTCTCCGTTTGTCTTGCTAAAGCAAGCTGTATTGAAAGGCTTCCGTCATAATTTAAAAGAAAAAAAAAATGATGTTGACCTTGTTGGAATATATTACTACATTATTTTTCTTCATATCATGTAGAGCTCCATACAAAAAGTTAAGAATGGGCAAAATTATGCTTTTCAAGCATTGAGAATTTGTGCAGTGCAGTGCATTGTATTAGGTGCAGTCCAAACGCCTTTCTTCCTCAGATCAAAGACTCCTGCTTTTGTGTCAAATTTTTGGTAGTTTACAAGTTGTTTGCAAGTTTTCAGTGGAAAAGAAAGAGTTCACTCAAAAGCCCCTCAGTTGTGGGTGTGTAGTACTTTAGGCTGCATTTTTCTTTTTAGTTCATGTCTATGAGGACTTATTTGTGATAAATTGGTTGGAATGCCTTGGACATACTAGTGTTTAGTTGTTAAAAAGATATGAATAAATAGAAAGCATTCAGTATTTCATCTCTGTAATGTAGCTTGTGTAGATGATAACTTTGCAAACAAGTTTTATTTTACATATATCTTTCAACTCTTTTTTGAATCAAAGTTATAAATCATATTCAGAAGAATTTGCTATTTCTTTGATTATTATATAAGATACAAAAAGGTGCTAAGCATATTTGCATGTATACATTGTGTATAAGGATGTCTGATTGCTTTCAGGATAGGATGAGTATATTAATTATACCACCTCTTAACAAAATATAGGAAACATGTGCATTTTCAAGTTGTGTCCCATTGTGCCCTGCTTTTCAAAAAGTTGAGTATTTTGAGTATCTTTTTATGTTGATAAATCAAGCCGGTGGAGAAGGGATATTAACCCTTTCCCTCATATATACTCATTTTGACGCCCTCAATAGGTATCACATAAAGCCTGATCTGCAGAAAACCACAGTTAAACCTCACCAAATTTAATTACAAAATACTCATTTCCAGACCACTGAGGAGCAGCGAACAGCATAAAACCTGATCAGCCTGCGAGTTACTCGCAGGCTGATCTGGTTTTATGCTGTTCGCATAGGTCTTTTTATGGTGTCCTCTATGAGGGAAAGGGTTAATTACCTTTGGTTCATCATGGCTTTAGTTTCGAGGAGAAATATGTTCAGTGTATTTCAAGGGCTGACCGCAGAACTGTCCTTTCTCCTTCTTCGCTTATATGTACTTTGATTAGTTTAACCGTTAGCCCTTGATTTGTTGAGGCAAAATTCCATGAACCAAATAATGACAGATTTTTAAGATATTGATGGAAATGTAAATACAACAAATATTTTGCTTTACTTTTTTCTTTGATTTTTCATTTTTGCCTATGATGTAAACTTTGCTTCAATTTTTCAAACAGTATTTGCAAGAATGCTTGATCATTCATGTGGACTAATCACTTTTTCAATAAAATAAAAATCTGGATATTATATGAAATATACCACGCTATAATGTATTTAGAAGGGAGACAACTGTAATATTTTTATTTTCATATACTCAATGAGTTGCACCTCTTGGTTGTATTATTACACAGATCAAATTTATAGGTTTATATTTCAAATATTGTAATGAGGAAATATTTTCTAAATGGACAAATGACATAATATGAAAGATCTGCCCAGTTAATGTATGAGTGGTTACCATGTTTGGTTTGAATATAAAAGGTTTTATTCAAGATAGATTTGATAAAAAAAAATATTTTTAACCAGAAGGAGATTAATTTTTGTTGGTCTCTTTCAAACTTAATTAAAAGTCTCAAATTGTTATAACTAAAATGGAAGGTCTTTATATATGAAATGGAAGGCGCTGAAAAATGGTCCAGAGTTGTTGGATGATTTTCTTTTTTTTCAAAGAGAGATAACTGTATAGTTAATATTTAGAAAAGTCAATGGAGTTACTTTCCTTGAAAGAATGTGGGTCCTTAACATAACCAATTTTATACATAAAGGAATTCTATAATATACTAATTATAAATTGGTATTTACTTGTTTGTATAAAGATATTACTTTTGCTTATGGTCAATCTATTCTTACTATAACTACATACTTGAAAATCTTAGTGTTTAAATAAAATTTAGTATGAGGATCCAAAGTATTAAGTACCTCTTGGAGGAATTCAACAGGGCCCTGGTTTAGCCGCTAAACATATGTCTTAGACATAATCATTACTCAAACACTTGATCTCACATTGTTGTCTGCTTCGAGACAAAATGATGGACCATCTTGACCTAATATTTGACCCCTAAAAACCTTGTGCGAGCATTCGTGAAAATCTACCACACCCACTTGTGTTTTATTCAAGAATGAGTGGGCACATGATGAATAGGCATGATTTTGTTTTTCCGTATGACAGCGGTGGAGGTGTTAACGAGGCCTGCTCACTTAAGCTCACTCAAGCCAGTAATGGGCAGTAAAGTAGGAGAACAATGCTGGTGATTGTTTTACTTAAGAAGGAGCAGGGAAACAAAGCACCTAATTAACCTTTTGTCATAAATAGATCAAAATCGTAATAAGGTCTTGACATATAAGGATGATGAATACTTGTGGCAGTGGTTCAAGAGTCGAGCATCATCTTCTGTAAATGACGAGGAGTTGAAATGTTATTTATTAAATAATGATTTGTAACATTCACATGTGTAACCTATCATATCTTTAACCCTAGGAGATAAATTGATATCATGTCCATTTCAGCAATTGTATCCTGCAGGTCTATTTAAAAGTAATATCACATTAAGTGTTATTGAAAATAATTAAATGAAGTCTGGTCATATTATTGAGAATTCAAAGACACAAGAGAAAGAAAAAGAAATTTGCAGAAAAAGGCAATAGATATGCTTTAGATAAATCCGTCTGCATGTTACACAAAAGCTGATCAGGTTTTATACTGGTTGCAGAAGGCATGGTCCTGATAGTGATAAAGACTGACATCCAGTATTTTTATACCCCCGCATACAAAGTTTGAGAGGGGGTAAATAGGAATCAGTCTGTTGGTTTGTTTGTCTGTCTGTCCATCCCAAAAACTTGTGACATGATCTTCTACATTTCTTAACCGATTTTGTTCAAATTTTGTGTGTGCATTCATAATCAGGGGTTTTGTGTGTCATTCAAATCAGGGGAGAGGTGTGGACATAAATTTCACTGAGTTATCTCAGGATTACGAGTTATTGCCCCTGATTCGACTCTAAATATCTTATGACGCGAACGTCTTCTACATTTCTTAACCGATTAAGTTTAAATTTTGTGTATGCATTCATAATCAGCTAGAGAGGTGCGTGACATAAATTTCTTAACCCATTCAGTTCCAATTTTGTGTGTGCATTCACAATCAGGTGAAGAGGTGTGTGACATAAATTTCACTTGAGTTATCTCAAGGATTAACGAGTTATTGTCCCTGATTTGACTCTAAATATCTTGTGACGCGAACTACTTCTACATTTCTTAACCGTTTCAGTGTAAATTTTGTGTACGCATTGTTAAGCATGTGGAGAGGTGCATCTCATATATATCACTTGAGTTGTCTTAAGGATGGCATAGTTATTTACTCTGGTCCCATTTTTGAATTATCTCCCTTTCTTTTTTTTCTTGTCTGGAACATAAATCTAAAATTATACAAGGTATTGACTTGAAACTTAAAATGTAAACAGATGGCGACTAGGAAAAGTGCATTGTCCAAGAACTGTAACTCTACCTGGTCCCATTATTTAATTATCTTCCTTTGTTAAATTGTTGTTGTTTTTTCTTGTCCCGAACATAACTCCAATATTATACATGGTATTAACACTTGAAACTTTAAATGTAATCAGATGGCGACTAGGAGAATTGTAGTGTCCAAGAACTATAACTCTACGCTTTTATACTACTGTGCCAAACAACCATAATTGACTCTCTATCCACTTTAAATAAAAACTCTACTTACTTATTACTTACTATCATAACCAATATACTATATATACAGGTTCCTATCTATGTTCCGCCTGGAGTCTGGCATCTCCTGTATCAAAGCATTTTGTGGGAATATTAATCACCTTCAGTGATAGTTCTAGTTGAGAGTTTGAAGTCACTTTATGGCCGGCTGTGTCTATGATTTACCTAATTGACAGAATTCCCCATAATATGAATCCATTACAGTGTCAGCAGGTTTATTGAGACCTTGCTCTAGGTCATGCCATCTTAAGTGATTTTGATGATCATAAAATGCCAGGATCACTTCCTGTTGAGATTGTTATTTCAGTTTCATTCCTTCAACCATATGAAAGGAGGTTTACCAGCAGATCAAATCAAGTCTAAATGTCTTATATCCACTGTCAAAAGTTTTAGGGATATTCTTGTCTGTCAAAGATTTAGCGATATTCTTTTCTGTCAATCTATTCAACGAGTTTGCTTGTTTATTTATTTCCTATTTTCAATTTTTAATTTATAATTTTACTAAACTTTCAAAAGTTATTAACCTGTTCTCCACATTCACCATCTAAACCCTGCAAGCTGTCTGAATATGCCTTTAACCTTTACCTTGTAAATATTCATAAACAAATTTATGACTTGAATGATATTTATTTACTGAAATATAAAAAAGTACCAGGTATATGAAGCAATGGATTTTATTTGCTATACAGACTGTTTAGAATCTGAGTTACAGAATTGAATAAGCAAACAGAGAGGAGAATCTGAGTTACAGAATTGAATAAGCAAACAGAGAGGAAAATCTGAGTTACAGAATTGAAGAAGCAAACAGAGAGGAGAATCTGAGTTACGGAATTGAATAAGCAAACAGAGAGAAAAATCTGAGTTACAGAATTGAATAAACAGAGAGAGAGGAGAATCTGATCATACAGCTTCATCTGATCTGGGTCTCACGCACGCTCAGTTTGCCACATCCATCATCTGATCTGGGTCTCGCGCACGCTCAGTTTGCCACATCCATCATCTGATCTGGGTCTCGCGCACGCTCAGTTTGCCACATCCATCATCTGATCTGGGTCTCACGCACGCTCAGTTTGCCACATCCATCAAACACCTTTGTGATTATAACTGATGAGTAAAATGAAATGTGTTTTGAAAAAGATTGCATCAGTAATTATATATTTTTAAGTTCCAGTGAATTTGTATGTTACAGATGGTTTTCTAATTCAGATAACAATCACACCATGCATCAATTTAGCCTCTGATGCAAGTAACCGTAAACAAAACACTTGCACAAATATTCAAGATTATGTTTGTAATTGATGTTACTTTATGCAAGCAATCAGGACTTACATAGAGATGAGTGGTACCTGATGAGAAAGTGAAGAGCTATCGGGATCAGTGTGTCGATGGATTTCCCATGAATCTCTGTTGTTACTAATTATGACGGAACCACTAGCATGTCCTTTAGTGCATACAGTTTGAGAACAACAGACAATCTTGTATCTATAAGTGTATTGTTATTATTAACTGCTTTGGGGAACAGGATTTATGTTTCATAATTTGTTTCGGGGGAAAAAAATGACTGTCTTAAAATATTAAGTTTCAGTTTTCCAAGACTTTGAAAACAAAATTGGGGTGATCATTTTTAAATTTGAACTTTCAAACTTACTTGATTCTATTATTTAAATGTTGTTTTTTTTAATTTTACAGTGATGTATCGATGATAAAATGTGAGTGTTTTATAGTTAGCATTGAAAAAGTAAAAAAAAGAAAATTGCTATATTCATATAAGTTTTAGCTTGTCAGTTCCAATAAAAAGTTGAGCTATTATGATCACTGTGTCGTTGTTGTTGTCATCGTGCAAGAACTTTAATGTAGCCCATTTCTCAAATACTTTTAAAGCTATCAACACAAAACTTGGAATGCTTTATAATCATGACAAGATGCAGTTGCAAGACAAGGGGCATTATTCTGAAAGCTTTATTTTTGGAGTTATGCCCCATTTAAACTTAGAATTTTTCTCAAAATTGCTTATTAAGTAGAATGTCTTGAAACCTATGAAAGGTATCAACATGACACTTGAATGACTTGATAATCGTGACAATTAAGGCACAGTTGTAAGACAAGGAGCATTGTTTTGAAATATTATTGAAGTTATGCCCAATTTAAACTTAGAATTTTTCTCAAAATTGCTTATTAAGTAGAATGATTTGAAAAACTATGAAAGGTATCAATACAGAACTTGAAAAACTTGATAATTATGACAGGCACAGTTGTAAGACAAGGGGCATAATCCTCAAAGCAATATTTTCAGAGTTATGCCCCTTTTTAACTTAGAATTTTTGTTAATCTTGTTTGTTTTTTTCAAAGCAATTACATTTCTTCTACAGTATGTAAGATCTTTTTTTCTTTTTTGTATTTACTTAACAGTTATTCTTTATACCTTAAGTTGTTCAAACTTGAAATCTCATATATGGCACCCTTTTGTTGAATTGTTAAACAGACAAGCCTTGGCATCGCTCTGCAGAGCTCTAGTTTCCTATCTGAATCTCATTCCATATTTCTTCAAGGATAATGACACTTTGTGAAGGTTCTGTTCAGGTGTCAATTTAGTTAATGAAAGTAGAGGACAAACTTTATTAGATCTCATTTTAGTTTTAAAACTGTTGCTAATACTCCCCAACTGCGTCATATTACCATGTGTGAAAGAAAACATCATGTTCATTAATAACAGTAAATGACATAAAGGGCAGGGGTTGGCAAGTATACATGTATCCTGTGTGTGCTAACCAAGGTCAAAGTGATTGAGCCTTGTAAAAATAAAAAAAATAATTTTATAAAGATATGTTTTGTATTATTTTTTCTAATGTTTTATGTGTACTGCATTTCTGTGGTCCTATAACAGCAACATATCTGTCTTTTAGAAAATCTCTGGTGTAGCTTATTGTCAAAAAGAAATAATATAATAAAAAATATCTAACTTAAAATTGAAATCTAAACACAATTAATTTTCTGTTAATTTAGTTTTCATCCATTGGTTGTCTCCATTCCATTTTTCATGCATATATTTTTGGGATATGTTTAACTGTTTGAATTTAATTGTCAAAAAATGTATGAAATACATAAATTCTAAAGAAATGGAGGGATTGAAGTAAGTATGCATCTATGGCTTGTTTTATGAAAAGGCACTGGGATAATTTGCATGTAGCATTTGATGATCATTTAGCTAATGTTTTTCCAGTGCTGCAAGTTGCACTCTTTGGTTGGTGATATAAATTCCACAAATTTGCTTGATACATTTGTTTCAGCAGCTATTTAATGCTTGCATAAAACCAAGCTTATGATTAATGATATCATAATTATTGGGGGAACTTCAAAGGCACGAGAGAAGGAGGAAAAAAAGAATGCAGAATTCTGTATACTAGAAGCAGTTTGTTAGTCTCCTACCGGTGTTTACACCAGAGAGGACTATAGGTTTGCCCTCCGTCTGTCTGTCTGTCCGAATGTCCGGAAATCTGGATCCTGCAATAACACAAAAAAACATTTAACCCTTTCCCTCATATAGACTCATTTTGACGCATTCAATAGGTACCACATAAAGCCTGATCTGCAGAAAGTTAAACTCAAACCTTACCAAATTTAATTGTAAAATCCTCATTACCAGACCACTGAGGAGCAGCGAACAGCATAAAACCTGATCAGCCTGCGAGTTACTCGCAGGCTGATCTGGTTTTATGCTGTTCGCATAGGTCTTTTCATTGTTTCCTCTTTGAGGGAAAGGGTTAAGATAATATTATGAAACTTGGAATATGAAAAGATGGTAGTATGGAGATTCTGCAAGTCACTTTTTTTTTCTTGGATCAAAATTCTGGTTGCTATGGTAATGGAAAAATTATGCACCTCACCGGTAGGCCAACTCATGTGTTACTTGCAGCACCAGTTACTTGTTCTTTATATCAGAAGATTGTTCCATCCTCACAAGGTATGGCACAATTGTACATTTTCAATATTTCAAATGGCATGTTTATTTTTTTCACTGAATTTAGGTGCTATTAGGATCAAGTTTGATATGATCTTCTCTTGATTAAGGATGACAGTGAATTGCACTTCCTACATTAATTTTCCTCTTGCTGTGAGTTTGTGTGGAAGCATAAATTTGTAAGCATCTTGTGTCAGTAACATTGAATTCTTAGTACAGGGACACAAGTAGCTTCAGTGAGTGAAATGCAGTCCTAATATAATAGTTGTTAAAATTCATATAAATCAAATATGATAAAATCAATTTTTCAGTCATTAACATTGCTTTAATTCATAGTGCTGGAAGGCGAATTATAAGCATCAACACAACATGATGTACTGCATAATAAGAAATGCATTCTTTCAAAGAAAGAAATGTTTAGAAGTTAATGAATAACAGTCAAGTTAGATTTAAAAAGGAATTGTTATTAACATTGCATTCTCAGTACAGCAAAGTAAATAGCTTCAACGTAATATGGTGCACAGTGTAAAAAAATGCATTCTTTCAAAGCGGGTATAAATTATTAATTTAAAAATCAAGTTAGTTTGCTAGGGCCAGTGGCCATATAGCAATAAACTGTTACTTATTATTACTACTGCTATTACTGTTTAATAGAAGAAATTCTATCAAATGATGGATAAATAGACCAGATACTATCCCTTTCCCTCATATATACTCATTTTGACGCGCTCAAAAGGTATCACATAAAGCCTGATCTGCAGAAAACCTAAGTTAAACCTTACCAAATTTAATTACAAAATCCTCATTTCCAGACCACTGAGGAGCAGCAAACAGCATAAAACCTGATCAGCCTGCGAGTTACTCGCAGGCTGATCTGGTTTTATGCTGTTCGCATAGGTCTTTTCATGGTTTCCTCTATGAGGGAAAGAGCTATAGGACTGTTGTTATTTCATAAAAGCTCTTTGATGGGTAAGGCAATAGAATGAGGCCTTTTTAAACATCTGTTAATTGTGAGTCATCATTGAGGACCCCATGAAAGATCTTGATCACTGCCGTTTAGCAGCTTTTTGAGTGTGTGAAGCCATTTTGTATGAAACAAGTCTTTGTTTTCCTTTCCAAAACTGCCAATTAGGTACAGTAGCAGATTAATAGTCAAGCGACCCACTTGTGACGCTACTTTCATCATATGACCACTGCTTCCAGACTCCCATCACAAACAAAGACGGGATTAGGGAACACACTTGACCAGGCAACCTGAGCCAGAATTGGATTGCATTCATTGCTTACAAAAACATGGGAGTGCTTGCAGCTTAATTAAATGGGTTACTCTCCTTATCACAGCCTGATTCAAGTCCCGCTACTGGAGCAGTTATTTGCTGATAACTTCT
>CM037785.1:32827512-32871094 GCA_021229015.1 Solen grandis | reverse complement strand
TGTGACAGAAGGTCCGGAACCTGGGGAAGTTCTACAGGATCGTCTATCAGAAGATCCAGAAGATCCACGAACCAAGATCTCGTTGGCCAAAGTGGAGCTACAAGGAGGATCCGGCACTGAGATCGCAGGATTTTCCTTAGAACTAAGGGAATCAGAGAAAACGGTGGAAACGCATAAGCAAATAGATGATCCCAGTTTACAGACAGAGCATCTATCGCCCAAGCCCGGTGATCCGATACCGGTGACACAAACAGCGGAAGCTGGTTGTTCAGCCTGGTAGCAAATAGATCGACAGACGGAGACCCGAAAATCGCAAACAGAGTTGTCGCGATCCGAGGAAGTAACTTCCATTCCGAGGGGAGAAGAGAATGTCTGCGGGACAGTTGGTCCGCTAGAACATTTAGACGACCCGGAAGATGTCTGACTTGAATGAGTACCGAAGACACCTGACACCAATGAAGAAGGTGCCATGCTTCCATGCACAGAGAAGGCGAGTGTGTCCCCCCTTGTCTGCGGATGTAAGAGACAACAGTCGTGTTGTCTGTAGATACTAGAACAGATTTGCCTCGAATGAGAGGAGAAAACTGTCGTAAGGCTAGTAGAACCGCTTTGAGTTCGAGGTTGTTGATATGAAGAGAACTGTCCTGAGGGGACCAAAGACCCGAGGTCGTGAGACCCAGAGGTTCCAGATGAGCACCCCAGCCTGACAGACTGGCATCCGAGAAGAGGAACAGTTCCGGTTGAGGAGGAGAAAGAGGAACACCCTCTCGGAGAAACGAGGGGAATTCCACCAACTGAGATGATGAACCAATTCCGGAGAAACCGGAAGAATGGTCTGTAAATGGTCTCGACTGGGACGCCAGATCGAGAGAAGGATAAATTGAAGAGGTCGCATGCGAAGGCGGCCCAGCGGAACAAGATCCGCTGCTGCATTGAGTACTCCGAGAAGCGATAGGAATTCGCGGGCTGAGATCGATTGCCGACGCGAAAACCCCCGAACCAGAGTTAGAAGAGACATAATTCTGGGTTCCGGAATTCTGATCCTGTTTAGGTCGGTCAGAAACTGCATCCCGACAAACGTGAAGTTCTGGGATGGGATCAACTCCGATTTCTCGGAGTTGAGGATGAAGCCTAGCCGGAGAGCTAGGTCTGTCACCCATCGAAGTTCGTCAAGAAGAGCGACTGGGTCCATGTGAAGAAGAAGCCAGTCGTCGAAATACGCCAGGAGGCGTGAGCCGCGAAAATGAACCCTGGCGACCAGAACCGAAACTATTTTGGTGAAGATTCTGGGGGCCGAAGACAGGCCGAACGGAAGGGCCTTGAACTGGTAGACAGTTTGGCCATCCGTAAAACGAAGGTATTTTCTGGAATGAGGATGGATAGATACATGGAAGTAGGCATCCGATAAATCCAGGGAAACAGCCCAGTGTTCGGGGAGGACGGCTGCCCTGATCGACGAAGTTGTTTCCATTTTGAAGTGTTCCTTCGGAATGAAGGAGTTTAGATGAGACAGGTCTATGACCGGTCGAAACCCGCCGTCCTTCTTGGGAACCAGAAAGAGACGGCTGTAAAACCCCGGAGAGGTTGGAATCGAGACCCTTTCTACCGCTCCTTTTTCCAGAAGATCTGAAATGGCGAGTCCCAGACGAGAATGATTGGAGGAGAGATGAATGGGAGAGCGTGATAGTGGGGGGGGACGACTGAACGGAACCCGATACCCGTGTCTCACGATAGACAGGACCCATTGGTCGTCGGTGATTGTCTCCCAATGATGAATGAAATGAGTGAGTCAGCCGCCTACTGGAAGGGGCAGAGACACTCTTCCTCCTAATCGAACGTCTGGAAGAGGAAGCGGAAGAAAGGACGTACCCCTAGGGCTTACTCCTACCCCTTTGACTGGTAGAGGTAGAAGAAGGGGTGGGGGGCGATGAAGGAGGAAATCGTGGTCGCTGCGGACCAGATTGGCGAGCGCCCCTGGAAGAGGGATTGCCTCTGAAAGGAGATTGAGGCTTGCCCTTTTCCGAGTCCTTCGGGGATTTACCGGTAGAAGCCGAAGGGTTCTTCGGGATCCGGAATTTAGGGGGAGCCGAAGTAGGCGTGCGGGGCTGGAAGGCCACCGCGCCGTGCATTTGCCCGATGGCATCCCGCCTGCAGCGAGTCATCTCAGAAGAGAGAGATTTTTCGAGAAGAAGAGAGAAGTAGCTTGTTGGGGCCGTCCAGGATGGCATCCCGCCTGCAGCGAGTCATCTCAGAAGGAGAGAGAGAGATAGCAAAATCGAATGTTTTGCCGTCGCTGCTAAGGCCTCTAAAAGAAGCCTGACGGAAGCAGATAAGGCATCCTTTTGTTGTAGCTTGACCGAAAGAGCGGCCACGAAGGAGTCAGTATGCGACGAGATGCCGGAAAGAAAGCGGGAGCGTTGCTCCCAGCGATCCAGGACCTTCTGCTGAAGCGGTAAAGAGGAGGGGACCTTGAGCCGGAGCCGACTCGCATCTAGGTCCAGTTTCGGAGGGTGGATAGAAAAATCACCCTCCGGAAACTTGTAGGTCTTGGGGTTAAAACCCAAAGGCCGAAGGTCTGAAGTTGGAATAAACCAGCCCGGTCCTGGCTTAGAGGAGGATGAAGATTCGAAATCCTCCAGAGCCGAACGGACGACCGGAGAGAAAGGGAGCAACTACGGTTCGACTGATTTGGATTCCTTAGGCTTACCGACGAGGTCAAGGTAACCTTCGCACCTCTTCCGGGAGGGAGGAGGGGCCGGTTTGCATACTGATGCAGGTAAGGTAGCAAAGACCTCCTGAACAGCCCTGTCCATGGAAAACCGACTGTCGTCTGACTCCTCGTCCTCATCAGAGAGAGGATTGTCAGTACGAGGTTCGGAATGAGCGCTGGATCGGCGCGAGGTGGACGAAAGAGGCACGTCCTCAGCAAATAAGGAGTCCTCCTCCGGAGCATGAAGGGAGATTTCATCCTCCAATTGTCCGCTCAGAGCAGTCCCACTAGTAGGGGGATTGGGAGTAGAGGGAGGAGACCCAGCCTCAGGGCGAGATGGGGGAGCATCCTGAGGGGGAAAGCCCATAAAGGGAAATGGAGGGAAAAAGGGCCACATAGGGGGCTGTGCAGAAGAAGCGCCCTGTGGACCCGAGGAGGGAGGAGACTGAAGGAACAGTCTGTGATCAAGGGTCTCTGGTGGAAGAGAAACCCGATCCCTCCTAGAAGATGAAGGCTCACCCGGCATGACGGGGGGGGAGGCAGAACTGAAATGCCTGGCGTATTCCCCCATCATGTGGGACCACCATGTGGAAGGGTCAAAGGTCTGAGGTTGCGCTGAAACATCCGCACCTTGAACCTTCGAAGACGTGGTGGAGCGTAAAGGGGACCGGTCCCGAGTAGCAGAGCTAGGGGACCGGTGACCGGAAAAACCCGGGGAACGGTTGTGGGACCGTTTCTTGGGCACCCTTGAACATGAAGGAGGAGGTGGCCGAAGCGGAGAAACCGCAGGGCTTGAGGGCTGAAAAAGGCCCACACGTCTAGAGTGATGAGCCGACCTGGCCGTTGATCGGTGGCGATCTCTTGCCGATGACCGGTGATGACCGGTCTTGGGTCTCTGAGACCGATCGCGAACGGTAGATGTTCGACTATGACCGGTGATTGATGACCGGTGCCCGGTGATTGATGACCGGTGACCGGTGCCTGTTGACCGGTGACCGGTGCCCGGTGACCGGTGAGTAGTGGTCGGTGACCGGTGCCTGGTGACCGGTCCTGACCGGTGACCGGTCCCTGGCAGATATACCCGGTGACCGGTCCCGTGATGGTCGGTGACCGGTCTTGACCGGTGACTGGTGGCTAGACCTCGTGAGCTTTGCTATGACTACGATCATGTAATTGACCGGTCATGCCCGGTGACCGGTCGGAGTAGTCTCCTTGACTGCTCCCCTGGGGCTGACGCAAGGAGAGCCGGGCAGGGAGCCAGGAGATGAAGGCGGCCTCTCCGGAGAGGGGCGAGAAGCCTTCTTCCTGGGAGGGGGAGAGGGACTCCGACCCCCAGCAGCGCTGAACCCAGAGAAGGAGGAGGAAGATGAGGCCTTCCTTTTCCGGGAAGAGTAAGACCGACGGGAGGAGGCTTTCTACGGCATGATACTACAGTGTGGCAGCACAATATCTGTTTCAAGCAGACAGCGTCTCCAAATGACTGAAATATTGACGGTGAACAAATGAACAAACTCTACTATGCTCAAACAGCGATGGTACAGCCTTCTGCAGTACACCTGAACGAGACTTATAAAGTTCATGTTCTTAATCCATTGATGATGTAGAGATTGGTAAAATTTCAAATTTATAAGTAACATGGCTTGAATTCCACCAACAAAACTTAGCACAAAGTAATATTTTAATTCTTAGTAGAAACACATTCCAGCATTCCTGTTGTACAAAAATACTCAAGTTCATGTTAACAAATTATTACCTTCAAAACAAACCATATTTGTTAACGAGAGTGTTCTTTGGAACACATGTGTCACCTGCTGAAAAGTGATGGAAAAAATGTGATGAACAGACAGGCAGACAGACAGATGACGGAAAAGTGATCCAGGTATGTTTCACATCTGCTTACAGCAGGTGACACAAAAAAATGAACTTAAGATTTTGGAATTTTTCGTACAGAAACAAGAATCATTAAAATTGCCCCTATATATGTAATTACTAAGTTTGGTGGAATTTTAGCCTTGTAACAAGAAGAAATCACAAATGTCAACTATGTCACTTCAGCATTCACTCTAACCCTTTCCCTCATATAGACTAATTTTGACGCACTCAATAGGTACCACATAAAGCCTGATCTGCAGATAACCACAGTTAAACCTTACTAAATTTAATTACAAAATCCTCATTTCCAGACCACTGAGGAGCAGCGAACAGCATAAAACCTGATCAGCCTGCGAGTTACTCGCAGGCTGATCTGGTTTTATGCTGTTCGCATAGGTCTTTTCATGGTGTCCTCTATGAGGGAAAGGGTTAAGATAAATTAAAGAAGTTTCAACATTTTTTTTTCCATAATATTATGTATTCACAAAAATTCAAAAATACCAACATATGACATTGCCATCACATCTGTAGTACAATCACATTTTTACATTGCCATCTATTTACATATTACACCCTTATCTTTAATATAAAGACACCTACAGCTTATTCATCACACTTCAGTCCTGTCCTGTACTCATTAAAATGATTCATTATGCCATTTAACAGATGCAAATCCACAAAAATGGCAAATCTCTTTCTATTAGAATTCACACATCCACACCTCTGCTCCATTAGAAGTAAAAAAAATAATCATAGAAGCCATTTGGAAGCTTACGTCTATGAAAATCTGTCACCCTAAGGTAATTTATTAAATGACATGGTAAGGGTCTTCCCTGATGTGATAAATCACAAGAGTGATCCAAAGTTGAATCTCTAATTGACTCCATGACAGAGATTCAAGTGCATTAGCATTCATTTTTTTTATAATCTCCATCATCATGAGTGGCAGCAGTACTAGTTCTAGCAGAATCTGCATTTGTTTATAAATACTTCATAGCATTTTTCAAACTTTAAACTTTTCTAACACAGGTTTTAGATTACAAGAACATTCAGTGCATTTCTTAACTTTGAAACTAAACAACATCAAATATTGAAGTTAATCTTAGTTCTGAAAGTATGCAGCAATAGATAAGATACATCAGCTTCACAGCAAGAGTACTGACACACCTTGTCTTATCCAGGAACAGAATCAAAGTCAAGGCCCTAATGATCTGGATTTGTTTATTTGTTTGGGTTTTATGTCCCACTCACAAAACTTAATTTATTTGGGGACTTTTATCTACACAAGAAAGATGTAAGCACTGCTTCACTGCGATATCATGCCATAGACAATTGGCACGATACGACACCTGGTCACATTGCCAACCAGGCCTGGAACAACTCTCGATGACAAAGGAGATAATTATAAAAGTACTACTTTTAACGTTTTAAATGTATTAAGGTGCATTGATTGAAGAGTTAATGAAGCTCATAAATTAATAAGTGGCTTCACATGAAACCCCTAGTAATTATTCAAATGACACCTTAATGCAACAGATAGCTGGTTCCTGTTCCTTCCTGAGAGTTACCTAATACTAAGCAGGCAAACATTTAACACTTACCTCATTTCACCATATTTTTATAACTTTGCAAAAAGATTAGAGCCTTCCAGAAGCTCTCCGCTGGGGGGAAGTTTCTCACACAAGATGATTCAATGTGTTTCAATAAGTTTCAATGTCTGGTTTTTGGCTGGTGTTAGAGTTTCTCCTTACACTATGTAATTGGTAATCTTTAGTATGACCGGGAACCAGACAATAAAACACATTGAAACTATTTGTGAACGCAAATTGCATTTGTTATACTAAAATCATTTTTTCAAGTACCATTTAAAGTTAAAAAAATTAATCAAGTCATAAATTTGTACATGAATATTCATGAGGTAAAAGGTGAATGCTATGTGTTATACCTTAAATGCAAATGATTGCTAGTTCCCATTCTTTCCTAAGAGTTTCCTGGCATCAAGCAGGCAAACATTAATAAGATGATTGAGGTTAGAATAGTCAAGTGTGGAGTCTTGATCCCATGCAGAATTGTGGAAGATAATGAATAAGTTTAAACTCAATAGAGAAACACTATAGGAGTTCTTACAACTAGTTTCCGGGTTGGACTAGTATTTTGCACCTGGGAGGGCAATGAAAAATACTTGCCTCTCAACAGGGTTCAAACCTACAACCTTCGGATCCTCAGTTATGTAGGTTACCACTGGACCACAGCCTCCTTGGCTATGAAGACTACAAATGATGCATTGTGGCAATTATCCCTTTCCCTCATATGTACTCATTTTGACGCCCTCAGTAGGTATCACATAAAGCCTGATCTGCAGAAAACCACAGTTAAACCTTACCAAATTTAATTACAAAATCCTCATTTCCAGACCACCGAGGAGCAGCAAACAGCATAAAACCTGGTTTTATGCTGTTCACATAGGTCTTTTCATGGTATCCTCTATGAGGGAAAGGGTTATACTACCACTTTAGAGCTACTTTACAAAGTTACAAAAAAAAATAGGATAGAGCAATCACTGAAATAATCAACTTGCTAAATAACTGCATAATTAAAATTTCCAGCTAAGGTCTGTAAACACCTAGATGAATGGAAAGGCTTGATTTCCACAAATCATGATATCATTATTTACACAAACTCTTTCTTTCTACAGGGGTTGACAACACCTTGATAATGGTCCAACGAAACATGTCACCCTGACTTAACCTTTTTTTTTAACAACTTAATCTAATCAGGGCTACCCCCACAAAAAAGGACCATACATTAATTGTGAACAAGTTTATCTGGTTTTGCCCATCAGCCTAAACTAGAAATAGAAAAGTATCTAACCTCATTATCTCTGCTATAGGACCTCAAGCACTTGAGGTATCATACCACAGTTTTAATTAATTCTCCCTGTAATTCCATGGTACAGTGTTATCTGTACTCTGCCTATCCATCATCCTCTCAAAAGTGTCCTGTCCGCAAAAGCCAGATGGCTGATAAGTCAGGTGAAGAGATTACTATATTTCTTCACTAATCTAGATAATGTTCTCAGATTAACAAAGTAATTTATGTAGGTTGCACACACACACATGGTCTTAAAGTCTATACTTTGCTTTTGTCTACTTAAACTGGTGCTTAAACACCAGGTGCTAATTATTTCTTTCAATAAGAATTAAAATGAAATAACCGTTTAATTCCACTGCAGTTAACAGCAATCTTAAAATTCATCTACTTACAACTGAAAAAAAGTTAATTCTCTAGATTCTTCCGTCTATTTTACCTATCAACTGAGAAATACAAACCCTTAAAAACTTGTACTTATTCTGCTAATATTTTCTTGGAGGGTCAGTTCTTCTGTAGATTCTAGTAAACTCAAAAAGGTATCTTGGGATTCAGAAGTCGTGTGCACTTAATTCCTTCACACTGATTGAACATGCAAAACTTGAAGAACCTTTAAAGAATGCAAAACTTGCAGAACCTTTAGAGCAAGCAAAATTTAGATAACCTTTAGAGCATGCAAAACTTGCAGAACCTTTATGGCATGCAAAACTTGCAGAACCTTTAGAGCATGCAAAATTTAGATAACCTTTAGAGCATGCAAAACTTGCAGAAGTTTATGGCATGCAAAATTTGCAGAACCCTTTTATGAAGCAAAATTTGCATAACCTTTAGAGCATGCAAAAATTTGTAGAACTTATAATAGAGTATGCAAAATTTGCAGAGTTTTTTGAACAAGCAAAATTAGCAGAACCTTTAGAGCATGCAAACTTTGCTGAACTTTTAAAGCATGCAAAATTTGAACAAGCAAAATTTGCACAACCATTTAAACATGCAAAGTCAGGGTAGAAAAATTTAATGGTCTAGAAAGGTTTTTGACCTTCCAGAACAGACTTTTCTTGTTCTTATAAAATTTCTAATACACAAAACCTTTCGCAATTAAAGAACCATGACAAAATGAATAACTGTCTACAAAAATTTGATGATATTTATTAACCTTTTTCCTCATAGAGGACACCATGAAAAGACCTATGCGAACAGCATAAAACCAGATCAGCTTGCGAGTAACTCGCAGGCTGATCAGGTTTTATGCTGTTCGCTGCTCCTCAGTGGTATGGAAATGAGGATTTTGTAAATAAATTTGGTAAGGTTTAACTGTGGTTTTCTGCAGATCAGGCTTTATGTGGTACCTATTGAGTGCGTCAAAATGAGTCTATATGAGGGAAAGGGTTAAAATATACAAATTACGCCACACTGCCATCACCCTGTGTCATCAATAACAATCAAGACCCCTCTATCATCATATCTTTACAATAAACCTATTCTAATACCAACAATTCTTCCCAAAACATGAAAGAAGACATTTACCCCATTATCAACTTTCTCATCAAAGACCGATCTAATGATATCTTATCGACTTCACACTCAGCTCAGATTCCAGCCCATTCATGAGTACTTTATTAATATTCATCACCCACTTCAATGATATACCCCATACTCATGAGTGATCTACAACACCTCAGCGTAGTTAAGATTATCATGTCTATCTAACAAATATATATTTATTCTATTTCTCAATGATCCAAAGTAAAAACAGTTGGCACAGCAATACTGGAAGGTTTGACTTTGATGAATCGAATAAAATTTTATATAGGAATACTATCTAGAAACCAGGGAAGGATTATGAGGAATCCAAAATTGTATGTTTGAGGAAACGCCTCAAAATTTATGTAGAAAACAAGACCTGTCACAGTCACCATGACAAGTGTCCCCAAAGGAAATCCATGACATTAAAACCTGAGTCATGCGTATGACAGGAGACCATCTTCTCTTCTTTACCAATTGTGGCCTTGGCTTTCTTAGGCTACAGACATGGATCATGCATCTGCCACATATATCAAAATAATCATATGTAAAACAACTAGAATAGCCCAGGCACAGAAAAAAGTGCAACTTTTCAACCTTTGACCTTGACCTTTGAACTACAGACCTGGGTCTAGCACACAACATATCATCTTCTCTAGCAGAACAATCATGCCAAGTTATTTCAAATTTCATCTGTGCCTAATGGAGTTAGAAATGTTCCCCTTTTTGACCTTTGATCCCTAATCATGACCTTGACCTTTGAGATATGAACCCAGGTCTTAATCACTACAAATCATCACAATGTGGTGAACATTTTTACTAGTTTACTTCAAAATCCACTCATGCTTGTAGGACTTACACAGTGGACACAAAGTGGGACAGATGAACAGACAGACAGTGTGATTATTATATGCCTCCCTTTTGGGGCCATAAAAAGGGGGCTAAATCTAGTGACTGAGCTTAAAGTGCAAGACATAGCCAAATTTTGATGAGTTGGTACAATGAGGACTCACATAATTTGTGTAATGCCAAGTGTGTTAGTCATCCCCAGAATGGAGAGGTTGTAGGTTGATCCCCGAAGTCATAAAAAATGGTACTGGTATAGCTACCTTGCTTTGAGCTTAGCATATACGGGTAGGTTTGGTTTTGGTTGGCTTGGTGTGAGGTTAATGAGACTGGGTGTGGTATCATGCCACATGTCTATGGTGTGTTACTTCAGTGTGGCAGCTTTATATCTGTCTTAAGTAGAATTTGTCTGCAAATGATTGAAATACTGTCGGTGGAACATTTAACCTAACAAACACTTTAACAAACATGCTAGTATTTCAGACACAGTCGGGTCCTGTGTGGACTGAGGATTTGTGAACCCTGTAAAACCTGACCAGCTTAATCACTGTAAGTATGATCAAGCTTTATACTGATCATGTAAGTTATTTTAACCCTTTCCCTCATAGAGGACACCATGAAAAGACCTATGCGAACAGCATAAAACCAGATCAGCCTCGCAGGCTGATCAGGTTTTATGCTGTTCGCTCCTCCTCAGTGGTCTGGAAATGAGGATTTTGTAATTAAATTTGATAAGGTTTAACTGTGGTTTTCTGCAGATCAGGCTTTATGTGATACCTATTGAGGGCGTCAAAATGAGTCTATATGAGGGAAAGGGTTAAATGTCTGACAGTAAAGCTGTCCCTGACCATCTCTATATATGCACTTAGAACACCTTTCATGTCAGCCCTTGTTTTATTGTTAAGGATCTAGTTACTACCACACAGATATGCTTTTTGGGATAAAAGATAAGAATATTTTCAGATGGAATTTCAATTTAAATGACGAATTTACACATTTTATCATGGCCAGATTACATGAAATGCTTCATAAAACAGACCTGTTTTCAGAAAGATACTACTAAAATCATGAAAGATTCTTTTGTCTCCATGCTTTAGCAGGTAAATGAAAATTATGAAAACAAGAGATTTCATCAAATAAATGATTTTACATTCTTTCAGTTAGATACATGGACTATAAAATGGAACAAGGCAAATAGAGAATATTGTGCTGGGCAACTTCTCAAGGAGTTCTTAACAACATAAATTTTGTTTGCAAACAGAGTATTAACAAATGTCATTAACTGAATATGTAATTGCCATAAATTGCTAAATTACATACCCTAAATTGTTAGCTTCCTAGGGTTTAAAATTCTAACAACCATTTGGAAACTTTTGTCGACCACTGAGACATCATGCCATAGACAAGTGGTATGATACCACACTCAGTCACACTGATACCAAGCCAACCAGTCCTGGGATGTAACCATTATGTGCCAAGTATGGGAGATAACTATACCAGCATCATTTAGTATGGTGGAACCAGGGATCAGACTCACCTCTTGATTGTGTACAGCCATTTTTATACATAATCAATATAGTTGTAAGAGCTGGCTGGTCTTCTGTCATACTGATACTTCAAGCCTTGGTATCAAGGCTTTATTTCTAGTATAAATCTCTGATATAAAAGGCAGCAATGTTCATCTCATACTGTCAACAAGTTCTCCTAATCATTGAACAAGATATTGGTTTTAATCTTATTGGTGGCAAGAACTTGCATTACCTTCCCTGACACAAAGTACTGGTCCAATCCAGGAACTGTCGAAAGAAGGAATCGTATAAGATGTCACAACTTAAACCAATCACTGAAATACTGTCAATGAGATAAAAGTTTCAAACAAAAAGAAAAATGATAACTGTAAATCATGTCTTTCTTTCATCTTTGTTTCTTTTTTCCTCCTCTCTGTCTTTACAATGGCACCACACAAATTGTATCTTTATTCATGTTTTAGTCAATACAGACAAGACTACAAATGCAAACCTTGACCTTTACAAGAGACATTAAAACATCGTTAATGTATTGTTTAGTGCTGCTCTATGTAGACAAACACTGTTTGATCTTTGGTAATTACTTGGAACTAATTGAAGTTGTATACTTTTTGAAACTGATACATGTTAACTCACAATTTAGGTAGTTAAATGAGGCGGAAACACAATTGAAAAATCTGCATGATTATGGTTCATTCTGAAACATCAGCAGACTCAACATTGTACTGGCCTTGTTTGAAATTTCAGTAAAGTTGTAGAGACTTATACTTTCATAGCAGAAAGCATCTTAGTCCATGGGCTTTTCTTCCCATAAATTGTGCAAAAAGAAGTGGATTGTTCAGTCTGTAACAATAGTGTAACTATACATCAAATACTAGCATAATATCTGTTATCAATATTACACAAAGTAACTATATCTTAAATCAGTGTAACAGAGCAGGGCATTCTTTGACTCATGGAAAATGCAACATTAGACAGGACATTCTTTGACTTTTGAAGAATATAACAGAACAGGACAGTACTGAAGTTCTGGGAAGTGTAACATCAACAAACTATACGACTACATACATCATTATGCATAATAGTTTTATGATATTGATAAAGCAAACCAGTCACTTATATAATTTATGCTATAGTTAATTTGCTGTTTAAACATTTATGCCTCTGAGAGAATTCATGATGCAATTTATCATTATTATCATCCTTTAAAGGCCCAATAAATTCATTATCCAATTCTGATGAAAAATATAGACTCATTTTGACGCACTCAATAGGTACCACATAAAGCCTGATCTGCAGAAAACCAAACTCAAACCTTACCAAATTTAATTACACAATCCTCATTTCCAGACCACTGAGGAGCAGCAAACAGCATAAAACCTGATCAGCCTGCGAGTAAAGGCTGATCTGGTTTTATGCTGTTCACATAGGTCTTTTCATGGTGTCCTCTATGAGGGAAAGGGTTAAAATATCATCGACATATTGTAAACTAATGCAAACGGTACATAATGTGAAAAATTCTGCTGTAAAATAACAGTTAAACACACTGAAAATGTTGATGAAATTAAGCCGCTCTGCACTTTGAATGGATGTCAAAATTTCTCATCATTCACATTTTGCGAGTATTCCCGAAAATGGTCTGTAATCGGAAATAATTTGAATTGAAAAAAAACTGTTGCTGAATCACAATGTGTCTATCTGCTACATGTACATGTTTTATTTACGTACTTGTGAATCATTAATGGATACATATGAAAGGTCTACAGAAAACATCAGAAAACTGAAGATTTGCCGAATATGCAAATCAGGTTTTTTTGTATAAAACTCAATAATCTTTAGTAAAATATTCTTTCTTTAATATTTATATGCAATGAAGTAAGGTTGTCATCAACAAGTATTTACAGATTGCATCTCTCACTCATTTTGCTTTTCTGTCCAAAGAATATACACTGCTTTTGGAAGAATAATAGGCCCTTCTCAATATTTATGCATACCAGAGATTCTTTTCTCAGGACGAGGTTTAGATGGGTCAGGTATACACACCAGTACAGCTGATAATATCACTTGTATAGTTATGGCGACCACTGGTGGAAGCACATCCACAAGTAAACTGTTTAAATAAATTTTCTCATTATCATTGCAGTGTTCCAGTTTGTAATTCTAATAGAAAATATGATGCAGATAATTAACCTCTCATCACATTCCTATCTGGCTATCCAGAAACACTGTAAACTGAGTTTAAATCACTGTTTAAGAACAAGGGTATTGGTTGATTGTACAGAAATAAAAACACAACAACCATCTCCCCTGGTCTTAGGTTCTTAATTTTATATTTAAATAACAAAAGTGTATGTACACTGAAACAATCATTAGGCATTATATCACATGCTTGAAGTTACATATATAAAGTTTATCGTTTTATACTGAGTGTATGTCAGATGTATTACAAAATTCTCCGGTTCACACACTGAAAAAAGACCAGAATTATAGTCAAATAAACAATATATAGAAAACTATGTCCAACTTGCTTTTTATAAAATTACAAAATCTCTATTGAAAGAAAGCATTTCTAATGAGAATAACAGCAACAGCGTTAAGACTTGATGCAGTAGAATTTAGTGTTTCTTCATCTTGAAATCTTCAAAGATAGTTCCATGACACTTGAGAATTCAAAAAGTCCAAATGGCTGATTTCTTGATGGGTGATATAAACCTTATGGTTATGGTTATATGCAATGTAGGGACACCAGAACCGCCAACAATTCCACAAGGATACATATGCCAAGAATTTCCTTCTAAAGAAGCATAAGCGATGCATTCAAAAACTAATCCCCGTTAATTGGCATCATTTTTTTCATGTCTTTAATTCTTTAGTTGCAGGTAGAGATAATCACAATCTTTTCCGCATTTAGCTATCTTACCCATGTTAGATGCTGTATGTCTGTGCTTGCTGACTTTGTGCCGGAGCTGACCAGTTTTTTTTTGTTTGTTTTTTTTGTTGTTGTTTCATTATTATTTCTTCAAATTTCTTTCTCAGATATATTAAGATAATATTATCTGACTGAATCCGAAATTAACTGACTTATATTTGTGAATCATGTACAGTCAAACATGTCTTAAATAGTCAGTCAAGGGAATAAGAGAAAGTCGCCACTTAACAGAGGTGACCTTTAAATTAAGTACAAATATAAGATAAAATGCTACAGTTTGGTAATACATTTAAATTGACCGCTTATATGAAATTGGCCGCTTAGTACAGGTGGCTGCTAATACAGGTTGAACTGTAATTTCTTATGGGCAGGCCAGGAAAACACATACCTTCTGCTTAAAATACTATTTTTATGCAACGTTTTTTGGAAATTTAAAATGGAGTCATTTAAAGCTGGTCCAGTCTTGGTGGGAGCTAGTTAGTACGGTAGTACCATTTGTGACTATATTTTATACTGGATCTGGTCTCTCACTGAACAGGTTACTAGTATATAACCTGGAATGAATGGATCTGGATTCTATGGCTGGGTTACGGCTCGAATAACCACAAACTTCAAGGTCCTGAGGTTCCTTGCCTCTTAAATATGCAATGTCTAGTGTAAAGATGTGTTAATATTCTCTGGACCTATTATTTTTAACCCAGCAATCTGTTAGAGTAAGCCCGTAATATGCTTGCAACATACACATTTACCTAATTTGACTGTCACATTTTGCAACTAGTATTATATGAAATGAAATAATGCATTTATTTTACATTTATACAAATTACTAAAAACTTCAAGCTGCCTGAAGAGAAAAAATACTTTCATACAACTGAACTAAATATGTATGCTATCCACTGAAAATATATCATATAAAAGTTTATTTCACCCATAATTTATTGTTATTTTTCTATTCGAGTCTCGAGAAAATAAGGAAAATGTATGTCATAATCTTTGAATTAAATACTATATTACAAAGAAATGTGTGCTTTAATTCAAATAGCTTAAACATTTAACTATGTGAAATTTTATTCTTTCTTTGAGATTTGTGGCATTTGCTGCATACATCAGTATTATCATGAACTGAAAACAGACATTTGGGATACTGTTAGCTAGGTGCCCAAAAGAAGCTGGTAATTTATATGTTATTGTCTAAAAGGTTATCTTATCTACAATGGAATGTAAGCTTAATGGCTTTATTGTAGGTGTTGACAATTAGTTTAACCACGTGTTTACATCTGGTCAGCAGGTTGTGTGTTTGAAATATACATGGCTGGGCTTATTAGGTATTCTGTGATTTATATAGTGGATTAATGGAAACTGTCTTAATGCAGATAGTCTTCACTGTAAAAATTGTTTTTTTTTGTTCAAGGACTACTTCTATGATGAAAATGTAAGTTATTTAATAATTTTCTAGGCCTCAGCAAAGCTTAAACCTGTGTAAATATGTACACCACTGACGTCTCTATCAGTGTAAGCTGCTGAGTTTGTTTACAACTGAGTCTGAACTGACCCATCTAAACCTCGTTCTGGTTACCTTACTGAATATGCATGAGATAATATTAAGAAGGGTCTATGGGCCTTTAAATTTTAAAAGCTTTTCGTCTAAATTAATTGCTTATCAGACTCATTAAACAATCAGACATTATGTTATTAAATTATATCAGTAATTATAAATTAATAGAATACAGGTTTGTTCCAATCAATTGGAGATTTTCAAGATCTAAGACTCCTCTTTACCAGCCAAAGAAGATGGCACTCTGCACATGTTTTATTTTTTAGACAGCAAATGACTTATTACTGCACAGTGCATTTGTGCAAAACAGTTACTCTGAATCATATTTAAACCATTTTGCACACTCAGCACTTTGATTTGATTTGTGTGCTTGTGATGTGCAAATTGCACATGTTTTATAACCACACTAGCATCAAATATGTTTTCTTGGCAAATATAATGGTCGCTGAATTGCCCCTATAAATTTATTACCTAAAGAAACCATTCTTTTACAATGGGGCCATCAAAACCCCTTCACAATGCATTCCAAAATTTATGCAAAAGCCAAAAGTGTTCCAAGAACGGACCTAAAAACCTGTCATTTATTATTTCCTGACACAGTTATGATGCCTTCCAATATAACACAGTATCTATCTTTGACCTTCCATGACCCATCAAATAATCTAAATGACCTCTAAATATTGCAAAAAATGTCTCCTTATCTACATACCAAGGGGTCATTTGAGCCCCATTTGAAACCCTGTAGATATAGGGCTATAATGGAACTGCACTGTATTGAATGCTGGTTTTCTGATAAGCCCAAGTAATCCTAACGAAGCTGCTGAGACTCATACCTAACCATTATATGACGCTTTATAACTATACTTCACTAATTTTATTTGCCTGCAAAACATGCAAGTCTGAAAAAAAAACAAAAAAAAAACATAATAACCATTTTTGAAAAATCTGTTTTCGTTTTTTACCTTATGTCATGGAGCTAATTTATTACTGCATTTCTGCTTAAAACAATCACTGCATGAGTGCACCTCTTCTGAATGCACCAGAATATTAATTCGAGGTAAATAATGCCATTCCTCATTTCTCGATCACCTGAACGCCCATCTCACACTCGGTTTACCAAAGTATGCACGGGTTGCAGTTGCTCCAATCTTTCTTTTGATGTTTGTCAAAACAAATCTTTAACACAGACACTTGCATTGCAAATCTAATCTCCTTTTAGTTAGTTTTAATAGATGAAACACTCAAGAAGGGGGAAAAAAAAATTAAAAGTACTGCAAGTGCTATCAGAAATTCAGCTGGCTTGTTACTGTATAATTGCTACATTTAAGCATTAAAAAAGGATTTCAATTAGACATTTAAGGTAAAAAAAGACCCCTCAGATTTTCATAAAAAATAACAGAAATTGTTTCCATATAAAATACAAGCAAAGTTCAAGACAATCAGAATCTTTAGGGCCTTATCACAATTTTTATCTATTTTTGCTATACCTTAAGACAAATTAAAATGTTTATTAAATTGTTGTGGACCCACTGTATTGTATTGGCCTTGTTGTAAGAATTTAACTTAAAGATAATTGCATTCTTGGCACTGGAGCTGAAGATTTTTAAAGCAGTGTTACTAATTGCAATTCTATGCAGAGAGAAAAATGCTGAAAAAAAACACACGTTGCTCATTTAAAAATTAAATCATGTAGATCCATCCATTAAAGCTAAATCACACCTGCCACAAGTCCACATGGGGTCAGTGGCCCCAATAAGTGAGACCATGACCCCTTCACCCTAAAGAATTAATTAACCCCACAGACAGGAAACTAGAGACATGGACAGGGGACTGTAAAAAGCTCCTTACCTCAAATGAGGTGACAGCCCAACAAAGCCCAGATATTTATCTCCTTGTCTCTTTGGACACTACCCATGATGATAAAAAGGCTCTTCGGACAAGATACCAGACTGTTTGAATCATGAACATATCCTTACTATCACTTACTTTCACATCAATCACTATCCTCCTTGACAACAGAACAAAGAATCATTAGAAGAGCTTTTATTAGATCAGCCTTTTCTTTTTTTTCTCTTAAAATAGTTAGTGTTCTTTTTATTGAGGGACCTTTTTACAATCTTTAGGAAGTATAAAATGAGGGCACTTTTCAAAGTTTTCTATAAATATCTCATAGAGAAACTCTTCATTCAAACATGTGGATATACTGATTTACTCCAATACATGTACATACATCACATAAACTGAACTTATTTTTTTCCACAATAACTCGGACTCAAATAATGTTAAAGATTTAACCCTTAACCTCTGTAATACTCATGTATGACTTGATGAATATTGAACATAAAATGGTATATGGAACAATGGATCTAATACTGTCCAGAACCTGAGCTACAATATCGTATGAGCAAACCAGAGACAAGGCTGATCAGACAGGTCCTTCCAGGAGCTATCTGATTTAGGTTAATGTGTTTATCACAGTGAAAATGAGAATATATAATCGTTTACAGTTTTAAAAAAATATATTGTTTACCATCCTTATATGTTTATCTTTTTCTCTTTTTTTTTCATTGAAAGCAAGGAGTAAATAGACAAGACAGAACTATGAGGATTTCTAAATGGCCCATAAAAATACATGTAAGACATAAGAAATGGCCTGTCTTGCACTACCAATGTACCTCACTTTGAGCATGTTAAATTTATTTTACTGTTTACAGCCGTTGCTAATTTTTTTGTCAGAGCTATGATGATATCCTGACATAATGTATTACCTTTCTTAACCCTTTCCCTCATATAGACTCATTTTGACGCACTCAATAGGTATCACATAAAGCCTGATCTGCAGAAAAACCACAGTTAAACCTTATCAAATTTAATTACAAAATCCTCATTTCCAGACCACTGAGGAGCAGGCTGATCTGGTTTTATGCTGTTCGCATAGGTCTTTTCATGGTTTCCTCTATGAGGGAAAGGGTTAACAATGTGATAAAATTATGCTGCAGTTCTAGTACCAATCCTTAAAATTCACAAAAGTGCTCTGGTATAGGCTTGCCGTGAACTAAATTAGCAAGGTGTGATATGCCCTGAATGTATTCCTTTTGCATTTCCAAGATGTTTCTGCAATACTGCATAGAAACATTGAATATAAGATCTACACAAACGCAATAGGAGAAGTTGACAAATGTATGATTCCCAAATTAACAGAGCCAAATTTACACTGCAATGGCCATGAACTTCTGATTTATCCAGATAGACTGCCCTATTTCATTGAACCTAAATATTTAATTAATTTCTAAGGAATATGAAACTTTATTTTACGTTCACATTACCAAAACACCTTGTGATTACAATCTGAGTAAACAACGGATGACACTGAATCAAACATTCTGTGCACTGCAATCCCAGTAATTTCGTCTGTACCCTCAAGATGTACAATGATAATGCACGTGATTATTTACTTACAGGTCCATAATTTGTTTTTCTTTATTACAACCTCCTGGATATATTGCAGTCACATAAATTGTCAACATATCTGAGATAATGTACACTCCACTGCGGTTGGTACAAAATGAAAGTTGGCTATATACCCAGTGGAAGACACATAAACAACATGTTTTCATTTGCATGGGAAACACAGCTTAGCAGACAATACAGACCAGACAACTCCTTCCAGGAATTGTCTCAGATCAGGGTCTCCTCTGTTTGCTCATACAATATTGTAGCTCATATTCTACTTAGACTTAACGGCAAATTAATTTAATCTATTTTTTAATGTACCATCTGAAGTTCAGTAAATCAATATTTGGAGAGTCATCATTTGTACATGAATATTCATAAGGTAATGGGTCAATATTAATGAAACCTAAGAACATAATTATATAAACACAAGTAGAGCTGTCTTTGAACATGAAACATGATAATATTTAAGTACAAGTTATCTCTTCAACTGGTACAATGGTCAGATACACCATATTTCATTTTTATAATTTATTTAACCCTTTATCTCATATAGACTCATTTTGACGCACTCACATAAAGCCTGATCTGCAGAAAACCACAGTTAAACCTTACCAAATTTAATTATAAAGTCCTCATTTCCAGACCACTGAGGAGCAGCGAACAGCATAAAACCTGATCAGCCTGCGAGTTACTCACAGGCTGATCTGGTTTTATGCTGTTCGCATAAGTCTTTTCATGGTGTCCTCTATGAGGGAAAGGGTTAAAAGTGACTATGATAATACCGTTGAAATTTTAGCTATATAATTATGTATCAAGGTTAATGGATGCCACTGAAAATAGGCAGTACGGTGGCACAACTACAGCAAGTTTTTATTATCATCTTATGTTGTATTATGGACTGGAGGCTATATGTTACAATAATGAAATTGTTAGTTCCATATATACAATGTTATAAACTCAACAACGTCAAACTGTGACACATATCTACACTTCAAGACAACTACAGCTGTAACCAATGGTGATTCCTACCCCCACCAAATTGCCATGCAAATGACCAATTACCCTAGACTGTCCAACAGGACAATATGAATCATATGCATCATACACTCTTACCCAACAATAAAATAGTAGGGGTCTTCCATTATGTAAGAGTTGATGTTCTTGTGGAACTGTATATCAGCTTTATAAAGAATGCTAACATTGGGGAAAGTAAAGGCCCGGTCAGACAGGCTTCCGCGAGTTGATCACGTGTAATTTTGCTATTAATTTTGCAATTTTTTTCTACACGCGGTGAAAATCAGCCAATTTGTCTCAAACGTGCTGGACACGCGAATGACAAGTGGACCACACGCGCGCGTGTGCTCCGTGTGTCCATCGCGTGTCTACCACGAGTCCTCCGTGTGGGGAGCGCTTGTGATCAGAAAAATGGGGGTGAACAAGTGATCACACGCAGCGCGTGTGTATCACTTGTGCTCCGCGTGTGAATCACGTGCCGATCACTTGTGCTCCGCTTGCCGCCCGCGTGTATAAAAGCCGCCGCGTCCGGTGTTCTCGATCAGTACTGATCCATATTCGGTAGAGTAAAGATGGCACCGAAAACAAAGTAGGGCAGCTCTACGCCCAAGAAAAAGAAGGGGCAAGCAAGGCCCAGGCCGAGGGCGAAGGTCTCGGAGCCTGAAACTGCTACCGAGG
Source organism: Solen grandis (assembly GCA_021229015.1). Classification (NCBI taxonomy): domain Eukaryota; kingdom Metazoa; phylum Mollusca; class Bivalvia; order Adapedonta; family Solenidae; genus Solen; species Solen grandis. The sequence goes on along the minus strand of CM037785.1, from coordinate 32,850,119 downwards.
AGGTAGAGAGCAGCACCCCCGAGCCCCGCCAGGGCAGCAAGAACAGGCAGTCCAAGAAGGTGGGCATAAAGGTGACGGCTCTGGTACATGCTGCTGCTGCTCACTCTTCTTCTACCATCTAGGGCTTGCTGAACCTGAAGAAGCTGGTTCTGATGTTGCTGGAACAGCATAACCAAAGCATTACGATGTGCCGGATCCATGTTGCCTCTTCAACGTCTTGATCACAACTGATGAAAATGGCCAACACGCGATCTTTTTTATAGCAGAAATAACTAGTGGTACAAACGAGATTGGGTCGTGGACGACACGCGAATCAGTCGTGGTTCAATCGCGATTCAACGCGAAAACACGCGAATGGCCCGCGGATGACTCGTGACACAATCCCTGAGAAAGCCTTATACACGCGGAGCACACGCTATCACAGGTGCTAGGAATGCTGTAGACACGGGATCACAAGTGGATGACAAGTGCTACACACGCAATCACACGAAGAAATTTTGCGTTATGCCCGCGAGTGACCACTTGTCGTCCACTTGTGATCCGCGAGTGTACCGCGTGTTATCGCGTTTTGGTCCGGGTTTGTACCGCGTTTACACCACGTGTGCGACACGCGGTGGCCATTGCGCCTAAATTTTTGAGCAGCTCAAAAATAAAATCGGGTTCCGAGCGCGTGTAAAATGTTTCGCGCGTGTGCGCACTTGTTATTCGCGAGTCATCCGCGTTTTCATTCGCGTGTCATTCACTTGTGACCGCGTTTACTTCGCGTTTGACAGTTTTTCCTCGCGATACACTCGTGATCAACTCGCGGAAGCCTGTCTGACCGGCCCTTAATAGATTTTGTATTGCTGGTAGGTGTTAAATGCGGAATACCATCCTGCAAGAATGTCAACCAGATGACATTACAAAAGGACATAATAAGGTGTACAAAGTTGGGGAGAAGGGTTGCTAGTCTGATATTCAAAAGTCTTTCACTGTGGTTATCTAAATATACTCTTCATTATATATAAATGATGGAATTATTAGACCGTGTACTTCAAACAGAATACAAATTTAGTAGTTTATCTATTACAAACAACATTTTCTTAGCCTAATGGCTATGCTGAAAGTTGCATTGAAATCACCTATAAAAAATGTAAAAGACATTAACACCAAAAGCTAAAACCATAAACCCTTTGAATTAGTATGTATCCAAAGGCATATTATTTCTGCAATGTTGTGGCAGTGAATCATGAATGATAAATTATCTACATTTCATAGCACTATGGTACTTAGTCAAAAAGTTTTAGTTCATGCAACCTGCTAGCCATTTTTGGCAGAAAAAAAAAGAGGACCATGACGGCCCTGAATCGCTCACCTGATTATAAATGAGCAACATATGTTGGATTTTTAATATGGACCCAATTTTTGACCCCACACGACCCAAACTTGTCCAAGATATTATGGAAACAGACAATCCAGCCAAGTTTCTTGAAGAAATGGCCAAAATGTGGCCTCTAGAGTGTTAACAATGTTTTTCTAAGATTTGACCTCATGACCTACTTTTTGACCCCACATGTCCCAAATCTGAACTTGTCCAAAATTTTATCGAAACAAACATTTTGACCAAGTTTCATGAAGATTGAGCCAAAAATGTGGCTTCTAGAGTGTTAACAAGGTTTTTTCTAAGATTTGACCTCATGACCTACTGTTTGACCCCACATGACCTAATTTCGAACTTGTCCAAGATTTTTTACAGACATTCTGACCAAGTTTTATGAAGATTGGCCTAAACATATGGCCTCTAGAGTGTTAACAAGCCAAATTTTTATTAATTGTTGACGTCGCACGATGGACAACGATGCCGGGCAATCACAAAAGCTCACCTTGAGCACGTTGTGCTCAGGTGAGCTAAAAAACAACAAAAAACACATATCCAAGGGCACATAACTCTCACATCAATGTGACAAGTGCACTAAAGCAAGATCTGGTCTAATCCCCTCCACAAACTCTAAAAGCAGATTTTGCAACACCCCCTCCAGAAACTAGAGTGGCTCATATCTTACCTGTACAACTAAGATTTAAAAAGAGCACAAAATGCGGATGCCAAATTGCTGGCCATCAACGGTGACAATAACTAAACTTTTTTCTTTAGCCGAGAAAATGATGTAGATCTACCTAGGGTCAACAACTTGGCATGATTTGATTGCACATTATTAACTAAATGAAAATGCATACCTAATATGATTGCAATCTGTCTATGGCAGAAATTTACACATCAATCCTTGCATTTTAACAGACCACCCTATTAACCAAAAACCTATGACAAATTATGTTTGCCACTTCAAACTGTTAGACACCTTTTCAAACATATTCTGCCAGCTATAATTACAATAAATCTTCCCTTGTCATTAACACACAACTTGTTTAAAATTACAATTTGAGATTAATTCCCAAACTGCAGTATTGAAGAGCCATTTTGAGAGCTGTATACACATTTTGCACTGAAAGGTTTTAGACTTTCATCTAATGTTTGATAAATAGGACCACGAGGAGAGGGGAAATGAAGACAAATGTCTACAAATAAACATCATACACTTGAGGTCTCAGGTTGTTCCACCCCATAAACACAGTGGTTGACATTTTGATCTGTTAATCTTTATTACAGGGACACATTAGCTCTCCTCGGGCACCGGTAATGTCAATTTTTCTCTACAGCACCTGTGTGACATGTGCTATCAATAATATCTCCACTCTGCATAACTGTTCATAACTTATACACACTCATAGGACGTTTAGAAATTATATCACTATTAGCAAACTAGAGTTCTTATTTAAAGTAGTGAACACCCGCACTACCAACATGGTCACTAAAGTATGTAAAATTAAATTTTGTAAAGAGCACTGCTGAATTTCTGTCATTTAATAAATTAAAGCAGTAACTGACTTAATTTTGGTTCACACAAAATTTAATTGAAGTGGCTAAATGTAACACCTGTACTGGCCAATATAAGTATATAGCGACAAAAAATAGTGGCAAATATAATCCTAAAGTAATAACAAGATTGTTTGCTGGAACATATGTGTCACCTGCTGAAGCATAAAAAGTGTGACGGACAGACAGACAATGGAAAAGTGATCCCTATGTGTCACCTCTGCCTACAGCAGGTGATACAAAAAGTACAGGCCAATATTATCAAGTACCAAGCTAAAGCTCAAACATGGCAATATTTTATTATCTTTTTTTTTTCTGCACACCTAATAAATGGAATACGCACATTAATCATTATCAATCAAGAAACAGGACACATTTAACCATTTGCTGAACAGACTGGATATACAAGCCCACCACCTAAACCTAAAGTGTGTCTGACATCTCAGTCTATTTCTTATCATAATGCAGAGTCAGCAACTTTTCAATGTAGTAAACTTGAATCACAAAACAATTTCTCAAAAATGCTTGAACAGATACAAGGCAAATAAATTAGAAAGAAAAGTGGCCCCTTATCTGTTAAATTAGTGACTGTACCTATAAGATGAGACCGGATACCCACTACGGTATCCCCTGCATCACTACCGCTACTGTTGCAAACTATGAGATTACTTTCATTGGAAACAAAGCGCTGATCCTGCACCTAGCAACCTAACTTTGGTGTACCGCAAGGTACATCAGGATTTTGGAATGATCTCTTATTGCCACCCATAAGGCAACACTTATCTTAACAAGGAGTCAAAGGGTAACAGTAAACAGTTTAAAGTTTTAAGATAAATGACATTGCCAATTAGAGAGGATGTGTTATATAAATATGTTTTAGGAATATTGAGTCAGACTTGATTACAGACAAATTTAGTTAAAAGCTGTCTTAAACATATCTTTTTCATCCATAATTTTGATATTAAACTGAACAAGAGGGCCAGGATGGCCCTGAATCGCTCACCTGATTATAAATGAGCAACATATGTTGAATTTTCATATTGACTACTTTTTGACCCCACATACCCAAATTCAAATAGTCTAAGATTTTATGAAAAACAAACTTTCTGACAAGTTTCATAAAGATTTGGCCAAAAATGTGGCCTCTATAGTGTTAACAAGGTTTTTCTAAGATTTGACCTCAAGACCTACTTTTTGACCCCACATGACCCAATTTCGAACTTGTCCAATATTTTATGGAGAGAAACATTCTGACCTAGTTTCATGAAGATTGGGCCAAAAATGTGGCCTCTAGAGTGTAAACAAGGTTTTTATAAGACTTGACCTTGTGGACCTACTTTTTGACCCCACATGACCAATTTTGAACTTGTCCAAGATTTTATGGAGACAAACATTCTGACCAAGTTTCATGAAGATTGGCCTAAAAAATTGGCCTCTAGGGTGTTTAACAAGCCAAATTGTTGACGACGGACGCTGGACGAATGGCCATCACAAAAGCTCACCCTTGAGCACGTTTGTGCTCAGGTGAGCTAAAAATGCTGTGGTTTTTCTGTATCTGCATGATTATGTTTAGTATGCCATGGTTGGGCTTTTAACACAATGGTGATTAAAAATACTTGTACGTCTCGTTAAAGTACATGTACTTATAAGTAATCTTTCACAATTTAAGTTCATAATATCAAATCAGTTTCTGGCATCAGACTCATTTTCAAAGGTTCAAGGCCATTGAGCTTTTATTTAAGTGTGACCTGTAAGCTTATTTTTTTTTTACATCTTATACAAATCCCATCATAGTTCCTGGGTTGGACAGTACTTTGCATCAGGTATGTTTTTAAAAATTCAAGACCCATGTGGGGATCAAACTCCCGACTTTCAGATTTGTAGATAATGAATCAATACCACTTGACCATGACACCCTCATACATATAATTAACCCTCAGCCTCATGTACACGCTTTTTTTAACACATTGGCAAATAGAACAGGACCTAGATCAAGGTCTTCCCTGTTTGTTCATACAATACTGTAGCTGTCTGAATGTCAAAGAAAAAATCCAATGTTTCATAAAACAAGAGTATTCTCTGGAACACGCATGTCACCTGCTGGAAGTGTGATGGAAAAAGTGTGACAGACAGAAGGATGGATGTGCAGAAGACGATGGAAAAGTGATCCTATGTGTCACCTCGCATACAGCAGGGACACAAAAACCCGTTTAAAGATCTGTAAATTAATATTAATCAGATCATCAATAACACATGAATATCCATGAGGTAAAGGTTTTTAAACTAACAAATTATTTTCAGGATTATCCAGCATTTAAACTAGAACCCTCTGCTTGTAGTCTAGCCTAGATATGTTTTAGAATGATTTAAAACTCATGCTTCAAAATAAATGTTGTTAGTATCTTATTAAAAACTTATGTGAATAGTTTAGCTGCTGGTCCCAATTATAAAACATGCACTCACTTTATCTATTAAAATCTTTTTGGGGAAAATACTTTAACAATGTAGTTTCTGTAAAACTTAATAGCATTTTAAAGAGGAAGAAATGGTCTCAAGATAATTTTGCGAATATCCCCTGCTAATCATTTACTTGATCATAAACAACCTGGAATCTTGCAGACAGCAAACTGACACAAGGTCAATCTAACCTTAGTTAATCATGAAGTTACATGTGTAGCTGAGACCATGATAAAATAAAATGCTTTAATTACATATTAATGACACTATCCTATCATGTTTTCAAAATGTACATGCTTGGATCCAAAAAACCGGCCTTGTTTTTTGTTTTTTTTCTTTATCAGGGATATTCTAATTCAGTTATTTCGGAATTTTATAGAGAAAATCATGTGATGGATAAAACAAACATAGTGGTTTTTCCAGTTGAATATAGGTACAAACACATTTTTACTGTAAGAAATGAATAAAGATCTACGATGAATAAGATTAGAATGCTATAATGTGCAGTAAGCTTCTCCGCAACATTGCAAGATCACCTATATGGAAACACCCATTTATGTGAGTTACGGATTTTCTCTTTTACAAGTAACAAAGACATAAACCATCAGATTTCACTCAAATATGTGTGTGATGGAAATCTTGTATACTCTTGGCATGACGCGATAAATTGTGAGAAAAAGCCGACATGCTTGTACTTTTGAATAAGAGAAGTAACCACTGCATGGATGCATCAATATATTCCCTTCAGACATTTTAAATTCTATTTATCGTTGTTTTGCTATCGCTTTACACTGAACTCTTGTTCTGGTGCACACCTCTGAGATTTTGCACCGAGAATATACGATATTTCGACGAGAGCTTATTTCTGGTTTAGGTTCTTTGCTTATTCACTTTAATTGGTTATTACTTTAACCTTTAACCTTAAAGGAGACTAACATTATTAATTTTACAATAATTGGACAAAAAGTGATGGTGTATTTGAAAATCCCTGGCAATGATGGTGCAGATTTGGGAGGAAACCAGAGTACTCAGGGAAAATGGACTACCAATTATTCTTCTCATACAACATGGCAGTTTCTTATTCAGTCATTTTTGTAGCCAATATTCCGCTATATACCCAATGATAGAAAGTACATATTTCCCCAAAATTCCCAATGAATTAAGATTCAATTTGGCCAAAAAGGGACTTTTCCACACTGGTAGCTATTGAAAACTAATCAATATATCCCTTGCATTCATTCCCTAGATTTGCTGTAATTTCTTCACTTTTTTTTCCAAATTATAACAAATTGCATATAAATTTCCAAATAAATGGGTATGGGTATGATCTTCCCAAAACAGTGAAAAAATCCCTTCATCGGACAGACCTGAACTAGAAACTAGAACTAGAAGGCTGGGTGAAAAGCCAATGCATTTATCATTGTATACCATCTGGCTACCAACCTCTCTGATATTTGAACCACTGAAGGAAAGCTTTAGGATGACACAAAAATGAAGGTATAATAGTCTTAAGTAGGAAAGACATTCCCTAAAGAACACTATCCACCACCAAATAACAACGATGTTCCTAAATGTATGTCCCAGTATATCAAGTGACAGGCATATAAAAAGAGAAAATATCTTTATTTGCAATGACAAGTCTTCTACCATTGCCCCAAATATTTATGGTTTACATATAACTTTATGTTAATGCATTTTTTTTTCAGTAGGTTTGACCCATTTATTCAGATAACTGTCAGATTGCATGACATACATCTGTACTGTGAAGTTGTAAATGTAAAGGAAGCTAGACCAAGTGTTGTAACACAAGTCTGAAGGATGCAGCAATGTATCAGTTAGATGGATTTTCAGCAGGACATCAGAGTGGTGCCGTGAAACTGAATCTTGATGTATGCAAACTTTCGGGCTAGGGTACAATGACATTAAGGTAATGTGTTACTAATACAGGTTATTAAAAGCCAAGTGTTTTCTTCCTCTGACTGACAGGTACATGAAAATAGTTGTTGAGTCAGATGCCGTGTTGGTAAGCTTGGTTGTCATGGTGTCAGAGAAAGTGGTTAGCATAGTTGTCATGGTGTTGGAGAAAGACTGTGGTTAGCATGGTTGTCGTGGTGTTGAATATGGGGGTTAGCATGGTTGTTAATCTTGGAAATGGTTGTGGTGTCAGAGATTGTAGTTAGTCAGTTGTTAAGGCTTTGAAGATGGTGGATAGCACTGTTGTCATGGTGTTGGGAATAATGGTTAGCGCGTTTGTCATGGTGTTTGAGATGGTGGTTAGCACCTTTGTTATGGTTGTTAACCTGACTTTCTTAACATGAGATATGCGTGTAGCTGGTTTTCATGTTGGATACGGTGTTTAGCATGGTTGTCATGGTGTTGGAAATGGTGGTCAAATGACATCGCAAATCAAATTAATGTTCTGAGCCAAACGTTCATTTTCCCAGCACTTTGTCCATATCAGTGTAACAATCTCCTGACAAACAAATTTTACAAACAGTCGTTAGATCATATAATCAACAACCATGAAAATCCACTTCATTTAGAAAATGATAACTATCTACCATCAACCCAGGTTCTAAATCAAATCTACCTTAATATTCACAATACATATTTTGAGCCAGAATTGGGGTGAAAGTTATTCACAAAATATGCTTCATTTTAACTCGGTCACTCCTAAAAAATTATTTCGTTTTCAAATAGGCAGAAAAAAAAAAGGAGATGTTACTACCATTGATAAATGACCTCCACGTAGTTATGTAAACCCTTTGTTCTGGGCAATTTTTCAGGTTTAACTTGAACCATCCTGTCATCAACTTACAAACAATTTTCTCCAAAAATTGCTTTGAGAGTTCAGGTGCAAACTTTGCCTTGTTGAAATTTATCAATATAAATTTTAAAACATGCCTTTTTTTTTTTTTTTTTTTGGGATAAGAGAAGGCCATGATTCTCTCATTAATGTCTTATGGTATTAGAGGGCTGGAAACAAAAAATACTGGAGGGAGAACGCCTGTGTTGTCTCTAAAATCCTCCAAAATATACCAAATTGTAGTAAGAAAATATTTATTCAGAAACAGGAAAGCGGACATTTTGAATTCCTTGCTGGCTTTCAAAGATAATCTTTAACTGTGGTTTTTAGGGCGAAAGCCGGGTTTTTTGTGAAATCGAAATCAGGGGGTTGCTAATTTGCTTTTTTTCCACAACATTTTTAATGTACCTTTTCCCGGCTTAGTGCGGTCTTGCAATGCGATTCTGCACTAACCCAATACGAGGGAATATGTTACACAGGCGTTTAAATCATAAGTAACCGCTTTTAGTGGTTACTGTTTGTTAACATGTTTTCTTTTGCCATTTTTTTCACTGAAGCATCAATTTTAAGCGTTTAAAAAATTTTCCGTGACATTTTCTTAACCAGAACAGCAAACTCATTTTCGTACATGGAGATCTACTCCTGTAAAAAGAAAAAGTAGTGTCCGTATGTTAAAGTAATTGACCTAAAAATAGGTCCACAGAAAATTTTGCACGATGGCGAGTAAGGTTCCTCCCTGGCATTTTTTTTAACTTTGAAATAGTAGGCAAACATTCTAGTTCTTAAATTTAATTTAAATCCCCGGTCAATTTTACATTACAAAAACAGATAGAATTCGCTAGCATAGAGAAAGGAATGACCTACTTAGGTATGCAGTCTTTATGAATGAAAGGTTTTTGGGCCTTTACTCTGGATTTTTATGTTACAAAAAAGAACTTCTGTAGCAACAGCGGAGGAGTTTTTGTCGTTATGTGACTGCTTCAATAATTTTAGAAAAATCTGGGTTTAGAATGTTTTAATCCCGTCGGGCCCTCTCTCAGCGCATTGTGGCTTTGATTTCTTGACAGTGGGAAAAATTAAGAGCTTTTTTTTTTATTATTCATACCTTACGCAACAACATTTGAAAATCCATTTAAACAGAGACTAAGTATTTATTATATTTTTTTTTAATGAAAGACCCTGCTTCTTACAAGTATTTATTGAACAAAAATTGAAATAACAAAACCAGCAGTAAAAAGGTCACTATAATTTTTTTTTTTTTTGTATTTTGGGAATGAAATTGGGAATTTTCACATTGCCTTTGGTAATATTGTGATTTTTAAAAAAAAACAAAAAACATTGTATGTACTAAATTACTAGGGAACATAACCCAATAATTGCTGTAAAAATTGTGAAAAAAAAGCCCTTGAAAGTTACAGATACACTAGAACATTCTACATCAACTATTTTTGTATCCTGACTGTCACCAACAATTTTATATATGTTTCACCTCAGAAAATGTCAGACAAAAAGTGTCCCAACACCTGTCTTCTACCATTTGCATCTCATTTTTCTCATCTCAGATTTTTCTGTTTTCATATTTTTGTTAATGAGACAAGCTTAATTAAAGACCAATCTGCATGCATTACGTCCAAACTCCCTATAAATCCATTTCTGACACTTCCATTTCAACTGCCTCCATTCCAAGTTGTTAACATTCTCCTAATGTTTTGTTCCTACTTAGTTGAAAAAAAAACTCCACAAGAACTAACGTCTCTGCTTGTTTTTAAAAGTATCTCTGTGACTATCTACATAGTTTTCTATAATACAAAATGACACTGAAAAGAGGCATGTGTTCTACTGCGCAATAGAAAATCTCATTGTGTCTAAGCTTGATTAATATCATGCCACTTATCATTTAAAAAGACTTGTATCAAAGATAGTGCTTTATTTTTTTCCCCAATGTGCTTAATGCCATCAAGAAAATTGTCTAAAAATGGCAAACATTCATTTTGGGACTTGGTACTAAATTAAAGGCCAATTATATTTCATATTGATTCAATTTTCATGAAAAAGAAAGTATAAAATAACATTAACATTTTGTAGACTAACACAAATGGTACATAATGTGCAAATATCTGCTGTAAAATAAAAGTTTAATGCATTGAAAATTTTGATAAAATCACGCAATTTAGTATTTTGGATGGATGTCAAAATACTTGCAGTATTCCCAAAGACAGTCTGTAATTGGGAATAATTTGAATTTGAGAAACCCTCATCAAATCAAAATTTGTTTATCTCCTACGTCATCAAATTATGCACTCTTGATTCGCTCACGGAGACATACGGAATGTCTATGGAAAATTGACGAAGATATACAGATTATGCAAATTAGTTATTTTGTAAGCAATTGAATGGTCTTTATTAACCCTTTCCCTCATAGAGGAGACCATGAAAAGACCTATGCGAACAGCATAAAACCAGATCAGCCTGCGAGTAACTCGCAGGCTGATCAGGTTTTGTGCTGTTCGCTGCTCCTCAGTGGTCTGGAAATGAGGATTTTGTAATTAAATTGGTAAGGTTTAACTGTGGTTTTCGCATAGGTCTTTTCATGGTTTCCTCTATGAGGGAAAGGGTTAACTCTGAAATATTTACTAACACAGTCCCTAATGCCATAAGTATTCAGACATATTTACAACTTATTTGAAGGTCAATAAATCAAGAATTAAAACTAATACTTACTCAACCTGAGAGCTCTAGATCTCTTAACACAGGCACAAACTCAAGTAGGATGGTTGTACATCATAGCAATCATCATAAAAAAATTTAATAACCTGTTTTATGGGTTGTATCATGAACAAATATAATCAAACTTTTGTTGGTGAGGAACAGTTAGGACTTGGGAGGCATGTGGATAGTTTAAATTTCAGGTCTTTTAAATTAATAATTTAACCCTTTACCTCATGAATATTCATGAACGAATTATGAATGTTTTGACGAATATTAATTTATTGATATGAAACAAAGGATTTTTCTTGATGTCAATCTCAGTTACAATATTGTATGAGCAAACAGAGGAGACCCTGGTCAGACAGCTCTTGGAATGAACTCTTTGATTGTTGGGTTTAACATTTCAGTCATTGTTTTGGAGATTATATGTCTACATGAAAAAGATTTAGTGGTGCCACACTGCAGTATCATGCCATAGATATGCAGCATGATACCATACCAGTTACATTATCCTGACATTGTTTCAACCTGTCCTAGAACTACCCTTATATGCTGAGTACCAAGTAAGGGAGCCAGTACCATGTTTTCACTGCTTTGGTATGTCACAGCTGGAGATCGAACAATGACCTCCGGCTCCCAGGCAGATTCTATAACCACTCTGCCCCTGGGACAGTGGCAAAGAATGAACTGTCTGTCTAGGTCTGCACTATATGTGATAAAAAGGGATGACAAATATTTCCTTGGAATGAACTGTTATCAACCTTACCTGAGATAAATCCAGGGTCAACATGCCTGATTGCTCAGTTACATGATACACAAGCACTCTTAAGACACAAATGACATTAAAATCTGACACATTAAAGTGATAATCCAAATATACTTCATGACATTTTTCATTTCTTAGACACTCATTGAGACAGTCTGTTGAGCAAATATATCAGTCATTTGTGGACTGTTTCTACGCAAGACAAATTCAGTGCAACAAGTCCTGAGTGGCGGACAAACTTTATAACAACTCTCAGTGGACAAGTGGTAAGAATATTCTATCCTTGTAGACCATTTCACTGAGGATCGGCAATACCGTAAATTTGCTGATTTAAATTGACCAATCAGTGACTGGGGAAAAATCTCAAGTGTATGTTTATTTCTAATTGAATGATGTGTGAAATTATACACCAGCATGTAGACTAGGTGTTAGGGATTAGTGCTCATTGATTTACCGTATACACGGTCAGATTAGGCGCAGCTACGTATAAGGCGCATCCTAACTTTCAGGGCAACTTATTTGAAAAAAAAATCACTTATCGTATCGTATGCGGCGAAATCTTGTTTTGAAATTTGCGCCGTCGTACATTTTGACAGACCAAAAGCTATCCGTACGTCACCGGGCTAATCATACGGTGAACCGTTTTATTTACACATGGCATAAGATTACCGTTAGACCGTTACATTAACGACGGGTAGGATAAAGGTGACACATTTTCATAACATGACATTACTCAACCGTGTCCCCGCATTCTAACACTGGGGACCATTGTCACCTGTCAAAATTCTCCCAATTAACAAACATTACGTAACAATTGCCACCTGTCAAGTTTCTCCCATACATCATGTCCCGTAAAATAAACTTATTTGTTTATATTGAAAATGGCTTCCATCAAGTTGTTTCAGTTTCTCACGATCATTTTATCATGAAATATACCTGTAGAATAACTAATATTAGAACAAAAGCAATAATCTGGTATTGTTTATCATGGTTTCGTATAGACTTTGTGTCATATTATCGTATTCATTAGCTTTCAGTATATCCATTTTCTGAGATCGTATACCGGTAATTTTCACTTCTCGGTGATTGAAAAAAGAAACCTGAAAAGCTGTATATCATCATATAAGGCGCACCCCCTCTATAAACTTGAAATTTCTGAAAAAAAGTGCGCCTAATCTGCCGGTGTATACGGTATGTGTATTTAGGTCTCATTTTGGAGTGAAATGGTCTAAAGGGAGTTAACCCTTTCTCTCATAGAGGAACCATGAAAAGACCTATGCGAACAGCATAAAACCAAATCAGCCTGCGAGTACTGTTCGCTGCTCCTCAGTGGTCTGGAAATGAGGATTTTGTAATTAAATTTGGTTGAGGTCAAAATGAGTCTATATGAGGGAAAGGGTTAAGGGGTTCTCTCCACCCAATGTCAAACATTATGGCATTATGTGTGGTATACTCCAATGCCTAGAACTCAAGAGTAAAGGGTAGCTCCAAGACAGGTTGATTATCCAAGAGGTATCATGCCAAATATCTTCTGCATTATATCACAGTTAAATAACACATCATATCAATTAGCCATTACAGACTACAAAAATAACCAAACTAGATGTTTTAATCATAGTCCTGATGTTGGAATGTTTCAACATGTCAAAAATTAAGGAAGCTCATTTTGTTATCTATGCAGTGAAGTTAATTAACCCATAAAATGACTTAATTACCACTGTCAGTTTAATTTGTAGTTAAATAGTTTGCCAGCAGTTCAACAGAAGCTGAACATATTTCTGTATGCTTGATCTGCAACAATTAATACAATTCTAATGAAAACTTCAGGCCATGTCATATTCTAACCCATATTTACATACCCAAACTTACGTAAGCACAGGATATTAATGAAATAATAACTAAACTAAATGAGAAATTTTGCATATCAGAAATTTCTGGAAAATTCTCTATTTCAAAAAAGAAGTTTCTAGTATTTCTTGAAATATTAATATTACAACAGCAACAGGGAGTGTTGTGTCCAAACTGCAGAATCCAGAGCTTGATGTCTCAAGTTTAAATCCCACAAACAAGATTCCGATCTTATCTTCCATAATACAAACCACTGAAAATGTGTACATCATAAGACTTTGTTCCAAACTGCTTGTGGAAGAAGTCTAAACAGATGGTAACATGAAATCTATCAAAATTAGCTATGCACTGTAAAAGTCTTTACCAAAGTAAAACAAGAGGGCCAAGATGGCCCTTGGTCGCTCACCTGAGAAAGATGATTGCTTAAGAAATAAAGATGCTTGAGTGTAAAAGTGAAATCTGGCTTTTTTTTATTCGTGAAATGGGCATAACTCCTAAATTTACAAGTCAATATCAGTTATAATTGAACCCGATTGTGAGATTATGGGCATAAACATTGTCTTAAAGTTTAAAAATGATTGTTAAAAAAAAATTGGAAAAAAAATTTTCCTGACCTAAATCCCAGCCACAATTGAACTCAATCGAGACATTATGGTCATTAACAATGTCATAAAGTTTGAAGATGATTGCTAAAAAAAGGAAGATGCTAGAGTGTTATCAACGTGAAATATGGCTTTTTTTTATATTAAAAGGGGCATAACTCCTGACCTAATTGACGGATCTCAGCATAATGAACTCAATCAGACCTTATGGTCATAACATTGTATAAAGTTTGAAGTGATTGCTAAAAGATAAGATGTAGAGTGTAAACAAGGTTTTTTGAACTAATTGACGGATCTCAGCATTAATTGAAATGGTCATAAACATTGTAATAAATTAAAAAAACAACGTGTAATCTGGCATTTTTTTATATTAAAAGGGGCTTAACTCCTGACCTAATCAACTGATCTCAGTCATAATCAAACTCAATCGAGACCTTATGGTTATAGCATTGCCGTAAAGTTTGAAGAGGATTGCTCAAAAGATGAAGATGCTAGAGTGTAAACAACTTGAAACAGCCATAATCGAACTTGGCCGTGATTTTATGGTTATAAACATTGATATAAAGTTTTAAGATAATTGCTCATGAAATGAAGATGCTAGAGTGCAAACAATGTGAAATCTGGCTTTTTTTAATTTTAAAAGGGGCATAACTCCTGACCTAATGTTCCGATATCAGCCATAATCAAACTTGGCCGAATTTTATGGTCATAAACATTGTTTTAAAGTTTTAAGATAATTGCTCATGAAATGAAGATGCTAGCATGCAAACAATGTGAAATCTGGCTTTTTTTAATTTTAAAAGGGCATAACTCCTGACTAATGTTCCGATATCAGCCATAATCGAACTTGGCCGAGATTTTATGGTCATAAACATTGTTTTAAAGTTTGAAGATAATTGCTCATAAAATGAAGATGCTAGAGTGCAAACGAACAAATTGTGGACGACGGACGACGGACGGACGGACGGACGGATGGACGACGGACATTCATCGATCCTAAAGCTCATCCTGAGCACACGTGCTCAGGTGAGCTAAAATAAAGAAACAAATCTTACCAAAAATAAGCAATTTGTTTCCTAAAGCTTTTGCAAATATATACAGTGCTGTGGACACAATCTAACCAACTTCAAATACTATCTAAAAAAAAGATTATAGAGAGGCATCTCCAAGAAAATGAAAGTGAAACATATATTAGTGTTAAGCCACTCGAAACTAACAAAGAATGTCTGCCATTAACCCTTTCCTCATATATACTCCTTTGACGCCCTCTATAGGTATCACATAAAGCCTGATCTGCAGAAACCACAGTTAAACCTTACCAAATTTAATTACAAAATCCTCATTTCCAGACCAATGAGGAGCAGCGAACAGCATAAAACCTGATCAGCCTGCGAGTTACTCGCAGGCTGATCTGGTTTTATGCTGTTCGCATAGGTCTTTTCATGGTTTCCTCTATGGGGGAAAGGGTTAACTGATGATCACCCATGCTCATCTGACTTCCTAGATTTTATCATCTTGTGGCTGTCAGGAGAGACGGACATTACAGCTGCATTTCAACCTTTTACTTAAGCAAGAATTTTCATGGAAACTGATCTATGCAGCAGTGTATAATCTGATCAACCTGCAAGAAGAGCTTAGAGTCATCATCATCCATTTTACGGGTTTCTTCACGTATTCTGGGTTGCATGCTTGTCTTTGGTTAACTTCTATCTCAACCTGTCCCGTGCATGTTTATACTTATATACTTATGTCCCTTTTGACAGTTCCTTGAATGGTCCAGTACTTTAAGGTCATTCTATTAAGATTCTTGCCAACAGTGTGGATCAAACCCTCAACCCTTGGATAGGCAGTCATTTGTTTTACCACTGGACCATGGTATCTTACAGGCTGATCAGGTTTTATATCTGTGAAGAGAACAATGAATCCTGCTATCCTTCAAATCGGGCTGTTTTATGTTGTTAATAGCATACCTGAGATGTAAAAATTGTGAACACACTCCTACAGCTTGACAAACAGAGCAGACCCAGATAATCTTCCAGAGGCAGTCTGATTAAGGATCTCTTCAGTTTTTACACTATTGTATCTTAGATCTGACAAAATCTGCATGGCAAAGAAAAATCAATTTGTTTCATATATCATTTTAAGTTTAGTAGATTAATATTTCTCATATATTCATGTTTTAAATGATTATTCATGAGGTAAAGGGGCTGCAAATGAAAACTGCAAAAGGTTTTAGTGCTGTTTGTTTGTTTGGTTTAACGTCCCAAGTCACACGTAGATTATATATTACATAGGAACTTAACACATTATTTCAGTAAATGGAAGGAGAATCAGCATATCAGCAATTGTTTAACACCTTGAGTCATCCCAAAACAATAAAATACAGAAAATTAAGTGATTGTGACATCGTAAACAATTTAACAATAGTAATAAATATTATCTCTCAATTTAACATCTCTCAATTTAACAATTTTTTTTCATGGGTTATTTTTTTTTTTTACTTTGTGGTTAAATGCAAATAGGACATGTTTTTCACCATAGATCAAAACTAATGAGAATAAAAAACAATAAAACATTCTCTTTGTCTAACTTTTAAGGCTAATTTGCCATGCTGTTTTAATTTCATCAATCTTTTCCTTTCTTTTGTGCTTATGACAGTTTGATTAAAGGCAACAAATAAACTGTATAATGAATTAGTGAAGAAGTGAAAAAGTATGTCTTTTATGCATTTTTATTTGTGCAAAATATGAAAAAAAAATGAAAAAAAACATATATTTTTTGGGTCCTTAAAAGTTTACTTTCAAAGGGGAAAATCAATCCCAATAAAATAAATTAACGATTTTTTGTTATGAATTTTGCAACTAAGAAGACCATTCATTATTTGTATGTAAGAAAAAGAAGCATGATGCCTACATTCACTTACATTAACCCTTTCCCTCATATAGACCCATTTGACGCACTCAGTAGGTACCACATAAAGCCTGATCTGCAGAAAGCCAAACTCAAACCTTACCAAATTTAATTGTAAAATCCTCATTTCCAGACCACTGAGGGGCAGCGAACAGCATAAAACCTGATCAGCCTGCGAGTTACTCACAGGCTGATCTGGTTTTATGCTGTCGCATAGGTCTTTTCATGGAGTCCTCTATGAGGCAAAGGGTTAACTATATATATATGTATCCAAAATTCATTTTAACAATAAATAGCAATTAATTAATTAATCAAACATTTCTTTTATTCCAATTAGATCACAAATTGTAAAACAATACTACTTCCTCTCACTCGTCACTAGGCTGGGCCAGTACATCTTGCTCCAAGTCAGGATTAAACCCAAAACTTTCCATTGCTACCCTGAATTTAAATGCATGGACCATCATTTATCCTAGCAGGAACCAATATTTCAACAGCAATTTCTGAGAATCTTGTTCTACAGTATGGAAAAAAAACTTCATTGTTAACACTGGCAGCTTTCCCTGGACTGTGAGTATATCTAACCTTCATCATGCTAAATTACTTAATCAGACTTGTCCTTTCTTTACTTTGGACTGTACCATTAGTTGTTTATGGGGGTGCTTGCAGAAAATTTAATGACTGAATAGCAAACAGTGCAAGCCTTGATCAAGACCACATAACTGTAAGGATGTGCAGGCTGATCTTGGTCTGCACTGGTCACAAAGGCAGTCACAGTTGCCAGCAGTATTGTATAGTTAATATATTGCTCCTAGCTGCTTGTTTGTAAACAATTAAAACTTTTCTGTGTAACCCTCAGCTGTTGATGAATCTTACAGACTCTTCAAGCTAGTGAAAAGTTGGAATGTTAGTGTGCTGGTGTTCTATACAGAACAATATATCATTTTACAAAATGTTTTATTTGATTGATTATTCAATTACATACAAGTCTTTGTATTTTTGTAATTGCTTAATTTGAAATAACCTTAACATAAACCAGGAAAATTTTAATCTGCCATTTAATCCAGAACCTTCATTTGACAAGTAACTGGTGATGCAACCAACACATGAGTCCCCTACTGGTGAGGTGCATATTTTTTCTGTTACCATAGCAACCAGAAATTTGGTCCAAGAAAAAAACAAACAAAGTGACATGTAGAATCTCCATACTGCCATCTATTCATATATCAAGTTTTATAATATTACCTTAAAAAGTTTTTAAGTTATCGCAGGATCCAGATTTCTGGACAGACAGACAAACAGACGGAGGGCACACCTATAGTCCCCTCTGGTGTAAACACCAGTAGGGGACTAATAAGTAAAGCAGTGCATCAGGAGACTTGGTCTACAGTATCTGTTATTTAGACACTCTGACTGTGTAACAGTGTGCAGATTTAAAATAGAACCTGTATATGGCAACACAAATCTATGATGTTATTCTTAAAATTGTTTACAGATGATATTTTTATTTGTCTTCAATACTTTTCATGTAAATCATGTAAACAGCTGACAAAAAAAGTCACATTCACTGACTTAATGTGTGATCTCCTGCTTTATAGAAACCTAATGTTTACATCTTATCTGTGTCACATGTATTTTTTAGTTCATATTTCAGAGTGTTTTGCCTCATTTTGTTTGTGATTTAAGTCCCTGACAACTTTAAAAGATAGAAATAGTAGCAAATACACTTCTAAAAAAATCACACGTGAACCTGCATACAACGCCCAAACAAAAACATGTAAATCATTGTAAACAGTTGACAAAAAAGGTCACATCCATTGACTTCTTGTGTGCATCTACTGGAACACCATTAAGGCTGGGAGACAAATTGTTGCAGCAGTATCAGTCACATCTAGCGTTCGACCATGAGACACACCGTGACAGCATGCCCTCGGCTTAGTACACTTCTTATAATGAACTGATCATATTATACCATTTTAAACCAATATAAAACTCCATCAGACTAAAATTTTATTGAGGCAAGTTGCTCAGACAAATATTTTCAATGAGTTTCAATGTACTTTACACAGGATTTGCATGCAACCGGATGTTGCAAAAATAAGAGGCAGAGGAAGGTATCCTTCAAAGGTGCCTTATGCAGTAACATAGTAAACAAATAATCGGAATAGAAATTACTTATTTGCTCATTAAATGTAGAAATACAAAATGGCTGTTTTTTGTCATTTCTGATTGGGGTTTATATGCCAGTTGAATGCATGGATTATCTGCTAAATCTTGCAGATAGATATTAGTTTCAAATTGAAGATAAATATGGTCTACATCAGATGCCATCTTGAAGACACTTTCTTTGTTATATTAAAAGAGTAAAATAGTTTACATAGAGTATGTAGAAAATGAGAATATATGATGCTGCAACACTTTGTGTGATCAACTTGCTCCAGATCTTAATGTTTTTCAGCAGGGTTACTCTATCTGCATTGAAATCTATACACAAATTCAAACCAATGACACTTTCCTAGAATTTAACAAAAAATTTCCACCAAATATCCATGACATGCTGTCACACATAAGAAATAAGGTACACCAATCCATGCCAATATAAATACAGAAATACAGTCTCCCATTTTCTGATGTTCTTACAAAATTTTGCAAGCTTAGTATGTTTCTGACCATCTAATGAGTTGAAAATGAGTTGCCATTGTAATGTCTTATTGCATTTTACATTCCACTATGCGCAAGCAAAATTGTGATTTGACCCTTATTAAAAATCCCATGCCCAGGGTGTCGGCACTCTGACATCCTAATCCTAAAAGAAGTGATGTATATGAAACTGTGTAAAACTATTCAGCCTGTTTATTTCTACATATTCAGCATGTACATTTCTCAAAGCTTATTTGTAGATTTTTTGTAAAAATAAAATGGGACATAGTACAATGGGACAATGCACATGAAATCTACATTATATATAGCTCCCACACACGGATATAATTATAAAATGTCCTTCTGCAGGTTTTGGTTTATGTATGAGATGGGAATTTCTGATAAAAACTGATCAAGTATGAGAAAGGCAGGAGGAAATGTGTAACTGTGCCAGGAGTGTTAATACCATGCAAGTTGCATAATAATCATATCAAGAGAAAATAATCCAAGAACTTAATCCCTCCAGGTAACACAGCTTCTCATATTCCTCCTCCATCTCCCATACAATTTAAGATTGATCATATACAAAATATGAGACAATATTAAGTAATGAATTCTGTCATCACATTTTAAAACATGTCTTTTCTTTTTTTTCCTTTTTTTGTTAAGAAATGAGTTATTCTAGATTTATACTCATGTCATAAATAAAATTGCACAAAATATATACCATTTCTTTAAAAGTTAATGTAAATCACAAAATACGAGATTAATGATACACATTATGTGTTTTGCATATGAAAATTTCAATAATACAAATTCAATATACTGCTGGCAATGATTAGATATCATTAAGGCTTGGGACAAAGGTGATGAAGATAAACAATAAATCAATTCAAAAGAGAAATGATATAATTATCTTCTTTAGAATGGAATGCAATACTTTTTCAAGCAGATTTATGAAATGACACTACCCTTGGAATAAAACTACCATATCCCTCATGATTCTTTAAAAGAATTCTCAAACTCAATATCCTTCAACGACTTTTTTTCCAGAGATAAAAAATCACAGGCACATGTCTAACAGATTTTTCACCTGCAGATGTCACTATCTTGTACATCAGTCTAATGTCAAGTTGAGGGTGTGTGACCAACATTAATAACCCCTGTTCCCGGTTGGTTAATAATCCATATCATCTAAATATTTTTTTCCCTTTTTCTCTCTTGAAAAAATAAAAACAGACTTTGCTAATTATGCATCTCCATCACTACAATTTCCAATTTTATTTGTTGTCTCTAAAATTAGTAATAAAATAACATTTCCTCCTATTTCTTATATCCCTTACTATGCAAAACACACAATATTGAAACTGTTTCTGTTTTCCTTTTCAACTGTCACCCCCTACAGAACCTACAGAATTTTCAATATTGTAATAACATGAAAGTGATCTAAAAAAACTTCTGGACAAAAAAATGCTGGTGTTAATATACCATCTGTTGTAGAGATGTTTTTCATGCCACCCTGGGAGCAGGTTGCCACAGTTACAAGGCAGCAGAGCCATCAGTACCTGGTCTGACCATATGACTATGTGACACCATCATCCATCAGCCTTATGTCACTGTACATCACTACATTAGCCACTGCTAATTATGGTCTCATTTATATCCTTTTTTGATGCCTATTAATGTCCCCCCCCCTCCCGCCATCAGAACAGCATCCTACTTTCCCATATAGTACAATCAAGTGAGATGCCAACATATGTATGTGTCAAATAAATGAATATTACAGATATATTTCAAAGATGATAATTGACTATGAATTTGATTTTTTAACTTCATGAGCATAATTATTACGTCTATCAACGCATGGTCACCCAATGCATACATCACTGAAAGAAATGAAAAAATAGGTGGCTTCCACATCACAAGCATGCACTTCACAGGTTCACTTATGAATTCGCTACAATTTTCTTATGCAAGGTGAGTTCATTTTTCAGGAAAAAGACCTGACTTACATTAACAAGGGAGAGTAATTTTTTTTTTGCATTTCTACTGATAATCTGTAGAAGAGAGTTGCTTTAAAGCACGTTTGACACACTGTCAAAAGGACTACCTCATTCCAAAATCTGACAAATGCTAATTGAGAAAATACTGGTATATTTATTGTAAGTGATATATAATTAAGCTTTCAATTTAATTCCATGGTAATATGGCATGTGATAAGTTACAGCTGTCTGAATTGCCTTAGCCTATCAAACATGAAGTCATCCAACCTACAGGCTGTGCCTCCAGTAGTGCAGCAACCACATCTTTTTGAAGCACATCTATCTTGAAGCACATCTATCTTGAAACACAATTCTTCAGGAGAACAATCCCCCTACCATATTTGAAGATCACCAGGTTTTCTCTTACTGACAGTTGTGAGTCTGGTATGAAACAGTAAGATGAGTTTAACAATAGCTATGGGATTTGCCCCTGAATTTTTTCGACAGAAGATGGATGTTTCTTTTCAGTACCTGACAATGGCCACATCTGCTCTTAATCAGCCAAGTTATTCACATAATTTGTCATCAGGATATAATTCCAAACACAACAATTAATCATTTTGAACTTTGAAAAAAACTGTTCAACTTAATACAAATGCATGACCAACTTGACTATTTGAATTTACCGTTGCTTTGACAGTATTTCAGTCATGTAGCGACATCCAGCTAATTAAAGGTGGAAGAAGACCTCGAATGCACGGAGGCATCCAGGTAGAACCACCGACCTACCGCAAGCCAACTGGAAAGGCTTCCTCACATGAAAATCCGAATGACCCTGCCGGGATTCAAACCCACATGGTAAGGGGCTGAGTGAGTGTTGAAGTGAGCAACTTTACCCTCTCGGCCATGTATCATGATTTAGACAGAAGGCATATAACCAAAAAACTCATAACTGTACCATCTGTCAAACAATATT
>CM037785.1:32777412-32827412 GCA_021229015.1 Solen grandis | reverse complement strand
TCCATTAGAACACACCCACCTTCCGCTTGGTGATGGCGGTGACGAGGGGGTTGCCCTGGCATTCGAACCGTACTTGCTCCAACAGTAGCAGATTATCTTCATACTTCTGCTGTAGTTGCCGTGTCCATATATACTGTAACATACACCATTGCGCGTTCTTTCACATACGCATGCACATTATTTACTTAATTTAAATCAAAAATAAATAACTATGTCAGATTATATCAAACTTACTGAATGGTGGCCAACAGAGTTAAACCTGATCAGCTGGTAAGCAATAAGTTACTTGAAGTATTAGTTGGTTTCATGTTGGTTTCATGATTTGTTTTTATGGTAACCCACTAATGTAAAAGACACAAATGATATCAATTTTCGCGTCGAGGGAAACTTCGGTGCAGGAGTGTAAAGCCACGAGCAAATGTTTCTCTTGTCTTTTTGTTATTGTTGTTGTTTTTTGTTGTTGTTGTTTTGTTGTTATTGTTGTTTTGTTTTGTTTTTTAATACATCATCGAGTCGACAAAAAATACATTTAGATCAGTCTACTATCTGTATGGAAAGGCATACTGTAACTAGCAACTGCAGTATCGTGCTGTAGACATGTGGCATGTTACCACCAGTATTCAAACCACCCCTTCGCAAACCGACCCCGGTGGCCGAGTGGTTAGAGCGTCCGCCTCGGGTGCGGGAGGTCGTGGGTTCGATCCCCGGCCGCGACATACCAAAGTCGTGAAAAATGGTACTGTTATAGCTCCCTTGCTTGGCGCTCAGCATATAAGGGTAGTTGCAGGACTGGTTGGCCTGGTGTCAGGATAATGTGACCGGGTGTGGTATCATGTCACATGTCTACGACGTGATACTGCAGTGTGGCAGCACTATATCTGTCTCAAGTAGACATCGTCTCCAAATATTGTCAGTGGGACGTTAAACCCAACAAACAAACAAACCCCTTCGCAAAAGTATTGTCAATGTTTTTTAACTGTTTTTCATCGGTAAAATCTGGTTATTAGTAAAGGCGTCAGTCCGGACTGGAAATTGTTCACATACTAGAATATTTAAAAAAAAAAAGGTGTACAAGTGACCATCGTGATGTGGCGGTGTGCAGGCGCATGACTTAGGTACTTAAATCAAAGGTCAAGGTCACACTTTATACAAGACAAATAAGAAAAAAAAACTCATCAATAAAGAATGATAATCGCATAGCACTCGGAATCATGAACGTAATTGGATTAAATATCAAACATATTTATATTTGAGTCAAAAGTGTCAAAAATCGGGACGAAATATTCGTGTTAGTGATAGACACTAGTATGCAGTTTGAAGACCCTTTTTGCATATTTTCCAACTACATGTAATCTGAATAGCGGCGTGGCCAAGACGACTAAAAGGTTACCCTACCTGAATCACCGTAACGGAAGCAAATAGAACACTGAGTGAAATCAGAAAAGCTGTCAGGATGCGAACAGAACTTTCCGCCATTTTGTTGCTCGTGTTTTGGTTCCCAAATGGAATCTCAGGCACTGTTCTTATCTTCACCATATAAAGATAGGGAAAAAATGGCGATAGATAAGGGGCAAGCCCTACCGGAAGTGCGAAGCAAAACTGGTGTAAATCTGTTTTTCTTGAAGGGAATTTAGGACATAAACGACCTGACCTTAAAACATGTCAAACCGATGTGACCATATCCGCTTCCAGTTATTTCACACACACACACACACACACACACACTGTCGTAAATTGGCGCAAGCCATATCTGTTATGTTTGCACAATGTTAATATCTACATTGTACTCAGAAGCAAAAAAAAGCATGTTAATAATAAATTAAATGAAATACAACATGTAGTTCTTTCAGAAATGGTATATCTGATTTCCAAATTCAAAGTATAGCATGGCATTTTATTTTGAATATATTGATTGGCTAAGATTGGTTGCAGCTAGGATATAAGGAAACATTACAAATCGCCTCCTCGTTGCATCTTCCTTGGGTTTGCAAAAAGCAAATGATTATAGTGAAAATGTTAGTTAACAGAGTCTATTACATATAATTATCTTTAGGGTTATATTTAACGAGCTGCTACAAGAAGTACTTGACCTGGTACTTTCATAACGGAAGTCGCAGATATTTACAACGACTGCTGCATTTGCTTGTTTCCAACACTACAATTAAACCCCATTTCAATATAAGACAAGTTGCCGTAGCTTTTCTGACAATCAAAACACCTCATTATTAAAGCATATCATTCACAGATGATTGGTAGAAAATTAAAAAAAAATAATGTTCTACTTTACCTCGTTAATTTTGGTGAAGTCTTTGTTTCTGGAAAAATAAACTTGGCCAGTGTAGGTCACTTTGCACCGGAAAACGCTATTTTCGTAAACGCAATTTCGGCGAAATCGGTTAAAAATAGAATATGGTACCCCCGAAGCACTAGTGATTAGGTACCACGTGATACGTTCCGCAACATGTTGTGTTCACCAGTTCCGGGTAGCGATGTCGTAAGTTCAGCATATGAAATTAGCGCATACGCGAAGAGTGAATGTGATCAGCAAATGTGACGGTAAATGAACATAGAAAATCTAAATATAGGTTTAATAATTCTTAATATAGTTTTAATACCTGTCTATGACGGTATTGCCCGTGATGGGGAAAGTACACCCACTCCCTTTTTTTACTATCACGGGTGGTTATATTGGGTGACCATGCGTCTGAAGATGGGTATTGATAGAAGTAATATACACATATAGTTAAAAAAATGCTTCAGTCAAAGTCCAGGCTCGAATTCCTCCTAACAAACATAGCACTAAGTAAAACATATGGAAAGTTCGATTCCATAATTGTGTTTCCCTAATAACATTTCTTAATAAATAGAGCTGAAAAGTTTGGTTATAATTAATGTCAGCTTTGTCTTGTCCTTGAATGTTTCGTTAAACAGGAAAGATGGACTGCGTTTCTACCCGATTTAAGAATGTTAGAATTACTTAGCGCTGTGTAGTTTTAGTGGAAATGGAGCCAGATCCCAAAAGTCTCAATGGTGAACTTATAAGCAAGTTGTTCAAATATTCAATAACCTTTTTATATGTTGTCATTGGTGACACGTTAAGCGTTCCCATCTTGTCTTCATCTAAATTTTTCTCTTTAAAAAAAGTTCAACGTTTTTGTGATTAGTAAGTAAAATATGACGCTTGTATTCGTGACTTCAGAAAGACCCGGTTCGTTAATATTCAAACCGTGATTATCAAACTGAATGTCAGTTTTTGTTACAAATAAATACGTTATAGCGCTGAAAATCGGGTAGTCAGTATCAGATATGCATAAATAACTGCTCCAATATGAATGGTACCATTAAGGACGGTTTATATTGATGAATAGACAGTTTATCTGTGATTTTAATCTTGACGCCACAGCAACAGTGTGGCATTAGTTGAAGTGCATGAGTCGTATCAGCAATCACGATTAATCAGTTTAAATCTATTTCTAAATATAAAGTTTTATAGAATGCTGATTGAAATACAGACGTTCAGGCAGTATATTTTATTGACGAAACCTTTGCTGTTTCTAGTCATATAAACAATAAATATTTACTTAAAATCTCACCAACATATTGAGATACAAATTCAGGACCCAATTACTCTTTTAAGGCCAGGTAGGGTTAGGTTTGTATGGGAAATAGAAATCACATAATTCAGAAGATAGCAAACTGATCATTGTGTCCGAATACAAATGCATAAAATATTGGTCATGGAGATTTGAAATATTAGATAATCCCGTTAAAGATATAGATTGAAACATACCATAGTATACAAAGACAAGGGACCGTATCCACCAATCAACTTGAATAAAAATCAGCTCTTTCTGAAAGAGTTCATTTCTGCTTTATCATTTCATGTTAATATATTTGGATATAAAAGTCTGTAATTTCTAGTTTCGAGGTTTGAATAGGATTTATTAAAGTTTAAGATTAAGCTAATCATGAATATAACCTTTTCTCCAAACTGACAAAATTTATCATTCAATGGAGAGCTCGAGATTCGTACTATGTGATTAGAAATATTTCTCATCCATCATTTGCTATATTTAATTGTAAACTCGACTAAGAAGGTTTAGAGTTATAAATGTTATTACTTGTTTCAAGCAAACATCATACAAAAAAGAAAATGCGTCATGTTATGCAAGCAATATGTGCTGATATAAACATATGTAATTATTTTAAATTGCAAAATTGTTGCAAATCTATCGAGGCTGGACAAAGCATCTTCAAACTATGCAAAGAAATGTGTTATAAAAAGAAGATAATGATGATGAATGAGCAGACGAGATAGTCGCTACACAGTGGATAGTTTCCGGGTAACTGACGATGGGCATACTTCTTCATTATCTTCTTCATTAGTGAAAATGAAACTCATGCTTGTTTGATCTGTCTTGTCAAATCTTTTCATCAGTTGATTATGTATGATGGGCTTTACATCCCACCGACGGTATTTCAATCTTTTGGAGACAGTCTACTTGGGACAGACAATGTGTTGTCATTTTGCAATTTCACACTGTTGACGTGTAACATTGATCTCACCCTGGTCTCATTATCCTGACACCGGGACAACCAGTCCTGAAACTACCAAGCCCCGAGAATCCAAACTTCGGGGAGAAGTGGATTGACTGCGCATCAATGTGTGAGATCTCAAGCGTTAGAGGTTGAACTTTTGGTATGTAGCGACCCAATCTTCAACGCTGTGGATTTCGCTCAGTTCTCTGCCACAGAGAGTTTTAAAAAAAAGCCGAGTTTCAGCTAAATCACTGGTAAATCAAAAACGTGACTTTTGGTACACACCAAAATCACAGTGTGGACGTAACATAGATGCAGCGATAGTCTTTTGGTAGCGGCCATGCAGGGGTCGAACCTGAACCACATTGGTGTGGACGCCATTATTGCCCCTCCTCCTTTTTTTACATTGTTATTCATACCATGTCATATTGTACATGATCTGAGTTTGAACAATACGTTTTCTTTGTATATATTTAGTCTTATATTAACAACAAAAACACATTGCCTCATAAAAAGCCTTTAGTAAGAATATACTGTACATTACTTTTTTTTTCTCAAAATAACTGAATGATTGTTGAATTTTCAACATCGATCCAAAAGACAAACGTGTGTCTTGATAAAAACATACTTTGGGGGAAATACAATTTTAAACATTATGTTTTGCATTTGCGGATTGGCTCATAATGTTCTTCCTATACTACCGTATATGTATGT
The DNA here is from genome assembly GCA_021229015.1 of Solen grandis. Lineage (NCBI taxonomy): Eukaryota > Metazoa > Mollusca > Bivalvia > Adapedonta > Solenidae > Solen > Solen grandis. The sequence continues at coordinate 32,822,159 of CM037785.1, read as the reverse complement.
AATTGTGTAAATTATGCATGATGATTTCAATACTTTTATATCGTATAAGATATATTTATCTAGGATACAATAGATAAAATGTTTCGTAATGAGAGAGACTAGGAGTAGGAGTATACAGTTTAGTGTGAGAGAGTCCGGGGAGAGATTGGGGGTAAAATATTTAGGCAGTAAGAGAGACTTAGGAGTAAACAGTACAGGAGTGAGCGAGACTAGGAATAAAAGGTGAAAAGTTACTTAGAGAGATGGGGAGTAAAAGGTATGAGAGAGACTGAGGAGTAAAAAGAGAGAGGTTAAGGGGTAAACAGTTTAGTAGGGGTAAGAGAGAGAGAGACTAAGGAGTAAACAGTTTAGTAGTAAGAGAGAGAGAGACTAAGGGTAAACAGTTTAGTAGTAAGAGAGAGAGAGAGAGATTAAGGCGTAAACAGTTTAGTAGTAAGAGAGAGAGAGAGAGACTAAGGCGTAAACAGTTTAGTAGTAAGAGAGAGAGAGAGACTAAGGAGTAAACAGTTTAGTAGTAAGAGAGAGAGGGAGAGACTAAGGCGTAAACAGTTTAGTAGTAAGAGAGAGAGAGAGACTAAGGCGTAAACAGTTTAGTAGTAAGAGAGAGAGACTAAGGAGTAAACAGTTTAGTAGTAAGAGAGAGAGAGGAGGGAAAGATAGAGGGTTGAAGGGAGAAAAGGGGTTAATTAATAGTGGGGAGAGGGGGAGTAAGCAGTTTAGTAGTGAGGGAGAGACTTAGGGAGTACCCGGATTCCTCAGTGCATTTGGGGTCTTCCCCCACCTGTAATTAGCTGGACGTCGCTATATGACTGAAATACTGTCGAAGCGACGGTAAACTCAAATAGTCAAGTCAAGTCAAGTCGAGACAAGGGAGTAAACAGTTTCGTCGTGAGGGAGAGACTAGGGAGTAAACAGTTTTGTAGTGATGGAGAGACTAAGGAGTAAACAGTTTCGTCGTGAGGGAGAGACTATTGAGTAAACAGTTAAGTAGTGAGAGAGAGACTAGTGAGTAAACAGTTAAGTAGTGAGAGAGAGACTAGTGAGTAAACAGTTTAGTCGTGGGAGAGAGTCTTGACTATTTGAGTTTACCTTCGCTTCGATAGTATTTCAGTCATATAGCGACGTCCAGCTAATTACAGGTGGAGGAAGACCCCGAATGCACGGAGTCATCCGGGTAGAACCACCGACCTACCGCAAGCCAGCTGGAAGGCTTCCTCGCATGAAAATCCGAATGACCCTGTCGGCGAAGAAGAGAGACTAGACTAGGGGGCAAACAGTTTAGTAGTGAGAGGGAGACTAGGGAGTAAACAGTTTAGTCGTGAAGAGAAAGTGGGAGGCAAAAGGAAAAGCAAGAAAATAAAGATATGGAAGATGGAAAATATAGTAGAGAAACTGCAATAAGTCGTTATTCATACCTTTTATATAATACTTAGAATGTATTTCGCGCGGGTTTTTTTTTTTTTTTTTTTTTAATCAAAATTTATTTTATTTTGAGCACATGTTATTTTGTGACTTATAATATATACAAAAGTTGTTTTTTTGCTCTAGAAGCTCAACAAAATACAAATCACTTAATCAGTAACTTCAAAACAGGCTGTGTTGTTTATTGTTTATTGTACCAACGAAAGGGAATCGTTATAATTAAAAAGCACATGGTTAGTGTTAAAAAAGGTTGTTAATTTGTTGCTTTTAAGGATTCAATATAGCGCAGTGGTAACTACTTGATCTTCCGCTATATTCTATGTATGTGTCCGCGTAGGTTCGAATCCTAACGGTAATTGCAGATAAATAGATTAGTAATAATTTTTGCATAATTATCTTTTTGATGCATTTATAAGAGAATAAGAGACACCAAAAAAAGTTCCACGAAATCGCGAGAATACTATTTACTGTTGGGATTCGTCTGAATAGATATGAGATACATCATATCCGAGTGCCCAACCACAGGATAGGAACCATGGGTTTCACATAAATAAACCGGCACTGGTGGCACTTTGCTGTGAAGCCGAGAGTTGTGGGTTCGATCCGCACTTAGGTCGGGCACGGCCTCCGTTATGAAAGACCTACAATATCTTGTCTTCCGCCACTGTTCTTAGTTAACTACAGAGATGCGTGCTAAAGTTTCAGTTCTGTCAGAATCCCGTAAAAGAGTGATTAGGTTAATTGGCCATCTGTTAGCATTGAAAGGATAGGAGTAGCAGCATTGGAAAATGAAGCAGACTGGACTAATTAATAAAAACTATTATTATCTGTGAACAAATATCTTTATTGCAACCTGCATAGCAGAATTAAACAATTCTAAAGGAATGGCAAACGAATTGAAAACACACACACTAACAAAAACGGATCACAAACCTAAGGCTTATAATACAGTGCCTGTAGAAATCCGTTACACATCTCTGGTGTGGAAATATTAACATTGAATCGGGTACTACTGACGTTAAGAGTCCCCTTTATCACTGCACGCAGCTATGAAGTTGTCTTACATGTAGCCTAGGACCATGCTGTTCACGTGGGTATTCGTGAACATCGTGAATATACAGAACGCACGCCAGACTGCAGTCTTCATTCCGAGAGTTCGTATAATCGCCACAAAACTTAACTCGAAAGATAAATTGGATAACTCTCAAAAATTAATAAGAGGAGTCGTGTTGTTAAAATGGGGACACTATACCGATTATATTGCTTTGTTTTGTAACGCTCATGTTATGTGGCTGCTATTCTAGTCAAGATTCCACTGGAATGTTGATGTATTTTAACAATGGTAAACAATATAAGGTTTCCCCAATTTTTTTTCGGTTAATTCAACATAAATTCTCGCAAACTATGCAATTTTATTTATTTTTAACATAAATAATACAACTACTGAATGGTTACTGAATAACCGTGATAATGTTGTTTCGTTACGGCACCGAATACGACACAAACACACGTTCTTTTAGTGCGATTCAAATAAACATATATTTTTTAAATGCTTTTCTGTGGATAATAAGGAATAGCAGTTAAAAAACAGAATATTACCATTTATGTAAGTTTCACTGTTTTATAAAATGTTACTTTTAAAAGACACTATCGTAATTTTTCACGAAATTGCAACTGTGTCTACCTTGAAATGAAAATTCTTCAATAAATACTTGAAAGAAATGTTGATTACACCATTTCTTTGTGTACTTATATTGGACTATATTTTTGACCGAATAACTATTTCTAAGTTTGACTTCATGAAGTCGGGGCTCCCCATAAGGTAAACTTTCTGAAGCACTCAGTTACAGTGTTTAAAGTGTGTTAGAGAAACATTAATTAAAAAAGAAAAAAAAATGTTGGTTTCAGTGGAATATCATTTGAAGTTCCTCTCGGAGGAGGAAAATTATATTTTCTATCGTGGATGCGCCACCGTAAAAATGTTGGGTTTTCCCCCCGCACTCGACGAATTAAAAATTATGATATTCCACTGAAACATTTATCCTCTATTTAGTGTTGTTTTCTTGTAACGTGAACAAAGCTTGGCCCAATTAGTATCATTCATTGCGTACATGTGTCTCTTCTACGATAGCGACTTAATCATAAAAGTTTTGCATAACAAATGTCAGTCCCTCGACGTTTTACACATTTGCTCTTTCTCTGGTAGCATTTCGTTTCCACTTTCAAGATTCAAATCAGACGTGAACATGAAACTGTTCTATTCACCTGCTCCCTAAGTACGTAGCAGCATAATGGAATATGGAAATATACGGGTAAATTATGTACAGTAAAAAGTCTTGTCAAGGTCGTATCGTCAGAGCGGTAACTGACATCTATCCCTGTCATAAAGAAATAATAGTTTAATTAAATAGTTGACTATACTACTTTCTGTCAGTTTTGCTGCAAAGTGTAACACCAATTACAGTGCCGTTTACTCTATCTTTCTATCTATCTACCTATCTTTTTGATCACTTTTCTAAAGTTTATACACGTGTGATTATACTGGAATAAGGAATATCGCTTCGTATCGGCCTATCCCGTCGTGCCACTTTTATATTTACCATATTCATTGACAGCCCTAGTTTTCGAATTTCAAATGTGATATTTTTTTCTCAACATAATGTATTGGCTTATTTAGGATAAAGATTAGTATAATATTGTGGAAAGGACTGCGAAATAACTTTGTCAGTGATATTTGGAATCGTCAAGAAACATGGCGAAGGTCTTACTCTCAAAGTCGGTCGCCACTTCCATACGGAGAAGTCCGAAGATGGGCGATATAACACGATTGTTTAATTCAGTGTTAACCTGATTAGATTTAAAAAGAAACCAATTTAAAGTAGCCGGCTTAAGTTAAGTACTCTCAAGCTGATTATTTCATTTTTATTTTCTTGACTGCAATTCAAATAACGTCCCCTCAACAAAAGTTCCATCATTATAGATGGTGGAAGACCCAGGGGGGCCTATTTTAGATACAGATGATGTTCACCCATCGTATGCCTAATGATGGGTTTCCTCAACTGGAAAAATAAAGCGACGAGTGATAAGGTGATTATAAGCCACTGATCCACACACACACACACACACACACACACACACCGACAGACTCAAATACGCACACACATCCCTATTGTTTTGAAGTATGGTACAGTGTCAATCAATAATTGCAGTTTAATAATAAAAAGAAATTCCGCAAGCAAAAGCTTGAAATTCAACCTTTAATTAACCTTTTACGTCATATACACTGATTTTGACGAACTGACAAGGAGCAGTCTGATCAGGGTCTCCTCTGTTTGCTCATACAAATATTGTAGCCCAGATTCTAAAGAGTCTACAGAACAAAGAAAACCCCATTGTTTTATATATGTATATCATTTAATATTTATCAGGTGATTGATTTGTACACAAATATATTTATGAGGTATAGGGTTAACATTCTTAAGGGAAAAGTCAACAGAAGAACATTTGTTCCATCGGAGACTGACTTGTTTTAACAAAACTCTAACAAAGAAACACCTGCTATGGATGAAGTCCTATGGCGATCACCAACTAACACTAGACCATTATGTGGTTAAAAGTTATGTCATGGCAAAGACAAACAATAAAACCAATACAAATATCGAGATCAATACTATCAATAGCCCCGCCCTGGCTGTGGCACACAGTCGACTTGGTCAGATTTCTTCACATTGTGACCACTGACCCAATGTTCGTGGGTCAGAGCTCTATCAAAGGTAAGACCATTTAATACACTTTCGAGGCCTCAAATACTAGCCCAATATTGAATCATCAACAGTTACTAATAAAACGTCATAAACAGTTACTGATTAAACGTCATAAACAGTTACTGATTAAACTTCATCAACAGTTGCTGATAAGACGTCACCAACAGTTACTGATAAAACTTCATCAACAGTTACTAATAAAACGTCATAAACAGTTACTGATTAAACTTCATCAACAGTAACTGATAAGACGTCATCAACAGTTACTGATAAAACGTCATCAACAGTTACTGATAAAACTTCATCAACAGTTACTGATAAAACTTCATCAACAGTTACTAAACCTTCAGCAACAGTTACTGGTAAAACTTCATCAGCAGTTACTGATAAAACTTTAACAGTTACTGTTAAAACTATAACCTTCATGAACAGTTACTGGTAAAACTTCACCAACAAAACTTCATCAATAGTTACTGATAATACTTCAACCTTCATCAACAGTTACTGGTAAAATTTCATAAATAGTTACTGATAAACTTCATCAACAGTTAATGATAAACCTTCAATTTTCATCAACAGTTAATGATAAAACTTCATCAACAGTTAATGATAAAACTTCATCAACAGTTAATGATAAAACTTCAACAAAACTTCATCAACAGTTGCTGATAAAACCTCAACCTTCATCAACAGTTACTGATAAAACTTCATCAACAGTTACTGATAAAACCTCAACCTTCATCAACAGTTACTGATAAAACTTCATCAACAGTTACTGATAAAACTTCATCAGCAGTTACTGTTAAAACTTCAACCTTAAAATTAAAAAACATCAAAGTTACTGATAAAACTCAACTTCATCAACAGTTACTGATAAAATCATCAAAGTTACTGATAAAACCTCAACTTCATCAACAGTTAATGATAAAACTTCAACAAAACTTCATCAACGGTTAATGCTTAATCTTTAAGTCCTGTATTTTCCAGTCGACTAAAAATGAAGTCAGTTTAATCTAAGATGACCAATATGTGACAAATGCCCATCATGACTAGAGCCATCATTTAATTACATATGATATTACAACATGAAAATATCAATTACGAAAAGATAAGAAATATTATCAACATAACTATGATATTGTCCCTTACCAACGACACAGGTGCAAGATTAAAACTTTATAGCCAGTGTTATCAAAATGAACGACACGCATTTTTATGTATAAAAGGAAGCACTTAAACACAGCTAAATACACACATTATGAATGATAGTTTTTGTTAGCACAGCTCTGCATTATTTAAATATACTGCTGTACAATGTATACCCAGTCGCCAAAGAAGCACGTTATAAGTGAATGCGTATAAAATTTAAAACAACACAAAACCAGTTGTTGACTGATAGCCAACAGCCATACATTTATATCAAAATACATGTTTGCTTCAAATCGGTTATTCTCACTTCAACCGTTGCGTTTGTAACACGGACCTTTTTTAAAGCTAAACATATGTAAGACGAAATTATTTTAAGACGTCGGAAAATCCTCAACCCTGAACTATATTGATATTGATAATTCACCTCAACTCGTAAACTTTGACGCAAGAGCGGCGTAAGATTATAATAAGAGTTTAAAGAAGTAAAGGTTTTCATAAATGTACCTGTGTGTGTTAAATTTACCGCAGAATGCTTTTCGCGGGTTAGACGGATGGCACTCAATGCAGACAGATAGTCCTTGAGTTAGGCGGATTAGGGGATGGTGGTAGCGTACATGCCTTATTTAGGACGAATTCACGTTTAGTCCATGGATTTATTTTTGCTTGATATCATCGCGAGGTTTAAAACTTTATAAATTCAGAACTCCCTAGAGGTGTTGGTGTGATTCTTATTCGCATTTTAGTTTTTTACGGTCACTGAGGACATTTTGTCTAGATTGATGTAACTTTGGAATTTCATATATATTTCTGTTAGAAGGTAAGTCAGTCATACGTTAATAATTTTAGTTACCATTTTATCATTTCTTTTGTAAATATACACACAATAAATGCATTTTTATCTGTCTAATTGAATATGCAGACAAAATAACCAGTTAAATAACATATAAGAATAATGATCTTATCGTGAAAAAATGTTGTAATACGACATGGTAAAATGTGTAAACTTTTTCACGGGCGATCGAAGTTGAATGGGGCGAATCATATCCCATTATGGTAACATTAGCATTTTTTTACGATCTGTTTTGACCCTTTCTTCTTCGAACTCCTGTTGTCGTTATGTACTAACACATGGTAGAATCGAACTCCGAAACTGGAAATGTCAAAAAAGATTCGTGTTTTGAACCAGCGACTCCTTGATTTAAATTCCCCACGATTGACATCTGTATATGAATTGGGACTCTCTTTATATATGATAAATGACAAGATAATGCAAGATAAATCCGAAATATCATATTGCGGGTCATGTTATCTGGCGATATAATGGACCGTGGGTCAAACCTAGTAGCTAGTATTTTGCAGTTATCACTCACTCCATGTTTGTTTAAGTGCTGCTTGTTATCTTAAGGGCATGGGACGCGATTTTTTCAGTATATCAGACAGTTTGTCTGGTCAAATTTTCAAGTACTTTGATTCTCTCTGGACATACTTCGTATGTCCCGTAATTGACTATGGAGAAATAGATTTAGTGAGTAGATTAACAAATCTTTCCATTCACCCCATCTGCTTGCTCATCCGTTCAGTTAGTCAGTAAGTCTCGAGGCAAGAATTATGTAAGCCCCTTTTTCAAACATATCTCTCTACCTATCTGTTTCTCTACCCGCCCGTCAGTTTGTCTGTCTATTCGTCTTCGTCTTCGTCTTCCAATAAAAGGTCAGGAGTCTTCTTAGACTGTAGTATTGGCCTATGACGGAGGTTGAGATAGCCATCATCCTCCAGGGTTAAAATCTGCTATCTATAGCTTAAAATAATGTGCAGTCTTAAAATTATGTACATGGCCCTGATGTCTCTAAGCCTGGGAGATGAAGTGGCCACCCTTGATAAGGTCATCAAGAGCAGCTGCAAAGTACTCAGCATGGTTAATGTCTGTGACTGAATATTTGCCGAATGTAGACTCTGCGTTCTCTCTCTCTTTCTTATAAACAAATCAAAATATGGGTGGATGGAGTGTATATTATATTCATTCTGCACTTAGATTCTCCTTCACATCAAAGGACTACTGACAGTTTCGTTGGTAAATATTGGAGGACAATGCAACCCAAAACATACAATGCTGACAAGCGGAAGGAGAGATATGACCTCAAACTGCATTTATAAATACCGATAAAACCACGCGGTATACGTGAGATCCATACAATCCTATCTCACTCTACCATAGTACTTCAGATAAAGTACTATCTTTGTAACCCTGAGTGCAGATTTGCCTTTTGATATTTAGGTTATGATGAAACGCCCGTAAAACAAAGCTATCAGATAGTGAATCTCGTTGAGAATGCACCCACCTCATCCCTTGTAATATACAATGTATATGACATTCTTATTATTGAGGATACTAATAAAAATAGTATAAAATATAATTTTAGCATTTTATCATTTGCGGTTTTTATAGATTTTATTGCCGATTCCTATAAATAGAGTTCTCTAATCATACGTTAAAAGATTCTCTAATTAATTCCAGATGGCTTCTTCCATATTCTATTTTTATTTTGTGAGCTCATTTATGTAAAATGAATGAATACACGTTGTAGCTATATTTTATCAATATTGTGAATCACATATCAAACATGATCGACAGTTATATCAATAACGCTGTGTGCTATATCTTGTCTTAATCTGTCTGTTAATACCTTATGTCCGAACTCATACCCAAGCACCTTATCTGAGAGGGTGGGGCATGCGGGCATGGCCGGGACCACCATCGGTTTTGTTGTTAACCCCGCCCTCCCCCCCCCCCCCCCCCCGCCCGCCAAAACCAAAACACACACACACACACAGAAAACAACCATAATATCATGCTCGAACAATTTATATATATATGATAAACCAGAATATTCCTTCGAATTGTGTGTTAAGATTTACTGTTTTAATTGTACGTATTTAATTACGACTATCAAACAGACAGCGACATTCCTTTGTACAGCTGGTGATGCTCGTGCAATCTGCAACCAGGACTCGCAGGCATCAAAATCCTCACATTCTCGCAATTTTCCCCGAGTTTGCTATATACGTACTCCAAGAATGTCAAGAAAATGGCATTTTTCTCCAAATATTTCTTCAACATGTAAAAATCACGTGTTTCCCCCCCCCCCTTTAAAAAAGACCATGCCGCTTCCCCAAATCAGAAAAATAAAGCCCGGTAACATATAGACTGACGCAGACCTTGGATTAAACTCGAGTCACATTGGTGTACGGTCTGAAGTAAGTGTAAAACATGTGTAAAATAGATTTTGCGATTTAATTACATCAGGTCCAATCTTTTGCAAATATTTTCATCAGATTGTACGTGTACTATGTCATATTACTTCACTTCTGTTTTAAAATGACCCTAGTTACACTGGGGTTCGAATCTTGTCGTCGTGAACCAATGTCAAAGCAAGTGCTGTTATCCTAGTGACCCAGATATAAAAAATATTTTGTGCTAAAATGTTAATATTTAGCACTTTTTGTCAAATTTCCTTCCTAAGCAATACCAGAGACAACTACAAAATATCTTAGCAAAAACTCAGCTTGGTTTAATGTACGAGGCCCTCGTAGTAAATTCCGAGACAGACCTGGACGACTGGGTGGCGGAACAATGCGACTGGGTGTGGCAGGTTGTCCCTTGCCTACGGCATAATATTGCATTGTTGCAGTTCTACTTTTTTTCCCAAGTATGCAACTGTCCGATTCAATTATAATTTCAGTGTTTGCTAAAGTCCATGTTATACACGCTTGTCACGTGCAACATCATTCAAGCTAGTATAAGGATACACGTGGTTGTCATTCACGAAAGTCTTCTTTGCATTACTCGCTCCAGTAATTTATATCCCTTTTTAAAAACGTACCCATAGCTTGAAATTAATAGAATGAATTATATCTTTTTTGCGAGTTTCTCGCCATAATTGAGAGACATTTTATTCATCATGTGCACCACCGATGCATTCATACAAATGACACTTTCACGTGGTGACTCATGCGCATTTATACTACTTATCTGTAAATATGATTTCACATGACACGCTTTGAATACTTAGTTCCATGTTGCCTTAGTTTGAACCATAGTGCAAAATTTGTCATGTTTATGGCGTCCGTAAACCATAATGATGTCATACAGATCCAAATCCAGATTTTGGAGACTATTTCGATGGTTTAAGGTATTCCATTTACCACTGAATTTTAATCATGATCCTTCCAATGCTTTAAATATGCAAGTATCCATTGACTTGGAGTTATAGGATACATTGCTCTAAGTCTATAAAGACTCGCAATTACTTCAAAATTCCCACGATCACTTAATAATTTAATGTCGGATGGATATATATTGTAACTTAAAGTAAAACGATTTGTCAGGGTTTACCCGAAAAGATTGGAATCTGATCTGGGTCTCATGAAACATTTCAAATTGAGATAAATCTCAAATTCTGAAACACTACAATGTGAAATTTAGAAGAAATTATAGAATCGTGCTAACGATAGCATATTATGCAAAGTTACTATTATTTAGATGTAAAAACCAAGGAATTATAAGTCATACAATGAGTTCAGGACAATCACGTGTGTTTCATGACTGGCCAGGTTCGAACTAAGACCTAAGGTTCTCTGAATCTAAGAAATCGGAGGATTTCAGAGATATACGCGAAATAATACATGATTGTAACATAAATACTCGGACTAAAAGTCAGATTTTTCAATGTTTTGTATTCCTAAGCAAGGCTGGATGATATATATAAGAACTGACATGGATTGTTACAAATGTATTTCATATCAACTTCATGAAAATGTTATTAAAGGAGCCTCCGACTGCAAAACTGACCTCACTTACTTGTGTGTGAAAGAGCACACATCTCGGTCTATATGCACCTTTTAAATAAAAATAAAAATAGATAAGCCCCGCATTTTCCATTCAAGGTTAACTACTCACAAACAGAGGCACAAACACAACCATGTGTTAATTTCTGTAGACCTCATAAATTATTGACTAATGTAGCTATTGGACAGCCGGCATGCAAGCTAAAATAGTCCTGTAAGTACTGAATATGCCCATTAGGCTTCATATACTATCATTTTATAACAACACTTTTATCCCCAAGTTTTTGTTATTAATATGATTGTGTTAATATATTTAGTAATATATACTATTATATACTATATATACAATTGTTCTTTTGGTCCCAGTGGTCAAGATAGAGTGCCCACCTCATGAGTGAGAGGTTGTGGGGCCGATCTCCGGCCATGATATACCAATGGGTTAACGGGTATATTAGATATACATTGTAGCAGGTATATAGGACACAGGGAGTGGGTGTGTGGAGGTGTGTGTGTTGAGGGGTGGGGAGAGCAGCAAACACATCTCATCATTGTAATGAATGCAATTTTGGATCTTATTTTACATATTATCTCTAAGCAAACATGATACTGAACTTTCCTTTGATATAAACGATAATCCGAAAAAGTGAGATTGCACACTCTTTTGAAATATCGTATTATCTGAATACGATATGGAACCTAAACGTTCGTTGTATTTTGATAACCAGTCTAATGCACTGTAATCGTATTTCAGATGTTATTTTGTGAACCCGTCACCATATGCAAATTAATTTTGCGTCATATGATGAAACGTCTAATTCTTAGCCGACTAATATTGTCACATACTCCGGTTTCAAATGGTGATCAAGTATGACAAGACTCGATAAAATGTGATATAACTCAGGTTTATTTTAGACTGGCTTTATTTACTGTTGGGCACTTTGTTTGAATAAAATATTTGACACTACGGAATGCTCACACCGACACGCCTTCACGTGTTGATAGTAAAACGTGTATGTGAACCTGAATTTATTATCAAAATACAGGGATAAAACCTAAATGATCAAAAAATATTACAAAATGGTACATGTCACACTTGTTTTCCATTCTTTATCAATTAATGGGTTTCGCACTGATGCTAGATGAACCTTACTAACCCTCTATATTTACATGTAGGGTCAGTACCAAACCCAATAATTGATTTGTGTCATCGACCACATTTTCTTGTCAAATATTTGTAATATTCTTCATTTTAAAGATGTTTTAAGATTTACTTCTCCTCTATGGGTATTCACTGAACCCACATAGAAATATAGAGAGTCACTACGTAACCGCAGTTTGACCATTGAAAACGCAAGGAACTTGTGGGTGATGAAACAATTAGAAGTGTTTATCTATCAGATAACATGAAAACGAGCAGCGCAAATTGGAAAAAAAAATCTGCCGTTTTTAAAGTCTTAACAAATAAATATTGGTAAATGCATTTTTACGTGTATGCTTAAAAAAGCATCGTAGCTGGTGATCCGTTAATGTTTTCAGACGTTTAATGCAAACATATAAATTCAGTGTATTAATGAAAAACAAACTGTAGTGGTCACAATTTATATACGAACTGGATCTCTTAATACAATATACAATGTATTTACATTCCGTACATCATACTCTTGATTCAAGTGTTGAATTTTAGACTACTTTTTAACTAAAAAGACTTAATTCTTGAATCCCTGTCAAACTGATATGGGGGAAGGAAAGAATATTTTCCAAGCTATAATATAATGAATTTTACCAATACATGGTCAAATATCACTGACTTTTGACACAGAGTGGATTAATTCCAACTGCCACTCTAGATGCCAGGTATACTTTTTATATACCAACAAGGATGTATTGATATCACCAGCCCAGAAAATAAATCACGAATGTCACGGCCAGTTTCTCGATCCATGTCACGTGACACCTGCAACTCGATCTCTGTCTCGCTCATTATGCAATCTTCATTGCTATATTTTTTATTTTTTTTTTTTTTTTTTGGGGGGGGGGGGGGTTTCATTTAAATTCCTTTTAATTTGCTCGCAAAGATTTTTCTCTCATTGATTACACATGTATGTATTTATAACGGGTTATTTTCATCTTCATATGAAGTTAATGATATATACTTAAGAACTTTAGAAACGCAGGCCTGTATTATACGTTCTTTATGTTGTTTTTTCGACGAAAACGAAATACGAAGGATTCCATTAAATGTATATAATATTTTTTACCCTTGTGTTGGTATCTATATGTCGGCAATGAATAGGTTACAAAGAATGTGTATGAATATAATCATGTAGTACGTGCTTTCATTGTAAAAACACACTTATACAAAACGTGCGTTTTCGAAGTCCTTAAGTAAAATTATCCCTATCCTCGTGTTTCAATGCGTCGCGTGCATCATTAAATATAGGAACTATGATTTAATACAGAAGTTTACTTTTCAACAATTCTATTGATTTACATACACATTTGTTCTTTCTTATTGATTTGATTAATCAAAAACCACGAAGGCAAATAAACATTGAAGGCACCTGCCTTTCACAAACACACAAGACACAGACGAATGTTCTGAATCTCAGTATACTGCACTATTTGTGTGTTGTATAGACATCATTATGCATTTTACTTCGGTTTATGGAACTTTAGAAAGTCGCGGTTATTATATGTATAAAACTCTTAACTGTAAGTATCTGTTGTAAAACTAGAATATCTATTCCTGCCAAAATGTATTCAGTTTTATTCCAGCTGTAACAATTCTTTTAAAACTACAATTTCAATAAATTTGCTTGCCAATTTAAGTAATTTGGTTTATTAGACGTAAACTGTTCAGTAATTTTCACTTTGTGTACATTTTCATCTTCAAAAGAACAAACTGAGCAATGACGTTATATTAGTTATCGATTTAAAAAAAAATCTCGCAATTTCAGTTTGACCTTTATCCAGTGCATTTTTCTAAATTGCATATTACTTTCACCTTGTTTTCACGTTTTCTGTTGTGTTGTTGCCACTTAAAATGGACGCTTTGTACTCCATTACCTTAGTTTTCTTCATTCCCTCCGCGACATTACTCCCGTCATTTACACGAACAGCAACGTCCTCATATATTTTCCTAACAACAATTATCTCTGTCATTTCAAACATCAAAAGAATTCTAAACTCACACATAATACCTCATTTAAATTCATAAAAAGCTTTTAAAAATGATTATTAAATATGAAAATCATTATTTGTCCCCCCTCAAAGTTAGCGAAAACACAGTAAGCATTTTGGTCGCGTAATTCATCCCTGCTTACAGGGTATATCGTCTTACAAATTACGTATAGGTGAGAAATTATTTAAGGAACGCGTGCCTTTGATAGAGGACGACTGAGTGGATTAAATTCTAATCCTTGCTCGAGAGGACGTTTCATTAACCTACCGTCTGTATACTGTCGCTTATTTACTTTATGTAAGTGTTTCACATTTGATGTTCAACAGAAATGCAGCTGAAAGCTTGGTGAATATATAACTTACAGATAATTACCTAATGATTCTAAATAGTTTTTGCTCTTCATTGGTCTTAAATGTCGTTAAAAAAATGTCTAGACTGTATGGCTAACACGGTACTGTGATTTAAGAAAGAAATTTAATACAGTGATTAAATCGTTGATTGGACGGAAAGATAATCTGACATAGATTAATTGACGGACGCATAAAAACATAGTGCCACAGTTGACGTGCACATGGTTGTATTTTTGGTTAGCGAACAGTACATCCATCATCCATCATCCGTCCACCCAACCCATACACATCCGTACATTTATACCTATATACCCTGATACATCTATACATACATACATACATACATACATACATACATACATACATACATACATACATACCTACCTACCTACCTACCTACCTACCTACCTACCTACCTACATACATACATACATACATACATACATACATACATACCATACATTACTACATACATACCTACTACATATATACACATACATACATACTACCTTCCATACCATACCTATACATCATACTACCCATACATAAAATACCAATTGATTGATTGATTGATTGATTGATTGATTGATTGATTGATTGATTGATTGATTGATTGATTGATTGATTGATTGATTGATTAGCAAAAAGGGACGATAGAACCGACTGATATATTTATTTTGAATGGATAGAAACACCCTTAGCGTTTACACATGACCCTGAATACAGTGAAGTTGGAGGCCTGGTTCACGACAGATACCCTTTGATCCATGGTGCAGAAAATATTAAATCACTTCGTATCTAATCTTCCTTTTAGGTTAAAGTATGTATTGCATCTATTTAAGAAATTTATTTCAAACAAACTGTCTGGATATAAATATGAAACATATCTATTTCATTTTTTTTCTCAGTTCTTTTTTCCCTTGAATTCTAAATTTAGGACCTACCAGTATATTGGCCAGACATCCATAAAAACTCTAAGAGACCAAACGAACTATTTTTTTCATTTGGAATATTGAATTTGTGTTTATCATGTGTATATAAATGTATATATAACAGTATCCATATCATTATAAACGCTAAACTCGAGTTTTAAGTGTGCCTAACAAGTATGGGGTCCCTAAAGCGACATTGCAGAGTTATGTTTTTTATCGTTAACATGTTACGAATTATTTGGGTTAGGGATAATATTAACAATATGTTTTTTTCGATTTTTACGAAAAATATATTTTTTTGTTTTATTGTTTTTGCGAAATATTTTTTCGTTATTTACGAAATGATATTTCGTAAAATAAAAATAAAAGCTATTTCGTAAACCGAAAAGTAAAGAAAATAATATATGCTATTCAATGAACGAATGTACTTTGCACGTTGCTTTGATAGAAAAAAAATGTATCTTATTTTATTTAAACACCAGCAAGGTTTATCACGGGAGGATAAGGCATAATTCCGTCTTACCAAATAGCATTTTTTTTTTTAATTTTTAGTACCTGTGTGTCTTTATAAACCCCTCTTTTGCAAAATAAGACCAAGTTTATGAAAAACTTACCGAACTGCAAATGATTATGGATTTGTAATTTCGTTGGAATTTATAATCTACTGTCTTGCCATATATAATGTCAGCGAAATAATCCATAAAAAAGTTGTTATAAATATAATTTCATGGAGATTTTTTTTCTGTCAAAGGGACGTACCGGGCACCTTTGTCCCGGATAATAATCTCTTTTGATGGGGTTACCACATTACACAGCTTCCAGCATCTGATCAACACTGATTTGATATTAACCATTATTTAAAACAAACATACTGGCACATTTCTTAGAGATATATTTTCTAGCACGATTTCCACCAATAATACTTAGCTCTCAGTAATATATGAATTCTTAAATTAGGTAGACACATATTCCTTCATTCCCGTTTTATGAAATATTCAAATACAATAGACTTAATTGACGTAAAGATTATGAACCCAATAACTGACAGTATCTTAGAAGAAATTGAGTATGTTTGTACATTTTTAGAATAAATAAGAATAATGAAATTCGTCCATAATATTTAATTTTTACTTAGCTCTAAGTACGGTTGGTGGAATAGACCTACGCAGAGCAGCCGTTTCTGGCACATGTATGACGCGCCCCTTAACTGGTGAAGAAGCTAATATTGAAGCGGAAATTGAAAGGTTACTGTCCCTGCACGAAATCAAGCAATTGGCTCTCTTTTGTAAGGTAAATTTTGTCGGAAAATGTCATTGTACACACACGTGATTTGTTATTGTGTTAATTTCATGGGAAAAGGTTGTTTCGTGGAGCATTAAATGCCATTCAATTATAATTCAGCAAATCATAAAATCACAATAGATCTGATAATAAACACATTTAGAGTTTTCTAAATTGCCATACGAAGTGTCATTGGATCAGAGATAAACGCCTCATAAGTTTCACACTTCAGTTTGCATCATTTTGCAATGTTGAATGACAGCTAGCTACTTTCATTCTTTAAAATGTTGAATGTTAAGCGTTAGTTATCCAAGTATATTTGCTACAACAGCAGAAAGAGTATAGTGGTTGCATTTGTAGTAGTAGTAGCAGCCGCGGTTCTATCAGTTGCTGTATGTTTAAACTTATTTATTTTACGCCGATTGGGAAACAAGTTCGTACAACTTATACTAATCCCCCTCGAAGGTTCCTTGGTTGGACCAGTACTTTGCGCCTGGGAAGGTCATGAAGAATTCTTCCCCAAACGTAGTTCGAACCTACAACATTCGGATCTGTAATCGGATACGTTATCACTGGACCACGGCACACTTATAAGTAGTTTTAGCAACAGCAGTAGCATTATTGATAGTGACTAGTAGCCCAAGGAGGTAGTAAATATATTTAAAGTTTTATCTAAAAGAGTATATTACAGAAATTTAAACAATCCTGGGTTCTGGCGATTGACTTTGATCTTGCAAAAACTGCAACGAGGCCATCGGTATAAATAAGGGCAACTAGGCCATTGCGTTTATCGGTATAAATAAAAGCAACGAGGTCACTGCGTTTTCCGATGTTAATATGTATTAAATAAAGACAACGCGTCCATTGCGTTTTGCGTTATAGATAAATCTAATTAGATGCACTGTTACTCTTTAAAGAAACCGAATGTGAATTACTTCTATACCCGAATTGAGATGACGTTAAAAGATTACATAATTACGTGTATCACACATTTCATTTTAGCCTATTTACATTATGAAAGACCCATTCAGCTGTTTTAAAATCCTCTATAAGATACATTACTGTGTATGAGTAATGTTTTGAACAGGGCACTAGGCCATCTTCTGCTAAACTTGGATGAATGAGATGTGATAATCATTTACCCCCTAGCATTTGAATATCTCAATATATAAAGTCAACCCTGGATGGGGTGTCGGTTACGCGTCTCCTTCTCTTTAAACGGTTTTTAATCGTTATGGATTTTTTTCTTTTTTTTTTTTTTTTTTTGTTGTTGTTGATAAATCAATGTCTTATAATTTTTCCCGCGATTAATATGCGACAACATTTACCCATGGAATCTAGTATAAGCGTTAAACACAGAGAGAGAGAGAGAGAGAGAGAGAGAGAGAGAGATAAAGAGAGAAAAAGAAAGTGTGTAATCCGCAGGCTGTTCAGGACGGGGAGAGGTGGGTGTGGGGGTTGTCATCGCACCAAGCATCTATGGATGAATTGATTAAGGACTAGTTCAAATTTTAGTGTTTTTTTTTTTTTTTTCTTGAAATTATTTCTTAAAGCATTATACCATAAAATTCATATAGCAATGCAATCAATATCAAATGTCATATATATATATATATGAATGACTTCATATAAGTGTATGCAGCATAATCTAAACAGTATAATAACTAAACAGTATAACAACTTATACTGCTGTAAATAAATTTAGCAACGATTACGTATGTTGAAAGTATTGAACGTTGCAATACTTAACAGTTTTCATAGACATGTACATAAAAAGTGAAATCAGTATAAATTCGACTCCAGTAGTAGGTAAAATGTTTGAGGATCTGAAAGTTTAGGGTCGAACCCACCGGAGGCATAAAGCTTCTATGACTTTCCCAGGCGCAAAGTACTAGTCCAACCCTGAAACAGTCGATGAAGATACATAGAAAGTTGTTTCCTGATTGACGTAAAACAGGATAAGTTAAAATATTCGAATGTAATGAGTATTCAAGTTTTTTTTTTATAAGAAGGTCTGGTGACTAGGGATGATCTATTTTTCATATCTTGCTGGGCTTTCCTGCTGTTAGATGTCAACTAGATTTTATTTAAATGAATATTTTATGCTGACTAACACACGATGAGGTCACGATAACTAAACCTTCTTACTTCATGTAAAAGTTAAAGCAGCTTGTTCACAGATGATCGGTAGAAATTTTTAAAAATTCCACTCTCCCTCGTCAATGTTGGTTGAGTCTTTGTTTTCTGACAATAAACTCAAATTACATAGGAAAACTCTATTTTTTCGTAAACGCAACTTCGACGAAATCGGTTGAATTTAGAATACGATATCCCCAAAGAACACGTTCTTCACCAGTTCAGGGTAGCGATTTCATAAGTTCATCCAATGAAGTAGGCGAAAAGTGAAATGAGTCTAAGTATAGAATCAGGCAAAATATAGTTTCAAAACCGTCTGTGACAGTTTTGCCTTTGATGGGGAAACCACCCACGGATGGTTGCATTTGGTGACATTGCGTCTGTAGACAGGTACTGATAGACATTCATACATATAGTTAGAAATCAAATTCTTCGTCAATGAGCTGTTTTAACCCTTTCCCTCATATAGACTCATTTTGACGCACTCAGTAGGTACCACATAAAGCCTGATCTGCAGAAAACCACAGTTAAACCTTACCAAATTCAATTACAAAATCCTCATTTCCAGACCACTGAGGAGCAGCGAACAGCATAAAACCTGATCAGCCTGCGAGTTACTCGCAGGCTGATCTGGTTTTATGTTGTTCGCATAGGTCTTTTCATGGTTTCCTCAATGAGGGAAAGGTTAAAATAAGACAGCGATATTGCGGCTGTTTTTCGTATATGTATCGATGTAGGAATGTAAGTACATTGTAAGTATATGCTGTGTACCCCTTGTACATACGTACATGATCAGGGTAAAGAGTAAACCCATCCGTTCAGTTTAGGTGATATTAGAACAGCGATAGAGCGAGAAATCGAGTGTTTAAACTATGCAAGTTGATTAAAACCGTTGCAGTCGGTTTCAAACACATTTGTTTTGTGTTTAACGGCCATTCGACAATAGCTTCGTATTGTGGATAAACAGATACACTACGATATTACGCCGTAGACACGTGACTTGTTACCACGCCACACCCTGAGTGCCTGGCAAGGGAGTTGTACCAGTACCATTCCAACGACTTAGGTGTGTCACGGCAAGGAATCGAACCCATGACATTCTGTCTACGAGATGGACACTCTAACCACTAGGTCAACGCGACCTGTGTGTTTGTATTGTCCATTAAAACTAGAAAGGAAACTGTAGACTAAATACAAGTACTGTGATCAACAAATGTCCACATGTTACTTCTGTCCCGACTATTGGATGCTGTGACGTAGTTTTCTTTGACGGCGGTCAGTTTGTTTTATTTTATAATTCACCTATTTACATTGTTATGATAAATCCAGTAATCTAAAAATAAATTCAAAATGATTATCCGTTTATTTCGTGAAGATTCCATGGACACTCTTCAATAGGTATCTTAAGCTGTTATCAAGCAAATTAAATCATAAATGATGCTTACTGGATTCATTTTTGGAGTGTGTTTTATACCTGGGGTAAACAGGAAGGGTTCTTCTTCTTCTTCAGAGCACGCAAAATGCATATTAGAATGTGAGTTTGCAATTAGCTTGCTTTCTTCTGTAATATATACTCACAGTATCGAATTGCTCTTTTTCTTCATTTTATAATATATTCAACACAGAAATAAAAAAAAAACTTCCACGGAAATTTGATTATGCATTTCAGACAGTTTCGTGGATTCATGTTTTAGAAATTTGATGTCAAGTCTACTTAATGAATTTATTTTTCTGTTCTATTGATATTCGTAAATCAAACCATGTAAACACGAAATTAACGAAATAGTCCCCCGCGAAAATTAAAGATTATACTGTATTCATACGAGTACGCAGGTTAAACGTTTGCTATTAAAAAAAAAACGAAAATATATCTAACATTGCTAAAAATATCTACATTACATTTTCAGCCTAGATCAGCAAAACGGGTTATCTATGTCCGATTTATCCAAAAGCTTATCGTTTTTCACAATGATTTATGGCCTACCACAACACAGAAGAATATTATTTATAGCGCTGGATTAGTTTTGTGTCAAAGAAAAATGTGTCTACAAAATCGTCCATGTCTAGAAGGACACATTGGAAGAAGTGGGTTGAAGTGGGGGATGGTCACGTGATCGTGTTTTTTTTTGTTTTTTTTGTTTTTTGTTGTTGTTGTTGTTTTTTGTGGGGGGTGTTGTTGTTGTTAATGTTTTTAAGGGGACTAATTTTTCTATTTGTAACTTATGATGTATTCTATAAGTGAAAAGCACTGTGAAAGCACTGTCAAACATGCATTGAAAATGCAAAATTATCATACAAACTCTATTGTGCCAGGACCAAAACGTATACAAAACCTACAAAAAGGCTATGAAATTTTATATATGTTTTGCCAAATTTGCATTACAACACCAATACCCGGGTTGTGACTTTTTGGATCTTTAAAATTTGACAAATATACTTTCGATATTGTCTTTAACACAACGAATCTTGAAAGTTTGGTTTTCATCTAATACATGTTACTTTAAATATTTGAGAATTTCAAGTAATTTGTTTTTACCAAAATTAAAATCAGTGCTAACCCGCTGAAACGTCCTAAACTCATAAAAAACATATACTTTCACAATATATAAGGTAGACATATAAATATACACACGCCACATTTAGTGGGGTGATATTGTTCTGTCCCGTCATGTGGTGGGGTAGATTCATCCCCGGTAATGATGTCCACATTAATGCTCCGAGGATAAGGATATCAAAACACGATATTGTTAACAATAACATTGCACATTTTTATGCATATAAAAATATTAAAATATTTAAAAAAAATGTTTTCAGATGTTTCTCTTGGATGTACCATAATCCACGATGTAAATGTTAAATCACTGTTAATTTCTATTGTTATTTAGTTGTTGTTTTTCAAGGGTGTTGTTGTTGTTGTTTTGTACCAATTGGTTTTCACAGGTAGAACTATAAAATTAAGTTATGTTTGGATTTTATTAGACGGCGGCCAGTCGTCTTTGGTAGCTGGAAATTGGAAACAGACCTTGCTGACCTTGCTGATTTGCATATGTTCCACGGCATCTCCGCCTTTAGTGCGTATCCATGTATTGCGATTCTGCAAGAACGAATACGAGTGGAATATGTTACACCGACGTTTTAATCATAACCGTAACCGATTTTATGTGTTTTCGTTTGTTCACACGTTTTCTTTCACCATTATTTTGCACAAGAAACATCCATTTTAAGGATGAACAAAATATCTGTGACGTTTATTAATCACAACAGCAACCCAATTTACATACATGAAGATCTACTTCTCTAAAAAGAACAAAAAGTAGTGCTTCGCATTAGAAACTCCAATTTATGTAATCAATAAAGTAGTTCACACGTATTTTTGCATGATGGCGAGATAAGTTCCTCACAGATCATTTCTTAACTGTGAAAAGAAAGCAAACATTCAAGAATCTTACATAATCAAACACATTTTCAATTTCACATACTCGACAACAGATGAAGAAAGAGAATGGCTAACTTAGGTACAACTTATGAATGAAATCAGTTTCGTGATCTTTACTCCGGATTATTATGTAACAAATAGAGAGCGAATTCAAATGGCTCTGTAGCAACTATAGTTGCAAGCGTATGGAGTTTTTGGCGTTATATGACCTTTGCCACCTTTGTCAATCGCTACTGAAATTAAAGCTATTTCATGCCATCTCGCATCGCACTGGATGCTTTGATTTTTTTTAATTTGCGAAAAAACGATTTATTTAAACACATCTTAATACTTTGGTTGGAAATCAAGGCTGTCCAAGATGGACCTGTTGGGGTTACAAAGGGACTTAAGACATGCAAACATAAGCACGTAATATTGTCAAACATTATCCAATTCTCCAATTTTACAATTACTTTAAAGAAAGACACATTGCTGCTACAGGGAACTGAATTGTTACGCCGTCATGACGCCAGTAAATCCCTGATTCATTTATTTACTCAGGACACAAAACACAGGAACTTTTTGGTGTCATTTTTACGAAATTTGTGTCGTTTGCGGAGATTGAACCGAAACCCGGCTTCAACTGCATATGATTTATTATTGATGTCCAGTGTTAATACAGCTTTTACTCATATTTTCACTTCCGTTGTAATTTTTACTAACATGCCTTCCTTAAGATACTATATTTTCTTGAATGAATTTCATACATCTTTCTGCATATTTTCTAAATTCTGGGCCACACAATGTAATCAACATTATTTATGTTTTCTTAAATTCTTTAAAACCGACTGTTAAATCATATCATAATATCTACGTGTTTTAATGTTAGTTTACAGACTGAAATATGTGATATTTTAACCATGACGCGTTAAAGATCAAATTCATACGACATTTGTCTACGTTTTTGAAAGGAAGCAAGCGGTGTATGAATGCCTTTTTCTTCTTCGATTGAACATGCACTTTTTATTTTAGTTCAATATGCAGGGTGCCTGTAACTTTATATTGTTCACGATATTATTTCTTTACATATCATAGCTAATAGAGCGGGGAAGCCGTAGGTTCCCTGAAAGACGGTTAATGCCATAAACAAATATTCTGCATTGTATCAAAAGGTAGAATGACAGGCTCTCTAGTTTGGAGGTAAGAAACATACAACGTTTGCAATGTCTCCCAGGGAATGATGTAGTACATAAAGACGAGGTTTAAGATCTTTTGGGGTATCGGATTATGTGCGGTATATCGGTGCGGCTCGCAATTGCTTTGCATTTATTAACGCACAAATAAAAGGATGTTTGCTATATATTTTGGATCAAAGTCTATCACACGCGTCCTAATTGAATTGAATTAAATTTCTTTAGCACATATCATCAAAACGTGTCATGATAACATATGTGATTTCTGTATTGAGATGAAAAGAGGTTTCGCTACCTATGATTTTTTTACGTGTTGTATGACCCCAAGGATGTGTCTGAAACAGTATTTTTTATTACGTTTACTTCTGGTGCATCAGTTCTACCAAACACCTTGCTCTCAGTTTCAAAATTGACTTGACTATTTGAATTTACCGTTGCTTCGACAGTATTTCAGTCATATAGCGACGTCCAGCTAATTACGGGTGGAGGAAGACCCTGAATGCACGGAGGAATCCGGGTTGAACCATCGACCTACCGCAAACTAGCTGGAAGGCTTCCTCACAAGCTTAAAATTTAGTAGACCAGATATGTCAATATCTATTTATATTCTTTATTTACGATAACCTCGTATCTTCCTTTTTTCCAGCTTGAAATGCCCTTGATATTTTTTTAAACAATGTAGTTGATTTTTTTCTTGAATGATTATGTGAAATCGTAATATTTTTTTTATTTCAATGATATGCACATCTGATTGCAATATTTCCGATGTATCAGGTTTCTGTCTGTCATGTGTTGACGTTGGCGTGATGGGATACCCTTTTTTCCTTGTATCTGCAATAGGATCTTCTTCATGCATGGTCATGACATTACAGCATGCTTGTGATTAAACAGCTGATAACATAACACAAAATCATTCTTGTGTATGATATATTAGCAAAACATAATAGTACAAGGTAATTAAATGCATGGCTTGCATATATACATTACGTGCGCTAAATATGCCCATGCATGAGCAAAAATAAAGATAAAAAAACTGATCTTTGTGCATCAGCATATATAAAGTTGATCTGACACAGCAAGTTTCGAAGGTAAATGAATGTGCGTTTTATTATTAATGTAAATAATCAATCATTAAACATGACAAACTGTTGGAAACTTCAAGTGGTAGGTCGGTCATGGTCTCCGGCGCAATGTCCACTCGAGGTCTTCTTCCGCCTGTATAATTAGCTGGTCATCGCTATAGGACTGAAATGCTACCATATTGACATTTCATTCAAATACACCAACTTGGAAAATGCGAGGAAGAGTCATGTATAATCATATCACTCAAATACACCAACTTGGAAAGTGCGAGGAAGAGTCATGTATAATCATATCACTCAAATACACCAACTTGGAAAGTGCGAGGAAGAGTCATGTATAATCATATCACTCAAATACACCAACTTGGAAAGTGTGAGGAAGAGTCATGTATAATCATATCATTCAAATACACCAACTTGGAAAGTGCGAGGAAGAGTCATGTATAATCATATCATTCAAATACACCAACTTGGAAAGTGCGAGGAAGAGTCATGTATAATCATATCACTCAAATACACCAACTTGGAAAGTGCGAGGAAGAGTCATGTATAATCATATCATTCAAATACGCCAACTTGGAAAGTGCGAGGAAGAGTCATGTATAATATCAAATACACAACTTGGAAAGGTGAGGAAGAGCATGTATAATCATATCACTCAAATACACCAAATTGGAAAGTGCGAGGAAGAGTCATGTATAATCATATCATTCAAATACGCCAACTTGGAAAAGTGCGAGGAAGAGCCATGTATAATCATATCACATTTAGAAATAATTCTATTGCATATTTTTACTTTTATACACATTTTCATGTTCAGGTGTTTGCAAATAAGACTTATTTAGATAACTGACTTGTATAATCAAAGGAAAGATAATAGGATGTGAGAAATGAATACATTTGTAACAGAGTTGTAGTTAAATTTTGATTGTTTAAAGTCACAAATATTTGAATACGTTCATCGCTATTCAAAAATTATGCGTATGGATGACTTCCCAATATTTTGACCTCCATTATAACAGGCCCGACCCGATTGTCAGAGAAAAGGATAAACACCCGCGCGCGCGCGCGTGTGTGTGTGTGGATACATGTTTTCTTTAATTAAATCAATCTTCGACACTCTCGTAAAAAGACCTGACGATTAAAGAGTATTCGATCTTTTTAAAGCATGCATGTTTTTTAAGTTCAAAGTACTCGATACAGATTTTGACCAACACTCGCCTACATAATTATGCTATTTATACTAAACCATAGCTATCCAAATGTTTACATAGCTTGTTATATGCCGAGTATTCTTTCTATGTACATGTTACACACTGCGTTACGCACACATTGCGTAATTAATGTCACATTATCACCATTTTGAGGATGTTTATATTTTACGTAAGTTAAATAGTTTTCTTACCTTTAAATTTAGTGGTTTTATGTGAGGACCGAAATGTTTATGTACATACATGTATTATAGTCAGTGGTGTCATCATACAGAAAGTGTATGTATGATAAATCTAACACATTAATATTGAAACTACAGGTCTACACATTTTCTTCTCCATTTATTTTTTTATCTCTCTTCCATTTTTGTAAAGTTATATATATATAGAATGTAGACAGTCATTAAATTTGCTGTATTTGTAATACGTCTGCTTGTCGCCTGGCATTGTTTCTAATATATACGAGAGAGATATATATTTTAAGAGAAGTCAATATTGATTATCATAAATCTATCTAGGTGGATAGCAGGCATCTATTCAAAGATTAGTTGAGTCAATATGAAGTCTTGTAGACATTCAAGAACACACTTGAGCTGTGTACTGGGTACGTGCATTTTAGATGTATAGTCAGGTTATATATGACTTTGGTTGAGACCCGCCTACGATAGTTAAAAATGTTTTCATCTTTCGGAGATAAAATGCTTTGCCGATTTGAAGTGAAAAATGTACAGGTTTATTCTATATTCAGAACGAATTATTTTTAATGGTTGTATTCGAGCCTGTATGTTTGTGAATACACGTATCTGCATGAAATAGTGTTTCCGCATACATGTGTTAGAACAAAATGCATGTTCAGTGTCTGTTTTATTTATTTTTCAAACCACCATTATCTTTTCATTTAGATCTACCCTTTAAATCTCGAAATTATGATCTTATAAATGATATGCATATCTATGTTATATAAGTTTCTCGATCGTAACATTAGATTGATTATTGCTAGTTTCACGACAGTTATTTATAACATTCAAGCCATCGGTACACAACTTTACCTTTGTAGGCCGCATATCATGAATTACAAGCATGCCCTGAAATCTTGACATTTCTTTTACAGAAATAAGCATTTCATATGAACAATGATTACTAAATGAAAAGGTCGCAAATTATCTTTATAATCAAACGGAACGATAAACCATGAGTATAAATGAAATTAACATAATTAGAATTCAAAAGAAGTTATACACGCGTATACCAAATATAAGCATATATTTAAATATATTCTTAATTTACTGATGATATCTCTATTAGAAGATAATTGTATGTCAACACATCGAAACGTACTGGGATACCTAAAACGTAGTCTTAAAATCATTTTCAAGAATATGAAATACATTTTGATACCTTGCCGTACACGATGCATTTTAATTGATTTATATACAAATTTATCTTAAGTTATACATATCAGTATAATTAATCTATTTATCTTATTTATTTTACCTAGATTGGAAAACAAGTTCTAACAAGTTAAACTTAATCCTCTCGACGATTCCTGGGTTTGACCCGTACTTTACGCCCGTGAAGGTCATGAAAAATCTTTGTCACCAGACCTCAAAGGGTTTCGAACCAACAACTTCAGATTCGAGGTTAGCCACATTACAACTGGACTACGCCGCTTTAGTTATCTAGCTACCCCTTATATCTCTTCTAAAAACGGATTTTCATCATCAGTTTTCACCTGACTCGGCATTGAATAAATGAATTGATAAATAAAATAAAGGGATATTTTGAGTTGCTTTCTGAATTCTCCGAATGCAGACTCATTGCTATGATGTCGGCCTCCGGAACTTGATAACTCATATATCAGTATAAACGCTTCTTAACCCTTTCCCTCATAGAGGAAACCATGAAAAGACCTATGCGAACAGCATAAATCGCAGGCTGATCTGGTATTATGCTGTTCGCTCCTCCTCAGTGGTCTGGAAATGAGGATTTTGTAATTAAATTTGGTAAGGTTTAACTGTGGTCTTCTGCAGATCAGGCTTTATGTGGTACCTATTGAGGGCGTCAAAATGAGTCTATATGAGGAAAAGGGTTAAGAAATAGACCATGTTGTTTCTATATCGTTAGTTATTGGTATCTTTCTCGTATGGGTAACTGCTTCAGAAAGTGTTGTATGTATCGTATTCTATAGTCATATCACGTATGATAAAATGATATTTTATTCTGTTGAATATTACAGTCTACGGCTATATATGCAGACCTACAAATGATTTGTAGATCAACAAATATGTATCTTAAAACTTTGCAACGAAAATTTTGACTTGAATACAATAAGCATAAATGGTCGACACTGTTTATAAGATACAGAGCATTACGAAATGAATATAACGTCTTTAAATATTGTATCAGTATCTGTGCACTTTTTGACCGGGTTCCGTCCCAATAGCCAATGTATTCCATTGCATTCTATAGCATTCAGTCAGAGATGACCGAAATATATATTTCAGATTTCATGACATTTTACTCTGTTAAGTAATGCAACTAGGGTAATTTTGACATCTTAATGATATTTCACAGGTTTTTGAGTTGCCGGGTAGAGCGACATTATTATTTTTATATAAATAAACATTCGGAAAGTAGTTCGTAAAGGTTCACCTACATCATGTCTGCCCCGGTCTAAACTAATACCGAAAAAAAATCTAGCTATTGGCGGTATCTTAGAAAGTATATGTTCGGAAGGTTTTATTCCAATCACTTAGTAAGTGTCTATGATTTCAAAATCCAGTGAGTTGCCTTGCACAAACTTATGAACTAGGATAATGTAGCCGTATTTTTCAATTGGCAGCTCTGTTTTTTTTGTGGGTTTTTCTTTTTTTTTCTTTTTTTTTTGCATGTATCTAGGCCTGTTTAAACATGCATTATAGATGTAAACCACAATGACCTGTGCCAGCAAAGAAATATCTCATTATTACCTGTAAATTTACCCATCGAACACTGTCTGCAGTGTTTAGTGCTGTCACCTCGTATAATGACAGCAAAACATCGCGGCACGTAATTTTATTTAAGATTTATGTTTTTATATATGCATGTATTACAAAACTTTTTACCATATTCGGATTTTTTTTATTTACTGCGGCTTCCCCCTTTTTTGCAAAAGCTGAGTGACAGATGTGGAAGTTATTAAATGATTTAGTACTATAAGACAGCTGTATCATCGTGTCACAGGGATGCATCCGCCTATAGTGAGTTTAAAAATTTGAAAATCATTTGAAAAGTTTTCATTTATAGTATTTAAAATGGTGTAAGGGATTTCCTGTTTGAACTAGGCCGACTTTTCTAATACTTGGTAAAAAATTATATTTGTGATGGTCCTCTTGTCAGCCTTATGGGCGGACGGTCGTGAGTTCGATCCTCGGTCGCGACAAACTAAAGCTGTAATATATTATTGGCATAGCACCTTTGCTCGGTGTAGATTTTGGCATTACTGTGGTATTATGCCATTTGTCTGCGGAGTGATACATCTGTGAGGTAGCGCTGGTACTTGTCACTTGAAGACAAAATCCCCGAATTCAAATGATTAATATACTGTCGGTTGAACGCTAAAATCGCCCTTAACATCCCGTCACATTTCAGTAATTCTCGTGCAGTTGATATGGTACAAACGAGACTTTTGGAGTTCAATGTCAATGTGATCTAGGTAATGCATCGGTGATTCATTTTGGAAAGATGTAATATTCTCACGCATAATTTATAGGAATGCACTCATAAATTATACCAACAGTTGTCGAGAATGATTATATAACAATAAATAATACACAACTTGTCCCTCATTCCTATCTTTTTGCGTCTAAAGAGATGCAAAACATAAATTAAAAAGCAGATTCAATATTCTTGCGCAAACTCTCGATTTGCACTCGTCAAATTTAGAGTCGCATGTATGTGACTATGTTTTATATTTGTTTAAACATTTCTTGGAAAAAAATAGGACAAGCTGAACTTTTTATACAGTCATTATGAACAGAAATACATGCTAGCATATACATTTCATAACATACTCAAAATTGAGTTTCACTTGAAATACGTTATTGAGAGTAAATTAGGCCTCATGTTATCTCATCTTAAATATAATTTCTATGCTCGAACTCAAAATATAGCCTTTAGAATCAATGGTCGGCCCGGTGGCGGAACTAAAATACCCTTATTAGATTGAAATACTCTCGAGTTGATATCAAACTATCAACCAATCCCCTACTATGTATATATGTACATGAATAGAAATCAATTTTAAAATATTGATTTAATGAACTATAAAATACTAATGTCTAATTTGATAACCCCCCGCCCCCTTAAAATTTCCCCTATCTGAAAAAAGGTAGGCGATGTTTCGTTCAAATGTATTATATTGTCGTCTGCAGTAAAGACATTTCCATATTGTGAATACGATATACGCCATGCTGGTTAACCTCGTAAACCAGTCTTGTAATACTACACGTTAAAAGAATGTTGATGACAGTCGTTAATACTTCTCAGCTAAATAAATATCTTTTTTCATATAAAATATATATATTCGTATCACGTGACCGTTTGGTAGTATAGCGGTAACAAATACTGGTAGTGTGGTAATTGTGCACAGATTTTGTAAAGGTTTTATTAATTTAATTCTATTAAATTCAGGCGGTGTTATTTTACACCGGGTGGTATATAAAACTATCGTCTGTGTGGGTGTCGTCTGCAAAAGGCTGCACGAGATATTCTAGTCCGAGAAGACAACTGGGTTACATCCGGTGTTTGGTGCATCAGATAAGAACTAATAAAGGAATGTGTGGTCTCTGGCATTTGACGTAAAGAGATGGCAATACCTTTAGTGTCACTGACAAAACCTAATATTATATATATTTT
This sequence comes from Solen grandis, assembly GCA_021229015.1. NCBI lineage: Eukaryota > Metazoa > Mollusca > Bivalvia > Adapedonta > Solenidae > Solen > Solen grandis. Next base: position 32,791,302 of record CM037785.1, on the reverse strand, counting down.
TAATATTTTTATCTAACAAAGATCAGTTTTATAACATTGTTTCTTTTATTTAAAAGATAAAACGTAATATTCGGCCACTTATCCTTCCGTTTTTCTCAAACAAGTGCGACCGAAACCTTTCTTTTTTAAGCTGATGGTTCGATCCGGTCTTGGACCTGGGACCTCCAGCTTAATAAACTGGTACTTCCTGCAACAGTGTCGTCCGTGTTTTCTTAAAATAAAAATAAACTAGAAATCATTTGTGAACAATAACTTAATTAAGAGTTGATTCTCAGATCAAAGACCCAAAATTGTAATATCAACAAAGGAATTGGATATTTTTATTCTTTGTTTGTTATCTCCCCCACCCATACACACACACGCCTCGCATTATTCAAAAGCTGGAGAACAAGTAGCCTTATTCAATTGAAATAATTGTTTAATTACCATAGCGGGAGATACACAAAAGGAATGGTCCTAGCATAGTTTCTTTTTCACTCAAAACAATACTTGACTCCGGCTTCGAGTAAATTATAAAGACCGGACACCAGAACTACATAATGGCGGAAAATATTCAAGAACATGGCTGATTAAATTTTTTACTGTTCGTTGATGTTCAAGTGCCTTTATGCGGGTATTTTTAGAGAAATATTGGACATGAAGTGATGGTAATTTCAAGATCAGAAGCTTTCTTAGACATAACAATGAGGCTTTGGAAGAGGCCTGCTGAAATGCGAATAGCTACCCCCCCCCCCCCCCCCCGTGATGGTAATTTCAATAAAGAATTTAAACTTCAAATGAGTACAAAAAAAAAAAAAAAAAAAAAAAAACATACTTAATGACATTTTAATCAAAGCTTTTAAACAATTTAATTAAAACGTTCAAATAATATAAATAATATAAATGAATATTCGAATTAAACATGCGGTTTCGTTTTAAAATCTCTTCTGCGAATGTATAATATTTAATCTTTGCAAGAGATTGTTCAGTTCTCATGACACGAGAATATAGGTAGGTCTTTGGTGGAAATAGACAAATTCAGATTATGAAGAGAACGTAATCCTGGTTAACACACTGGCTTTCATCAGTACAAACCGGGTTCGATCCTAGATTGGTACGATTATCTAGAGTAGAGTACTTGGTACGTGTTGTTGGTGGTGGTGGTGTGTATAAGCAAGATCGATTAATGATTGTTGTCAAATAAATAAGGTTTCACTTAATGAAGACACTCTAAAATGTAAAACAAAATCTATACCAGTAATGCAAACAGTGCGGATAAAGTGTATACCGTTCCTCACACCTTTAAGCATCTTCCTAAAGGCAATAGCTGCAAAAAATATTGCTTGTAGCAATAAAAGAAATGTAGTTACAACAAATAGGGGAAACGCACGCTATCAATTAATGTATGAATATTAGCTCACGTCTCTTCATTTATAGTTGATATTAGGGTGAAAATAAAACAAACGTATAATTATGACCATATATGTCACGCTATATACATCTTTCGTTTCATGTTCACAGTTGACAGATTGCATAACACCTGTTATAAAATTTAATGTAGTTATGGCGTTTTTCATACTACCACCAGCATTGTTATTAAATGAATCAACCGCACTGGAGTAAAGTGTTTATATATGATACAAATATCTATTACGACAGTCCTGTGTAAAAGTCAAAATAGTAAATACATTTGATTCAAGGTTGTATATAAATAACTTTTTAATAATATACCTAGATTGAAGCTTAAGATGTATAGTCGCTGGAATTAATGATAATACTCGTATATTTGTTCGTTTTGTGGAAGATACAGTTTTATTTCATCGAGTGTGAACTAAGAAAAATATTTTCTTTTGATTTTATGTTGGAAAACATGAAATTATATTTTTATAATATTCACTGTGAAGTTATGAAATATACTCAGTGATGTTAATTTATATTACAGAATCCACTCAAAAGTTAAGTCAACTGAATTATTTAAAGAAAAAGCCATAACAATTTGTAAATAATGTAAATAGATTAATCGATTAACTGGATCCCATAACGCACAACGACAATTTCAGGAAAAAAGATTTAGACTTTCAAATAGGACAATGAAGACGTGGGCGTATGAAATATAGTTGAAAATTATTGAATGGTACGGGCCTCCACACGTGACAGTTCAGAAATAACAAACTTTTTTGTGTGTGGATCGATAGTTTTATTCCTTGGAATATTATTCAGTACTAAGTGTACAAGTGTCGTGGGATTACAGGATATTTCAGATCAAATGTTATCATATATAACGAAATTAACAAGAGTCCGTGTGTATATACTTAATACATTTAATTCTTGATCTATAGGAAAATAATCTCACTTACACTGAAATACTGTATGTCATTTCATTTTTAAATAGTGCGTTGATTGTGACTGATATATATAATCAGAAATGTCCTCTTTACAAGCATAAGTGTCATCCATCTTCCGGATATCCAAAGGAACTTAGTTTAAGCGTGGGTTAAATAATTCACAATTTTGTATTTCTCACGTTACAGTAACCGCTGATATCGTTGTCGTCAAGAGGGAAGCCAAAGGATGAAGTCGAGTTTCGACAGCCGGATACACATTTTCACTTTGCTCCTCTTCGTTGGGGTAAGTTATAATACTGTTACCCCATTTTCAATAATAAATTATTCTTTTTTCTTTGTTTGAAATGTGGTATTCTTTGCCATGTAGTACGTTAGAGTTTCTAATGACAGGATGGAAATTGATTCTTGAAATCAAAGTGAGATCTGAAAATCTAATGAACCGCCAGTTTTGAAACACATATGCTCATGTTTTGCTTCAACCTTTAACATAATAAAAATAATAATACTATTTATAAAAAAAACTAAATTCTCTCTCTCTCTCTCTCTCTTAATGCATATATTTACAGTTGCAGGTGTGCTAACGACAAAAATGATATTTCAGAGAAAAAAACAACAAAAAAACATGCTCCACTTTATCTTGATATATGTTTTTCAAGAAGAAAATTAATACATGCAGCTGGTACTTAAATAGACATTAATAATTGTTCACAAGACGTGCAAGCAAGACCAAAGAACGTCAACAATTCAATATTTGACTTATATTAGTCTTTCTTTGGCCTTTGTCTTATTATCGAATACTCGTATTTGGGGCTAATCGTTCTGATCGTATTATCAAATACTGGTATATGGGGCAAATTGTTCTGACTGTCTTATCGAATCTCGTATTTGGGGCTAATCGTACTGACCGTATTGTCGAATACTCGTATTTGGGGCTAATCGTACTGGTCGTATGTCAAGCCATTTGTTCTGGTCGTACTTCTCATGATGAATACACCTGAAAGTTTTTTAAAAAAAATCTTCTCGGAAATTGTGATATTCATTTAAACTATAGATAGAATGTATATTAAAGTAACCATCAATATAAAGGTGTAATTAAATAGTTTTCAATTTTAAATATGCATAATGTTCCCATATTAAGCATTTTTTTGTATAATATAAACATAATTTTATAGATCCAAAATATTCATGTAACCTTTATTTCTCTGGTACAAATGTTGGTATCAGTGCCTCAACAAACACATGATACAGCAAAATATTTCAAACAAATTTCTCACTTACGATTGTTGCCAGTGACGTCCAGCTTGACAGTGTTTTGAGACAAGATAATGGCGTAATTGGTTAAAATTTCAACAACTGAAAGGTTCCCTGGGAAAAAATCACCGTGACATCGACAGTTTTGAAAATGTCACATCTGAAACAAGGACTACGATTGGTCATTTTAAACTTTCTCCGTCACAGAAAATGGCGGCGTAGGAAGGGCATTAAGTAAAATTGACATTTTCTTCAATAAATGTATGCGGTGTTTGTTTTTGCAAATGCAGTGTAACGTGACTACATGCAGTGCACTATACAGTACAATTACATGTTTGTGGAACATTTTCGCACTGGCTTCGACTTAATGTTTCTTCAATGTTTAAAAAGACCTCCTTAAATAAATAACTTAATTTACCAACAACGACAATATTATCAAATATAGATATGTATATTCATGAATGAACGCTTCTAAAAAGTTCATGAGGATTTCCCTATACAGTTTGTATCTGAATATTTGCTCGAATTGGACTCGGCTGTTTGACAATAATAACCACCTTGCCCAGTTATCATTTAAACGCGTGGAATAAAGGTACATACAGTATTAAGGTTGCAAAAGGAAAAGCCCCTTTAATGGTTCCGCTACGTCTGAGACCACTTAACCTCCACCAAGATAACCAGTGTACTCTAATGAAACATTAGGAAACCTTGGTTATCTCTGTGAAAGGCCATGAGGTCCGCAATGTAACGGAACCATTGCATGGACTTAATCGTGCGTTGCTTATTTCTGCACCAATTATTAAATATTAGGTCACTTTAACTTGGATCAGTCTGATGAATCAACTGTCAGTTTGCGTAAACTGTCATTGTCTTATACATTGAAGGTGAATTTTTATCTGTTAAAAATACTGTAGGTAAACTGGTAAGAAACTAGCACATTTATCTTGATACCAAACATTATAATGTGCATGATTTAGGAACCAGGCAAGAGCTGACTGTTCCGGTCTAATTTTTTGGCTATAAATTTGGACCTACAGTCAGTTTTATTCTGACCTATTGTATCATTTAGCGTATAAATTCGCATCTTGTTGAAGTTAACGACGCAATAAAATTCCGCCACAAAACAATGCTCATATTGCGTAATTCGGATACACAGATTCACGTAGCCAAAATTTGACAGATAGATAAGACTTTTCACATAAAACTTAAATGTTATATTAGTGTCACGGCTTATGTAATGGGTGTCAATTAGAGGATCCGGAGAGGTATGCTGAAAATGAATATTGGCCCTTTTTATGGCATTTATTCCGTCGCCTATTTATAGTGCCTTGTTTTGTCTGGGTTGGATGAGATGAGAGGGTGTCTATAAAGAAAGACTGGACACTCGTTAAGATCTGAACGAGTGAAAGAGTGAAAAATATTAAAGAAAGGCTAATAACAAAATGGTTTCGTTCTGACCCCAGCGGAAAGAATCTTTCTTCAATATTTCGGCAAAATATGCCATTCTCAAGAGCAGCTACATTTTCTTGAGAAAGGCATATTTTTGCCGAAATATTGAAAAAGAGTGAATTTAATGGTTCACTGTATAATTTCCATCTGGAAAACCAACGTATTTATTGATAAACAAAGAATGTTGGTGTTTTTTAAGTATGGCGCTGGTTCCGGTACCATCCCCTAATGACGTCAAAATAGTGATATTCCAGAGCATATTGTATAAGTACCAAAGACAAGACAATGTGGTAGGGCCCAGAAAAAAGCAAGAATTGTGTATAAGAATAAATCAGTTGTCACTCTTAGTTGATATAATATACCTTACAACGATACAAAAATAGTATAAGTCATACTCATTGATGTTTAAAAGTTTAAAGTGAAGCAGTCTGCTGAAAAGAGGTTCTTCCAAATCCAGAGGGTTGCAATAATATTTAAACATACATCAGCAGTTTAAATAGTCCTAGATTTAATGTTTATATAAAAAAATGTCTAAACTTTATTTTACAATGATTGCAAAATAGGTTTTTTACAACTTAAACCAATTGATTGCTCGTTTGGTGAATTCCTGGAAAACACGTGTCTAGACGTACCCTTTACGCAAGTGACCGGTTATCGAACCCCTGGCGTATAGGTGAGAAGTGGAAAGCCCTACCACTGGACAGCCATACTTATGACACTAATATAGCATGGGTATACAACTAGATGTATGCAATAATGAGTGAATCCTGTTATGACTTATACTGTCTGTCACGTCATGTCCATATCAATGTACTCAATGGTATTTGTCATAAATAAAAATAAACTGGAACATTTTGACGGTCGTCCAAAACATGCAGCTTCTCAATTTGTATTAACTGGGAAATCAGCTCGATAATCAAATTACTAACCAATCACTTGGATTTCTACACGCAAAACGTTTCTAACCTTAAAAATATATATTGAGTGAGTTCGAGCGCTGACTATAGTCTAGTCACTTGTTGGCCTCTACGCATGTGTAGTTTCTATTGTCGCCAAAACGCTCTATGGTCAACGTTTCATAGCAGCTGAGAAATGAGTCGTCCGCAAATTTTCCAGCTGTTTCCTATGCTAGATTTCCTTTTAAGTGACGAGGAAAAACATAGATTTTTCTTCTTCCAAATAAGAAGAAACATGTCACTGGCAATGCACAATGTGCTTGGTCGACGGTTTATCCCTAGGATAACAGGTATTAAGCCGTTATTGCTTCTAAATCGAAGTACAAGGAAAAATGTATTTTCTTTGGTACGAAGAAGCTCGGGTATGTTCCAAATACTATTATTAACGTGAATTAATTGATAGACAGTTAATCTTTTTATACAAAACATCGTTAGATATCTAAAAGTTAGCCTCAATTTATCTTTCAATACTGGAAATCATTATTGCAACTCAATAGCGACACAAGAAGACGATAAAACAATATGTCAATTCCTCTTACCCGCCATCATTCGCCATATTGCATCCACAGAGACCTACGGAAACATGTGGGTTCGACTATAGTTTAAAAATGACGTCATTCTAGTCGAACCAAGCCAAGTTTTGGCGGTGTGTGGTCGAACTATGGTGACTATAGTAAGCGCTCGAACAAGGCCAATTGGGAACTAATCTCCTACTGTACTCATTTAACGTATGTTTGTCAATAATGTCAATTTCAGTGTCAACTGCTGGATTCGGCCCAAATAGTTTCGCCCTGTTTGAGTTACTGTTTATTTTGACATTTTGTTATCCGCGGAAATCATTTGTTGGATAAAACACGAAGTAAACCATCGCCATGTGAACTTTAGCTCGACACATTAACACCTACTTTACTGCTGTGTAGATGCATTTCATTTTAATCTAGTCCATTATCGTTCATTTTCCTTTCAACTTTACTGATCATCGCTGTGCGATTACTGTATGACATGCCTTTTTCGGTAGGCAGCTGCGAAAAAAATGGGTCAAAATTACACATTCAAGGTATCATGTGACACTCGTTACAGTTTATCCCCTTTTCTGTTCTTTTTATTGCAGATTTATTTTAAATTGGGGTTAAAGAAACGAAGGGTTGTCGGGAGAGAGAAACGCACGCCTATGCTAATCAGACATTGTACGGCGTACAATACATTAAAGAGGCATTTCTTAAGTAAAAACTTCTCGACGTGCTTTTGTCAAAATCCGTGCACTTTGTTTAGTTTTACTTGTATCTGAAACAGGGTTAGGCAAAAAGTACTATAAATTTGATGCAGACAAACTGGCGGATGATATTGAATACAACGCAATGCGTTTTAATGTACTTTACGAACTGATGATAGTGCGGCTCTCAACATCTTCACGCATTTCACGTATCATGGACTACAGGTTGTATGATTAGTCGTACAGTGTAAAAAGGGTCGCTGCGCTGGAAAATTCATTCTTGGAAGAAGCTGATGTGCAAAACAATGGTATTAAGAAAGAAAGAGAAAAAAAATGCAAGATTACACTTAAAAATGCATCGAAGGCATTTTGTCCATTCATTTTGAGTTAGATCAAAACATGTCGAAGATGAATGGATGGAAAGAAATCGTCCTTGCAGCGGTCAGTAATAGGCTTTGCATACCTATTTCGTTAACTTCAGAGGTCATTTAGAAGCCAACTCCAAAAAGCAATGACTAACAGGCAAACGATGTTCTGAGGGGAAAAAAGTGTTTAAGAAAGTATTTAAAGAGACATGTGTCCTTTCATAAAAGTGTAAAAATACTGGTTGGTTCGAAAAAAATATTGTCACTGGAATATCAAGGTCAAAAGGTCTACAAGCTAAGGTCAATGCTTTACACACCAACTAAATTACCCTTGGTTACGTACTGTAGCGCCAAAGTATTACTGCTGAAAGCATTAAGAGATTGCTATTAATGTTACAAAAGTTTTTTGTATGTCTTCGAAACTATATTTTTTTATCATTTGTATAATAATTTTACTATCATAGATGTGACATTGGCTTACATATGATATGGACATTACATGTCGTTGATAACTAAACAGAACTGTCGATATCTTGTACTTGTACTTTATAAGCACGAACTATTCCTTCAGGCTGTAAATTTACCTTTATTTACTAGTATTGTAGGCCTTTGACCATGACATTCAAGTGACAATAATATTTTCGATTCAGCAAGTATGGCTCCTTGTTTCTGGCAGACCAACACTGTGTTATTTGTCTTTCTTCTTTCAGTGAGAAAACAAATGCTCGGTCTTTTGTTTATTCCAAAACCCAGTGTTGTAAATCTGAATCGCACACTCACATGTCCTATAAGCTGCACCAGAGATATCCACCCCTGGGTTCACGCCTGCCAGGGACTATTCTAACTGGCACCTTGTATATACAAATCAACGCTAATTTTGTCTTCCGGTGCCTTTCTCACAAATTGTGGGGCCTTTTCTATAAACTCGTTTTGGCAGTTCCTGATTTGATTTACTACTTTGTTTGTGGGAGGATCGTAAATTTCAAGTTGGGATTTTGATAATAGATGAAACACCTAGCCTATTATATCTACTTTAATTTAAACAAATATTACTTGAATGGATACTGAATGGTCGTGTTGTATTCGTTATAGTGTAAAGTGCGTATGCCCAGGAAGTGGTGTATCTCTGTGTGAAAGATACCTGTATGTATTTCTCAAATGATTGTTAAGGCAATCCATGTATCATTAAATTATATGCATTGTCCTTCAAATGCTGAATAAGACATCAGTGCAGATGCAAGCATCCATTGAGTTAAAGGATATTTTGCTCTAAGTCTATGAATGCTTGCTTATGGGACGTTAAAACAAACAATCAATTTAATGATGGATGGTGGCTGAGTGGTTACAGCGTCCACCTCGGCAGCTGTAGGTCGTGGGCTCGATCCCCCAGCTGCGACACACCAAAGTATACGTAAGGGTAGTTCCAGGACTAGTTGACCTGGAGTGTGGTATCAAGCAACAGTCTGCGGTGTGATACTGCAGTGTGACAGCACTATATTTGTCTTAAGTAGACATCGTCTCCAAATGACTGAAATACTGTCGGTGGGACGTTAAACCAAGCACACTATCAACAACGATGAATTACCCTATGGATAGTACATCTTGAGACTAGGGACCAGGAAATGATCGCAGTATCCCCTATTTTTTAAAAGGTCGAGCACATTAGAAAAATAATAAACAAAACATCCATTGCTATAAAAAGCAGGTATGATATGCACACGAGGACCTTCCACCTGTATGTTAAAATATATTCATTATCAAAAAAGATAAGCGTTCATATCAATATTACAGAAAGATTATTCTGATCTTTAAGTTTATATTAAGCTCGAATTTATCACCCAAAGTGCGCCCGATTTAGGAGACCGGTCGAGTTTGGACAAACACCGTTAAGCATAAGAGCAAAAATCATATTTTCTGCTTTGAAGTTTTATCAGTGTTATGGCATCCTGTTAGATGGAGCTATTCAGCTTATGTACAAACTATTCAAAATATTTCTTTTTTTTTAGAATTTGTCAGTAGCCTTAAACACTAAAAGTGTTTTTTTATGGCCTCATTTCTATGTCTACATTCATTATCATTATAACATCATGACTATATTATATAAATTCATTATCTAGATGCATTATCATTATAACCCCAGTATTATATGATACATTTACATTGTCTACAATACAGTTAATTCATTATCATTATAACCTTATTTCTATATGATATTATTATATTATCTATATTAATTATCATTGTAACCTTATTTCTATATGATATTATTATATTGTCTATATTAATTATCATTGTAACCTTATTTCTATATGATATTATTATATTACAGTCTATATTCATTATCATTATAACCTTATTTCTATATGATATTATTATATTATCTATATTAATTATCATTGTAACCTTATTTCTATATGATATTATTATATTGTCTATATTAATTATCATTGTAACCTTATTTCTATATGATATTATTATATTATCTATATTAATTATCATTATAACCTTATTTCTATATGATATTATTATATTGTCTATATTAATTATCATTGTAACCTTATTTCTATATGATATTATTATATTATCTATATTAATTATCATTGTAACCTTATTTCTATATGATATTATTATATTATCTATATTAATTATCATTGTAACCTTATTTCTATATGATATTATTATATTGTCTATATTCCTTATCATTGTAACCTTATTTCTATATGATATTATTATATTATCTATATTCCTTATCATTGTAACCTTATTTCTATATGATATTATTATATTGTCTACATTCCTTATCATTGTAACCTTATTTCTATATGATATTATTATATTGTCTATATTCCTTATCATTGTAACCTTATTTCTATATGATATTATTATATTGTCTATATTCATTATCATTGTAACCTTATTTCTATATGATATTATTATATTGTCTATATTAATTATCATTGTAACCTTATTTCTATATGATATTATTATATTGTCTATATTAATTATCATTGTAACCTTATTTCTATATGATATTATAATATTGTCTAGATTTTTTATCATTATAACCTGATTACGTATTGATAAAATAACATTATCAAGATATTTAGTTTTACTGTTTTCCTATTTGGTCAGTCGGTCCCGATGACCGAGAGTTCGTGGTTTCGATCTTTGACCGCGGCATACCGGGGTTGTAAATAAGCTGTTATAGTATACAGTTCTTTTTTCGTCAATAAGTGTATAGGGATATTATACGGCATGATACAGCAGTGGGGCAGCAGCATGTATGTTGGGCGTTAAAACCAAGAAAATTAGCAATGGGTCGATCTAATAGAACAATATGTATATACATTTGCCTATGTATGTCTGTATGCTTCTGGTGGGTGGATGGATAGATGTATTTTTTATCAGTCATTAGATATCTGGATGGGTGTGAATGTGGGTGAAATGATCACCCTTTATCATTTATCAGTAGGCTACGGTTATTCAGTTTTTAAAAAAAATGTCAGTGACCTTACTAGATGTGAACATACATTTTGCGCCACGATTGTAATGGGCCTTGACACAGTGTGACAACAAACTGGTGTCATGTGGGTAATCCGACATGTCAATAGATCTGGTATCACACGTCCGCCATTATTTTCAGCAGACGACATGTTTGATCAGTTGATTGATGGTGAAATAGATCCGCCCGTCCCCACGGTTGTCGTTTGATGTCGGCTGAGATGGGCCACAGGAATCTGTAATGCATTCTGTCCATCACAGCATACGTCTGTGATATATAAAGACCAAACGAAGTCAAGTACAGTACTTTGATTATATCAAAGTAATGAAAGTGAAAGTTGACCCAATTACGAATTACCCAGTTTGAACATAATATGTACACAAAGTTTGGACAGACAAGAGATATCGCCTATGAAAATATTGTTAGCATCCGAGTGGCCCTTGATAAGTGAAACAACTGGAGAATCCATGCAGGAGGGGGAAAACAGCAAAATCGAACGGGCGGAGATATTGGTATATTAGGATCATATAAAGATTTAAAGCCCAGCTCAAACCAGCCAAATAGCAATCTCCAATGCACGAAGAAGCCAGTGGGTGGATTTAGGTAAAATACATTTGTTTCTTAAATACTGGTAAGTTCTTGGTGACGCATACGCTAAAATATACGATATCTGCTCTGTGCACAGTTTTCGTGGGGATTAATATTCGTGGATAAAACTAGCCACGAATTCAACGAAAATTTATCACCACGAAAATTAGGGATTAAATTGTAAGATTATATGCAGCTAGAATATCAATTCACAAGCCGTGTAACATCATGGCATTTAATAATTTTTAATACATTTCCTTTCACATACAACCACGAAGTTACTTCTATGTATTCACGTCTTTGATACAACCGATGGTTTTTACTTGAATGAATTTCACGTCTACAACATAGGTTTGAAAAAGGTAGATTAAAAAGCCAAAAGCCATCTATAGAATATCTGCTGTATGGTTGCCATGAAGACAGTTGAAGCCGATTAAGCATATTCAGGAAAGTCGTGCAATAGTCCTAAGATAGGAATATAGTCGTAGAATTAACCAAATACAGTCGCTGAAAGGCTTTATGTGAACCATTCGTATGACTGCCGTGGGGTCGTAAAAATGCTCACGATTCTGAGTACCACAAATGACCCAAAATATTACGATATCACAGTCGTAGATATCGTATGTCAACACACGACAGATCGACGAGATGGACACGATGCTGATATTTATCTACAAGAAAAAAGAAAATGGAAACAAATATTCCAATCCCCGCGACAACAGTGATGTTGTTCTTATTAGTAAAGAATTTTAGAGAAATTTGGAATATAAAATATTAGATTGATATTTAAAACGTTTTTTTTTTTTTCATATTTAGTATTACATCTGTGCAGTCGTATGTTTGTTTATATATGTCGATTATGAGTTACCTTTGGTCTCACTATTTCGGGACCTCGTCTACAAAAGACAGATGTGAAATGTCACGCACCTTTCTGCAATATCACGCCCTAGATATTTAAATGGTATTTACAGCCTGTCATGAAATCCGACACATGATTAGCCAGCTCTGGAACAATCGATGGGGTATTACCTTTTTTGAAGACATTGAATTGTTGCGACCGGGGATCGAGTCCTCGACACTAATCCACCCTGGTATACAAGGCGGACGCTCTAATTACACGGCTTACAGGATCGGTCTGAATAAAAAAAATAATAAAAAATACTGTACACTATATATCGATTGAGAAAATAATAAAACTTTAAATGTGTTGTACATATTATAAAAGTCTTATATAAGTAGGTAATCAATTTCATTCTTTAAAAACTTATTTAGTACAAACAATATGATCTGACACAAAACCATGTTGCTGTGTCTCGGGCAAGTTACATTAAAAAAAAGAATCAAAGCTCTAAATCGGCGTCGGTTAAAAACTGATTTTTACGTTTATAAGTTCTTTATTTCTAGATAAAGGTGTATATTTTAAACAAGAGTGCCATCATGGCCCTAGAACGCTCACCTGTGTACCATCAGCTTAATTAAGCAATTCAGTTTAACCTTAATTAAGATTTCAGAAAAAAAAATCAATGTTTCTTTACATATTAAATCCCATCTGCAGGGCATTTTAGGGGATCAAAACCACGTAATGGCCGTATGGGGCCATAGGCTCATCATAGGTTCAAAACGAATTTCGATTCTGTGTAACATTATTAGTTTGAGAAGAGAAGAATTATTGTCAGTTATTGCTTAAATAGACCTATTCACTCCAAAATGAGACGTAAACCGACGTAAACTAACGAGCAGTTTCCGAACACCTTATCTACATGTTGGTGTATGATTTTACACATTGTTTAATGGGAAATAAACATATACTAATATGTTTCCCCAGTCACTGACGTAAACCGACGTAAACTAACGAGCAGTTTCCGAACACCTTATCTACATGCTGGTGTGTGATTTTACACATTGTTTAATGGGAAATAAACATATACTAATATGTTTCCCCAGTCACTGACGAAACCGACGTAAATAACGAGAGTTTCCGAATCCTTATCTCATGCTGGTGTGTGATTTTTACAATTGTTTAATGGGAAAAACATATACTAATATGTTTCCCCAGTCACTGATTGACCAATTTAAATTAGCGAATTATACCGGGTAATTCCGGTAATTCCGATCCTCTGGTGAAATGGTTTTGTATTTAAAACATTGGCAATGCACACAAAGCACTCAAAAAAAAGTCTATATATTTAAATGTTTGTGTCTTTTGCCTGGTTTAAAGTTAAGAAAAATATAAAACAACACT
>CM037785.1:32727312-32777312 GCA_021229015.1 Solen grandis | reverse complement strand
GCTTTTGCTTACCTTCCTAAAGCAAATATATCAAAATCTGTAAATCAAATACTACTAGTAGTACTTCTATACTATTATATCTCTACTGTTAGTTAATTTCAATGGATTTATTTCTACGGCTTTGTGTTCATCAGCAAAAAAGCTGAAATAAATTATCTGCAGAGATAACCCGCTTTACGGTATATCCATTTTTTAAATTTGAATAAAAATAGAGATTAGTAAGTTCTATTGCACATTTGAAACAATGACTTGGTAGTAAATCAAATGCATTGAAAATATGAGCAGTTTGACTCTTCTGTACGGCACTACTTGAATAAATCCGTACTCACATTTTTTAGTCATCAGGACTCTGTATCATTTACATGTTAACAATTTTATAGACCCGCATCGATAGATCGGGGGATATTGTTTTTTGTCTGTTTGTTTTTCTGTCTGTCTGTCACAAAACTTTAACCTTGACCATGACACGGAAGTCCTTCCACCTACAGCCTCCAAACTTGCATGCACCTTGATTTGCTCTACCAACAAGATGACCTTGACCTTCAAATGACCTTGCTATATGTAGATTTATCAAGCTTAATGCGGACATGGCTTTAAATTTCAGAGATCTTCTTAGTTGTAATATACGCCCCGATGACAGTAAAACTTATTCAGTAAGTATATTTTTTGGTGCACATTTATATTGAGTCCCACCTTTTACACTTAGCGCGAAATAACACCCAGTAATATCACTTTGGTTAGAACTTGCTAATTTTACATGGATTGGGAAAGTTCTTACATATTATGCTAATCCCTGTCGAAGGTTCCTGGGTTTGACTAGTACTTTGCGCCTGGTAAGACCTTGCTGAAAAGGTGTTCAAACCCACAACCTTCGAATTCGTGGTCGTGTCTGGACCATTCGACTACGGGGTCATCTCTATGACGCTGGAAGTATGTTCTCATTTAAACTAAATATTGGAAAACAATACAAAATTGAAACATTTTCAAGTCTAACTTTACCGCGCTTCATGTTCATGTAAATACTTCCGGTTCCATATCTCCAAGACTATATGAGATATAGGGGTAATGCGGTTACAACGGATATTGCATTTACATGTGTAATTATTGAAGAAGAATGTGTGTTGAACTTGTATCCGTATTTTTCTCTTTTTTTTTTTGGATTAAGTACGCAATTTTCGTCGTTGGCCGGATACACGTGTTTGACTATTTCGAGGACTGGCCGCAAAACTGCAGTTCTATCTCCTACTATTGCTATATGCACTTTGAATGGTTCCGCCGGCCAGTCCTCGATTTAAAATATATAAATAAAAAAAAGTTAAGATTAAAAAAATAAAACCGCAAGTACCTATAACAAATTATCTACCGACCGATTTACAATTTCTGTTATGGCAGGGGCAGGAATTCGTCAAATGCTTACGAAAACATCTCGGTGTGACTGTGCAACTTAGATGCATTAGTGCCAAGGTAATTTTTCACAGCTGTTGCATTATCATATCTTTTTCTTATTAGTTCTAAGATCATTTATCATATTACTGGGAATGCATTATTCGTGGTCTAAAAGTTTTTATTTTGATTTGTTTTGTTTTTTAAACGGAGAAAGAGAAAACATTTTCGAGCCTAGTCATTTCATCCCCAAAGTCCCCAGATAACCGCCAAGTCACAAATTAAGCATTCAACTGAACTTCCAGACGACACACACACTCACACTTACACTCACACTTACATGCGCGCGTGCGCGCGTACACACACATCATTGTGAAGTAGAAGTAGTAGTAGTAGTAGTAATAATAATAATTATAATTATAAAATGATGATAAAATTATTCAAAAGGTCATTGATGTATTTATCTTTTTTTTCTTTTTTTTTTGTAATCGCAGAATTATTTTTAAGCAATTTATACAAGGAATCAGTGGTTTTGATGATGAAGTCTGAATGATTCAAAAGAAATATGTAATTGGAGTTGCCTTTTAAAAGTCATATATAATTGGCAATAAGTACTTTTTCAAACCTATTTACATACACTAATAAACTGTTCAAACTGTTTAATTTTAACAGACCGATTCGAAACGGCGATCCATCATACATGAGATACATTTATGCATGGACAGTCAGTTCAAGAATGTTGACTGCGCCAATAAGGATGTCGGAAAGCTGATATTCTTCTCGAACTACGCTTGTAATAGCGAGTCTTTCGAATATCCAGTGATACGGGCTGGGCCCCAAGAAGCGGAAAGGTGGAACTTCCCTGGCATTGTGTAGACACGACACATGCGCGGATCCAGCCATATTCCTCCGGTAGGGGGTGGAGTTTCACCATACGTGAAAGGGGAGGGGGGAGGTTGTCGAGACACTGTATGGGCCAATCGAAAGAAATTCCCGGGGTGGTGTGTGTGTGGGGGGGGGCGGAAATCATAACTCCCTAACCCCCACTCGGATCCGCACATGTGACATACTATAACGGCCACGATACTATCAGGACAAATCTGTTTCAAATACATTACCGATGGAGAGGTCCAATCCATTCATTTTACATTTTAGAGTTGTTTCCCCTGTATCTTCAAACTTTTTCGACCTGTATTTTCAGAATGTGACATGTGTACTTACGTCATTTTTTTGTATTCTTGACTAGTTCCCCCCTTTTTTGATATATATTTTATAAACCACAATTGTTATATGTAAATATGTACTCACATATTATTGTATTCTCGTGTTGTTAACTCCAAAAGTTGTTACCCCTTCAAATATCTATCTCTGATATATATCTTTACATGTCGACCAATTTCATATTTTAATGCTTTTGTTGTTGGTATTGAAACCATTTCTTGTGAAATAAAGTTTTGCAGCAGATAGGATAGTTGATTTGTTTATAACCTCATTAGAATGTGGGCTTTAGTCACCTTAAAAAGATAAAACACTATAAATCTACTTCGTAATATCTGTGACACAAAATATTCTATATCTTGACTTCATTTCTCTTATATTTACTTTCATTTCTCCCGACAATTTATTTCTAGTCTGTTTTTCATCTCCATGTTGAATTAAAGAACCTATCAACATTTTGACCCTGGTGTGAGGCGGCGGGCATACCGGTTTTATTTTTTTTTTGTGTATTTATTTATTGACAGAAAACCACCACCACCAAATGCGGAATTCTAAAAGCAGAATGGTTTCTAGTCAAGGAAAATTCATGGTAGACTTTAGCCGAATTTTAGATCCCGGTTAAGCATCTCCTACTCTTGGAATTTATTTTTTTTTCGGCGGAGCTGTATAATATTGATTTTGGCCTACTTCTTCAAGCAATCAAATGTTGGTATGCAAATGAAGTCAGAGTAATTGCAATGCTATCATTGGCTTGAATAATTTATTTTCAGGATATTTAGGATATTCCGATTAAAAATGGGAGTTTCAGGTTGTATATATCTACTTGATATAGCAGGTTTCTTTTTCAGTTAAAACACGAAAGGTAACACAGTAATTAAAATTTAACGCTTTTATATCAATTTAGGAATACTGCTTTGGCAAAATGATTAAAAGCAACTAAATAAGAAGGAGGTGTATGTCGATTTTAGACCACAATTTCCCCTATTTTGTAAAAGTGGACTCGACCAGAGGAGGTAACTATTGTAGAGAAGTTGTGCAGTTTATTATGCGGATCTGCAAATAATAATCGGATATACGCGATTTATGATCTTTCGGTTTCGCTTGGCTATATATGAATTGACATTACTTAAAAAAATCAGCAAGTGCATAATATTTAATTGAAGTTGGTAGATAAGCTTTTTTAGTTTGTAAATTAAATCCGTTTTGTTACATAGTCTTCACAATAGCTCCCATAATCTTGGTATTTATAACTTTATAATACATATTGTAGTTTTAATCTGTTTTACAGATTACAATTGAAAGTTATTTAGCTACGCCGAATATCTTTTCTTAAAGATATTTCTTGTTACAAATGGATAGGGGGAAAAATGAACCAAACTCATTTATATATGCAATTTGTGACCAGGTGAGCCTATATAATTCAACGAGCATTTTTATGGCCCCGCCATTCGAAACAAAGTGAAGGGACATTAATAGTGTTCTCCGTTCGTCTGTGCGTCTGTGGATTTGTCGTTTCCAATCAATAACTTCTGAAGGACTCAAAGGATTTAATTCATATTTAAATCATAGTATATATCAAGATACAAGTCAAGTTTGATTTTGGATACTACCCTTTTGTTGACATATTCTAATGTTAATATTTCGTCTCCGAAAGAATATTTTGCATGTCATTATTGGTTGAATGGAGGAGAGCTGTAACTAAGGTTTTGAACTTGTGACTTAACCCATTTGCCTTATTCTACTTGTTTTGTTTCTTCGTATGCCGGTATGTATGTTTGTATGTTTGGCAATAAAATATGTTTAAACTTTATACGAGTATAAATCATTATGTACTTTAAGGGAATTTCGTGGGTACATTTATTCGTGGATCCATGTAGAGCTAATTAGACAACCATCTGCCGGTAAAATCAGCTATGCCAATTCTTGCATGAAAAACTTCCCCGAGTTGTGCTTATGTTTTATCTCTCACCGCTGTGGGCTCGAGTCCCAGCAGGGTCACTCGGATTGTTCACGTGAAGAAGCCCTCATGCTGGCGGGTAGTTTTTCTACCTGGATGTTTTTGTGTACTTGGAGGGTCGTTTTTCTACCTAGATGTTTCTGTGGACTTGGCGGGTAGTTTTTCTACCTAGATGTTTCTGTGTACTTGGAGGGTCGTTTTTCTACCTGGGTGTTTCTGTGTACTTGGCGGGTCGTTTTTCTACCTGGATGTTTCTGTGTACTTGGCGGGTCGTTTTTCTGCCTGGGTGTTTCTGTATGCTTGGCGGGTAGTTTTTCTACCTGGATGTTTCTGTATACTTGGTGGGTCATTTTCCTACCCGGATGTTTCTGTATACTTGGCGGGTCGTTTTTTTTCCCCCGAATGTTTCTGTGTACTTCGGATTCCTCCTCCACCTGTAATTAACTGGCCGTCGCTATAGATTAAATTATTACATGTACTATTGCAGCGACGGCAAACTCAAGGCTCCGTGTCCTAAAAAAATAAACTATACCTAGTACCTAGGACGATATTCATGGGGGGGGGGGGGGGGGGGGGGGGGGGGGCAGAACCACAACATAATCTTATCCATTGCCTTTAGTATGAGATACTAAAAATGTGCTTTGGGGCAACGTATTTCTAACAGTGGTTGTGTGGAATAACAGAGTAAAGTAAGTATACAAGGTATATAAACAGTCATAACGTACTCTTTACAGGTTTTTTTTTGTAATAAATTTTATAATACAATGGGCTGTGAATTAAATATTACATTATATATCTATAAATACATTAACATACATAAAGATTTGAGAAAAAGATAGGAGGAATATATTGTTACAAGTATGACACAATGTAAGTATGGATGTATATATATATCTTTATTTCCTCCATCACTGAAGATTAATGCAAAACATACAACTGAGCAAACAAAAAATTACAAACACAGAGAAGAGAGAGAGACAGAGAGAGATTATATTACACAATTACAGTAAGTTCAAAAGTGATATCAATACATAATAAATATAGTGCTAACATTACAGCACTTACAGGCAGGACATGCGAATGCACTATACAAGAGCATCAATACAAACAATTAACATTCATGTAGTCATTTTCATGCATACGTCAAACAAACATTATAAAGATATGTACTTTAACCAATTACCATGAATATGAAAGATTACCATACTAAAGAAATCATTATAGTATTGCTGTAAGCAGTTCATCAAAGCTGTAGAACTGCGCGATCCCAATAGAGTATTAACGAGTGATGATCTGTCCATTATTAATAATTATAACAGTAGAATACTAACATGTACTAACATGACATACTATCACTGTCATATAGGAAGTTCATGAAAAACAAATGATTTCTTGGTTTCCTTCTAATGGCTTCTTTTTTACCAAATATTTTGACGACAGACTTAACAACTGATTGCATTAACTAATTAAATTAAGAACACTTTGTTAATGAAAGTAATAATTAAATGCAATATTTTCGGATTCTATCCTTAATTTTTGAAAGAAAACCTGAACATTGTAATTGATTTTTTTTTTATTTTTTTTATTTATTTATTTTTGTATATCGTTCATGCAGGATTCGAAACTGAAATAAGAACATAATGAGTCAGACGCTGTAAATAATATCTCAGTATATTGTTTAAATGTATAATATTAAAATCTCTCAATAAAAGTTAAAACTTTAACAGTTTAAAATGTCTAAATGAAATTTTATATTGCACAGCTATTCACTTTTATATGTCTTTGACAAACATCTTATACTTTATTGATTACAAATTTACAACATTTCTAACATATATGGGAACGACCCAAAATACAAATGTAACATAGCACTCTTACTTCGACCAGTGATTAGTAATTCGATCTGCACGAGGAAATTGTTTTAGTTGAGTAGCTTTGACGATGCACATATATACATGTGTCAAATAGGGCGGACAGCAGACCCGGGAGTCTCGTGCATTTCCTTAAAACTCATACATTTTTTCTTGCCATTAATCAATGTAATCTTGTTGCTGCTTGCAAATAAAAAGTCTAACGATATAATAATTTGAACTCGAAAAGTATGAGTACAGTATGGTAATACTATATACATAGTTTGATATAGTTTTATTGATAAAAGATCACACATATGTTCTAGAAAACGTGAGGTCTTTATGAGAAACAAGTTTTCGTGGGGATTATTATTCATGGATAAAACCCTCTACGAAATCGACGAAAATTAATGTCCCATGAAAAATAATAACTCCACAATAGTTCATATTTGGCATGTCATTATGTGACACTAAAATACAGGCCAGGTTCATTTCTGGTTACTATCCACAAAATATTGACGGAGTTATGGTCCATTCTTGATATAGTTTTAGGTAAAATTTCTGTTTCCTCTCTTAACCCTTTCCCTCAACGAGGAAACCATGAAAAGACCTATGCGAACAACATAAAACCAGATCAGCCTGCGAGTAACTCGCAGGCTGATCAGGTTTAATGCTGTTCGCTCCTCAGTGGTCTGGAAATGAGGACTTTATAATTAAATTTGGTAAGGTTTAACTGTGGTTTTCTGCAGATCAGGCTTTATGTGGTACCTATTAAGTGCGTCAAAATGAGTCTATATGAGGGAAAGGGTTAAAAGACTTGATGTTCTTAATACTCATATTTGGCTTGTACTCGTATCATGATAGCATACGACATGTTTGACTTACGTTACAATCTAACTTATCGTGATGGAGTTACGGTCCGTTTTGTCGGTCAGCTGGGTTACAATCTTGAATTTGTCGGTCAGCTTCATCCTGCCTCTGCGACAACTCGGAATACACTTTGCAAACGTACATCTTACTGATATGTATATACAATATATATGTGTATCTTCATATTGTTTGCTTTTGATATGTGTATGTTTTTTTTAAACGCTACAGTTGCAAAATGGCTATTGTTATATGTTCAACTTCAACTTAAAAGTTTGGTAAATGTACTGTCTACACTATTTGGTAGTCAAAATAATTATTTGCTTGGTGTACAGTTCTATTGTATTTTCTTTTTTTCTCTCTCTCATATATTTCACTGTCAAAAATACAAATTAATAAAAAACAATCGAAGGGGGCATTCGTGTCCTATGGATACAATTCTAGTTAAAAAAGTGTTATTTTGAACTACCACCGGTATGATTAATATTGTAAACTTTTTTTTTTCATCAGAGCTTCAAAAAATACTGACAGTAATTAAAATAAAATGTGGAAAAATAAGCATTGACTATCCTACAAAACATATTTGAAATGTACAAAGCCTGTATAAATACTACATTTACGCCGAAAGGCATTCTTTGGTGGGGGGAACATATAACCCCGACTGTAGCATTAATGCTCATTGCTTAAATTTCAAAATTGCCCAGATACGCTTTTAATACAAATATGGGCATAGACCTATGTACCTATGCAGCTAATTTGCATAAACACCTGGGGTGGAGTACTGATTTAGAACAGTTCTTATACGTGTACTTGCTGAAAGTTGTAAGTATTAAGATATACATGTACATAAAAAAGGTAAAATACCAAATAAAGGAAATTGATTTATTTTTATATACTTCATAAATTGAATAACTCTCCGTGGCTTGTCGGCATAAATATACTGCAGTTATATCCCTTTCAATTACAGGCTAAACCTGAGCAAATTATGTGCATGGAGTCCATTTAATAAATATAGGATTTGAATAAATTGCTATTTATATCAAATTTTACTAAACGAGTTCATGAAAATGTTATTAAGCGAGACTCTAGCGAGTTAAGTAACATTTTCATGAACGAGTTTAAGTAAAATTTGATATGAAATGACAATTCATGTCAGATTCTTTTTATCAAGTGACCTACACTGACAGTATATCGCGATTATAACAACAAACAAAAACATGAATGAACGGACTGTGAACGAATTACTATTTGTAATCTAACACCAAGAAAATAGTTTCAAATAATAACTGAAAATAGCGATTTAACTTGTGTATTTCTCATACATTTTCAACATCAATTGAATAATGCATCTTTTTTTTTATCAAAGTTAGTTGCATCAAACACATTTGATCCAGCTGTTCGAGATAAACAGACATACGCGTGACGCGGGGTGATGTAATTCGGCCTAAAAGTTATATGTAACGTATTAAATATAAGAAAATATGTGTTAGTTAAACGAAACCGGAAACAGCTGTTTGAGCGTGATGTCATATGATGAAATAAAACATTTGGATGCACAGTACGTCTTATAGTTTTCTTAACAAAATGACTTTGTTACCGGATCTTATTTTGTTCTGGCCTCCGTGGCCCAGTGGCTACAGTCACTGACTCTCTACCATTTTTTCTCCTCACTACCGAGGATTCGAGTAGGCAGGGTAACTAGAACTTTTCATATGATGTAGCTTTCCAACTGGCTTGTGGTAGGTGGGTGGTTCTACCCGGGCACATCTGTGCAGTCTCACTTTCCCCCCACCAGTAATTACATGACTAAAATACTGAAAACCCAGAACAACAATATCATCATTATAAATTGACGGACTCTCCTGGTATAGTACCATAGTCGTACACCTAAGGTCAATTCATTACTTCACACTCCATTCATTAATGTATGGCGTAATCAGCAGCCGTGGGTTATGTTATCCGACGATGTTTAAAAGGTACGTAATCAGAATTCTTTACGTGATGACAAACTACTTCCGTTGCGTTAGAACTTGGCGAGTAAGACGCTTTAAAATACTTATCCTCCTTCGTTCTCCAGGAAAACGTCGCATACAAATAAAACATTACCCCGGTTAAGCTCAAGTGTTTTGATGTTGATCTTGGGTCTTCTTTCTTGTTCTGAAGAAAACACAGCACAGCAGCAGCAGCAGCAACAACAACAACAAAATATAAGTTATGTAACTAAAACACTAATTTATTGCTATTTTCGTATTCTTAAACATACATTTACATAACACATACAGAATACGGCTAACTCATATAAAAACATTTTATGTTCGAATCCTGTTCAATTCACTCTTGAAGAAACCTCAAGCTGGTTGACGGTATATCGATTCTACCTGTCACGATCACCAACCGTGTGGGATTAAATTGCTGTTGGATAACATTTACATATCCAGGCGTGCGTTCAGTATGACAAACCGTATGCAACCGGTCGCTTACATTCAGCTATGAAATTGTCTCAATGTCATAAACCACGATATTCACGTATACATGTACCTAACTACAGCATAAGGTGCACGAGAACAGCATGATATGTAGTCATAATACAACTCCATAGCTGACTGTTAGCGACCGGTTGCATACGGTTTGGTATACTGAGCACAGGCCAGGTTCGCGTCATCTTGTTTATCTATTTATCAGCCGTTACGGCGAAAGTGACTTGCACGTCGACGCAGCGTCCGCGCACGTCAAATTACATTTGGCGTTTAAACGATACGTCAAGAAACCCGACACTACCTGTCGCCAACGCAACAGCAGCCATTTAACCAACTAAATTATCAAACGCACACAATTACAAACAAAAGAATGTACATATACATGTATACATTTGGGAGATGTAAGAAACAACTATTCACAAAATATATATCTACGCTCGTTCTGCACCACAGGGTGTGTGTGTGTGTGTGTGTGAGTGTGTGTGTGTGTGCGTGTGTTGTGACTGTCTTGGTTTTTTTGTTGTTTTTTTTCGAATCACAACTAATGATACTTTGCACATATATCCTAGGTACCATCTATGGTTTTAAACATATTTATAATTATTTGCCTAAACCTTTCAATTTGAAATTCTCATATAGTCCTTTTTAGCTCACCTGAGTACTTGTGCACAGGATGAGCTATTAGGATCGTTGAATGTCCAACGTCCACAACTAGTTTGTTTACACTCTAGTATCTTCATTTCTTAAGCATTTATCTTAAACTTTATAACAACGTGTATGGCCATAATCTCTCGGCCAAGTTCGATTATGGCTGATATTGACCAATTAGATCAGGAGTTATGCCCCTTTTACTGCATAAAAAATGCCAGATTTCAATTTGCTTACACTCTAACATTTTCATTTCTTAAGCAACATCTTTAAACTTTGTGACAATAATAACAGCAATTAAGTCTCAGCCAAGATCGAGTATGACTGATATCGAGCCATTATTCGGAGTTGTTCCCCTTTTGATAAAAAAAGCCAGATTTCACTTTGCTTCCACACTAGCATCTTCATTTCTTAAGCAATCATCACCATGCTTATGGACACAATCATCTGGACAAGTTCGATTATGGCTGATATCGGCAAATTATCTCTGGAGGTATGCCCCTTTTAATATAAAAAATGCCAGATTTCACTTTGTTTGAACTCTAGCATCTTCATTTCTTAAGCAATCTTCATTTAACCTATTCTTCAAATTTCATGACACTATTTATGGCCATAATTTCTCAGCCTAATTTGATAAGGGCAGTTATAGGCCATTCCGGTCAGGAGTAATGGGTTTTAAATTTAAAAAAAATGCCAGAAATTTACTTTATTTACACTTAAACATTTGTAATTATTAAGTAATCATCATTTAACTTATTCGCAATGAAAATAGAAACAAATCCTCAGTTGAGTTT
Organism: Solen grandis; assembly: GCA_021229015.1. Taxonomy (NCBI): domain Eukaryota; kingdom Metazoa; phylum Mollusca; class Bivalvia; order Adapedonta; family Solenidae; genus Solen; species Solen grandis. Next base: position 32,766,118 of record CM037785.1, on the reverse strand, counting down.
GGCTGATGTTTGACTAATTTATCTACATTTTAGGCCTTTTAAATATCAGAACATCACACAAATTGCCATTTTTTCACTAAGGCAATGTTTCTCAGGCGAATGACTCCAGGCCAACTTGCTAACAGTATTTTTTATATTCCATGTTATCTCTAATTATGCCGATTACAATGGGGTCTTACCAATGTTTTTTTAGTAATACTTACAAACAAAAGCGTGTATTTCTTAAAATCTTTAATTTCTGAATAAAATTAATCTTTTGAATTAACAAATAGATCTTTTTAAAATTAAAAGAATGTGTTTTTACCTTTGTAAATCTGAACTCTAAGAATTCTTATTGGAATTTGAACCGGGACACTTACCGACCAGCAACATATGAAATTAAATACTCCCCTAAATATTTTTGTATATTAAGATAAATCTAATATAGGTTTTGGGAATTGGCACGCGGCTGGAATTCCAACAATAGTCCCGAACGTGCTAAGTGATATTTTAGATAATGTGTAAATTCCCGTTTTACGATATAATACGTTGACATACATTATTACCCTTATATCTCACATCGTTTGTTTATTAATGAAAGATTTTGAGTATTAGAGAAATTTTATTGATGGAAGTTATTTTGTTCACTTTTAGTAACTAGAAACAATATTATGTATTTGTTGAGAGGACCATAAATCATGGTAGAATTGCTGTGCTAAATATGTTATCCTCTAAAATTAAGATTTTGTTATTTAATTTTGTGGAATATATGTGCTAGTATTTTTTTTCTTCTGATAAGATACACATTTGGTAACTTGGTAACCATTATAGTCTCTTACCGCCATGGGCTCCCGGCCTGGTCGTTCGTGGTATTTTATCTGAGTAAGGTCGGTGATTCTATACATTTGGGGTTGTCTTGCTTGTGTTTAACGTTTAACGTCCCACGGATTATATATCAGTCATTTTGCGACTTTTGTCTTTATGAGACATATACATATATGATGCTGTCTCGATGCGTAGGCAAGTAGAATGATACCACACCCTATCACTAGGCCAGCAAGTCCTTGAACTTTCCTTATGTGCTAATTGCCCACGACAAGGGATTGTAATTAGCAGGACCTCGCTACGTTTTTAATACATGTACTCAAGCAGCGACGGCGATGCAAACAACATGTATCTGTTCGTTGATAATTAAATAGTACATAGGATCGATTTTTAGACTCAAGCAAATTGCGACATAAAGTGTCGATGTAAAGCAGACTTATGTGTCTGAAGTTTTTCGATACATAATTACACTTGCACATACGAAAAATAGCATTTTACCTCCGCAAGTTCTAATTCTTCCTAAAAAGACATTCTCCTGGAATACAAGTAGTATTTTCTTCAGAGAAAAGTAATCATGAATGATATTTTATTTGCATTCATCTTCTACTTGATAATTTTCAAAAACATATTGCGCAACAGAAAATATTTTTTCGCAATACACATGCACAAGTCACACTGTTAATTATAAGTACTACGAGCGCAGTACAAGCATATAGTGAGATCGGGGGTCTGGGGTGACAGGGATATAAACATTGTTGTAATGAATTTCCATCGTCAAATATAGCTTTTTTTCCACAACAAATATTCTTTCAAAGCTGATTCAGAAAAAAAAATCAGATTAAAAAACTATCAAATAAGCTAGTAAACGATCAGAAATCGAATACAAATGGGATTATTACTATCGTAGCTTTAGCTCAAATGATTTCCCCTTAATCTGTGTATCACGAACGCTGATAACACTGTTCGGATCAATCTACGATTTGAATGTTCCTTTTATCATAAACCTTCTTTTCTATTTTTATGTGAAGACATTCCCGTATATGAAGTAAACAGCGCACATAGACATAAAGTTAAATTTGATAAAATGCCATTTTCCCCCTAAAATTTCGACATGCCTTTCAAACAGTGGACGTGTCAATATGCATGTGTTACTGAAATATTGTCAGTGGATCCTTAAAATAATAACAAAATAGCAATAACGATTCCAAGTTTTAATGGCATAATGACGTCTAATAGATAAATAAACATTAGTGGTTATATTAGTAGAATCTACTCAAATCTCATTTTTTTAATCATCACACAAATGAATTATATTCATAATCATATATTATACAGATTGATAAATGCTATGATCAAGCAGATATAGATATACAAATGTAATTTAATTGTTTTGAAAAAATGAAAGTCTGCAAAACAGACTTTATTATCACCTTGTCCATTCTTTAAACATTCGGATATACGAATGTACGTATGTAAACAAAATATATATCACAGTTGGAGACAACACTTACTTTTATGATTCCTTTCCATTTATATATTGATACATTATATAGAGGATATTTGGTTGTTTTTCGTGGAAGATGCAATTTTATTGCATTGAGTGAACTTAGAAAATTGTATTCTCACTCGTTGCTACGTGTCTCGAGAGAATGTAATATTCGAAGTTCACTCTTTAAAATTCACACAAAAAATCCCTTTTCCTTCATGTTGGAAAGAATGAAATTATATTTCTAAACGGTGAAATTATCAAATACATTTTTTGCTTATATCGCAGGAATCCAATCAAAAGCATAAAATAATCCAATCAAAAGCATAAAATAATCCAATCAAAAGCATAAAATGAAATGATCATGTTAACTCCGATGATTAAATTATAATGTTATCTACAACGTTCGAAATTAAAACTCAATTTAGAATAGGGTGATAAAAATAAATGTAAAAAACTTTCAGAAAATAAAATTTTCCAAATTTTAAAAACCACGTTTCATATTCACGAAACTTTTAAAATTAACTATATTTTTTTTTAAAAAGTAACTTTAAAATTTATAAAAGATTTTAAATTAACTATATATTTCTTTTTCTTAAAATTAATTGTAACATTTTTGAAATTATCTATAAAATTCTTACAAATGTTGATACTTTTTCCCGAACTCCACGCAGTAGTTACCTCCTTTTACAGTTTTTGCTTGCAAGGGAGATCACTGTATGGAGTTTGACTTTTTCCCCTTAATTTAGTAAACTGGTTGTTTGTCTCACAGGTGCAATCCTATTTAATCGAGTGAACTTCGAAAACATATTGATTGGTATCCATATTTCTGTATTCCAAACAATCCTTTAGAGTACCAATCCTATTGAAATAAGAAAAAATGAGCGTGTTTGTGGTCATTTAATACCCCCCCCCCCCACACACACACACTGTCATACCCAGATCTCATTTGGTAAAACTACTGGATATCTATTTTTTGTTACAGATATCATTGAGATGTTTTTAGAAGAATTAAAAAAAAATGCTCTGGTCGATAATGGGAAGGTCACCTTCGAAATAAAAAGTACAAATGTACCTTTATACACCGTGAATAACAAATAAGAGAAAGCAAAATTAGAACATAAAATCGTTTCAAACAGTAGGCACACAGTTAGAAATCGACACCCAATCTGAAGTCGGTATTTTTTCTAAGAATACCTTTGTCAGTAATAAATGTACTCGGTAAATGGTAGTATTTCATATACTATTATTATAAACCGGTTTCAATTACACGATACATTAAAAACACTTCGCGAGAAGTACTACATGAACTCATAACTTACGGAAACGCATTCCATTATTCCTGATTTAAGAAAGTTTAAAACACAAAAATTATTACCCCAAGTCTCTGTAGTGGTTCCGCTATGTCTTGGACCACTTAACCTCTACCAAGATAACCAAAGTACAATAATGAAACATGAGGAAACCTTGGTTATCTCCGTGAAAGGCCATGAGGTCCGAAATGTAGCGGAATCATTACAGGGACTTTACCTTAAATTACATTAACTAGCAATAATTGAATATTTGATTATTTCCATTTATTAGAGAAAAAAAAATGATGGTATTCATTCTTTAGTATTTAAGTATTACTTGGCGCTAAGTATGGTATGAGGAATTCGAGCAGACGTGAAGGTACCTTATGTTCTATAATATGAGATATTTATGGAACTAGCATAGTACACAAAGAAATCTATATACGGTGTGGCAACCTTCAGAGTATGTAAAATTGTGTGTGTGTGTGTGTGTATTTATCGCGAAAAGCGCTTAAATAATACTGTTTTTCCAAGCGTTTTGGAATACTGTAATCTGACAAAGGAATCATGAAGACCTATGTGTGGTGTACAATATGCGCTTTATCTGAAATTGAGAGGAATAACATACTTACAACATTAAAATGACGTCACATACCACGTGGTATGGCCGCACACTGTATACATGTACTTTCAAGTTATTCTTTTTATAAATATTATACATACCAAGGTTCATATGATATAAAAATAAAACTTAATAAAAGGAAAGAATTAAATAATGTACGTTTTCACCAATAACGTAATATAGCTGTGCCCAAATTAAAACTTAATAAAAGGAAAGAATTAAATAATGTACGTTTTCACCAATAACGTAATATGCTGTGCCCATTGTTACAAATTTGAAAAGGGCATGGCTATAAAATATGATATTGTTACGTCCAGTTTACAATATAATTTCTTAAAGAATTATATTATTTTGGCTGCAGATAATCCCCTAAGATGTAAATACTTGCAAAATAACGCATGATAATAATGCATGTTGATAGTATGAAATTAACTACTATGTAAAGAAGTCACAAAAGGACAGAGCTAAACCTGTTTCAGACAAACTTTGGAGTTAGGGACACACAAAGGGGTTAGGTTTTCGCTCAGGTTGACCATTTTTTGATATCCTATAACTTCTATGTCCTTCATTTGATTGCTTCAATATTTGGAAAGTTGCTTTAGGGAACGGACCTTTACATCATGCATTTGACCTTGTGACCTTTGACCTACTTTTTATGAAAAAAGCGGCACCTTTTCGCCCAGGTTGGCCTTTTTCTAATATGCTTTAACTTCAATATCATTCATTGGATTGCTTCAATATTTGGACAGTTGCTAAAGTGGAGGGATCTTTATATCATACAATAACCTTGTGACCTTGACCTTTGATCTGCCTTTTTTATGAAAAAAGCAGCATTTGCACAGGTTTTCCTTTTTGATTTGGTTGACCTTTTCAGGTTATAATTTCTATGTCTTTCATTGGATTGCTTCAATATTAGTAGATAGCATTATGCGGTTGACCTTTCAACATTGACCTTTGACCTATTTTTTATGAAAAAAGCAGCATATGCACGCTCATATTGACATTATTTTTATTATGCTATGTTTTCGATGTCCTTTATTGGATTGCTACAATATTTGAAGTTGCTGAAGTGGATGGTCCTTTATATTATGCAGTAGACTTAGTGACATTGATCTTTGACCTACATTTTATGAAAAAAGCGGCATCTGCACAGGATTACCTTTTCGGCCAAGCTGACCTTTTTTAATATGCTATAACATCAATGTCCTTCATTGGATTACTCTAATATTTGGATTGTTGCTTATGTGGAGAGATCTTTGTATTAGGCAGTAGACCTTGTGATCTTGACCTTGACCTTTGACCTACTTTTTATGAAAAAGGAGCGTCTGACCTATTTTTATGAAGAAAAAAAAGCGGCATCTGCACAGGTTTTATGATCCCCAAAAGCCGTCCATTATACCATCAGGTCTTGTTCAACTTTAAATTGATAATGTCCGATCTTTTCTTGTTTTTAAATATACTACAGTATCTTTGTCTTTCATTGGATTACTTATTTGGACAATTGCTTAAGTGGAGGGACCTTAACATTATGCATTTGGCCTTGTAACCTTGACCGTTGACCTTTTTTTTTTTTTATAAAAATAGCTGTGGCTGGACAGGTTTACCTTTTGGTTTATCTGCTTTAACTTCTATATACTTCATTGGATTGCTTCAATATTTGGACAGATGCTCAAATGGATGGACTTCTTCATTATGTAGTTGACCTTTACCAATGTCCTAATTTTGATGAAAACAGCCCGATAGAACCCCCCCCCCCCCAAAAAAAAAAAAAAAAAAAAAAAAAAAAAAAAAAACAAAAAAAAAAACGTCATAATTCCATCAGGTCTTGTTTTAATATTTATCAGAAAAAAGAAATATCTTTTAAAATAGATATGCGATGTTGATGCGGATTAAAGAAATGAATTATGTAGAACGGTTATATAATGTTAGAATTATTTTTGTGAAGAGTTTTTCTACGGTGTAACAGACTATTATAATTTTTTTATTCGATTTTAAACTGTTCAGCCTAAAACAGGTCGCAATATACATCTAAGAGAAGTGTGTTTGATAAACCAACTATATATTTACAGAAGAAACTGTAATTCACTCAGAGTAGCTTATCAAAATTTCGTGAATAGGAAGCACATATTTTAGCTAGTTGTCATTTAACAAAGAAATGGGCGTAATGTTTTTCCCTAACTTAGTAAGTATTGGCATTTTCTACCAATGAAAATCGCTAAAATATTCATTCATGGTCTTATCTTGCGTTATCATCTATAAATAGGTAAAAAGTAAAGTTAGGACAATATCTTGTAATTAAGGTAAAGTCCCTGTAATGGTTACGCTACATTTTGGCCCTAATGGCCTTTCACGGAGATAACCAAGGTTTCCTAATGTTTCATTTGGTTATCTTGGTAGAGGTTAAGTGGTCCAAGATACCTTAAGATATACAAGCACAAGGCCTGTTATAATAGGAAATGCAAAATGACCACAGTGAGTCAAGATAGATTGATCATTCTCCCACATTGAGATAACCCGTCCATCATTAAATTATAATTATAAAAAAAAATCATTGCAGACACAAGCGTCCATTGACTTGAAATTATAGGCTTTTTTGCCCACTGTTTATAAAGGTTTGCATTGATTGGGCCATGATCACAATTTAACATTTTGTGTTGCAAATCGCTAGTGCTATTTTATTGAACAGAATACAATTAACAATTTCAAGTTTATTTTAAGATGAAAACAAAGGATTTTGGCTGTATATGTATATTAATCTAATAATTGAGCTTTCTATAATAAAAACTACTGAAGGACATTTATCCTGATTTAAAGTGCATGTTTTTTGTGTAATAATAATAATAATAATATTTTTTCTTCTTATTATTATTATTATGGAACTTGTTACAAAATAATATTGCCGAACTGAATATGTATATAAAGGTGTTTGTGTTACTTTTTGACTTTGTTGTTCAAAAAGTGATCTTCATCTACAAATTTACGTTATGGTAGCACGAAAGTGAGTGATCAGGAAAACTAGATATTCTCAAAAATCAACTTAAGTCATGAATTAAATAAATGATAAGACATTGCATTATTGTAGTTAAATAAGAAAGAGATATTGCTTCTCTATTCCGTTCCTTCGCCCAGTCAAAATAGATACAAAATCATATATAAAAACAAATGGATACAAAAATAAATAGATCATAATTATTTTAAATATCGATTGCTATCAAAAAATGTATACATTTGTAAGTAGTCAAAATTTCTATCAGTAAATATGAAATTCAGCACAAACCAATTTCGAGAAGCTTGGTCCAACAATTATCTTAAAGTAATCCATCTACCATTGAATTATAATCATGGTCCTTCAAATGCTTAATAGGACTTCAGTGCAGATGCAGGCATCTATTGACTCGGAGTTAAAGGCTCCTTTTTCTCAGTCTTTAAAGGCTTACATTTACAACAAAATTCTCACAATAATTTATGGTCCATGATAACAAATACATGCTGGATGGATTACCTTAAAGGGTTGATACTAAGTCAATCAAAATATATTCAGTGTCGCTAAGACGCTCTTGTAGCGATATATATCACTTGTCAGATGTATTCGGTTTTACATGTTCTATATCACTAAGACGCTCTTTAAGGGCGATTTATAACACTTATGTCTTCTTCAATCGGTTGTACTCGGTTTTTCCTGTTAGATAACATCCCGACAAATACACTCAATATCATGATTGCTATGGCAACGATGATTAGTCCTATAAGGCCACCACAAGAAGCGTTCATCAACCGATCAATCTGAAATGACAACGGAACACACTTTAGACGAAGCACGTCTGTGCGGATTAAAATGAATTGGTTTGAACTAATTTCGACATCAACCGGCATGCTGACCAACTTCAATGCATGCGCAAGGACCAACTGGTAGACTCATTTGATATCTAACCACACTAGGGTAATGTTCTTTTAAGACATTCTTAAGCACAAAGTTCTGGTCCAACCAAAGAATAAATGAGAAAACATTGCTTGGAATTAGCTCATATTTAATAGTGCACGAAAATAAGTATATGCGTTTACATTACTTAAAAAATGAATTAGATCTACTCGGCTTCTCTAAAGCAACATTTGCTGCTGATAATTATTCTAAGATACGACTTCCACAGTCATCCATATTGAACATGATAATATCGAGCTCAAAGGCAACTGGTTGCTGTTACATGTCCTGAAAGCAAAAACTGCGCCTGAAGTTCTTAGAAACTCGGCCTTTTCGGGACATATACGGAAAAAAAAGAAGATACGGAGCAAATGATGCCCGTGATATCTCGCTCTACAAGTTGTCTTTGGTAAGAAATTCCAAATTTCATGATCAGATAATGGTGATACGAAATATATCTGATAGTTTGGGTTTGGTCTGATATACATTCCTGCCATTGTTGAAGGATCTGGGATTCTAATGTATGGTTTTAAGAATCGCAAAAACAACATTATATACAGAAAGTATGGTATTTAAAACAATCAGTCGTACTGTTTAATGAGTTTTGCTGTATAAAACTTAAATTATGTTATTATTATTACTATTATTATTCTGAACCGCTGCCGCAAAACAAACAAGAAATATCTTTAAAAAAGATATTCGGCGTAGGATGAAAGAAAAACGAGATTTCCAGTCTTCTAGAACATTCCGAGGAAAAGCGCGCGAAAGACCGACGCACAACAAATTAAGTACGCTCTAGAAATAGTTCAGTATTTTTTCTATGAAATATACTTATTTATAGACGGTAATACAAAAAATTATATCTGTAAATAGGCTTGTTTGATATTTGTTCATATCATTATTGCATATGACAATTATGATATAAAAGCGTTATTAGTTGTTTTGGTTTTGGCGAATTAATTTTCAATGAGAGCATCTCGGCAGGCTGGAAGAATTCAATACACATAGTAATTAAGGGGTTTCATGTCATAACACGTTGGATTCTTTTTTGTTGTTTTAAATCATTTTCACAAAGTAGCATTCCTCAATTGATGGAAAAGGACTGTATTTAACTTACTGAAATCACTTTCATGTTTACATCAAAAAGAAAAGTAATAACACCAAGCTGAATGATATATACAAGCTGCACCCCTTATTTAGAGTAATTTTATAGTCCATAACGATGCGTTAACCAATAACAGAAGTCCTTTTATTCAGCTTAGAATTATTTACCGCTGTTAGAGTACATTTGATTGGTTTAAGATGCGAGTTGAAATCGAAATTATACAGCTACGCCGAAAAAAAGACCAAAAGTTCAACTGCAACTAAAAAGTTTATGTAAAATTTACGTTTAGATTAAATAAGTCAACATAAATAAAACAAGAGCGAGCAATGTTTCAAGCCCATGGCATATTCTGGTTTTCGTTCAAATTACGGCCAATGGCAACCGGAAATGGCATTTGAAAACTACCGGATGTCTATCGCCATTTTATTGTCTAATTTTATTTTAGGCACTTTATATTATTACAACCCTGTATAATGAAGTCGCCTGTATACAGCGTTTGCAGATTACAAAAATATAGCCACATTAGGCGTCACATTTCTAGACTGTGGTGTCGAGTTCCTGAAACAACTCCTAGACTCTGTGAGAAGTGTGGTTTATTATATAACAATATTGTGATTTATTGCGTTTCTTCTTGTGTAGCTAACCAATACGTTCGCTGGGCTTTATTTGACAGCTTTTATCGCATAGATCCAATACTGACCCAGACATTAAATAAGCTTAGAAACAGAAGATCTTTATATCACTCTCCTTGGTTCAAATGTTCATTTACCCGAGACTGTTAATTGCAATGAACTATCTACTTAGAGTATCATTCCTATTCATTTATAACTGCACGAAGAACCTCGTATAAAACTCTTTATAACCATAATTGAGTTCTTATATATCTTAATATGATAAGAACTTTCAACTCATGGGCTTTATATTGGTGACTTCAGTCTCATGTCATTGATGTGTGTTTGTGTTTGTATCTTTTGTTCATTTGTAAAATCTTTTTTGTGCCATGTAATATTCATGTAAATATCCTGCATATCACCAATATTGGTGGCAATAAAGAAATTAAATTGAATTGAACAGAATTGTATATTTAGAACTTACCTTATAGTCATAATAATCGACTTCAGACTGTACAATTTCAGCCGAATTCTGGACCCAGTACAGCGGAAAAGCCCTGTTCAAGAACGTCATGTTGCTATGGAGAGGATGTGTCACTTGACCGAGATCCTCTGATCTGATTATAGTACTTGTCTGTAAACTGAGACTCTGTCGCCAAAACCGACCCGTTCTTGGTTCAATGTCGATCTGTAGTTATAAAACATATATTCAATTTACCAAGCAATACTTGATTTTCCCTTGCAAAATTACAGATTAAATCAAAGCGCTGAAGTCACTGACGTTGTGTGTGTCGCAAAAGAAAGAGGATTTGACAAGCTGCAGATCTGCTGGGTAACTTAAGTTTTTGTCAGATACCGAACTTATATATTAAAAAAAAATATTGTTGTTTTAGATTTGCTTCCTTTTGATTGAGGTATTCATACTGATATAAAACCTATAAACTGTAGACAAGAGAAATAGGGAGAGCAAGTGTGGCAATGTGCTATTGTCAATTGATATAATTGATGTATTCATCTTTTCTTTTAGCGACATTATTAATGCAAGGTTAAAGCGGGTTTATAGCATTTGGGTTTAACGGCATTGCTTGGAAATTTGATCTTCGTTCAAAAGAAATGCGACAATCCTACTCTCTCAGCGCTATCAGTGCTTTGATTTATCAGTTTTTATCTTACCCGAGCGCTTCTAGTGACGTCATAATCTCTATAGAATGAAGTTATGCAAAAAGCTTGCTGCTAAGGTCAGTGGCACCTAACTATTTTCGGATAGTAGATACACATATTTCGGTATTTTGTGGGGTCCCAATAACCCCATGAAGTTGATAGGTTGAAGTTAGTTATGTTACACGGTATCTAACTTCAAGCTTTCTACATGGGTTATTGTAATATCATTGAATGACCGAAACCTGCATATTTACTATCCAACTTAGTTACGAGCCTTTTGCAAGAAAACAAAATATATTCCTCCGCATGGTAAAATTACACAACATTATAGATAAATTAGTTCTTTTGTGCTTTTATGCCACTGACATATATTGAGTTCTGTAAAAAAATATTTTTGACATTTTTTTTCAACACTTTTGCTTAATCTCAGCATACCTGTGTTGTAGAGTTATGTTTAATCGTTCATTGATTTTGAGAGGTTTGTCAATTTTCAAAGTAGAGAATCGAATGCTCATGCAGAAAGTAGGAACAATAATTTTGAGTAATTACGTCACACACAACTGAAAACAGTATGTGGGAATCCGTGATGTTGCCTTTTAATAAATTGTTCTGTTTACCGCACGCATTGCCTTAAATAGTTTACTGAACTGCAATTAACTCCATGCGTCTGATGGAAATAAAACACAATGGCCACCATCCGTGAATTACAAGTAGTGAAAATATCAGATGTCACAGGGTGCAATAAAAACACAGAATGTCAACCTTCGAAAAGAAAGCTCTCAATTAGGTTTACATTTTATGATAACACAATTAGTGGTATCTAATAGTTATATAAGTAATACTCCGTCTTAAAACCTGGATGTTATTTATTAGTCGTTATACTCTGATAAAACATTAATTAAACTTAAAAAAAATGGACATGTCATAACAATTGTTGGAAATTTTGCATTTAATGAAAAATAATTAAATAACATAACAAAACACGAAGTAGTTAAGCCACCTTAAACCTAGACAATGCCCTCACACTTGTAATTATGATTCAACCAGTAGACGAGTGTAATAACTGAGTAAAGGATTTATAAAGGAAGTATAGCCCTTCTGTGTCAAAGTGGTATGCGTGGGTATAAATCACCTTCAGCGATAATTCTTATTCAGACACCCGTATATTCCGTTATTAAAACAGCCTGTATACTAGTATTGAAACCGCGAGGCCATTCGAACGCCAAGAGTCAATATATTTGTTAACCATCGGAAAAACAGCTTTAATTCAAAGAAAACTCCAGAAACGATATATTATCATCAGTTACGTAGGGTGCTATTTATCTGTTGTTGTTTTTTTCCCCTCAATCAAGCAAGTGTCTGCCAATGACTTTTTTGAATCAGACTCCGTCTAATTAGCATTTACAGGGATTTTTTTTTATCTCGTTCCTATTTTGTTTTGAAAACGAGATGATACGTGAAACAGAGACGAACCGCTCCTAATCATCATCTCTAATTGATTACCATCCATCTGAGTCCTCGGAAACTTGTTTTTATTTTCGCTAGTCATGGCAAGCTTCTAATTGACCAAGAAGAATTCCCTGTATAGATATAATGATGGCTAGTTCTATACATCTAGCGGAAATGGTGAAAATATGCAGGTTTGTACAGCACTGAATTCGCTAATTGCAACAGCAAAGTGAAACTGTCTGAGAAAGATATCGATAAAATTGTTATTCATTCGTTATATATGTAGTCAATTTGTAATTTCACTTGCTTTCCATGATTTTTCTGTCAAGAATTGAGTAGTTTCAGAGATGACTTATTGATATACTGTACCACAAGAAATTATCGATCGAGTGATCTATCAATCAATAAATCTCTCTCTCTCTCTCTTTCTCTCTGTTATGATTGAATGAATGAATCAATTAATCAAATAGTCTCTTTCCTTCAATTCATTCTTCATTCCATTACTATTTTGTCTGTATAGCCAAAATATACAGTAGACACTCACATATGATGGCGTTGACTTTGTGGGCGTGGTAAACATGTTGCCAAGGTAATCGCAACCAGACTCTACAAAGTATGGTTGTCCACAGTATGTCGAATAGCCCTTGACGGAGGAAATGTTCAAAAGTTCACAGTCTGTCGCTTCAGTGAAGTCCGCTTAAAACGAAATGAAAACAAAATCATAAGGATACAAAGTACAAAATTATAACAATACATATGTTATTAAACTGCTGTAAAAAAATTAAATTTAATTGCAAATTCAATACATGTATGTACAAGATCAAATTCAATACATGTATGTACAAGTATCAAATTCAGTACATGTATGTACAAGTATCAAATTCAGTACATCTATGTACAAGTATCAAATTCAGTACATGTATGTACAAGTATCAAATTCAATACATCTATGTACAAGTATCAAATTCAATACTTGTATGTACAAGTATCAAATTCAGTACATGTATGAGTATCAAATTCAGTAATGTATGAGCCAGTATCAAATTCAGTACATGTATGTACAAGAATCAAATTCAATACTTGTATGTACAAGTATCAAATTCATTAATGTATGAGCCAGTATCAAATTCAGTACATGTATGTACAAGTATCAAATTTAATACTTGCATGTACAAGTATCAAATTCAGTACATGTATGAGCCAGTATCAAATTCAGTACATGTATGTACAAGTATCAATTTCAGTAATATATGAGCCAGTATCAAATTCAGTACATGTATGAGCCAGTATCAAATTCAGTACATGTATGAGCAAACATCAAATTCAGTAATGTATGATCCAGTATCAAATTCAGTACCTGTATGTACAAGTATCAAATTCAGTACATGTATAAGCAAGTATCAAATTCAGTAATGTATGAGCAAGTATCAAATTCAGTACATGTATGTACAAGTATCAATTTCAATACTTGTATGAGCCAGTATCAAATTCAGTACATGTATGTACAAGTATCAAATTCAGTACATGTATGAGCCAGTATCAAATTCAGTACATGTATGAGCCAGTATCAAATTCAGTACATGTATGTACAAGAATCAAATTCAGTACATGTATGAGCCAGTATCAAATTCAGTACATGTATGAGCCAGTATCAAATTCAGTACATGTATGAGCAAGTAAGCAAGTATCAAATTCAGTACATGTATGAGCAAGTATAAAATTTAGTACATGTATGTAAAAGTATCAAATTCAATACTTGTACAAGTATCAATTCCAATTAGCAATTTTCCTCACACAATTTTTAATTATGTTGTTGCAAGGCAACTCTATTTGAATTAAAACGAATTAAAATGTATGAAACACACATTGTCAACGGATGCAGAGTTTTTAAATCACTTATCAATAAAAAATTATATGCATTCAAATTTTCAGCTTAGATGGATATGGAAGACAGACGGACAGGAAAACAAGGCTTTGTCAGTATTATGAAGCAAGCAATACTGTCAGGAATCCCCATCGGTGAAAACTCCCCATGAAGAATTTGTGCTAATGGTAATGGGTTATGATCCCCGAACTGCACTGACCTTTAAAGCGTGCATATGGTTGGTGCCAAACTCCACGCAGTAGTTACCTCCCCTAACAGTTGTAGATAACCACTGCCACCACAAGTAAAAATTAACAGAATTTAGCTAATTTTTCTTTTTTCCAAAACAGAAAAAAATATTTTACTGCGAGTGTCATTTCCCTTAGTATGTTTTCTTTAATAAACATTAAATATAGCCTCGTGGTAAAAAAATAAATCATTTTAAAAAAAATATTTGTGTTGTTGTGACAGCAGACGGAGACGCCATTTTCTTAGTTTACCATCATCACGTGACATTTGTGACGACAGTGATTTTTTTGCTTGCAAGGGAGATCACTGTGTGGAGTTTGGGTTGGTGCGTGCGACACACCTGCGTGTTATGACAACATTCTGTAAAGTTTAAAGAGAATCCAAACATAGATATGTAAGTTATAGAGTGGACATGAAAATGTAGCCTATGAATACTAAAGACGATTTCTTACAACTCCTGTGACCTTGACCTTTCAAGCGTGCATAAGGGTGATGCACGTGAAACATCTTTGTTTCATAACAAACACTTCTGCACAGTTTTATGAAAATCAAAACATAGATATGGAAGTTATAGAGCGGACGTGAAAATGACAACTATGAATTATAAAGGCGATTTCAAACAACTCCTGTGACCTTGACCTATCAATGATGCATATGGTTGATAAGCGCGAAACAACCGTGGCTTAAGAGGAATACTTCTGTGAAGTTTTATTGAAATCCATCCATAAATGGGTAAGGAGCGGACACGAGAGCGAGATGGACGGACGGAAGGACGCGCGCAAACCTATATTCCCCAGCCGGTTTCACCGGTGGGGACTAATAACCTTATGTTCTTCCAGTATAGGCCTGTACGTTATTTATCGATATGTTTACAAATTCAGTCCAGCCTCCTTCATCCTAATATAAATTATTCGTAAAATAAACAGTTTTAATCAATGTTCCCAGAATTTACGACCATTACGGAGATTTCCGGAAATTGCCGAACGAAATAAACCTCATTTTTATTGAACAACTTTGCAAACAAACAGATGCAACCTCATTCCTCAAGGACATATATTGATGATTCGTGAACGATTAGCAGGTGATTTCAAGCATGTATAACACGATAACACAACAAAAGTTGTATAACTATCTAGGAGTGTCAGCTAAATGAACTCTGCTTGGTTGATAAACATGTTGTAATAGGCCTAAAGATAATTAAAAAAATGAACGGCGCAGAGTTTATGTTTGTTTACCAACTGAGGGTATCGTTTTGTATGACGCAACGTCAACACGTACTTTAGTTTATTTACCGTTTCTGTTTACCAGATAATAGATCAGCGAACAATTGGATAATGCATTATGTTTTTGTTTTTTTTCTTCCCATGTAACATTATTTTCAACTAATGCCCAGACAGTATGGATCGAAACTGTGTATATACCATTGGTAACGCGCTTAATAGCTATTTTTAAACGTCTCATAGACAGTAGTAAAAGAGTACGTTAAAAGAACCAAGGACTCCATTCGAAAAGAGTTAGGGTATCGAATCCGATTTTATTGACTTAATCTTAGGCGCAATAAAAAAGTTACTTGATTCCTCTAACCCGATCGACCCTATTTTTTTTTTTTTTTTTTATTTTTTTTTCGTAGCATTCGGGCTATTACGGTTGCAAATACTGTTTTCTGTCAACTCCTCTAAATAAATACGGTAAAAGTGGAAAAAAAATAAAATAAAAAAAAGGTTTAGCCGACTTACAGACCCTATTTTTTCGGAGATGTTAGTGGAAACAATCAACATATTTGTTTCACCTTATGGGGTAGAACCTTACCTTTTTTGAAATTGTAGCTTGACAAAATTGCATTATACTATTACAACAGTATAATGATGTAGTATTTTAATCATGTGGTGAATATGCTTAACCCTTTCCCTCATAGAGGATACCATGAAAAGACCTATGCGAACAGCATAAAACCAGATCAGCCTGCGAGTAACTCGCAGGCTGATCAGGTTTTATGCTGTTCGCTGCTCCTCAGTGGTCTGGTAATGAGGATTTTGTAATTAAAGTTGGTAAGGTTTAACTGTGGTTTTCTGCAGATCAGGCTTTATGTGGTACCTATTGAGTGCGTCGAAATGAGTCTATATGAGGGAAAGGGTTAAACTAATCAATCAAGTCCAGAGCTCAGTTAAAAAATACAGGTGTCATATTCGGAATAACTTAACATTAGCCTAAGTTTTGGTTATTTTTCATAAATAGTATATTTTCTGTAATATTTGACTCCTTAACCTAGCAGCTAATTTACCAGATGTTGGATATAATTGTCTACTATTGTATGCATCTTTATCAAAATTAAGATAAAAACGAAATTATCTTTATAAAAAAAAAACTTTGGGACTAAGGTTGTTCTTTAAGTACGGCCTCTGATTTATATTGTAACGTTTTGCAAATTATTTTAAAACGGAAATTTATTTTGAAAACGGAAGTTTGATAAAATTAAGCCAAAAATAGTGATTTTTGCATCATACCATATCGTTTGTACATCACACCGTGCGCATACGATAACTCGATAACTCAAGTTACCGCGTGCAAATGCGATTACTATCGCGTGCGTGTGTCAATACCACGCCGTTTATCAATACCGGTCGTTGCAAGATTCAAAATAATAAAATGTAGTACACAATAAGAAATTCTCGGGTAATTCCGTCTCAGGGTCTGGTGTAGAGCACTCATCATGTTACATGTCTGGCTATAAGAAATTTAATGACATATGACATTGTTACCCAGTAATATGAAACAAGATATGGTCTGTCATTTTCTAACGGCGAAGAAAACATGAATACTGCAAATTACTAGAGTATCTGCCGTAAATAACATATTCGACGGATCTTTGATAATTACGAGGTCTGTCTGAAACCACTAATGAAATAGCAGACTGTCTGTGTCCGCCATTAGTGCAATACCTTTTAGAGTTACTGGCAGTATTCCGCCAGAAAAAAAAAGAAATAAGAAAAAAAACAAAATCGAATGTATTTACATGTATTTGGTATGAAATGATTACCCAAAGAAAGGGTAAAACGTTGTCTTTTACATTAGGTGTAATAAAGAAAGTTACTTGTTTCCACTAAACCGACCGACCCTATTTTTGTTTTGTGCCGACCCTAAACTTTTTTTTCCTAGCATTCGAGTTATCAGTGTTGCAAAACACTGCTTTTCGCCACATCCTCTAAAAATCAAAGAAAAGGAGCGGAAAAAAAAAAAAAAAAAAAAAAGAAGGTTTTGCCGACCTACCGACGCTATTGCTTTGGAGATGCAAGTGGAACTGACAGTTTTTTCTTTTTGCCTAACAGTGATGAGAATATGGGAAAAATCTTTCTCGAAAATAGCTTCTTCGCATGACTGGTAGACTTTCTCTGTACTGTGTGCAAATGAATAAATTTCATTTGAACCCTTTTTTTCTCTTGTGATAACACATGTAATACTGCCACACTGCAGTATCACGTCGTAGATGTAATGCATGATACCAAACTCATTACCGTATATACCGTGAGATTAACTTCGTTTTCTGGAAAAGCAATCAGCTATTTGCTGACCAATGAAACCACTCGTCGTAGTTTGTAGTTTCAAAAGAAAAAGCTGACATTCAAAATCCGAACAACTAAGCGCTAAGCAGGGAGACACCGGTACCATTTTAAAATCATTTTTGTACGGATCGTACCCACGAACTCCCACTCCCGAGGTAGATGCTCTAACCACTCGGCCAACGGTCGATAGAATTGTATTTGTGTTCATGGTTTTGTGAAGTGTTGAAAATTGGTAGGTTTCAATTTTGATTTACATAATTAAGGTTTACTTCAGAAAAGTATGTTTTTTTTTATTTCATTCTGCACAGTAATGGAGGTACAAATCGCACTGGTGAGGTATAAGTCACAATTACAACTCACAAAAAAATGAATAAAAAAACCTCTCATTTTTCATCACCACAAATATGATATTATGCCTAAGAAAATAAATTTAGAACACTTCTTGTCAGAATGTGCTGAAATTTGCATTTCTACAGGTATGTGTAAGTGAATGGGGGGAATTCTAGGTCTGTAAAAAAGAATTGAGGAAAATCTGAGGTTTGAGCCGACTTTGGTTAAGAAAGGTACACTGAGCTCTTTGATCTGTCACCGATGGGGCAAATTTCTGGCACAACCCAGTACCCGTCATTGGTATAAACAGTAAAACATGCTAGTAGAAAATTAATGAAAAAGGAGCAAGAATATGCGGGTTTGATGGGGATTCAAGTCATGGGGAATGTATGTAGAACATACAAATTATTATATGTAAAGCGTTTCAATCTGGGGTGTCAAAATTAGTATAGATAAAAACGCTCCTTTCCAGAAGCGAATTATAATAGTATTTCAACCTATTAGTAACATATGCTATAATATACTACAGATATTAACAAGAAAACTTTTGACGCAAGCGTCAAAGAATCGGGCCGAATGAATGTTGTTGTTGGCGTAGGGGGGGGGGGGGGGCATTTTGAGATAATTCCTATAGATACTTCACACCAAATCGTTTCCGTACTGGCTGGTGAGGGTGATTTCAGCATAATTACAGCATAATTACTACATTTCTGGTAGGCAATAAAAAGTTTATAAATAATAATGTGGCATAATCTGTTTTAAAACCTGTGTTCCCATACTCAAATGTTGTTATAATTGCTAGCAGGAAGGAAAAGTTACAGTGCGAAAACGGCAAGTGCGTGTCTACTTGATTTTGTGTAGTTTCAATATAAAACTCCGCATATAACCATGAACATTGAATTGAATTTTAAATATCGGAAAACGTAAAGACATCTGTCATAATCATTATCATTGACAATTTCAAGAACCGCAAGAGACATATCTAAATGTAAACATTTTTTTCCTATACAAAATCACATCATGTAAAGATAGGCACGGAGAAACGCACAACACTGTTCAGCAATCAAAAACCGTATCGGCTCCTGCCGGCCTCATTGTGCATTAAAGAGAAACAGCGATATATTTATTAAAGAAACTGTAATTCAATCAGAATACATTTTGTGTACACGAAGCGTATAGTTCAGATAAGTGTCATTAAAAAAAAAATGGCGCATAACTTTTTCTTCATAAGGGTTAAAGCATAGGAATATCTACAATGAAACTCACAAAATACTCATTTGGAATTATCTTAAACCATCACCGTTACGTAGGTCAAAACTGAGGTTAGACAGATTGACGCAATACGGCTTCATATTTATAAAAGGCATACGCGCCTATTACATTTCTATATAGACAAAGAAGGAAAATTAAAACTAGCCATAAGAATTTTCTATAATTTTGTATGATTATAGAGAATCACCCTAGAAACAAATGGGGGTCACCATTCTACTTTTTGAGTTATCTGCTCCTGAAAGTGAGTTTTTTTTTTTTTTTGCTCTTTTGTGTAATTTTCAAGGGCAGATAACTCAAAGATTAGAATGGTGACCCTCATTTTTATTCCATAAATTTGTTTCAAATGTGATTCTCTATAATCATGCTTAGTTAAAGAAAATTTTCATGGATAGTTTTAATTTTCCTTCTTTTCTATATAGTAAAAAAACTGTAATGGGGGCGTATGCCTTTATTGACCTGTAACTTTAGATCTGATGAATGCATGTACAACATTAAATTAGTAGTAACCAACGTTTGTAATGTCAAATACCTTACCAGATGACAGTGAAAACCTGTGAAGTGTAGTGTCGTGGAATTCTATTTCGTGCTGGCGCTCAAACTTGAGCGTTCGGGAAATATCAGCAACAAATACGTCATACTGGTTATTGTACGACGTTGGTTTTGTACAGGCGCGGCAAAGTTCACTAGGCGGCACGATTGTAGTGAACCCAGAATATCGTCTGCTGTTTATTCCTTGCCCATAAACACCAGGGGGCGCGAACGCACTTCCGTTATATTCTGTTGAATATATTTTATATTATAGATAGCTGATCATACTAACAAAACATTTACTCTAAACGATATGTTTTATTTACAATAGGGATATATATAGAGAGAGCTAATATAGTACGTGTTTTAGTGGGCTTTATTTAAAAGTGAAAAACAAAAGGGCCATTATGGCCCTAAATCATTTATCTAAGCCAAATGAAGTACAATTCTGACATTGAATGCAGAGGAGAATGAAGTGATTCACTATATCTTATTTAAGCTAACCAGCAGCGCAAGAGATTAAATATAAATTATGAGAACTTATCTGGGGCCGTATTCATAAAGCTCCTTAGGAACAAATTTCCCTTAGTCTCTAAGATTTTCCTTAAAATCACATAGATTTCCCTAAGGTATTAAGGATTTCCTTTAGTCTTATATATAAAACACCTAAGGAGATTTATTCCAGTTAAGGAATTTTTTTCCTTAAAAACTAAGGAGCTTTATGAATACGACCCCTGTTCTATCGACATAAAAATAAATTTTATTAAATAATTTTTTTTTGTTTTGTTTTTTTAATAACTACACATCCTGCGATATCCAATATCATAAACTTGTTTATAAACTAAATATAGAATTGACAACTTTAATGTTACCTCGTAGTATCATATTATTCTCGAAAGGGCCGTCAAAACAACCGCTCACTACTATTTTTGGACTAGAGTAGAACGCGTCCCGGAAGTCAATGTGATGCCTAAGTATACCGTCTGTCCTTCTGTCTGAACTCTCGGATGAACCTGAAATTAAGATTCCTAAGACTCTTAACTACTTTATAAATAAAGAACAAAACTACTACTTTTACAACCACTACGCAACGAATACGCAACAACTTTGTTTTTGCAAGCATTGTACTACCACATCATTGATGAAAAAACAATTGTAGAGGGCTACTGCTACTACTATAACATCACCACCACCACCAACAACAACAAATACTACTACTACTACTACTACTACTACTATCACGACTTTGTTTTCTACCATAACTTTGTTTAAACAATTATTGTAGAAGGCTATTTCTAACACTATTACTAATACTACTAAATGCTGCTGTTAGTTATAGATATTTATGTATTGATTAGTTATATATACTTACAATATCATCATGCAAATATGATTGCTTTCCAAAATGGAATTAATGGGTCAATAAATGATGTCATTTGCCTGATTTTCGCGTGCTTCCATCCTCTTATAATATCAGACTGGTGTTATTTCTACCTGTTTTTCATTGAGACTTAAGTCCAGAGGTAGGTGTCGTAAACGAGGAGAGACACGATCCATTAATATATCATCAAAGAGAATATTACTTGCCTCTACCATTAGGAGGAAAGTAACTTTTTTTTTCTTTAAAGGCGTTTTGCCTTTGATTAATCTTAATGGAATTCAGATGGAAGACTCATGAAATAATCGTGGCCGCAAGCATACGAAGTCGAATGGTTAGATTAGGTATTTGCTTTTAACGGAGTGTGTTGACATAAAGGTGCAAATTACCCATCGTCCTTCGCGAGCAATAATCCTATAATGGACCTTAAATTAAGACGTTGGATACAATCAACTTTAACCCCTCAGTGTAGAAGGTCGTTCATTGATTATGATATTTATTATCAGAGAAGAATAATTTTCCTTTCTCTGAACACCCTCCTGCATATTCGTTAATGAATATGATAATAAATGTCATCTAATTATTAAGGCGATTAATTTTACGCAAGCAGCACAATTAGGTCATTGCATGCATATGCGAAGGAATCAGTCTAAAAAGTATGAATAGATCCAGATGCTTTTAAATTTAATCAAATGAGCTACAACTATACCTGACCATACCACGGTGTTTGTCAAATGGAATAAAAACATAATTATCTCCCTCTGGAAATTTCAAACAGAAAATATCTTATATCATGCGCATTACCTACCAACTTTTGTATAAAATTTCCTTGAAATTCATCAGACCACAACTTGGAGTATAACAAAACAAATTTCATTGAAATAGCTCCAAAAACTATGAGTAGTTCGGGGCACAAACTTTCTCTGTATAACGTAAACAATTATGTACAGATTTTTCGGCGTAGCTGTATAATTTCGATTTCAACTCGCATATTAAACCAATCAAATGTACGCTAACAGCGGTAAATAATTCTAAGCTGAATAAAAGGACTCCTGTTATTGGTTAACGCATCGTTATGGACTATAAAATTACTGTAAATAAGGGGTGCAGCTTGTATATATCATTCAGCTTGGTGTTATTACTTTTCTTTTTGATGTAAACATGAAAGTGATTTCAGTAAGTTAAATACAATCCTTTTCCATCAATTGAGGAATGCTACTTTGTGAAAATGATTTAAAACAACAAAAAAGAATCCACCGTGTTATGACATGAAACCCCTTAATTACTATGTATATTGAATTCTTCCAGCCCGCCGAGATGCTCTCATTGAAAATTAATTCGCCAAAACCAAAACAACTAATAACGTTTTTATATCCATAATTGTCATATGCAATAATGATATGAACAAATATCAAACAAGCCTATTTACAGATATAATTTTTTGTATTACCGTCTATAAATAAGTATATTTCATAGAAAAAATACTGAACTATTTCTAGAGCGTGCTAAATTTGTTGTGCGTCGGTCTTTCGCGCGCTTTTCCTCGGAATGTTCTAGAAGACTGGAAATCTCGTTTTTCTTTCATCCTACGCCGAATATCTTTTTTAAAGATATTTCTTGTTTTCTATGTGCTTCAAACGTACCATAATATTTCATGTACAACTACCCGCCATGCTCTCGCATGATCACATATGCTAAGTCAAAATATATGCAAGAACTTCCTAAATAAGAAGTTCGGGTCACAATTACATATAAAGAGAAATTTCGAAGGGACATAACTCAAACAAATCCATAAGCAAGCCCCACAGCATGTCTTATACAACTACCCGTAAGCGTAATCACACATGCTAAGTTTCATTGAAATATCTCCAAAACTCCAAGCATGTTACAGCACCCGGACACATTATCATAACATAGGGCCAACAAGTCCTGGACCTACCCTCATATACAGACGCCAAGCAAGAAAGTTATACCATTCCATTTTAACGACATTGGCATGCCGCCGCCGGAGATTGAACCCTTGACCTTCCTTCCGATTCTAGAAAGGACTTTTAGATTACTCAGCCACAGGAACCGGTCTGTTTATAGACATGTGAAACACAAAAACAAGGTAAGTTACAGATAGTCAATGCATAGGAATATTCAAAGAAATGGATTGTTTGTTTGTTTGATGGGTTCAACGTCCCCCGCCCCCTCGACCGCATTTCAGTTATTTTAAGACTATGTCTTCTTTAGACAGATTAAGTGCTGCTACACTGCAGCATCTCGCCGCAACATGTGGCATGATACTTCACCCAGTCACATTATCCTGACACCAGACCAACCAGTCCTGGAACTACCCTAAATGCTGAACGCCAAGCAAGGGAGCTATACCAAAGCATTTTTTTACGAACCTGGTATGCCGAAGTCGGATTTAGAATCGAGAAAAGGGTTAGACATTTCTAAATGGTATTGAACATGTACTATATGAAATGAAGCAAAGAAGACAAATTGAAACAATTACATGCAGACCTATACAGAAACAACTTACCAATAGCGAGGTCATTTTGAGGCCTTGATTGAAATAACAAGTTTTTCTCTGAAGACACAATCGACACACTGACCATAGTGAGCAAATGTAAGTCTACGAAGTCTTTGACTTCTTGGAAAAAAGATAATACTGTGTGAAATGTCTCCTGAACGTTTGAACATGTATCGGTCAACCTATGACAGTCCGAAAAGGTCCAAAGAAGCATCGGCCAATTTGAAAACAACATCAAGTGTTGGATTATTATTAAGGTTATAGACGACACACTATCTGATGATGTCAAATTAATTCTTAAGTTAGTTCCCTCGGAAAAATTCAAATGGTTCACTAAGTCTTCGGGAAATAAAGATTCTTGGCCGGGTGTCACGTTTATTTCCCAATAGTTGTCGCTTTCATACGGACAGTTCATACCGGATGTGAGTTTCTGATATAAAGCATCCATGAGGAAAGATTTAAAATGTCCTCCTGTCGTCAAGACAAAATTACTATTCAATACATTCCATTTACGCACAGTGTCATTGGCTTGAACATATTCCCCAAACGAAATATCATTCACTTCCGGTGTTATATTTAAGATGGCACCGCTTCGTAAAGTTCGACACTGTTCAGTAAAACATCCAAGGTAGGTAAATATGTTGCTTTTGTTTCTTGGAAAGCAGGATATATTAAGCACTTTGAACAGATGCTGTGGAATTTGCATAGCAACATGTCTATCCCAACCGCCATAGGAGTACAGCCTCTTCAAAAGTCCGGTGTTAATCGTGGTAATCTTGAAAACAAGAAAAGGAAATAGATTATTATTTATGTAAACAACTAATTTTTTTCCGCAAATCATATTGCCAGGGTGGTATTCAATCTTATTATTTACCTTGAAAAAAGTATTCTTATTAATTTTCTTTGTAATATTCATTAGGGATCTGACTTCAACACTCACTCAGTCCCTCAGCGCTTGGGTTCGAATCCCGGCAGGGTAATTCGGATTTTCATGTGAGGAAGCCTTCCAGCTGGCTTGCAGTAGGTCGATGGTTCTACCCGCATGCCTCCGTGCATTCGGGGTCTTCCTCCACCTGTGATTAGCTTGGACGTTGCTAAATGACGGTAGACTCAAATAGTGAAGTCAAGTCAATATTCATTTACCATGATAATTACGACCTAAAACCCGTACGAATAGTTTTCCTGTAACCAAGTTGTTAGAACTTGTGGTCCAACCCAATTTCATAATTTTGAAATAAAATGTGTTTAAACTAAACTATAGCTTTCGAATGCATATGTAATAATTACTCAAGTTGTCAAAATGAAAAATAAAAATAAAACAGAAACTATCATAAAAGATTGTAATACATGTAATAAAATATTGAACTAAATCGAGAATGTCTTTTTAAAGAGAAAACCGGTTTCTCTTTAAGAATAAGTTAAGTTCTAAGACAAATAAATCTTTAAAATTCAACTACAAATAAGACCTCGAAAATCATATATTATTCTAATTGTAAAGGAAAAAAAGATCAATCGGGAATTAACTAATTCTTTAATATTGAATACCGCTCCAAGATAAGCCCTGTTTTACTTTTTACCGTAGTGTCAAATTCGTCATAAACAGTAACTCCAAGTCGTACCAAGATATAGGCATATTCAATCAACCCCGGTCAAACTTGGTATAGTTATACATAATTTCAAACAAATGACCGAAGTGACAACCGGAATAAAATACGACATCGAGTCATACTGGAGACAGAACTATTGACATTTACATTGTCGTTTTTGCCGCAACTTTCTCCGCATTCTGCACGTGTCCACACGGGGTCGTACGTCTGCTGCAGCATGGTTTGGTATGTTATCCGATTGTTTTCAAACACGACATTTATCAACTGCTGGGTCTCTCTATAAATATAGGGACCGCGTTCTGCAAACTGAAAAAGAATTACGATGTTTGATCAAACCGGAAAGGGAGTTTGCTTGGGAGAGGCATTTGTAAACAAAGAGCTTTATCTTACTATCAAAGATTATCGATAATCTGATGAAATTTATGGATGCAAAAATCAACAAAAATCTTGCATTTAATTAAGTCTGTTTCTTTGCTTGAAAAAAAAATGCATTAAAATATTAGTGAGATCCCCATAGTTTGTTTCCATGACTTGATTTTAAGTACCGTCGATGATAAAATAGTCAGTTGTGGACCTTGTCTATACGAGACAAGACTTTGTGACTGTCACATATCTTGACACCGTGACACAAATATTGGAACTATTTTTATATGCTGAGGCCCAGTCAAGGAAAATATATACCACTGTAATTTTTAATCCAATAGTTTTACATGATTAAATAACAGTGTCCATGCAAATCATTTATGGAATGAATTAAAAAAAAAAACTTAATTAGTAACAAATAATTATATTCCATAAAAAAAGAAAAACATTCGAATAACTGCAGGCTTTTTATTTAATTTTTATCAAAGGTCATTTACGTATTTTCGTTTAATTTATGAAGAATTTTATCAAAGTATGTATAGCTCATGAAGCGTATCCTTTGTTAAATAAACTGAGATTATCTGCTCATTGACTTTTAGGAGCTAAACCCTATTATACCTTTAATAGCCTGTGCAAAAAGTAATGTATTTTACATGAAGAAATACACGCCATTAAATGTTGAAATGAATTGACATGTTAAAAAATCGTCAAAGATTCCGCTAGTAGAACGCCATAGACTGCGACTTCGCTTGGCGCGACTTGCTATTTTTTGATATTGGTTGTCACGCCTGTCGCCAAACCGAAGGTAGAACGATATCACAAATTACGGGTACACAAATGTGGACAACAAATGGTAACGTCTTCATACTTTAAATAGCTTAAAACAAAAATCCGGTTTATATTTTATTTTAGCCATTGGAAAGTGACTTCGATCAAATCAATGCAAATATATAACTAGTATGTAGACGGATAACAATGGCGTTAATGTTTTTTTTTTTTTTTTTTTTTTGGGGGGGGGATTTAACGCCCCGTCGACAGTATTTTAGTCATTTTGAGACTACATGTATATCTGCTTGAGACAGATATGGTGCTGCCACACTGCATTAACACGCCGTATACATAGGCATAATACCACACCCAGTCATATTATCCTGACACTGGGCAAATCAGTCCTGGATTTCCTATTACATGACAAGCATGGAAACTACCAGTACCAATTCATTTATAACGGATTTGGTTTGTCGCGGCTGATTTAAATAATTGACACAAGTGTATTACACATTGCTATTATTGATAATGAAGACGTTGACCATGACAAAAACGATTATGACGATGATGCTGATGAGAAGTGGAGGAGGGAGTGATGATAATGATGAAAATGTTGTAACTGTCGATCGTTTATCAATCCTGGTTGGACCCCCAAAATGCGATAGAATGTGTCATATCAACGCACTTAAGGGTCCATTTTCGGAGCTGACCCCAAATTGCGTTAAACCGATCGCACTTTGGGACCGAACCCAAAAGTGCGTAACGCACTTTGGGGGTCAGACCCCAAAATGCGTTGGACCCCCAAAGTGCGTCTCATTATCCTCTTAACAAATATGTAATAAAATTTGTAGGTACTCATAGTGAAAAAATGACTATTACTAACATATGATAAATGATGATGAAAATTATTCGAAATATCTTAAACATATGGGTGTATGTTGTAAAAATGGTATTATATTTGTATTTATTTTTGCAGAATTATTTTTAATCAATTTATACTTTGATGATGACATTTGTATGAATGATTCAAAAACAAAATCTAATCTAATTTGAATAATTATTATGTATGCATGAGTACAATTCTTTGATAACGTAGATATATTTACATTTCGTGTCAAATTTACCATTCTTTACTTATGACTTTCATATTATTGTTAATTTAAATTTAACTTCCGGTATGTACAATGGGTGCTGTAATTAAATTACCCTCGCCTACTTGTTGTATACTGTGTTTAAAACTCGTAATGTTGAAAATACATTGTGATGACAATAAATGCTAATAAAATGTTTCCGGCTAGATATATCCCAATAAATAAGACATAAAGCTCCTTTATTTCAAGTCTTATGTCTTGATGCTATTTTTTATACATAATTACATACAAATTTCATTTAACATTTAATTTCATCGGAATGAACTGTAAACGTTATAAAGAAAACGTGCCTGCGTGCGTCATCACACTTTGGTATCTTTTCAATTTTCAGAACAATGCTCTACATCTGACAAAAATAATTAATTCAAATATGCACGAGATCGGTGAAAAGCATTCCAAGACACTGAATTAAATCTTTTATTCCCTTTTTCTAAAGCTGTGATAGAACTGAAGGCAATCCATGAATTAATAATTTACATAGTAGAACCGTTTGAGCAGAAGTAACCCAATTAACAAGTGATGCATTATTTAGTAATTTATACACATCGTTAGTACTTTCATGTGAGGAAGCCTTCCAGCTGGCTTGCGACAGGTCGGTGGTTCTACCTGGATGCCTCCGTGCATTCGGGGTCTTCCTCCACCCGTAATTAGCTGGACATCGCTATATGACTGAAATACTATCGAAGCGACGGTAAACTCAAATAGTCAAGTCAAGTCATCGTTGGTACGTTCGGTACTTTGATTGCGAATAACTGAAATATCACAATAGACACGATAACATTTCATTGTCAACGATGGAAGATATGATATTCATTCATCGATTTTTACTGAAAATATGGAATAAAGTCGTGGGCTGACCGCGAAACTGTCTTATCTCCTTCTTTTTTCATATGCTCTTAGGACAGTTTCGAGGTGAAGCCCTCGAAATGGAGTGAATGAATTATAGGAGGTTTGAATGATACATACTTTTGGTGAGTGGCCTTGTAAAACCTGTTCCATGTTCAGCAGCGTCCAATGGTAGAGTCTGTTTAAAATAGATAAATTTAATCAATACATACACACATATAAGAGTATACATTCATATATCATAAAATTTGAATAACATTACGTTTGCATAATTATTTGTATGATAATTTCAGGTATGATCTTCATATAATGTATGATACATAATCTAAGCGCGACTTTTTTTTCACCACTTTTGAAACACAAAATTATAACAAATTCGTATTAAAAATCTTGTGTTGATCACACACACACACACACACACACATATTTACCCAGAATCTAATCTTAAGAAGATACATCGATAAATAAATAAATCCGAAAAGATAATCTATATTTAGTCCTCGCAAAATGTGTCTGAATATAAATTCATATGAAGCATGTATATTCTATTCTTCCCTTCAGGACTTCCAGCTACAGGTCAAGGTAAATGATTTGTGACAAACAGAGAAACAGACAGACCTCTATCTATCGATCCCGTAAAAATAGAATATATCTGAGGTAACTAATAAGTTTATTATATACCTATAAATTTCTCGCTCAAATACATGCAAATAAAAGCCCACAGATTTACAATTACGAATCAAGTTAATATATTTAAAAGAAAAAAAAAGTTGAAAAAATGTTTAAGAAGGCGTTATGTGTTTATTCATTGAAATATCGTACTTGTGTTTTATTTTATTAATATGCATAGATTTTCTTTAATTTTACAAGTTTTATCATTCGTGAAAATAAATAAGAAACAATTTACTTATCTAACGTCACGGTGCCCTATATTTACAACTAGAGCGATGCTTTGCCACTACCGATGATCTAAAGTTTTAATCTTGGAATAGAAAGTGGTTTCCATGGTAAAATGAATATAAATAATATAGATGATACTTTATCCCAAAGTAATATCAGAAATTTCTATTTAGGTTATTCTATATGCTGACGCCTATATATGTTTGAAATAAAACTCTACAATATCATACTGATCAAAATACATGAAGGTGAGATATTCGTCTCTATTTGAATCTTGAAATCATTATTTAGCTGACGGGTTGTCTAATCCTATCCCTGAATCTGAAATTGTTTTTCAGGGCTTGAATTCTACTACCAATACAAAGCGCTAAGTAATACTTAATCAACGTTTTGCAGGAGATAGCAATGCTCCTTCCAATCCAATCCAATTAAATGTTCAATTACATGATCAAGTTGTTATTATTTTCCACCTTGATAAATATTAGTTATCGCTTCAATCTCATTAAAATCAGATTCAGTATGCTAACTGGATCTGACCACATCGTAAAGAGGGTCGTCTCAGATTGACCTGTGTATAAGCCAATCAAATCGGCGGCTACAGAATCGTTCGGTATATCAGGGGGAAGTGACCGCATCTATCTCACAACACTCGCCGAAATGACAAGCTCAATGTGCGAGTTGAAATAAAAACTCAAAATCAATCAATCAATCAATCAATCAATCAATCAATCAATCAATCAATCAATCAATCAATCAATCGGTCAGTCAATCAATCAATCAATCAATCAATCAATCAATCAATCAATCTCACAATAGGGTAGAAAGTTGTCTAAGCGGCCTGGTAGCTCATTCAGTAGAGCATTTGCCCTGTAAGCAAAAGGGTTCGAGTCACTGTCAAAGTACACATTTTTTCTCATCCTGTGACAAATGTTTTACCCAAGTCAGTTGTAGAAACGCGCTATTTAATTGGTTTAAAATTGAGCACTTGTTTATGCATATAAATTACTTAAAAGGTCAATCTGATGCGATGTTGGCAGACCCTAATCGCTGATAGTATAGGAGTGCAAATTAGGATATGATTTTGATTTGATTGTTATCGCTTATGTTTAAAATTATATGGAGTTAACTGCAAGTGGCGTGAAGCGGAACGCTGCGATTAATTCATAAACGACAGCTTACGAGTCGTATACGCCATCCCCCCGTTTATGGTAAAGTCCCTGTAAGTCCCGCTACGTTTTGGACCACTTAACCTCTACCAAGATAACTAAGGTACCCTAATGAAACATTAGCAATATAATTTTCAAATTTTGAACAAAATATAAGCGTTTCATTATTCGATTAAGTAGGACAAACTTAAACTAACAGTTTGTGTTGATAAACTAAACAGTCGGGTAGTGTAAACTGTAAAATGGTTCAAAACGTTGCGATTCTTATAAATGTACTCAGTTTGGCTCATTACTTAGATGTTTGCCAATCCGTAATGCGTATCTGTCGGAGAATAAGTGCTGTCATGCGTGACCATTCGCTGTCTTCCTATGTATATATAGGACCTGATATGAATTGTTATTTCATATCAAATTTTACTAAACGAGTTCGTGGAAATGTTATTAAGCGAGCCTCTCAATTTATCGTGTAACTAGTGTTTGTGTTATTTATTCGTTTGTCAGAGAACAAGTTTATTTATCGTGGAAAAAAAATGCTGCGTTATAACACAATTATCATCGGTCACTGATTCATTTATCGTAAAACAAATATTGCCCCACTTGCTCATTTATTGTAGATTTATCGTTTGTCACTTACCCATTTATCGTAAAACAATTGCAGCGTCACATACACATTTATCGTATGCAATTGTTTAATAAGTGTTTAACACGGAAGGGGGGAGGGGAATGCTCGCCTTGAAAAAACCATGGGAGGGGAAATTTCGGCCTTGATAAAAAAATCGTCGGAGGGGAAATGTCCGCCTTGTTAGCGGGAAGGGGATTGTTCGAGAGGGGAATTGTCCGGGAGGGGAGCGGAACTGTCCGGGAAGGGAATTGTTCGGATACCAACAATTGCTGCGTCACTTTCACATTACTCGATTGTCACTTACCCATTTGTCGTAGAACAAGTGTTTGTCGTTCAAAATACAGACGTCACGGCGTATTTTCTGGGCCACGTAAATCGGGAACTCGATACCAATTATGAGTCCGATAGACAGCACGACAATCCCGAGCATGAAGATCCCGAACCCCAAGATCTTAGTTGAAGTCTTATGGGGTCTGTTGGCCATTTCTATATCCTGAAAACCAACATTAAATTGCATCTTCGTTATCACCATCCGTCATTGTCGGTTACATCACAGTATCGTCAAACAGTTCATCTTTAAAACAAAAGCTAGAAAGACGGTCAGATGGTTTTAAACACAGAAGGATAAGATTGTTGTTTTTGATTGTGGGGGGTGGGAGGGGGGACTTTTCCCCAATGAGCTTGTGGTGCATATTGCACGATTGGTTATTTTATGGAGGAATATAGATTTTAAAATAATTTCGGAACCTAAACAAATTTAATACCATATTAAACCATCTGCACTATTAATTAAATTTAGCATGCATAATCTCTTCTTTTAAGATATTTGTTTCCGTTTTAATAGCACACTTTTCCTATATTTTCTGCACGAAGGTTATAAGCTATATACAGGAGCTGTTTTGTTATGTTAATCGAAAGGGATAAAAATACCCGAAAATCGATTAAACAACAGAAAAACAGACTTCTTGTGTTTATAAGGTTCTTTATTTTCATAAATATTGTTGACTTCCATTCCTTGATATGCTGGTATAATTTCCGTTGAAACATGCAACAACTGATGTCAAAGATCTGTATATTACTGTATAAAATCGTGTTTGAAATATGAGTTCTTTTGCCGCATATGTATAATTATTTTTGTTCGGCAACCAGTCTAAATCTCTCGCGATATATTTTCCAGTTCTCGCAAAGTCACTTTTACAAATATCTCCTATACTAATGAAGATATGTGAAAGTAAGATATATTTTAAAATAGACCATACTATAACCATCAAAATGAAACCTTATTTATTTAAAAAAATCAAGAAATAAAAACAGTTTTAGAATTATATTTGTTTCTGCAACACTGTTGAAATCAAATCATAATTTAAAAGAATCTTTAAAATTGACAAATCTGAAAATAATTCCTTGCATTACAGAAATTATCATTTTATAAAATTGTTATATTTTTCTATGTGAT
Source organism: Solen grandis (assembly GCA_021229015.1). NCBI lineage: Eukaryota > Metazoa > Mollusca > Bivalvia > Adapedonta > Solenidae > Solen > Solen grandis. The sequence continues at coordinate 32,733,088 of CM037785.1, read as the reverse complement.
TTTCCATACTTTTTTTTAAAGTTTGCAAAACTTCAATGATCTACTGTGTGCCTAAACAATAATTTCCACTGGCTATTACATGAATTTGATAGCTCTGTTTAATAGGTATTAGTTTGAGCTGATGTAGAGAACATTGCAGAAAGGAGGGACTGACAGACTTGTTAGTCTACGCCCGATATGACGACAATAGTGAAGATTATGTAAATTATCATTGAAGTGAGGATGACGTACATATAGTGAAAGGTCAGCCACACCTTAGTATCCGTTTTTGTAAGGGTGAGACCTACTTTAAATAAATAAATAAATAAATAAATAAATAAATAAAATAATGTTTATTTTACTAGTAAGCCGGTCATTTATAAAAATGCGACTTTGACACCAGGGAATAAAAATTGACTGACTTATCCCCCTTGTTATGACGTCATACTAGTAGTCCAAATCTTACCAACATAATCGAATTGAATAGAAAAATTAACAGCAGCTAATTTTAAATTAAATTTTAAACGAAAACAAAAGGTATAGATTATTAATCAAATGTCTTTCTAGATATTATCCAGAGTTTATCGAAATGTATAAATTTTTAAAAGAAAAGAAAAATGTATCAACATTTGACGCCACTTTTATTTTCAAGACTTTAGATTTTGTTATACTGATTCCTATTTGTGAGCAATTGATCCTGCCATGTATGGAAGAGGTGGGGGTTAACCTTATACCGTTTAACAAAGTGGAACGATGCATACCTTGTGACGAATCCAGTAGGCCCGGTTACCACCAACACCGGAATTGGAGGGGTGGTTGAAGACGGAGTTAGTGACTGTCACGGAAGGGATCATCTCGTCATGTTTGGTGAGCCTGCAATAAAACGAATCATTCCTTCTTGCACCAGTTATCTCGTGAATATCAAACTGAAGTTGAATGTGGGAAACAACAACTTCAAAAACAACAACAACAAAAATGCACTAGCGACAAAGGGATTTTCAAAAAAAAAAAGTTGATTCTTAAACACTAAAGCGCAATGAAATAATTTCCTATATAAACACGTGCTACTGGCAAATGTGTATACGAAAAGATAAACTAGCTGTTCCTCGCATGCTGATCAAGATTAAAACTGCTTCTTGTTAATATTAATGTCAATTTTCAAAGAAGAGGTAAACTCATTTAGTTGTTCAGACCGAGTATTGCATTCAGTCTGATCAGGGGTTTCATTGGTTATGATTAAAATGGCGATCAGAAAAGAAAAAGGAAACTAAAATATGCTTCCATATATAGCTAAATGCTAGTAATATTTTGATGAGACGGCGACGAAGAAGAAAAAAAAAAGAAAAAAAAAAAACCCCCAAAAAACAAAAAAAAAGGAGATTTTTTAGGCTTTGTAATAACTACTGACTTGGTTGGAGTCTAAGAATACTTGCATTTGCTATAAATTTCAACGATCATTGGATGGACCATGATCACAATTCAGTGATAAGTGGATTACCTTAAAAGCTTATCGACAGTATTCCAACTATTTGAAGATTTTGTCTACACAAAAAAAAAATCATAATGCTTGCATAAATGCGATGCTGCGCCACGGACTTGCAATTGTCATGATACAACATCTAGTCACAGTATCCTGACACTGGGTCAATCAGTACTAAAATTACCATATGTTGAGCGCCAAACAATGGTAATATGCAAGTACAATTTTAACTCTTTGATGTGTCGCGACCCGGTCACCGTACGCTGTGACCAAGGAGCATCTTTGTGGAAATATCATCTAATGTATTGTCACAAATGTATTTTTAAATGGAAAACAAATGATTAAAACTTTCCTAGAAAAAAATAATATATTAATAGCGACTAAAAGTAAGACATTATTCAACTGAAATTCCAAAAATTCACAATACATCCATTTTAAGAATTCTAATCATTCATAGACACACCGGTGCACAAACATCGAAGTTTGCTAATAGCCAGTTCAATAAATTGGGACGATTTTTTTCAGGTTGTTTATGCTTATCATTCTTTTCTCTTCTTCACGCTTTTTAAAAAAATGTCCATTTAAAACACTCACCAGAAGAGTTCGGTCATAATAAAATGTATATGAAAACGTTATTAAACATCATTTACAGCACTGTTGATTAAAAAAAATGGTTTTGAGATGTCTATTGTTGTAACACCCAGTCCTGAGTTCCTTACGATTGCTCAATTGCGAGAAGCACCCATCAATTAACCACAATGATCGGGAAATGGTTGCAAGACCTTCGATCTTCTTAACCATTCGTTACTATATTTGTTCATTGTTGTGAATCTTAGCAACATGCTCATAAAATTCACAAGTAATGCATACATTCTTCACATTTTCGCAACATACTCGCCATTCTTAATCGCCGCGATGCATTTGAAGCGCTTTGTAAGAACTTTCTTCTCCTTCTCTATATATATTTTTATTAACTGAATATATGTATTTTCAAAATGATGTTCTTGGTTGTGAGAGCTATATTATGTTTCCTGTCCCTTCTTATAATTTTTGCCAAACATTTTATTTTCATATTCTCAAGGACATTCGAGGCTGTATAAGAGCAACACAACTTTGTTCTTAAATAGGTCACACTTTTTGACATCTTCTATTTAAACCAAATACGACTGCCGTCTATCATCCTAAACATGTTATTCACAAATCAACTATTTTATTTATTTATTTCACTTCAACAAGGCAGATGCATATTCTGTGCACAAGTAGTTACGCTTTTATCATCTCCATTTAAATTTAATATTAGACAACTTAACGAATAAAAGTAAATTGCCTAACAAACAAACAAAAAAGATTTTTTTTAAAATCTTGCTTCTTATAAGCAACATGAAATGTTAAATATTCACCAATGAGAAGCTGCTACCTACCGCCGTGCGTATTTTTTCACATTCATTTTCCAATATTAAGGAATAAATCACTTATCCGTAGTCACGACACTTAATTTCCAATCCGTTCCGAACAAGTTCAGCGTTATATTTAAGCAGCGGAAAATTTATAATTTTCGGCTCCACAAAGCATCTGCTCCGCTATTAAACGCATTAATTTGACCAGCGTCGGAACTTTGTTCCGCAGGTTTGTTTATACGTGTTACTAAGACGTCAGTCTTCCAACTAAGCCCTTGCCATCTGCCTATATCATCAGACCACTGGTTGACAAGAGACTGCCTGTTGCTTGCTCAGCGATCCACTTCAAGTTTATAGAAGCAATTCCCACCCGTATTTGATTAAGCTTATCTATTTTCAACTGTTCATCCACTTCATTGATTTTTCGGACCTGTTTCATCTTTCATTGCCTGCAATCTAAGCAGTTTGAAGCTCAATCTGAAAGCAGTTAACTGGCAATATATTTGGAGATTAATGCCAGTCCTTGTACAAGCAGGAGACAGGGAAATGTTGAAATGTTAAAGGGATGTAAAAATGTCATAGCTCCTGGGAGTTCCAATTTTTAATTAAAAATGCATAGGTATTGCACCCCATGCTGTGATGTATACAAGAAAATATTAAACGGTAATTAAATATGCCTGCAAATGCAATTCTGCAGGAATTTCAAGAACTAGTTCAAACATGCTTCTGATTCTCATACATACAAGTTTCTTATCGATCTTTTGATTGTACCGTAATTAACAAGTGCGCATAATCTGTGAAAATATACGGCTCACTGTATAGAAATGCATGGACGTCGTAAATGAATCAGCAATTTCAGATAATTATCGTCAACACTCGGTGTTATTCGGTGATACTTCTGTCATTGCTTTCCGAGCATGCCGAAGATGGCCGCGTCTTGCGTTTATTTACAGAGATTGATTTCGAAGAAATCTCAGCAGAAATGGTTTGGATCTTGCTCTGATCAATCTCTCTGATTCATTAACAAATCATCAGCATTTTCCTTCGATTATGTCGCATGACGTTTACTCTGTAGTTATGTCATTGACAGAAATCATGGAGTGCAACAAACATAGTGCAGTGATCGGCCGAGTGTAATGGTTTTGCACATAGACAAGCAAACACATGTAATTTTCAATATTTTCGCTCTTGAAATATGCAGATCTTAAGCACTTATGCATTATCAGGTTATAACCAAGAACTGACATAGTGTCTGGATAGGAAATTCACCAAGAGCTATTCTTTAACGAAACAGAGGCATTTCATTTGACGATAAAAGTAGGACAAACTGTAAGTCTCGATTCCACTGAAAAATACACGGTGCAAAGAAACCATTGGTAAATGATATTTCAAAACATGCCCACTTTGTTTTCTAATGCACTTGTCGATCAGCACATAGTAGAATGCATCTTCATAGTTCCATCTTTTTAAATGATATTCATGACTATGTCGGACCCCCTCCCCACCCTAAAAAAAACGTGAGGAAACCATGGGGAAATCCATGTTTGATACGCTAGAAATACTAGTTATCAAAGAAAAATAATTAGCTGATCTCCGTAAAAGAGATCCCCCTAAATCTCTGGCCAATTAGAAGCTAAAAAATCGGATTTATCAGCGAACACCTTTCTACTTTCTATTTTACAATGTACAAAATTAGGATGACGTCTAAGTCGGATAGGACAATAGAAGCCTACACTTACTTAGGTCTTCTCTTACCTGTAAGAAATGTCTAAACAGACTCTATCCTATGCAAAGAGGTCATGTGCTCGTTCCCTTAGTCACTGATTGCTGGTAAAGTCAATACTACAATTTACACGTTAGAAAATGTTGGTTGAAGAGAACGCCGTGATCCAGTAGCAGCGTACATTTATAACTGAAGATCTGATGGTTGCTGGTTCGAACCTGCTCGGGGTAAGAATCTAACGTGATCTTCCCTGATGCAAAGTACTGGTCCAATCCAAGACAAATGTGTGACAATGGCGCATTCATATTAATAGAAAGGAATATATGTCAAATTCCTGTCGGACGGGAACAGTCTTCGGCCAAAAGCCCCGTGTATGCCCGCTGCTCTTTCACCTGATAAATGCTTTCATACTACTTTAGATGTTCTCGTAGCTCGGTAATGCTTAGACTTGATACATCTGACAGGATATCGATATATATCGATATATAACACGTTGATAACAGTTGTCTAGTTGTCTAGGCATTTTTCTCACCTCTTATCTTGAATTAACAACACGACGTTATGTCAATACACGAGCTCGAATTCACAGACAACATGAGGAGAACGTCACATTGAGTGTCTGATTTACCTAACTACCGGTTCCAGGTGGCTGTTTGGTTAGAGCGTCCATTTCCGAATTTGGAGGTCGCAGGTGCGATCCCCGGCCGTCATGAACCAAAATCGTAAAATTGGCACTGGTATAGCTCCCGTGCTGGGCGCTCTGCATATAGGGGTAGTACAGTCACCCGACAGTCTTTCAGTGTCAACTAGAGACAGATATACTGGTCTTGCAACTACCCTAAAGTCAAGAAAAGGAGCTATACCAGTGTACCGAACCCACAACCTCTCGATTCCGGGGCGGAGGCTCTAGTCACACGGCCATCGGGGATAGTCATTTGATTGATATTTAAAAGTAGTGACTAAAACGTTGTTTATCTTGGCCGCGCAACAATAGGTCCTGGGTATTGACCTATATGGATATATAAATCGAAGTCATTTTATACGCTCGTAATATAACCATTGCATAAAAGCCTGGCGTAATCATATAGATACAGAATATGATAAAGAAGTGACCAAGACTTTAGAGATATATGCAATGGCCACGGTCTGTGTTCGCTAAGTCGTAGGATCATAGTTAAAGTCGTAACAAGTAAAGAT
>CM037785.1:32677212-32727212 GCA_021229015.1 Solen grandis | reverse complement strand
TCAAAAACAATACGGTATAGGCATATTTTTGCCTCTTTGCATGGCAGCTTCCTGCAACTGTAGGTTTTAAAAGTCATAACTGCATCACTACTGTAATCATGGTCGAACCCACGGTATGTATTCCATTATCATTATCGATTAAAAAGCAAAGCGTATTTCCGACGATGTAACGATGACGTCACGACCATAATTAGTTTAATGTAATGTCTTATCTGGCCCCAATTCTACCTTAATCAAAGTATTAACATAATTGGACTCCCCCCCCCCCCATTCCCGTGGCCGAGTGGTTCGAGCGTCCGCCTCGGGAGCGGGAAGTCGTGCGTTAGATACCGGCCGCGACCTTCCAAAGTCGTAAGAAATGGTACTTTTTTTTAGACCATTTCCACCCGAAAGGAGACGTAAAGTTACACAAATCAACGAGCACTTGCCAAACACCTAATCTACATGTTGATGTATAATTCCACACATTGTTCAATGGGAAATAAATATACATTTGATATTTTCCCAACTCATTGATTAGTCAGTTTAAATAGAGAATTCTACCAGGAAATTGCCGATCCTCTGGTGATCTATAGCTCCCTTTCTTGGCGCTCAGCATGTAAGAGTAGTTCCAGGATTGGTTGGTTCGGTGTCAGGAAAACACCCCCGGACAACCCCCCGCTCAAACTTGTATAGGTGGACGAAACACCCCCATGAATTTTACAAGGGGGGCAAACACCCCTAATAGTTTGTTAAGGGTGGACAAAACACCCTTCATTCAAAATTGTGTTTTGTCCGTTACCGTCAGGATAATGTGACTGGATGTCGTAATATGCGTTCATGTCTACGGCGTGAGGCGTGATACTGCATGCCGTGCGACAGCATAATATCTGTCTAAAGTAGACATCGTCTCTAAATGACTGGAATACTGTTGGTGGGACGTTAAACCCAACAAAACAATACGAGCAAACAAATTTAGGTAGGCACGCGTTCCAAACTTGACGTTAGATGTTTAATTTCTAAACAAAAATAGCTATGTATGCCATAAATTAACGTTTAACGTCGATTTGATCAAGGTATTTCAACGTAAATCATTTAATGTTTACTTATGTTACTTAGCAAACCGTAGATAGTGCGACGCGATCGGTGCTATTTCCTACAGTTTGTTGTCATTTTCTAACATTAAAGATGCGTCGTTCAGTGGTAAAACCCGGGTCACTGAACCAGAGGTTATCTGGTTCGAATCCCGTTGGAGGCGAGATTCGTGTCCGTATCTTTCACAGCGTCTGACAGTTAAAGTTTTTATGGGAGCAAAAAAAAAAAAGACTTATATGAAACGGATGCATATTTGTGCAAAAGCATGATAGAAAATATGAGAGATACCTGAAAGGAAAGAGAGATAGAGAGAGAGGAGTTAAAAACAAGAGGAAAGAAATCCTGTGATTATTTCGCACCGTCGCGCTTCGTAACGGCGCGTTTGTGAAGCGCTACACCGCGAAGACACGACATGGCAGAAATCAGCCACCATAGAAAGGTGTCCTAGTTAAATAAAATAAAATCGTGTATAAATTTGAATTTTCAGAGCTTCTAATTGGCCACATATTTAGGGCAACTTTTAAGGAAACGTTTAGTTACCTTAATTGGTGTTGAAAGCTCCATAGTGTTTAGATATAAGCGGCAGTTGCTCGGTTCACGAGTCCTCCGGAACTGACTTATTATATATCATATACATGTATAAATGAAATTCTGGACATGCGTAGTTTAGACACTTAGTACGTCTGGAACATTTGTCTTTTACAACCCACTTTGTCGATTAATAGCAAGTGAATAAATCTCCTATGTAAAATCGGCGCTTTAAAGATTATGTATATATTTCTTCTGGCGAAACTTTACCGAATATATATCACTGGTGAATAAATTAATATATTGGATAACAAAAAGTGAGAGTTTCAGTTTTAGAGCGGATACAAGCGGAATACATCGGAACCAGTGATGCGTCGGAACTGGCTAATTAACTGTATTATATGAGAAATGATGCCAGAAAAAAAAATCCGGAATGTCGTGGCCTAATTTATGATAATTCGTTAGTGTATAGTGTCATAGAGCATCTCTAAAAGTTTTTTTCCCCACAGGCGTCAAAATTAAGGGCGTTAGTTCGAATCCTGCTCAGAATATTTTCAATTTTCTTCTCAAAATCTATTTTGTGCCTTTATATATATATATATATATATATATATATATATATATTTGTTATCCTTCTCACAGCATTTTTTTAAGAACAAGGACAAATATACAAAATGAGTTTAATAAACATTATTTGCAACAATAAATGATTGCAACAAAACAGTTGATTGACTTTTCAATGAACACATGCTGTAAATATATAAAATTGTTTTTGATAAAATCAGAGATGTAAATACCTTTAATGTAGCTTCGTGATAAAATTGAGATGCTTAATACACTGATATCATTTTAAAATTATTAAAATGTCATGACCTCAGACAGATATTAATTATCAGAAAAAAAATCCTTTTTAGCCTTTTTCTTCAATTTATTTACTTTTATTAGACTATATTATAATTGTTATAAAATCTGCTGTGTAGATCTACAACGAATCATAATGAATTATCCAGTCTCTTGATTTAAATTAGATTCCGTAAAATAAACAAAATAAACTTATCATAATCACAGTTACCTCCCTTAAAAGCAAACTACGCTTCAACTGAAAGGGGAGGTTACTACTGCGACGGAGTTTGTCGAGGAAGCAAACCGGAGCACCGGAGGCATGTCGGAATCGTTAAATTTGAATACTGTATCAAAAAAGGTGCTGAAAAGTTGCATTGTCATTTAAGCATGAACATAAACAGTACCTTAGGACAGAGAAATCCAAAGTTGCATGTATGTTGTTCTTAATAGATCTCGTTGGGTAAAGTATTTGAAATCGAAAGTTGAAAAACCGGACAGGAGAGGACAGGTGTTCCGCACAACGTCAAAAATAACAATATCACGGGGATACGTAATAAAAACAACGGTAAACCAATTGAAACTTAACCCTGTGTGTAGTCCTTTAAGCACGTTTAATTGACACCATATCTGACCTTAATTCCATAACTTTGCTAAGCATATCTCACCAGTATGGTCAATTACAGGTATAAAATCAAAGCGCCGATAGCGCGGAGAGAAAAAGGCTTTAATGTATTGATGCCGCATTTATTTGGTTTATGATCGTAGATTTAATAAAAACGAAGATCGATTTTCTATCTGTAACCAGTTGAGAAAATTATGCAGCCAGACTGGGGCTGAACCCTGGACTAATCTCTACTGAGATCCGCTCCGGTTACTTTTTTCATATTGGCCTCCAGCGAAAAAATAACTGGAGCGGATCTCAGTAGAGATTAATCCCTGGACCAGGGCGAGTGCTCCACAGATTGAGCTATTGCACTGCTTACACAAATCTCTCACCAACAAGGGTTACAGAAAGATGTTACATACATCCCTGACAATTTGGAATTTGTCTCCAAATTTACACTTCAGAGAACAAATTGCTATGTTCAAAACAAACCAAAAGGTGGTACATGCTGGAGAACTATACAATAACAGTCCTTTGTTGGGCGCCAAATGTAACCAGGTAAGAACAATATGCAGCCAGACCAGGACATAATTAAACCCGGGACTTCTCACTTACAGGGCAAGTGCCCTACCGATTGAGCTACTGGACTTTTTACACCTCTCTCTCGCCGAGAAAGGTTACTTGTATAGATTGTTACAAAGTCATGCTATGTACTGAACCAAATGCATTTAAACTGCTTTGGCTTTTTAAGGTCTATAATAGATGAACACAAAATTTGTTTTAATGGATTTATTGCCCCTCTCTCTTCTATATACAAATCTCTTTACAGTTTATAAGATTTAAATAAATTTATGAATATAAATCAAAATGAAGCAAATATAAAGCAACAAAACATAATATGTTCATAAACATTTCAGTGAATATAAAATCTTGAAGTTGGACTTTTTAGCTTTATTATTCAAAGAATATGAGAACTATATAGCAATCTCCAGTCTGTCGGCATTGGCATATCAGCTTAGTTAAAGGTTTGCATGTAGCCACTATCAAGCTTATTTCAGAATAACCATTCATGGTATTGAATTTTAAGTTTATGAATATGTTCAGGAACATCAGACAACTAAGGTAAATAACTCTTGACTGAATTTAATACAAATAATTTAATACAAATAATGACCTTTTTTATGCTTTTAAACCTTGAAAATTTGGTTAAAGTTTTGCATGGAAGACAATTTCATGCTAATATATCAGGGATTGATTTGAAACTTTATTTACATGTTCAGGGGTATCAGACTGTCAAGGTTGGTATATCTAGATAGAATTTATTACAAATTATGGCCCCATTTTAACTTAAAAATTTGCATGTACTGTAAGGTACTATCATGCTTTATACAGCAGATCTCAGTAACCAGGATTGATATGAATGATTTGAAACTTCATTAATGTGTTCAGTGGTATCAGACAATCAAAACAGATCATTATACCCCAGATACAAAGTCAGTCGATTGGTCCGTCTGTAGACGAGATTTATCTGCCCTATTTCTCAGCTATCTTTTGTCAGATTTTAATTAAACTTTACAAGAGTGGAAAGTACCAAGCCTAGTTGCGCATATCGTTGGCATGTCATGATCAGCCTTATTTTAAATGAGTTATGGTCCTTTGTTACATTTCTAAATATATTTTGTCCACATTCTTTCTCGGCTAACTTTGGTTAGATTTTGATTTCATTAAAAAGCATTAATAAGTACCAAGCCTAGTTGAGCATGTTGTCACGTTAAGACACGTTAAGATCGACTTGATTTTAAATGACTTTTGGCTCTTTGTTATATTTTTTATTAAAATATATTTTGTCTGCGCTATTTCTCAGCTACCTTTGGTTAGATTTAATTTATCTTCATAGCATTAATAAGTAACAAGCTTAGTTTGGCATATCACTGGCACATCTTGATCAGCTGGATTTTAAAAGAGTTAAAGCTCTTTGATATATTTATTGAATATATTTTGTCCACACTATTTCTCAGCTATCAGTGGTCTGATGTTGAATTTAATTTAACTTTACATCATTGATAAGTACCAAGTCTAGTTGCACATATCCTTGGCGTGACATGACAAGCATAATTTTAATTGAGTTGTTGCACTTTGTTATATTGAATATATTTAATCTGTGTTAAATGTATGAGTGTATCAGAGCTCTACCTGTTTTTTGAGTGTTTTTATTTTTATCTAACTGTATCTAGACTGTCTCTGATATGGTCACAATAACTGCAACAAAGTGATCTGGGGGTATTCATCATCTTTAATAATAGTTCTTGTTTTTGACTGGACCAATTTTTGACTGGTCAAAATTTAATATTGTTTTGGATTGATTACTGCATGGCCCTAAGGGCCTCAGTAACTGCCTTACCAATGTTGATGCCTTGAAAAGAGATGGCTAGTTTTATTTTATCATCTATATAGAAAGTTTAAAATCAGGCTTCCAGGGAATGAGGCAAGTCATGCATGATTATTTCTATGATCAGATTATACCTGTTTGCTCTTTAAGGGTATCCGGTTAAATCAAATGAGTTAGTTTTATTCAGGTTGATGGTACTCAAGTGAGTGATCTAGGACTACTATGACCCTCTTGTTCAGATTAGCTTGCACAAGTGGAACAAGATTTTTGATGAATTTCATTCTTATTGCAGCATTAAGATGAATGCAGAGGCTCTGAAACTCTGTGAGAAGCTGGTCCCACCTGGATATGTGCAGCAGGGAGCCCAGGCTAAAAAGATCCGAGAAAATAAGATAAAAGTATTGTTGCAACACGTAAGTATATTTCAGTCCAATAATTCTACATAGTTATATATAAATCTTCCTCTGAGTTAAGCAAGTTAAGGCTCTTAATCATAAATCAGTGAATCAATATTTGAAGACCAGTCAGTTTTTGTTATACAGAAAATCAGATTCAAGTGTAGCAGTCTGGTAAATATAGTAAAAACACAAAGTATTAAAGCATATTACACATAACCAGGAGGTTTCATTTTGGAAATAAACAGTATAGACTGCAAATAAAAGTCATAATACAACTACATAAATTATAATTATCATTTGAACATTATTTAATTTCTATACTGCACATGTCTTAATTGGTTTTTATATATGCTGATATAAGATTTATCCTTCTGGCATAATTTCACTATATTCTTTAAAAAATTGATTTGCTAGACAAAAAAAAAAAAAAGAAGATACATATATTATGACAAGGACGTGAAATTCCATTAATTTTTTAAACTTAAAATAGTTCTTAACATTCTATATTTTTTTTATAGATTTCATCAAAGAAAGTTTGTAAGCTATCAGAGTGTTTGAACTTTTAAAGAGTTCATTAAAGACTTATCTAGTAAATCCATAAAAGGTAAAAGTTGTAACTTAACTTGTATTAAAATTTGTCAAAAAGCAGTAATGCGATGTTGTTTGCAGAGGAAGCTTCCAGAAGAAGGCTGGGATGACCAAACAGTGGAGCTTTTCCTACATGAGCTGGCCACCATGGACAGTAACAACTTCCCAGGCAACTGTGGGGTGGGCGAGCGGGAGGGCAGGATTGCCTCTGACCTGGTTGCTAGGCGACACTACAGACTGGCTCATGGAATAGGTCGGTCAGGAGACATTGCGGCCATACAGCCAAAAGCAGCTGGGTCCAGTCTGCTGATGAAACTAACAAACAGTCTTGCTCTGGACGTCATTAAAGTCTGTGGTAATTTGTTTAAAATGTTTAAATGTGAAATTTGACATGTCAAATATGTTAATATTGTAAAATACCTCCATCCATTGTAATGCATTGAATTGAAGATAAAAATTATACAAATCAGCATTTGCTAAAGGTTTATAATACTTTGACTACCTTGTTACAAAGTCAGTATTGATCTGAAGTATCTCTATTTCTCAACAGGTGTGACCTCAGTATCAAGCTGTTTTGTTGTTCCCATGGCAACTGGAATGAGCCTGGTGCTGTGTATGTTGACCTTAAGACTACAGCGACCACAAGCCAAGTATGTTATCTGGCCACGCATTGACCAGAAGTCCTGTATCAAGTCCATCATCACAGCAGGTTTGTTTTGCTTGCTTTGGTTTTGGTATTCAGTCATCTTCTGCATGAGACAATTATAAATAATGCTACCAGATTGGTAAATAGATGAGCTGCAACCTTGATATACTTGGTTACACAATAGTTTTACCTGTGAAAATAGCCAAATGTTAAGGGTGCACAATAGCATCACAATTGAGAATCGTGAAATGTTTTGTACCTGGTGTATTACATTGAGTTATGTCTACATATGATGCTAAATATAGAACGTTGTCAAAATATGCTGTTGAACTGTAAATATTGTGTCAAACCACTAATGGGTCAGAACACTAAGAGTGTTGATATTTGCTGCAGGGTTTGAGCCAGTTGTGATCGAGAATACGATTGAGGGAGACGAGTTGAGGACAGACTTGACGGCAGTGGAGATGAAGATGCAAGAACTTGGACCGGAGAGTGTTTTGTGTGTGATGACCACAACAAGCTGTTTTGCTCCTCGGGTCCCAGACAGGTGGGTGTGATGTTAGGAGAAGGATCTGCCCTGTATGGCTGGGTTGGTTCTATGTTGGCTTTATTGGTCAGTTTTCTATGTACTGGTGATATTGGTCACTTTCAAGATGCTTGTAAAATTGGTCATTTTCTAGGTACTGGTGATATTGGTCATTTACCACATACTAGTGATATTGGTCACTTTCAAGATGCTTGTGATATTGGTCATTTTCTAGGTACTGGTGATAATGGTCAGTTAACAGGTACTAGTGATATTGGTCATTTTCAAGGTGCTTGTAAATTGGTTATTTACTAGGTACTGGTGATATTGGTCAGTTTTAAGGTTCTGGTGAGATTGGTCAGTTACCACATACTGGTGATATTGGTCACTTTCAAGGTGCTTGCAACATGTCACTGAGATTTTAACTTTTACATTGGCATTCATGTTACAATGGATCTACAATGTAGTTCCTCCGATTTGAGAATGAAGTCAGATGTTGCATTCCTCAGTTGTTATGTAGATGGTGATCAGTAAACTATGTTATATTTACATTGCAGGCTGGAAGAAGTGTCCATATTGTGTGACAGGTACAGCATTCCACACATAGTGAACAATGCCTATGGTCTGCAGTCCACAAAATGCACCCACCTGCTGACACAGGTATGTATATTTATCTACTGCTGCATGAGGACTACAGAGGAACCGACTCATGTGACTACATGTAGTATGATAGGGGAAAAAAACCCATTCAAAGAATATACGAGCTATTGCAGTCACCCTTGAGTCAGCTTTGACATTACAGCTTTTTAGCTCACCTGAGCAGTTGTGCTCAGGTTGAGCTTTTGTTATCGCCTTTTTTGTAATCATGCCCAACACAGCAATCTTACTCAGGTGAGCGACACAGGGCCATCTTGGCCCTCTTGTTGGTTTTGCATGTAAGTTACTATGAAGCTTATATCTCAAAAACCATTCATGATATTGACTTGAAAGTTTATGAATATGTTCAGGGACATCTGACAACCAGGGTAGATAACTCTTGACTGAATTTAATACAAATTATGGCCTTTTTTAATTAAAAAGTTGCTTGCAATAGAAAATTTGGTTTAAATTTTGCATGCAAGCTACTTTCCAGCTTATATGTCAATAACCATTCATGGTATTGACTTGAATGTTTAAATATATGTTTAGGAGCATCAGACAACTAAGGTAGATAACTCTTGACTTATTTAATACAAATTATAGCCCCTTTTTAACTAAGGTTAAAGTTTTGCATGCAAGGCTTTTTCATGCTTATATCTCCATATGCAGGCATGGGATTTATTTGAAACATCTTTCACATGTTCAGGTATCAAACTTTAAAGGTAGATAACTCTTGGTAGAATATATTACAAATTATGGCCCATTTTTGTGTCGCCTGCATAGCATGGCAGACACATAGGGATCACTTTGTCCGTCGTCGTCGGCGGCGTCGTCGGCGTCGTCGTCGGCGTCGTCGTCGGCGTCACACTTTCTTGTCCGGAGCATAACTCGAAAAGTATTTGAGGTATCACCTTGAAACTTAAAACATGGATAGATCACATTGAGGTGGAGTGCAGTGCACAAGAATGATAACTCTGATTTTCGTATTTTCTGAGTTATTACCCTTTGTTGATTCTGAGATTTTATTTTTGTCCGGACCATAACTCAAAAAGTATTTGAGGTATCACCTTGAAACTTAAAACATGGATAGATCACATTGAGGTGGAGTGCAGTGCACAAGAATGATAACTCTGACTTTCGTATTTTCTGAGTTATTACCCTTTGTTGATTCTGAGATTTTATTTTTGTCCGGCATAACTCAAAAAGTATTTGAGGTTACTTAAATTAAATGATAGATCCATTGAGGGAGTGCAGTCACAAAATGATAACTCTGACTTTCATATTTTCTGAGTTATTGCCCTTTGTTGATTTTCAGTCTTAATTTTTGTCCAGGGCATAACTCATAAAGTGTTGCCTTAAACATTTATAGTAGATAGATCTCATTGGTCTGAGTGCAGTACACAAGAATGATAACTCAATAATGATAATGATGACTACAAACTTGCAACATATATATAATTAACGTCATAAGTGCTTAATGACGTCATAATTTTTCTTACAGTTAATGTTTTGAATTCATAGTCATTCTGACACTCCTCTGATGAAGACTGTATAGTCGAAAGTGCTCGGGAAAATTATTACATATTGCACTGTTTGAATATTTTATCCCCCCCCCCCCCCCCCCAAAAAAAAATAAAAAATATATATATATATATCAAGGATCCTAAAAACCGATTTTTTACCGGTTTTGACCGATTTTGATCTCAATCGACCGGTTCAGATTTCAAAAAGTACCAAAAAAATCGGTCGAAAAAAAATCCATAATCCTCGTCTAAAACTTTCAAAATCGGTCCAAACGGTTCATAATAGTCTCTCTTACACACCAATTGACCTACTTCTTGAATTTCCGGTGTGCCCTCGGGGCAGGTGTCAGTGGGGGTCAGGCAGGGACACCCGTCTAGGTCATTATTGGGCAGTTAAGATGAATGGATTGACGGTTTGTACTTAGCGGTTATTTGGACATTGCCGTGTAATTATCTATGCCGTAATAATGGACCATTGCTTGTTTGCAAACTGTAACCGGTCGACTTTTAAATGCGGTAATTAATGACAATATCAAAGGCTAATCAAAATGTTTGATCTCCTTAGTAATTTGTAATTTGTAAGAACAAAATAAAAGAATTAAAAAAAACTGTTAACTGTTTGGTGTTATTACTCAACTTTATATTTGGTATATAAGGGGATGGTATCAGTGACAAGGCTGCATTTCGTTGAAATGGCTCAGCGCAATTTACTTGCGATGTTTAAAAAATCAAATGACCGGCTTGGCAACCCGGCTTATGATGACCCAGTAAAAAGTACATTTCAAAGTCGGACTGGCAACCCGATATGCACACAAATCCGGCCTGGCAAACCGCATTTAAATAAAAAAAATAATCACAAATAAATAAAAATTATTGACAAAAAAAATATATAAACACAAAGGCACATAATAAACAACACCAAAACGACTGCTTCCAACAATTTATTGATTCGTTAGAGTCATATACAGACCGTCATATACATGCACTTCCGGTAAACAAACTTTCGATTTCGTAGAGGTACATATTGCAGAAAAATACCTTATTATGCCAACAGGATGCTGAAATATAATAAAAGATCTATTTTCACACTGCAAATGATTCAGGGTATGTTGATTGAAAATATCAATGTATTTTTTTTCTTTTTTTTTCGGTTATGTTTTTTTTCGGGGGGGGGGGGGGGGGGGTACGGAACGGAATTGTTTTAAAGGGGGGGGGATTTTGCCGTCGACCGGTTGAGATTCCAAAATTTTAGGATCCCTGATATATATATATATATGTGTGTGTGTGTGTGTTATTTTGTACCTCACAAAATAGATTATGCTTTATCAATAATTTGTCAAAAGATCGATTTTCTAGTCAATTCTTTCATCAAACATGCTTAAATGCAGGCGACACAAGTGTTCCGAGGAACACCCACATCTAGTTTACATAGAAATTTTTGTTAAAGTTTTGCATGTAAGGAACTTTTGTGCTTATATCTCAGTAACCAGACATAGCATTGATTTGAAACTTCTTTTATATGCTCAGTGGTATCTTAACCCTTTCCCTCATATAGGCTCATTTTGACACACTCAATAGGTACCACATAAAGCCTGATCTGCAGAAATCCACAGTTAAACCTTACCAAATTTAGTTACAAAATCCTCATTTCCAGACCACTGAGGAGCAGCGAACAGCATAAAACCTGATCAGCCTGCGAGTTACTCGCAGGCTGATCTGGTTTTATATTGTTCGCATAGGTCTTTTCATGGTTTCCTCTATGAGGGAAAGGGTTAATATAGAGAGATAGTTTTTGACTGAATATAATGCAGATTATGGCCACTTTTTGACTTGGACTCTTTGATTAAAGTTTTGCATGCAGTAGAAAATTTGGTTGAAGCTTTGCATGCAGTAGAAAATTTGGTAAAAGTTTTGCATGCAAGCTACTATCCAGCTTATATCTAGGAAACAATTTATGGTATTGACTTGATAACCAGGAAGATGACTCCTGACAAAATTTAATACAAATTATGTCCCTTTTGTAACTTAGATATTTTGGTTTAAAGTTTTGCGTACATGGTGTTGTTATGCTCCAAACACTGGATTTCCTCAAGTTCAAATTATGCATATAACTGTGTTGAACTACCGTTACTACGTTCAATACATTGAAATAGGGTCAACTACGGTCCTCCCACATTACAGTCTACTCCGTGCATGACAGTAAGATGTATCCATGGCTTAAGACTGATAGAAGAATGAGGTATTCCTCTGTATTTGCTGTATGCATTCAGGTATGTTAAATAATAAGCATCATTTCAAGAGCGTGTCTATAAAAACTCCTTTTCAGGCAGCTCGTGTGGGTAGGGTGGATGTGTTTGTACAGAGTCTGGACAAGAACTTCCTGGTACCTGTTGGTGGTAGTATCATTGCAGGCTTTGACAAAACCTTAATTGAGAAAATCAGCAAAACCTATCCAGGTAGGCACCTCTTTCAGTCTCTTGTATTTATAAGCCTTAGATTTTACTGTTATACCTGTTTTGATTTGTCATGTCAACTTTTTTTTCTCATCTCTATAATTTTGAGATGATCATTTTTTAAAGTAAAAATGGATGGTTGTCGTCAGCCAAAAATCATCTACAATTTTTCACAATGAAAACGTAGAAATTTTGATGATGCCTTGATAAGACTTTGACACTACTGGTACTCCTTACTCCTTTATATAAAATGTTAGAGCAACATAAAGGATGTTTCCTTCTAGGCATAGTCTACGTGACCAAGGTAAAATAGATGATCTTTGTCTAGTCATGATTGATATTGATGTATCATGTCCAGAGAATTGATATCAGTTTGACCAGGCCTTCAGTAGTATAACATGGTTGAAACTGTTGTTTTTTTTTTGTTTTTTTATAACCATGTCAAATTGAGATTTTCATCTTCTCAAATTTTGAAAATTTATAACTTCATAGTTTTCTTACCTAAATAATAGAAATATATACTTGCTATTTTAAGTATGCTCTCAATGAAAAAGGTCTTTGATTTCTTTCAAATTATAAGTTTGTGGTGGTTTAGAGTTTGAGAGTTTAGAGATTTTTTAATCTCAATTTGAGATGTTTTGTGAAATGTTAGCCTGAATGGTAAAGGGTAAAGGTATCTACACTGCATGTATAATGTAATTGGGGTACAAATCTAGATACTGTGTTACATTTTAGCAATAAGATATGTAAACAAATGAAACACTTCAGTTAAAAGTTTTTAAGTGGGAAAAACAAATTTTCTATCATTGTTTAGGTCACAATGCAATAATGTAGTGCTGTTGTATTCCTTTGTGATTTTTGATAAAGCCCTGTTGGAGAGAATTATAGAGGAGTTGAATATCTTTGTGTTTAACATTGCTCCCTATGTGGGGCTTTTGATGTGTTATATTGGCCAGTGATTTTTAATGGGGCGTCTTATAACATATGAGTTCTATGCCCCTTGTTTGTATGTAGCAGTGCCTATGTTGCAGGAAGGGCATCAGCCTCCCCCAGCCTTGACTTGTTCATCACCCTGGTAACCCTGGGGGCTAGTGGGTTCAGGAAAATCCTGAAGGAACGCAAGGATCTGTACAAGTACCTAAGAGACAAACTGGCCGGATGTGCCGCTAAACATGGGGAGCGGGTCCTGGACATCAGACATAACCCCATCTCTTTAGGTAGTGTACTGATGTGTGTTGTACAGTACCAAGGCATTCATTATTAAACTCCAACTTCACATAGTGAATTGGGGCTAGACTGTAATAACACATTTCATTTATCACATCCCCTGTAACTTTACTATCTCAGCTAAAGCTTGCAGCAGTACTTCAAGTGCCACAAATAGTAGCTTGTGTTATATATTAGTGGGTTTGGACAAGGTCTAAACTTAATAGAGAGAAATGGAATCAATAGCTCTATATGGGAGTATGAGGTGTAAAATAAGACGTTTGGTGTTAAATAGGACAAAAAGGTAATTTGGGGGTATATAGTATCTAGTTTGTTCTAGGACAGAGAAGACCTTGGCTCAGTGGCCATAATTTTGGATGAGGTGAGAGTTTCTACATAACCCATTACCTCATGAATATTTATATATAAATTAATGACTTGGTAAAATTTGTTATTTGAATTTTGAATGTAAAAGGAACTAGGGATTGTTTATTGCCTTGCAGACTGTAGAATCTGAATCAAAATATTGCATGAGCTAACAGAGAAGACCTAGGTCAGACAGCTCCATTCAGGAATTTTTAAATCTGGGTCTGCTCTGTTTGCCAAGGCGTCAATTATGTCTGCATGAGGTGAAGGGTTAATGTTACTTCTATCCAGTATAAAAGAGATAAGAATAATAAAAAGAATTCATACATTTCAGCTGATCCGGATTTATGCTATTCACTCCTCATAGTGCTCTGGAGATCTGACTCCCAGATCTAGAAGTAATTATTGTGTACATTATCAGGCTGTAACTTATACTCACATCCCATAAAACAATCCTACGTTTTTATTCTTGGCCGTAACAGGGAAGTCCTTACACCTACAGCCTCAAAACTTCACAGGTGCATGCATCTTGATGAGCTCTACCCACCAGACCCTCTTAGAGGTCACGGGGTCAAAGGTCAAGGTCACCTTGACCCAAAATAGCAAATATCAACCTTGGCCATAAAATAAAAGTGCTTCCATCTACAGCCTCCGAACTTCACAGGTGCATGTACCTGATGAGCTCTACCTGACCTTCAAATGACCTTGACCCCCAAGGTCTAAGACACCCTGCATGGGCATTGCGCTCATTCGAACATAGCTTGTTTCTTTTTTTGTTGCAAACATGGGGTTAGAAATTGAAAAAAAGTAAATGATCTATGAGACTCTTCAGTAGGCTACCACTGATTTTAATTTTTGTAAAAAAATATGATGTCAAATTGTCATTCATTTTTAGTAGGATGTTAAAAGAAACCCCAAATTTTACGATTTGTGTATTAAAACATGATTAAAATATTTGCCAAATGTTGAGGGTGCAAAGAGTCAAATTTTAGTGTTTTTATACAAACTTGCCTAAAATTTCAATAGAAAAAATAGTGAAAAAATAGACATGGTGAGGTTTACATTTTTAGCTCACCTGAGCACAACGTGCTCATGGTGAGCTATTGTGATCGCCTTTTGTCCGTCGTCCGTCGTCCGTCGTCCGTGCGTGCGTGCGTGCGTGCGTGCGTCCGTCCGTCGTCAACAATTTGCTTTAAACAACATCTCCTCATGAACCGCTGAAGGGATTTTGACCAAACTTCACAGGAATCATCCTTATGATGCCCTCTATCAAAGTTGTACAAATTATTCAGATTGGTTAAAAAAGTAGGTCACAGGAGCTAAAAATAGATTTTAAAAATGCAAACTTTGAAAATCTTCTTCTGCAAAACTGCAAGGCCTAGAGCTTAGATATTTGGTATGTAGCATCATCTTATGGGCCATTACCAAGATTGTACAAATCATAGCCCTACGGTGATAAATGACCCCGCACCAGGGGTCACTTGTTTTACATAGAGTTATATAGGTAAATCTTTAAAAATCTTCTTCTATGAATCCATTAGGCCTAGAGCTTAGATATTTGGTATGTAGCATCATCTAATGGTTCATTACCAAGATTGTTCAAATCATAGCCCTACGGTGATAAATGCCCCCATAAGGCCTAGAGATTAGATATTTGGTATGAAGCATCATCTTATGGTTCATTACCAAGATTGTACAAATCATGACCCTATGGTGATAAATGACCCCGCACCATGGGTCACTTGTTTTACATAGAGTTATATAGGAAAATCTTTAAAAATCTTCTTCTATGAATCCATTAGGCCTAGAGCTTAGATATTTCATATGCAGCATCATCTAATGGTTCATTACCAAGATTGTTCAAATCATAGCCAAACGGTGATAAATGCCCCGGCAATAGGGGTCACTTGTTTTACATAGAGTTATATAGGAAAAGCTTTAAAAATCTTCTTCTATGAATCCATAAGGCCTAGAGATTAGATATTTGGTATGTAGCATCATCTTATGGTTCATTACCAAGATTGTACAAATCATAGCCCTACGGTGATAAATGCCCCCGCACCAGGGGTCACTTGTTTTACATAGAGTTATATAGAAAAAACTTTAAAAATCTTCTTCTATGAATCCATTAGGCCTAGAGCTTAGATATTTGGTATGTAGCATCATCTTATGGGCCATTACCAAGATTGTACAAATCATAGCCCTACGATGATAAATGACCCCGCACCAGGGGTCACTTGTTTTACATAGAGTTATATAGGAAAATGTTTAAAAATCTTCTTCTATGAATCCATAAGGCCTAGAGATTAGATATTTGGTATGAAGCATCATCTTATGGTTCATTACCAAGATTGTACAAATCATGACCCTATGGTGATAAATGACCCCGCACCATGGGTCACTTGTTTTACATAGAGTTATATAGGAAAATCTTTAAAAATCTTCTTCTATGAATCCATAAGGCCTAGAGCTTAGATATTTCATATGCAGCATCATCTAATGGTTCATTACCAAGATTGTTCAAATCATAGCCAAACGGTGATAAATGCCCCCGCAATAGGGGTCACTTGTTTTACATAGAGTTATATAGGAAAAGCTTTAAAAATCTTCTTCTATGAATCCATAAGGCCTAGAGATTAGATATTTGGTATGTAGCATCATCTTATGGTTCATTACCAAGATTGTACAAATCATAGCCCTACGGTGATAAATGACCCCGCACCAGTGGTCACTTGTTTTACATAGAGTTATATAGGAAAATTTTAAAAATCTTCTTCTATGAATCCATAAGGCCTAGAGTTAGATATTTGGTATGAGCATCATCTTATGGTTTATTACAAGATTGTACAAAATGGTGATAAATGCCCCCGCACCAGGGGTCACTTGTTTAACATAGAGTTATATAGGAAAATCTTTAAAAATCTTCTTCTATGAATCCATTAGGCCTAGAGCTTAGATATTTGGTATGTAGCATCATCTGATGGTTCATTATCAAGATTTTCAAAATGGTGGCCCTTTGGAGATAAATGACCCCGCACTAAGTCTTCTCCTCTGAAACCATAAGGCCCAGTGCTTATATATTTGGTGTGTAGTATTGTCAGGGCTAAAATGTTTAAGATCGAGTTATATCAGAATTCTTGTCTGTTTAAAAACCTTGTAATCAGTTGTAGCAATGGTACTCAGGTGAGCGATCCAGGGCCATCATGGCCCTCTTGTTTATATTTTCAGAAAACCTTTACATCTGAAAAAATAAAGGAAATATATCCTTTAAAAAAATTTAACAGTAGTTTCAGCTTTAACTTAAATACACACAATAAGTTACAAATTATGATAAATATTCTGAAAATATTATTTTGATATGTTATTTAAGTATTTAGAATGCAGTCTTTCTATGAAAATCTTTTAATTCTTTGATTTTTTTTTTCAACAAATTTCAGCAATGATGTTTTACCATAAGCTAAATCTCTAAAATGGGCATTATGACCCCCTACTTTAATTCAGATATCTTAAAGTTCATTAATAGTCTAAAGTACTTAGTTTTAGAAAGTTCTGTCTGGAGAAATAAACCTGCTGAAAGACTGAGAATGACTTACAGTTTAATTCTGCTCCTGTATGTGCACCATGGTATAAAATGTTTTGAGCCTAGTTGTCTTGGTTACAGCTATGAGCCTCCAGGGGCTGGGAGAGGAGAGTCGGCAGGCCACAGAGGCAGGATCCATGTTGTTCACGAGATTCGTCTCCGGCACCAGGTGCGTAAATATGGGCACCTCATGAATTTTGTAAACAGGTTCATTTGTCACTGATTCAGAAACGGGACGTTTTTCCTTTCTTTATCATTATTATTTCTATATATTGGCTTTAAATATTTGCAGTAAAATGATTTCTTTTTTTAGCTCACCTGAGCACGAAGTGCTCAAGGTGAGCTATTGTGATCCCCTTTTGTCCGTCGTCCGTCGTGCGTGTGTGCGTGCGTCCGTCGTCAACAATTTGCTTTAAAGAACATCTCCTCCTGAACCGCTGAAGGGATTTTGACCAAACTTCACAGGAATCATCCTTATGATGCCCTCTATCAAAGTTGTACAAATTATTCAGATTGGTTGAAAAAGTAGGTCACAGGAGCTAAAAATAGATTTTAAAAACTCAAACTTTGATAATCTTCTTCTGCAAAACTGCAAGGCCTAGAGCTTAGATATTTGGTATGTAGCATCATCTTATGGGCCATTACCAAGATTGTGCAAATCATAGCCCTATGGTGATAAATGCCCCCGCACCAGGGGTCACTTGTTTTACATAGAGTTATATAGGAAAATCTTAAAAAATCTTCTTCTGTAAATCCATAAGGCCCAGAGCTTAGATATTTGGTATGTAGCATCATCTAATGGTTCATAACCAAGATTGTTCAAATCATAGCCCTATGGTGATAAATGCCCCCGCACCAGGGGTCACTTGTTTTACATAGAGTTATATAGGAAAATCTTAAAAAATCTTCTTCTGTAAATCCATAAGGCCCAGAGCTTAGATATTTGGTATGTAGCATCATCTAATGGTTCATTACCAAGATTGTTCAAATCATAGCCCTATGGTGATAAATGCCCCCGCACCAGGGTCACTTGTTTTACATAGAGTTATATAGGAAAATCTTAAAAAATCTTCTTCTGTAAATCCATAAGGCCCAGAGCTTAGATATTTGGTATGTAGCATCATCTAATGGTTCATTACCAAGATTGTTCAAATCATAGCTCTATGGTGATAAATGCCCCCGCACAAGGGGTCACTTGTTTCACATAGAGTTACATAGGAAAAGACCTAGAGTTTAATCTATAGATTTGATGTGAAATATTGTCTATAATATGAATTACCCACATAATTCATAATTATAGACCAATCATAAAAAAAATATTTTGCAATATTACTAGTTTGAGAGATTATGACTAGATAATGGTTAAAATTTGGCCCTTGATTGAATCACTTTTTACTTTAAATTACATACTTGATATATGTTTTATATTAAAATCAGTATCTACGATTAAATAAAATGATAAAAAGACTAAGAGAATATATTGTGTCAATTGTATATTAAATAAAGGTTTTCTTTAAGAAAGATATGAAAGTACAGATAATAGTATTGTTGGTAATAAAAACACATTCGGTCGTTTTAGGTTATAATATTATTAACCAATGAAAAATTAGGAAACTATTCAGCCCTCCATTTCCGGTTTCAGTTTGGTAGGTATACGATTCTCTTCAGAAATTTCAACGAATTATCGAAGATCATTAATCTAACAGACCTAAAAAGCGATTGAAAAGTAGGTCAGTAGGTCAAATCTTAGAAAAACCTTGTTTACACACTGGAGGCCACAATTTTGATTCAATCTTCCTCAAACTTGGTCAGCACAAATGTCCTCAGGTGAGCGTCCTTAGGGCCATCTTGGCCCTCTTGTTTTTCTAACACTTGAGCAGTTCCATTTTCTTCCCAAATTAAAAAATAATTATAAGGAAGAATGATTTTATTTAGAAGATTACAAACTACTAAATTTAGAAGTATACAAATCATTAAAGATGGATGAAGTCAATAGATCATCATAGTTCAGGTGAACAGAAATATAAATTGTAGAACATGTTCATCTTGCTTAAATTTTTAGCTCACCTGAGCAAAGCTCAGGGTGAGCTTTTGTGATCACTTAATTGTCAGTCATGTGTCAACAATTTCAGCAATCTTCTCCTCTGAAACTACCAGATGGATTTTCCCCACATTTTGCCAAAATGATACTTATGATAGCCTAATGCAAATTCCTATTATTATTTTTTCAATTCCATGAAAAACTGGTTGCCAGGCAACCAGAAGATAAAATCTTTAAAATGCCTTTTCTCAGAAATATAAAGAACTACAGATTTGATATATAGCATCAGTCCATGTTGACTCAACATCAGTGCAAAATCTGTGCCCCTGGGGTCACAATGGGCCATGCTAGAACTATATAGGGAACTATTCATTGACCTGAAATCATCATTTCAATGACCTGAAATAACCATTTCAATGACCAGAAATCATCATGTCAGTGACCTTTCTCAACAATGGCTTTTTACATGGTCATTCAATTGCATTTCAATAACTATATTTGTAAACCAAAATAACTTACAAGAACTTTTGATACCACTAGATGTACTAAATACAGCTGTATGGAAAGTTTTCACCATGTTTTACCAGGGTTGTAGCCAGGACAGGGAAGATGACGGAGGTGAGCGGTCAGAAGTTCCTGAACTTTGGAGCTCACTGTGATGAATACTCCTGTAACTACCTGACTGCTGCTGCAGCTGTAGGGATGACCACAGAGGATGTGGACCTGTTTGTCTCGCGTCTAGACCAGGTGCTGGCCAAGAGTAAAAAGTCTATAGGTAACCATGGTGATTCTGGAGAGGGAGGGGAGCCGTGTGTAGCTTCTGCAGGAGATGAGAAGGTGAAAGAGGTGACAGGTAACCTTGCAAACATGGATTTATTGATAGGTAAAGCTAGTCTGAATGAAAGGTTGGATACTCCAGCTAATACTGAAACATTGACAGACAAAGTGTTGGTATGTGATGAGCAAGAAGTGGTCTGACGTTGATTCATGATGGATCAGTAAACTTGATGTTATACAGGATAAACCAGACATTGCGGTGACAGTGAATGAAGAAGGATAAGGTGATGTGAAGACCAATCAACTGTGATATTGACTTGGTACTATTGTTGGATATAATAAACATCCTTATTCTGTGTCAAAGCAATATGTGGGGCTCTTAATCACCTTCAGTGATAGTTCTAGTTGTCTCTCATCTATCCAAATACTAGTCAAAATCCAGACAAAACCACTAATGATGTAAACGTGATGGTTTTCGTGTCACCTGCAGTAAGCAGAGGTGACACATAGGGATCACTTTTCCGTCATCTGTCCGTCTGTCTGTCAGTTACACTTTTTCGGTCACACTTCAGCAGTTGACACACATGTTCCAGATAACACTCTTTTGGAAAGATTTAACTCCTGTGATAAAAGTTTGTAGGGGATATAATAGGTATTACCATGTCTGTCTCTCTGTCATTCCCACTTTCATGTCGGAGCAGTATTACTGTAACTGCTCAACTCTAGAAACTAATCTAGGTAATTGTATAAGTATTTATTTCAGGGCTTGTGGTTTACTGATACAGGCTTTTTTGTTGTAGTGCTATGGGCTATTGACAATAATTAAACCCTACATAATTGTTTACATAAATTAAGTAGTGGTAGCAAAATATACTTGATTAATTAACAAACATTTCATGGCTAATGGGTTATAGTTGCTTGATTTATTATCACTCAGGTACTGTGGGTTTGAGTTCTGCAGGGTCTCTTGAATTTTCTATGTGTGGAAGCTGCTTTCCAACTAAACTTCAGCATAACAGCAACTGTTGCATCTCTGAAGATGTAAGGAGGTAAACTGGTGCGAGGTATTTTTGTGTACATTTGTTATAGCTACATATACAAGGGTTGATGTATAGTGAGTACCTAAATGATTGACTAACATAATTTGACATTATGTCATGATAAAATGAAGGTACCTCATAGGGCAGCAGTTATTTAAGTATATACCATTTTAGTTAGTTCTCATTTCCAATTTATTTTTTATTTACCTTTTAGTTTAAGAGTTAGATGGATCTTACCTGGAAGATGAAGTTTGATTGTAATTCTATAAGACAACGAGGATTGAGGAGATGAAATGAGATGAAGAGGTGCACATGCGCAATCAGTTCATAGAAGTATGTCCCCTTGGCATGAATTGTATGTTAAATAATTCATCTGTTCAATTTTCATCCCTAAGCTAATGCCCATATTAATATAACATTATAGACATTTATTTTAGGGTGGGTGGGAAGCACTTCATCTCCTTACTCTCTGTTAATTGTCTCATAGAATTACCATCAAACTTCATCGTATTCCAAGTAAATTCTATTAAGATAACAATATCATATTCGACAATTAAATGAGACTTCAAAGCCTCAATTCATGCCAAAGGGCTATAATAACCCAGACTTTTAACTATAACTACTTTCCTTTACTGTCACAACTTCAGTATAGCTTCTGACATGTCTGTCTCCCTTATTATCTACTTGTCTTAAAATTTGGCAAATGTACTCCTGTTTGACCATCCAGCTTTTTAGCTCATCTTTTCCAAAGGTGAGCTATTGTTACCAATGTATGTCTCTTGTCCCTTGTCAACTAACTGTTTTTGCTTTCCTCTTATATCAATGCACTGAATAAAATTGTGTTTAGTACCTATTATAAGCCCATACTATTACTGCTTAAGTGTTGTTGATCCCTTCAAAATAAGCCCAAACCAGGCCAAGGCATCATTACATTGGTCAACCACATTGGATAAATCCAACCCTTTTTTTCAACTTTGGCAAGTTTGTTTACAGCGTTAGCAACTAAATTGGACCCTTTTATCACTGATGTTTCTGTGTTCTGCAGTTTTTTATCAATAATTTTTGTGCTTGTCTAACACACATCCCAAATTAATTTATTACATTTCACTGTGATCAGTGCCTCACAATTCTCTGGTCTTGCAATGTTTTTGTCCTTAATCATACATATTGTTCTTCATCCATACCTTTACGAAATTTAAATTGTGGGGCCATATTTGCAAACCGACTATTGTTCTTGCACACCCCTGTATTTAAGGAAGAGGGCCCTACTTTATCTGGCTCTACCGAATCACACAATTCTGCACAAAGTTCACCTTCTTCTTAATCATCATAATAGGATTGATCATGATAGTCATAATATTCAGCATCATCGTAACTCTCCTCAATTTTCCTTAATCTTTCCATCAGCCCATCAGCCTTATTACTGTACATTTTCTGACTGCACTGAATTTGTTGCAGGCTCTCTAAAATACTTGAATACATACACAGCTTTTCTTTACTCAAACTAGAAGTAAGAACAGGTGCCTTGCCTTTTGCTGTGGACAGTTTAGTCGATCCCTGAACATTTTCTGTATTTTTTTTATATTTCACGGCACCTTTGATAGATAGATCTTGACATTTGCTTCTTTCTCAGGTCACATAAAAGGATGTACCCTTCTATGTCTGCATCACTTTGCCCCATCTCTTGTGATTGTTAGAAAGTTCTTAGCCACCTCCCAGTGGTTTGTTACTCAATGTTAACAAAACAATCTCTTGTGATTGTTAGAAAGTTCTTTGCCACCTCCCAGTGGTTTGTTACTCATTGTTACCATCAAAGTCTCTTGTGATTGTTAGAAAGTTCTTAGCCACCTCCCAGTGGTTTGTTACTCATTGTTACTAGCACAATGTCTTGTGATTGTTTGAAAGTTCTTTGCCACCTCCCAGTGGTTTGTTACTCATTGTAACCAACACAATCTCTTGTGAATGTTAGAAAGTACTTGCCCAAGCGTCTGCTATTGCTCCCGGTAAGGCGGAAAAGGAAGTGGTTTGTAAATTCTTGCGAGAACTGCCCGCCATGCGCAATATTTATTTTTGCCCCCAACAAAACATCCAAGTATTCCAAATGAACCAGAAATGTTGTTTACACTACTCTATGCATGACATTAATTACGATACTTGCCATTTCTCCCTAAATAAACCGAATTATCTGTTATTCAAAAGATAATTAAACTTGTTACTAAATGTTAACAACACAATCTCTTGTGATTGTTAGAAAGTTATTTGCCACCTCCCAGTGGTTTTTATTTAAGAAAGTTCTTGCACCGTGGTTTGTTATTGTGATTGTTAAAAAGTTCTTAGCAATCTTCTAGTGGTTTGTTACTCATTGTAACCATCACAATCTCTGTTGCATGGTAGAAAGTTCTTGGCAACATCAGAATGGTTTGTTAATTGTTACCAACAAAGTCTCTTGTGATTGTTAGAAGGTTCTTTGCCACCTCCCAGTGGTTTGTTACTCATTGTAACCAGCATAATGTCTTATTATTGTTAGAAAGCTCTTTGCCACCTCTCGGTTGTTTGTTACTTATTTTAACCATCAAAATATCTTGTGATTGTTAGAAAGTTCTTTGCCACCTCCCAGTGGTTTGTTACTCTTTGAAACCAACACAGTCTCTTGTGATTGTTAGAAAGTTCTTTGCCACCTCCCAGTGGTTTGTTACTCTTTGAAACCAACACAGTCTCTTGTGATTGTTAGAAAGTTCTTTGCCACCTCCCAGTGGTTTGTTACTCTTTGAAACCAACACAATCTCTTGTGATTGTTAGAAAGTTCTTTGCTACGAATACATTAACATATAGCTCCTTGGTCATGAGAACAAGTTCTTATTTTAGCTGGCATGGTCAATAGTCAAAGGTTCATAGACAGGTGATACAACTGAACGATGCAAATGAACTATGAACATAACGTCTGTCTTTGAACTTATGACTATTCACCAAGCCAGCTACAGTAAGAACTTGTTCTTCTGACCAAGTAGCTATATGTTTATGTATTCATTTGTAATTTGATCAATTGGGACAACCAGTATTGTCAAGCGTTTTTGTCACTTCTCGATTTCATCGAACTGAAGCCCAATCTGGCAATTTACTCAGTTTTTGTTTTTCAGTGTAATCATTTAGTACACTTAGACTTGGTATGTGTATACTTGCAACTTTGAAGGTCCTTAACCACTGTTTTCAGCCACTAATAAAGTTTATCCTGATATGCCTTTTGCATAATGAAAGGGTGTCAATAGCGTGTGTTGCAAGCCTTTTGGGCATTGTTAAATGCTGTTTTGCTGCCACCGTAAAAGAAACCTTCTAACGCCTTGCAGGCTGATTCTCCTACACTTTTCTTAAGAAAATTTATTCCTGGACAGGAAAACCCTTATGCAAGATTAACATCTCAAACGATGTTTTCCACTCTATGTATTGTAGAGGGTCTCCAGTGAAGATGTCTGGTTCAGGAATGGGCAGTGTTTTAAGATAAATGGATTCAGCAACAGCTTGAGCCAGAGCATTACTCTTGAATACATGTAGTCACTCATGTAAGACGAGTTGGAGAAATGGCAAGAAGTGTGATTCAAGGAGCTTGATATGTTTCCCTGAAGCTTCATGTTGTCCTTAACTCTGTTTGAGCACATAGATGTTGGCGCTGCAGGGGTCAGCTCTGCAGTGACAAGTCCTTGATGAATGTGAGGTAAAGTTTCAGACTCATGCTCAACGGCGAAACTTGTGAGATGGCCTTCACTTTCCCCATGCATTATCTGAACATTTGCATATGCAGGGGCTTGTGCAACTTCAATATCCTTGTGGGCTTCTTGTCATTTAATTTCCATTTGCTGTGCATCAATCCTTTCTAGTTGAATGTTTTCTTTAGGCAAGAATTATAAACTAGCAGCCATGTTTGGCAGTAGCATCTGCCAATTTTGCAGATATCTGTTAATGTGTGGTATTAAGGGATCTTTCAGAGTCACTTGTATTGCTAAACACTTATTTGGCATAGTCAGTCTTGCGCAAGTTTCTGAGGCACTTATAAAAGCAAGTGTCAATCTCACACAGACATTTGTTATCTTAACAATATCTGAAGTAACAGTAACACAAGCATCAATTCTTTGTACAGTTTTAGCCTCAGGTATTAAGTTCATTTCACATAAACTGTCAAAATGTTTCAAAACAAATGTTTCAATACCATTTACCTGCTCAATTATCTCTCAAAACAGTCTCAGAACATTCATCTTTAAGTTTATTCCTACATTAGCTCCCTCCAGTTGTCCATTTATCATAAACACTGTATAGTCTTTTTTCTTTTTATACACTGCTGGAGGCAGTCATATATTGGCATCATCTTCTCCGTCTGTCCGTCCGTACATAAATTCACAACTCCTACGTTTCTGACCGTATCTTTTCAAAACTTGATCAATGTCATTATGGGTAGATGTGCATGAAGCGGCCATTTTCCAGTTAATTGAATTTTGGAAGAGTTATGTCCCTTGAAATTTAATCTCTGTAGCTGATTGATAATACAGCCTTGTGAACGCAAATCCTCCTAAGTTTCTGAATGGATCTTTATGAAACTTGGACAATGTCATTACTATAATGGGTAGATGAGCATGAAGCAGGGATTTTCTATAATCTTGATCTTTATATTTGTGGTGGCATATCTTATGGCGGCACTGGCACTCTTTTTCCTCAAATTCCTCTTGCCTATATTGAGCTTTTTTAGCTCACCTGAGCACATGTGCAAAGGATGAGCTATTAGAATCGATGAGTGTCCATCGTCTGTCTGTCGTCCACAGTTAGTTTGTTTGCAATTTAGCCTCTTCATTTCATGTTTATTACCACAATTTCTTGGCCAATTTCGATTATTGCTGATATTGGCCAATAAGGTCCTGAGTTATGCCCCTTTTCATATTAAAAAATGCTAGATTTCACTTTGTTTTCACTTCTGTATCTACATTTATCAATCATCTTCAAACTTTATGAAAATGCTCTATCAATTAAAGCTCTATCGCACAGAAAATTGTTGTCTGTTAGTGATTTCTTCAATATAATTGTGAAAGAAATGCTTACAAAACCATTGTTCTCGTTTGTTTATATATTGCTTTGTTAACACTCTAGAGGCCATATTTTTTGGCCAATCTTCATGGAACTTGGTCAGAATGTTTGTTTCTATGAAATCTTGGACAAGTTCGAATTTGGGTCATGTTTGCACTCTAGCATCACTATTTCTTACATGCAATCATCTTCAAACTTTATGACAATGTTTATAGCTATAATCTTTTGGCCAGTTTAGATTATGACTGATATCAGCTAATTTGGACAGATTTTTAAAATTAAAAATTGGCAGATTTCACTTTTTTTTGCACTCTATATATAATAATGTTAAAAGACATACTCTCTAGGCCAAGTTTGTCTATGGCTGATATCGGATAATTAGGTCAGGAGTTATGGCCCTTTAATTAATAATAATGCTAGATTTCACTGTTTACACTCTATAATCTTTTCATTGTTTCATTGACAATATTTTAAGCCATATCACTCAGTCAAGTTTGACATTAAATTTTGACCACAGGTACTGTTTGGTTTGTGGAATTGAAATGATCTCATGGATTATGTATTCAGTACAGCTATGTTATAATTAAGTAACTTGTACAGACAATGAAGGCAGTTTTTCTCAGGTGAGTGACTTCAGGGCCATCTTGGCCCTCATGTTCTGTCTCTGACCTCCGTGGGTGGACTTGAGACATTCTCTTCGGCATCATCCATGGTTAAGTTCTTACTGTAGCTGGCTTGTTCAAGAGAATAAGTTCTTACTGTAGCAGGCTTTGTCAGTAATCATAAGTTTTAGACAGATGTTTTGCTGATAGTTTATTTGCAATGTTTAGTCATGCCATCTGTTTTTAAACTTATGACAATTCACCAAACCAGTTTCAGTACAAGCTTCAGTAAATGATTGAATGATTTGGGGTCAAAAAGTAGGTCATGATGTCAAATCTTTGAAAAACCTTGTGGTCCAGTGGTAGGACACGCGCTTCAGGATCGAGGGGTCCCGGGTTCGAGTCCTGCCAAGGACACTGCCAATTTCCTTGAACAAGAAATTTATCCCGCATTGTTTCACTTCACCCAGGTGTAAATGGGTACCTGAGAGGGCGGTATAATTCCGTGGCACCATGGTGTGGGCTGCCATAAGCGGAGTGAAAGACTCCCCAGGGAGATCGATAGATAGATACAAGTAGCCCGATGACCAGGGGTAAAACCTGTAAAGTCGGTGAACGTGCCCATGGCATGAAACTTAGACTGTAAAATGCATTTACTTACTTACTTACTTAACACTATAGTGGCCACATTTTTGGCCATATCTTCATGAAACTTGGTCAGAATGTCTGTTTTATAAAATCTTGTACAAGTTCGAAGTTTGGTAATGTGGGGTCAATAAGTAGGTCAATGTGATAAATGCAACATATGTTGCTCATTTATAATCAGGTGAGCAATTCAGGGCCATCATGGCCCTCTTGTTTTGCTACTTCTCAGTGGTTTGATAGACATTGTAATGTGTAAAAATGGGGTTATGCACAACCTTCTGTAAATGGTAGAAAGTTCTTGGTAAATCTGTGTTTGACATTTTAATACTTGTCTTTTTCCAAGGGGTTTGTGACACATTGTGTTTTATGTAACCTTCAGTATTGGGATGAAAGTTTTTTGAGAATTGCAAGTGGTTTATGACTCATTTTGACATGCAGCCTCCTGTAAATGGTAAAAAGTTTTTGCCTATTTCCCAGAGGTTTGTGACACATTGTATCATATGTAACCTCCTGTATTTGGATGAAAGTTTTTTGCGACTTGCAAGTGCTTTATGACACATTTTGACATGCAGCCTCCTGTAAATGGTAAAAAGTTTTTGCCTATTTCCCAGTGGTTTGTGACACATTTTGACATGTAGCCTCTTGTAAATGGTAAAAAGTCTTTTTCTATTTCCTAGTAGTTTGTGACACAATGTTTTTAGCTCACCTGCGCACAACGTGCTTAAGTTGAGCTATTGTGATCGCCCTTCGTCTGGCATCCGGCGTGTGTCGTGCGACGTGCGTCCTCAACAATTTGGCTTGTTAACACTCAAGAGGCCATATTTTTAGGCCAATCTTCATGAAATTTGGTCAGAATGTTTGTCTCCATAAAATTTTGGTCAAGTTCCAATTTGGGTCATGTGGGTCAAAAAGTAGGTCATGAGGTCAACTTAGTAAAACCTTGTTAACACTCTAGAGGCCACATTTTTCGCTCAATCTTCATGAAATTTGGTCAGAATGTTTCTCTCCATAAAATCTTGGTCAAGTTCGAATTTGGGTCATGTGGGGTCAAAAAGTAGGTCACAAGGTCAAATCTTAGAAAAACCTTGTTAACACTCTAGAGGCCACATTTTTGGCCAAATCTTCATGAAACTTGGTCAGAATGTTTGTTTTCATTAAATCTTGGACAGGTTTGAATTTGGGTTATGAGGGGTCAAAAAATAGGTCATGAGGTCAAATGTTAGAAAAACCTTGTTAACACTCTAGAGGCCACATTTTTGGCCTGGCCTAATCTTCATGAAACTTGGTCAGAATGTTTGTTTCATAAAATCTTGACAGTTGAATTTGGGTCATGTGGGGTCAAAAAGTAGGTTCAAACTTAGAAAAACGTTGTTAACACTCTAGAGGCCACATTTTTGGCCCAATCTTCATGAAACTTGGTCAGAATGTTTGTTTTCATAAAATCTTGAACACGTTCGAATTTGGGTCATGTGGGGTCAAAAAGTAGGTCATCTTAGAAAAACCTTGTTAACATTCTAGAGGCCACATTTTTGGCCATATCTTCACGAAACTTGGTCGGAATGTCTGTTTTGAATCTTGGACAAAGTGGGTCATGTGGGGTTAAAAAGTAGGTCAATATGAAAAATCCAACATATTGCTCATTTATAATCAGGTGAGCGATTCAGGGCCATCATGGCCCTCTTGTTTATGTAACCTCCTGTATTGGGGTGAAAGTTTTTGTCTACTCGCCAATGGTTTGAGACACATTTTGACATGTAGCCTCCTGTAAATGGTAGAAAGTTTTAGCCTATTCTCCAGTGGTTTGTGACACATTGTGTTATATGTAACCTCCAGTATTGGGATGAAAGTTTTTGTCTACTTGCCAATGGTTTGTGACACATTTTGACATGTAGCCTCCTGTAAATGGTAGAAAGTTTTTGCCTATTTCCCAATGGTGTGTGACACATTGTGTCATATGTAACCTCCTGTAAATGGTAGGAGGTTTTTGGCTACTGTCAATGGGGCCTCCATGGCCGAGAAGGTAAAGTCGTTGACTTTAACACTCACTCAGCCCCTCACCGTGTGGGTTTGAATCCTGGCAAGGTCATTTTGATTTTTATGAGAGGAAGCCTTCCAGCTGGCTTGTGGTAGGTCAGTGGTTCTACCTGGATGCCTCAGTGCATTTGGGGTCTTCCTTCACCTGTAATTAGCTGGATGTTGCTTTATGACTGAAATACTGTCAAAGTGATGGTAAACTCAAGTAGTCAAGTCGTTTGTCTACTTGCCAATGGTTTGTGACACATTTTGACATGTAGCCTCCTGTAAATAATAGAATGTTTTTGCCCATTTCCCAGTGGTTTGTGACACATTGTGTCATATGTAATATGTAAATCTCTTATTTTTTTTCTGTGTTACTCTGGGAACAATATGCTGTGACTACTTTATTTGACTCCAGATAATAACACAATGCTTTTGATCCTCTGTATATATATTTTCCTGAAACATTTGTTACACTGGCCACACTATGCAGTTATCTCTTTATTTGAGTCCAAATAATAAAAATAATAGCTGTAATAATGATAATGAAAGTTTGTAAATAATACATTACAGGAAGACTAATTTCCTCATCTGCCTAAAAATTATATACAAACATTCTTAAAAGAACTAATTAGCACAACAACAAGGAAAGAAATAATATTAATTAATCTCATAAATAAATGATGAATTATGAAAAAAGTGTTTAATTGATCCTCTTATAGGGGTGTTAACTGTGGATGTTGTTAGACATTATTCAACATTTAAGTGTTCTGTTCTGACTGACACATACACACAAAAGCTTATACGGCTGACACATGCATGTTCTTTGTAAATGGTGATTTGCCGATAAGAATCTCTTCTACATTCAGCAACCTCTTTCTTTTTAGCTCACCAGAGCACACATGCTCAAGTTCTGCCATTGTGAATACCCTGCGTCTGTGGTCATGTTTCATCAACAATTTGTTTTAAAAGACATCTCTGAAACAACTTGGTAGAAAATGATGAATCCTTGAGTGCCCTTTCACAAATGTTTGTAAAATAAACTTTATTCATTCACAATTCTGGTTACCACATTAACCAAGAGACTTATTTAATATAAAAAAAAAACTTTAAAAAAAATGTCTCCTCTGAAACCAATGGTCAGAATTTAATTTCATTTGAAAAAAATGGTCACCTGATGGCCCTCTACCATAACAGCTCTAAATAGAAAATGCCAAAATTCTTCGTCTTTGAAACCAGTGATGGCCTAAATTGATTTTATTTAGCACAAACTGTCACCTTATAGCTGCAGGTCTACCATAATTACTAAAACAAAATTAATCTCATCAGGACCTTTATATTAAGAATATAGAATATGCCCAGATCCCATTAAGAATGAGACCCCTACGTGGTTGGTTAGTTTCCTTATATACTCGATATAGAATATTTTAAAAAAATTCTGCTATAAAACCAATGGTTAGAATTTATTTGTTTGGCTCAAATGGTCACCCATAGTTCCTAAAAGAAAAGTTAATCCCTTTAAAGGTTGGTCAGCCAGTTTCCTTATTTGCTTTATTTAGAAAATTCCAAAATTCTTTTTCTGTGAAGCAAATGGACAGAATTTAATTACATTCAATGCAAATGGTCACCTCATGGCTGTCTACCAGTACCATTCCTTTAGTGAAGATGATCCTAAGAAATATGAAGCCCCTAGGGGTTCAGATACTTTCTTATATACTCTTTTTAGAAAATGTAAAAAATATTCTTCTATGAGACCAATGGTAAGAATTTAATTTCTTTTGGCATAAATTGTCTATTATGGTTTAAAATATAGTTGAGACCATGAAAAATGAGGCCTCCAGATGATTGACTAACTTAAGAATTCTTTGTATGTGAAACCTGAATCTGGTTGCTGCTGGAGGTATTAAAAATGTAAATTCAAATTACTTGAGTGGATTTAAATAAGCTTATATACTGGTGAGCAATTCAGGGCCATATGGCCTTCTTGATTTCAGATACTTATTTTGCAGTCTGGTTTTGATTTAATAAACCTCTGCTTCACAAAGTGAAGTTGAAGCTATATAAGAATCACTCATGTTTTCTTAGTTACATTCCAGTTTACACTTAGTCCAGTGTATTTCTTTCATATTGTTTCGTCAAGACAAAGAAGCAGGAGCATTTTTCTATTGGTTGTAGGAATGAGTATTGTTTCTGCTTTGTATTATTTCACTGTATTGTTCCCAAACACTCGTTATTCTTTACTCTGGCCTCACTAAGCAGTGGCTCTTTTATCTTACACCAGATATTGACACATTTGATCCTCTGTATATGTTTTTCCAAACATTCTTTACTCCAGCTTCAATAAGCAGTTGTTCTTTTATGTGACAACAGATATTGACATATTTGATTCTCTGTATATCTTTTTTTCCAAACATTCTTTACTCCAGCCTCACAAAGCAGTTGTTCTTTTATCTGACACCAGATATTGACATATTTGATTCTCTGTATATGTTTTTTCCAAACATTCTTTACTCCGGCCTCACTAAGCAGTGGCTTTTTTATCTGACACCAGATATTGACACATTTGATCCTCTGTATATGTTTTTCCAAACATTCTTTACTCTGGCCTCACTAAGCAGTGGCTTTTTTATCTGACACTAGATACTGACACATTTGATCCTCTGTATATGTTTTTTCCCATCCATCTATTACACTGACCACACTAAGCAGCTGCTCTTTGGCTGACTCCAGATAATAAATATAATAAAAGAGCTGGTTAGCAGAACAACAAGGAAAGAAATAGATGTATTTAATCTCAAAAATAAATACCAGTAATAAGTAACTTTATTGTGTATTGATCCTTTTAGTTAGGTTTTAACTGATGATGTTGTTAGACAGTATTCCACATTTAAGTGTGCTGTTCTGACTGACACATACACACAACCTCTGACACATGCATGTTAATGGGTGTGAATGATTATTGTCAATCAAATAAGTTTGTCTCTTCTACTTCTGGTAAACTCTTTCTTTTTTCTGTGTTAAAAAATCTCATTTTTGCAATCTAATTTTGACCCATTGTACTCCAGTATCACATTTTGCTTATGAGCTTTTAGATCTTTCATGACCACCTTTTTAGCTTACCTGAACACATGTGCTCAGGATGAGCTATTAGGATCCCTGTCATCTGCCCATC
This sequence comes from Solen grandis, assembly GCA_021229015.1. NCBI lineage: Eukaryota > Metazoa > Mollusca > Bivalvia > Adapedonta > Solenidae > Solen > Solen grandis. The sequence continues at coordinate 32,694,489 of CM037785.1, read as the reverse complement.
TGTCATCCACTATTAGTTTGTTTACACTTTAGCATCTTCATTGCTTAAGCAATCATCTTCAAACTTTATGATAATGTTTTTGGCTGTAATCTAATTGCAAAGTTAAATAATGGCTGATATTGGCCATTTAGGTCATGAGTTGTGCCCCTTTTAATATAAAAATGCCAGATTTTACATTGTTTACACCCTAGCATCTTTAAACTTCATGACAATGTTTATAGTCCTGATCTCTTGGCCATGTCCTATTATGGCTGATATCGGCCAAAAATGCCAGGAGTTATGCCCCTTTTAAGTTAAAAAATCAAAGATTTCTGAATTTTCACTTTGTTTACACCCTAGCATCTTTATTTCTGAGGCAATATCATTAGCCATAAAATCTCCGAAAATTTTGATTATGGCTGATATTAACCTACAGTCATGTATTAGGAGATAGGTTATGACCCTTTTAATGCTTTTAAGGCATTAGGATCTCTGTCGTCTGCCCGTCTGTCATCCATTATTAGTTTGTTTAAACTCTAGCATCTTCATTTCTTAAGCAATCGTCTTCAAACTCGTGACAATGTTTATAGTCATAATCTATCACTCTGCCAGGTGATAGTCCAATTTGGTCAGGAGTTATGGGCCTTGAATTATAAAAAATGCCAGAATTTTACTTTATATTATAACATCTGTAATTATGAAGCAATCATCATTTAAAATAAGCGCAGTGATAATGGCAACAATATCCCGGCTGATATTTTTCTGATAGGTCTACATTTTAGGCCCTTGAAATATCAGAACATCATACAAATTTGCCGTTTTTACACCCAAACATGTTCATGTTTTGAGCAGTGCAGACAATGAAAGCAATGTTTCTCTGGTGGGCGACTTCAGGGCCATCTTGGTCCTTATGTTCTTTTTTTTTCCTTTCTTTTTTGTGTCACCTGCTGTAAGCAGAGATGACACATAGGGATCACTTTTCCGTCATCTGTCCCTCCGTCACATTTTTTTTCATCACGCTTCAGTAAGTGACACATGTGCTCCAAAGAACACTCCTGTTATTTTTCTTCGAACAGTTTATATATAAATTCATACCGTCAGTCTGGTCATTACCCTAATTCTAAAAGGCCATAAGTCCATTTTAAGCATTTTGAGAAAAAAAAATTTGAAGATTTGAACCTTGTTTATTTTGCTTTGACTTGACCGATTGAAGAGAAATTTCGCATGAACTATAATCGCTATTTTAATTGACATAATGCCAAATATTAGTTCTCATTATTTCAATTAATAATCTTAATTCAGTTTTAAATTTTTTATTTTAATTCTAAAACAACTTTTTGAGACATGGCAGTTTGGAACAAAGTATTTTACACTAAATATGAAATGCAGCTATTTGCAATGCAATTTTGTTATTGATTAGAGCAGTAAACATTGTTACAAAGGAAAACATTCAGATGGACAGTTTTAATCCTTACAGACTTAAGAATTAAATATCCAGTTTAAGCACTCGCCTTGGGAGCGGGAGGTCGTGGGTTCAATCCCCCGCCGCAACATAAAAAGTCGTAAAAAATGATACTGGTATAGCTCTCTTGCTTGGCGCTCAGCATAAAAGGGTACATGTAGTTCCAGGGCTGGGTGGCCAGGTTTCATGATAATGTGACTGGGTGTGGTATCATGCCTCAATCATGTCTTTATATTTATGTTTGTATCAGGCAGTAGATACAAACAAAATGCATGACAGGTACAAATCAAGTATTTTGTTAATTTTAACTGATTGTGATTTTAATATATCAAACTTAACAAACATTGTTAATAAACAACTTTATTTGAAAGAGAACTGAAATCTTTCAGCAAACATTGTTAAACAAAGATATGAAGATAGCTAAATTTGAGTATCATTTTGCTAAACAGTAAATTATCAAATTCTTAGTAACAATTTTACATATATGACTGCCTAATCATTAGTGTATAATATATATGCTATGTAGGCCGTAGTCTTTGGGATCTTTCATAAAATATTTGAACAAGTAATCTTGAAATATCAAAAACATACTTCAAACATACTTCAAAAGATCCATAACTTCATATTATCTTAAAATCATGGTCTACTTTTTTCAGTTGAAAAAAAGTAACATCTTTGTTCTCTTATCAAACACAGTCTTCCATCCTAATGTTTCAGTTAGAACTCAGTAATTGTTTATAGCACTAATTTCATGGCAAGATAAAACTGTTTATCAACTGCACTCATATGCCAACACACTCGAAATATCTTTCTTTTTCTCCTTTGATATTACTGGATTTTTCTCAGATGCAGAGAAACTGGCAGACATGTACATGTTTCACAGTTGTGAGTTGCAACTTAACCACATATATAACCATGTTGTATTAAGCCTGCTTTCCCTTTAAATATTTCAAGCATTTGACTTTGGTAAATGGTATGTTGTTAATCTTTAAACCGGGTGTTGCTCACTGGTAATCAATAAAACTTTCATTTTAATAATTTTGAACCTTGATCTTCGCTGAACTGTCTTCAAGACTCGAATCAGTGAAACTGGACACTTTCTCACGGTGACAGTGTATATTGTCAACTTCTTGAATAGCAAAATGTCCGGGGCAACAAAACTTCTGAATTATAACATTGACGTCACTGTCGATCATGTTTCAGGGCAAGGCACATTATTGAGTTTCTATTCTAGGGCATGCATGAATCAGACCAAAGTATTAGTGACTTTATCTCAGGATGCTCTTGTGTAATTGTGATTAGTATAGTTACAAGAGCGCTTGCAATTTCATTCAAACCTCATCAGTAAGCGCTAAATTCCAAATAGCATTGTAAGCTGTATTATCTATAAAGGAATGTGGTGTTCAATTTCCTCTTATAAAAGAAATTGCTTACATCTGCATTTGGTAAGGAAATCACTTTTTCCCAATCAAAGCAAAGTACAACAATTGTTTTGTCATTTCTGTCTTGATCACGTTCGCATTTTGTGTAGCATTTTCTGCTACATGCGTCTAAAATTTCTTGGTTAACTCATCGTCCTTAGCATCTTCATTTTCGGCCCTTTTGTTTATCTTGCACACAAATTACACTGATCTTTTTCAATTTGTGGAAAGCAAGGTCATATTCCCTATTAAAAATCTGACGGTACAAGCATTCTTTTAGAGGTGTTAAACTGTTTTCTTGACATTTGATTTTGTACATCTCGTACATTTTTGACACTGAAAATCCTACTTCAAGATATTCTACAATAATATGAAGGTACTCTATGGAAAGATTTAATATGAGCACGTACAAAGTTAAGATCAATTTCTGAAGTTCTTGTTTTAGTATTTTAACTCTCATATTTTGAAACTCATTACCATCAGCATTTTCAGATTTTTTATAAAAGTTTCGAACACACTTTTCATCGATATTCGGAATACCTAAATAAGATTGCTTACACACTTGAACCTTTTCATCATGTTTCACGAAAAGATATTTATATGTATATTTTGTTTTCCTTTTTTGAAGCATTAAGACATCTTTCTTGTTGTTTTAGCATAATAATGTTTGTAGAAATTCTTTTTTTGTATAACTATACGAAAACTTGTGTATCCGAAACTGATTGCACTTTCAAATTCAGTGCACTTGGACTACTAGTATAGTACTAGTTTGCTCTATTAATACATTTCAGTCAATGTTCTCTGTTCATTTTAGGATACTACCTCATTTTGACACATTTTGCCACGATCTCATCCTGAACTGTTGTTGATCTTTACAAAGTGCTGACCATGAATCAGTCGTCGAAGGTTTCATGAAGTCTCTAATCCTCCATATCCCAGATGGCACGTCCTCTCTCCATTGTTTCTGCTTCCAAAAACGTTGGCACAAACGAGCTCCAGTCACCTTTTTCAAATTCACCGCTGATTTCAAGATATGGTCAGCACTTATTTGATATCCAGTTAGTGTCGACTTTTAGCTCACCTGAGCAAATGTGCTCAGGATGAGCTTTTAGGATCGATAAATGTCCGTCGTCCGTCCGTCCATCCGTCGTCCACAATTAGTTTGTTTTCACTCTAGCATCTTCATTTCTTTAGCAATCATCTTCAAACTTTATGCCAATGTTTATTACCATAAAATCTTGACCAAGTTCGATTATGACTGATATCGACCTATTACATCAGGAGTTGTGCCCCTTTTAATATTAAAAAAAAAAGCCAGATTTCACTTTGTGATACTGCAGTGTGGCATCACTATATCTGTCTCAAGTAGATATCGTCTCCAATACTATCGGTGGGACGTTAAAAACCAATAAACGGTTTTCTTCTTTATCTGGGAATGTGTTTAAAAGTGTAATTACCCGGTAAATGAAAGTGTCCATGTCGATTGAGTCTACCACCCCAGTATTCCAAAATATCTAACAATAATTTCCTGTCGCTTAGATGAAGTTTTTCATCCATATAATTATATCTATTTATATCGTTTTCGAGATACCTTGTGCAAAGGACATGTGTTGCACCAGATAAACGCCATTTAATTGACTTTTATGTGTAGCATAGGGTATTGTAGTGAGCAATTTATGGTTCCTTTGTGTACATGGTTCTGAATGGGTTACTTGTGGATTAAGTATACTTGCATGAATGTGTTGGATGTTCATGTAGTGAAGGTAACAAATGTTGAAATCTAGAGTGCCTATCTGACACAGAGTCATGACAAATCCTTATTGAGTTCTTTAATGCTTTGATGTGACACACTTTTTTTTTTTTTTTTTTTTTGCACAGGGCTAAGAAGGCAGTTGTATACAAATCACGTGTTGACAGTTGACAAATGCTGAATACCTAAGGGGTGGAGGCACCTTTGCTCAATTTTATGGGTTTCGTCTGGGGTTATTATGTCATTGATTCATGTATTTATATTGATTTCAGATGTTGATAACATATGTATGGTCTGTTGTTTTTGTATCGGAGTTATTGTAGCTGCAACCAGGGTCTCTTTAATACACATATACAGAGACCCTGCTGCAACCTAAGGCGTAATAAAAAAAAGTTACTTGTTTCCACTAACCCGACCGACCCTATTTTTTTTTTTGTACCGACCCTAGACTTTTTTTTCGTAGTTTTCTCCAAAAAATAAGATAAAAATGGAAAAAAAGTTTAAAAAAAATAAATAAAAAAGTTTAGCCGACCTATATTATGACGAATACAAAGTAAACCAAGAAGCACAACATGCGGGCAATAGACATAGACTGGAAACGCGGACACTATAAATTTATTTCGGAATTGGTTCTGCATACATAATAATATAATACATGTGATATAAAAGTAATTATCAAAAGACAAACATTTAGAAACAAATAAACCGTATACATAAAATACATGATATACAGAGGCAATACATGACATACAGAGGCAATACATGACATACAGAGGCAATACATGACATACAGAGGCAAAAAAATATTTTCTTTCAAATGTGAGAGTAATTGAATAATTTGTTTTATATAGAAACAAGACTACATATAAATATATATCGTCACATATTTTCTTCAAAGATGTTATATCACAGTTACTATTTATATTATCACAGTTAATTTATTTTCAAGATTTCATAACACAATATGTAATCTCACTGACTTTGATACCATGTTAAAAAGCTGAAGATATTTAAAAAATATACGGAAAGAGCAGACGATATGTACCAGTAATATATAGAGAATAAGCGGACAGCCTTTTGTTGTCGGCTTTAATGATATCCTATACATAGCACAATCCACATGTAAATCCTTGATCGCTTGTCGAAATATCAAGTGGGGCATTTATACAAGATCCGTGGTACCAAGTGGCACATTTATCGCACTCAACCATTACAGTATCAACACACGCGGGTAAATTACAAAGGCAATAATTTTTTATTTCTATTTGTACTGTTTTTATTATCCTTCTGTGACTTAAAGTTTTTCTAGTCAATGGAAATCGGTTAATTTTTTAAATTTTGTGATCTCATTTTACTGCTGTCAAATATTAAATCAAAACAGATGGATTTCCGTAGACAGTACGATGTTATAAAAGCTATTGTGTAAAGATCACGGTCAATGCTGTTATTTTGTTTCGTTATGTTAGGAACTGTTGTTTTGAATTTAGATTTATCACGGCCGTATATTTGGGATAATTGTATCTTGAGTCCATTTGGTACTATCCTATCTATCGGTCCATCACTGCCTAAACTATCAAGAAGATATACACTATCATTGTGATAAATTGAGGCGACCCAGTGATCATTTTGATTGTGTTGTATCTGACAAGCAGGAGACTGAACTGGATCCATCGGCAGTTTTGTTTTCCATCGTTGCTCCATTTGGCAAAATGTAGGTACTAGTTCCTTTAATTGTAGGCCATTTATAGCGTTATTCATTTTTTGTTTTAATAAAATATTAATAGCTTCCATATGGTTAGAATTTAGTTCTTTTTTTATTTTCATTTATAACATTAATGTCTTAATACCTTAAACCTAAAAATTTATTCCATACCAACGCAGTCCTCATCAGCAATACCACTATTGTCTCTGCTGCTAATGTCAAATGCGTCAAATGCTGTTCATTATCGATAATTCTGGTTCTATTTTTGGAAGTTTATAAATAATGTTTTCCTCTTGTTCGTATTTTCGTTTTTTGTTGGAATATTTTGGCGTTTGAGGCGATTTGAGTGTCTTTTTCTTTTCATTTGTTTGTTCGCGTTTGCAAGTTGATTTTGGTGTTTTACGTTTGAGCTACGGTTTTCATTACAGAGTCAGGTGCCGCGATTACTTCAAAGTCTGTGTCGCCAGTTCTACCTTTTTTAGTTCCACACTTTTTAGCATGTTTAGGTCTAGTATTCTTTCTTAGTTGAGTTAAATTGAATACTTTCTTTTCGTTTGGAACCCTCATTCCTATTAATAGAATGGCTGCTATCATGTGGTAGCATCTAGATGTAGCAGGACACGAATATGATTCTTTCGGGAACAATGTCATGGCATACTTATTATGTTTACTGCCCTTCAGTAACATAAAAGCGACAGGAATGATAGGTTTATTTTTAAACACAGGATGTCTGCAAACCAGTGCAGATACATAAAAGTCTCCTGAATTAAACGTGGTGTCATAATAAAGGTCTATAATTATGTCTTTTCTTTGCAGTAATTTGTTTAGCTCAGCCATAAGTTCAGAGTTCCCTACGACTAATAATCTGGTGTGGTTTTTAGCTCGACTATTCGAAGAATATGAGAACTATTGTAGTCGCCCTGGCGTCGGCGTTGGCGTTGCAGCTTTTAGTTAAAGTGTTGCATGCAAGTTACTATCAACCTTATATCTCAATAACCATTTATGGTATTGATTTGAAAGTTTATGAATATGTTCAGGGGCATCAGACAACCAAGGTAGATAACTCTTGACTGAATTTAATATAAATTATGAGCCTTTTTAACTTAGAAATTTTAGTTAAAGTTTTGCATGCAATAGAAAATTTGGTTAAAGTTTTGCGTACAAGCTACTATCCAGTTTATATCTCAATAACCATTCATGACATTGACTTGAAAGTTTATGAATATGTTTAGGGGCATCAGACAACCAATGTATATAACTCTTGATGGAATATATTTCAAATTATGGCCCCTTTTCAACCTAAAAATTTTGGTTAAAGTTTTGCATGCAAGATACCCTCATACTTATATCTCAGTATCCAGGCATGCAGTTGATTTGAAGCATCTTTGATATGTTTAGGGGTATCATACTTTCATGGTAGACAACTCTTGATAGAATATGTTACAAATTATTGCCCCTTTTTTGACTTAGAAATTTTGGTTAAAGTTTTGCATGCAAGTACTCTCATGCTTATATCTCAGAGTGATTGATTTAAATTTTAATATGTTAAGGGGTATCATACTTTGATGGTTGATAACTCTTGATAGAATATGTTACAAATTATGGCCCCTTTTTAACTTAGAAATTTTGGTTAAAGTTTTGCATGCAAGGTACTTTCATGCTTATATCTCAGCAATTGCTTGTGGAATTGACTAGAAAATTAAGGAGTGTCTTCAGGGGCATCAGAGAACCAAGGAGGATAACTTTTGGACTGAATTTTATGCAAATTATGGCCCTTTTCTAACTGGGATTTTTGATTAAAGTTTTGCATGCACAGTATTATTATGCTTATGTCTCAGTAACTAGGCATGGGATTGATTTTAGACTTCATAAAAATTTTAAGGGATATCAGACTATCAAGGTATATCATCTGTGACTATTATAATGTACAGTGTATATGAAGGGCAAGAATTGAAATAGATTTCATTTGATTTACCAACAAGCATTTTGAATAGTCGAGCGTGCTGTCCTCTGACAGCTCTTGTCATCAAGTTGATTGACTAGGAGATGTAACCCATAGAGAGCGTAATGTGTCAATTTTGCTTCCTTCCGTATGGTAGATAGATGTTTTTTTTAATTTGTTTTTCATTCCTCGGTACTTTAATTCCTATTATATTAGATTCCGGTGAAGCCTCTGATATGGTTTTAACCGTTAATTCCTTTGGATTTTGGTTTGGACCATTGTCTTTTGTATAACGAATTACTGACGGCATTGTTCTTTTAAATTGTCTTTTATTTCGTTTTCTGTTTCCATGAGGTAGCGCTTTATAGGCTTCATTATTTTCCATAATATGCTATTAAAGTTCTTCCATTGTAATCACCGTCAGTAAACCTGAAAACATGTTTTTGAAACTCATCCCTTGTTTTTCCTTGATTATTAATTTAAAAAAAAATAATCTTTGTACTGTTTTGCCTTCTGACTTACACGTACGTCGCCCGTTATTCCTCCATGTATAGCCATCAGCCCGTCAGTCTTCTTTCCGCGCTGGGTCACCTGAATCATCAAATAAAAACACAGAACCTGGTTCAGGGACGTTCGTGGATTATATTCTTTTTTTTTTCACAAAACAATCCTCAAATTACGAAAGCACTTTGTCGCGCCTTCCACAAACTCAAATGTTTTTGTGATGTGCTCAGTTTCTTTCAACATGGAATAGATGAAAACACTGATCTGAAATTCACCGTCATCTTTGTTTAGCTTCGTTGCCATCTTGAAACGCAAGAATCCGGCCATTCAGCTGGATTGCTGAAATTGAAGTTCTCCGGCGGATTTAATCTGAATGCCATCTTGAAATTTCGACAGACTTCTGACACCATGTTCGTGGTTAACTGAGTAGGCTCCCGCTAAATCACATAATAATTATTCCTCGAAGCAGAAACCTTACTATGCCTATTTATAGATCTTACGTAAATGTAGGTGGCGCAGAGTCACATGATCTTGATTTACTGATTGTGTCACCAGCCAATGTGTCTAGTGACGTCACAGTCTCTATTTATAGAATGGTCACCAGCTGTAAGCAGTGGTGACAATAGCGGTCGCTTTTCCGTCGCCTGTCCGTCAGTCTGCCTGTCAGTCACTTTTTTTGTCACGCTTCAGCAGGCGACACGTGTGTTCCTGAGAACACTCCTGTACTTGATAATGTGATTAACTACTTAATACATATATGTTTGATGTGTCAAGAAAATGTAAAGCTTACGCCAATAAAATATACCGACAGACTGCCTTCTTTAGTTTGTTTATCAAGTTCTCTAGAGCATTAGTTATTTTTTTTGTTAGTAAAATATACTTGGCTTGAGACCATATCTTTGTTCTTGGGGAAAAAGTGATACAGTTTGATTTTTTTTATAGACCTATCATAAAAATCCCACCAAACAAACACACACACACACGCACGCGTAAAATCCCATATGTGTGGCTTGTTGGACGTGCAAATCGACATTTTGCACATGATTAGATGCAGATTATAATCGGATTCAATATCATGTCCCAAAATATTTTGAAAATGTCCAAATCATAGTCTTCCATAACTTAAAGTTTTCTTCTCTTCATCCGCCATGATAGTTATTTACACATTTGCCATCTTCTAAGGCCTTGTTACACGTATTGTGGTGTTCACGTGTATTGTGTAAAATCACTTTTTTCTTCTCTTGAAAACTCTTTTCTCTTTGACCTCTACCTAATTTCCTCAAAAAAAAAAAAAAAAAAAAAAAAAAAAAAAGGAGACCCATAAAATGAGGCGCCGGTATGTCGGCTAGTTTCCTTTATATGGTAATCTTCATTTCAATATTCTTTGATGAAATGAATTGTCTGAATTAAATTTATTTTGCAGTAATATGCAACTGAAGGCTCTTTACAGTAATTGATTCCATGAAAAAATGAGGCGTAGTGGGGGTTGGTCACCTTTATACAAAACAAATGACGTCACCCCACAGACCTTAATAAAAGCACACAGAAACTAGAGGTCACCCTAAAATTGTGGCCAATCAGAAGCTCTGAAAATTCTTTTTTTTTCAGCGATTTATTTAAATAAAAACACCTTTCTATTTTCTGTTATACCATATACACAGTAGGTCGATCTTTTTTTGCAAAATCAAGTGTTTTAACTTTAGGGTGACCTCTAAGTCGGACTACAAAATTACTAAACAGTGTTAATAGATATGTAGTCGGATTGAGGCTATAAAGACATTTCTACAGACAATAGAAGCCTACACTAGCTTCGTCCTCCTATTGTCTGTGGAAATGTCTTCATCGACTCTATCTTTTACGTATAATATAACCTACATTTCGCTGAACGATTAATGAAAGAATAGAATAACACGATCTTTTGGTTAGCTTCATTTAGCTCGCCCTATACGATTTGTTTCATATCTGGGCATCGACTTTAACACGAGTTACGGGCTAGTTTCATTTAATCTATTAATTTTATTCAATCTGAAGACTAACGAACACATGCAAATAATGTAAAATAGCAATACTTCTTAAATATCAAAGCATCAGCCTCTTGTAAGTACATCAGTACATAATAAATAGACCCCGAACATATACAGGAAAGTAATATTACAAGATAGGATAACATTGGTTTCCAATATTTGGTGGTATGTATACGGAGAAATATAATAGGGACCCTAAAAATCGTATGTATGTGAAAAATAATGGCAATTACCAAAAGTTTTGGGAAATGAGAGATTAATATGGGAACAAGCCTTGTTCGTTATACATGTATGTATATCATTAGTGCTAAAAATAGAATCATTGTAATGCCGCGAGATTCATTTTTGAACTCACCTCACGCGGCTTTAGTCGTCCTCTCCATGATAAAAGAAAAGATGAAAGAATCTACTCCAAAACATGCTGCAGACTGCAAATGAAATAATAATACATACATCCCGGACAAAGCTACAGCAAGACACAGAGGAGGGGCTCCATGACCGCCTGGTCACTATAAATTAGCCCCTCATGGCTGTGGGTTTGAATCCCGGCCGTCCAGCTGGCTGGCGGTAGGTCGCTGGTTCCATCCGTATGTCACTGTGCACACCCCGAGTATTCCTCCACTTATAAGCCGAACTTCACCATAAGACTGAAATACTGTGACAGAGATGAAAAACTATGGAACAACAAGGCACGGGCGCTTGTAGTGATGTAAGAATCTGTAACGATTTACAGGAAAGGTGCATATCAATCTGAAGTACACGATCTTCCAACGGTAGCGTAGCGTAATTGATTGATTGATTGTTTTTTGTTGTTTTTTTTACTTTACCGTCGCTGCGACAGTATTTCAGTCATGAAGCGACGTCTAGCTAATTACAGGTGGAGGAATACCCCGAATGCACTGAGGCATGCTTTGAAAGTCTTTGAAAGTTATATGAATTTTTTAATGAAAGAAAAATGTTCTTATGAATTCTAAAAACTGAGATTTTAGATTTTTGAGTTTTTCGCATTGAATAAAAAATTTGGGCACCATAGGCAAATGTGGCCATGTCAATTTCGAGACAAATTTGGTGCCAGTGGTGCTTAGCAAACTTTGAGTAGTATATGTATATGTTTGATTACAGTTCTCGTGAGATTGGCGCTCAACACAGGGTAGTTCTAACAAGGCCGTAGCACCCTTTACACACAATAACATGTGAGTATACAGTCATTCTTGTCTTAGGCAGTCAATCAAGGGAACAAGGGGAAGTAACCGCTTAACACAGATGACCGCTAAATGAAGGTTAAATATAGAACAAAATGCAAGTTGAGTAATATCAATAATAACTGATAAATACAGGTTGGCCACTTACAGGTGGCCGCTAATACAGGTTCAACTGTAAATTCAAAACAAAACACGGGCACCCGAACATCACATAGCTCAAACATATTTTCTGAACCCTACCTGCGTTTACAGCTATTATGAAAATTAATCAACCATCTAAAATCGAAAATGTAATACTCAACAAAAGTCATCCAACCAGTTGTAAAACAGTTACATAAAACAAAAATAATTACTGTTTTCCATAGGCTCAAGAACCCTAATCCGAAAATAAGCCACACTATAATTGTGTGGTAGCATCCCAATATTCCATTCCCAAAGAATATCCATATCAGTTGTGTTTTATCAGATACTTTTGGTGTCAAATACCATGAAGGACAGCCAAAGTAAATCACAGTTTGCATGATAAATGCTATTGAGCCCATGCACCATGTAAACATTTCAATACAGACATGAATGAAAATACACGGAGACCTTTCAGATCGTGCAAATGCACACATTTGATTAGTTTTGCACTTCCAGAAGTAAATTGGCAGCGACAGTGTTCCATGGAATGAATGAAAGGTGTTGACTTTCCTTTTTATGATAATCCCTGTCACTGTTACCCACAAGATGAAATAAAGCAAAGAAAACACGCATATTACAACGGCCAACCTTGGTTCCATTTCATTGTGGAAGACCCATGTCAAAATGTTGATTATAATCACGTTTATAAGATTCATAATATCGAAAGCTTTCCCGACATCGGATGTTGATCGGTGGATCACCCCTAGCACAAAAGGTGTTATAGGTGAGGTGATGTAGGACACATATGCAGGTAGGTTTAGTAAAAATAACAGAACTGCATACAATCTTCTAGGTGGGTTTTCGATTATAATCCCGACGTCAACTAGTGTTGAAGAAACACATTTCAGGAGTTCGTCTGGATTATAAAAGTTTACACGTGGCTCACTTTCTTCACGTTGCTGGGGGCTTCCAAACGGCACGACCAGATGGTTCTCAGACTTTTTAGGAAAAAAGTAATGAGATGGGGACCATCCCGTGAAATTGTTTACTACGTGAACGTTTACGAGTAGTAAGGTCGCCGGTTTGGCGTCAAAGACTGCGCATGCGCAGGAGTGACGTCATCAGATTATTTGCGCATGTGCGGCGGCCATATTGGTTTTCTAGCATGACATCATGATCTATATTTAGAATGGCATCATGATCTATATTTAGAATGACATCATGATCTATAGTTAGACATCAATGTACAGAGTTGTACATTTGACCTAGGGCTAAGGAGATTGAGGGTCAAGTCTTAGGCGGAGACACATGGTAAGCACCAAAGAACATGAGATACAACAGAGGTATTGATAGTCCCAATAATATACAGAGCTGACTTGTATATTCAGTCATAAGGCTTAATCACGGACATTGAGGGTCAGGTCCTCAGCCTTAGACGGGGACTATACAAAATCTTAAAACAATGATCAACATATGATCATCATACAATAAACATACAATATATAAAACTATATCAAATAATATTTAGAAAAAAAAATAATAACGACATTACTTACGATGTGAACAGCTCCACGTTCTGTTATAAAATGAACTCAACACTCATGTCTTATGCGTGATCTGCCGTTTATGGTCATAATACTTCCGGAAACTATATTTAGAAATGTATTTAGCACTGTACAACTAGAATAAACCAGAATTAACCAGTTTTTATCTAAAAATAACCATGATTTTGATCAACAACCAATCAGAATAGAGAGCGATGACGTTATGTTTAAAAATAAAGTCAATATTGGAACGCATTTTTTGAACATGCCTGTACACGTTACTTCAACACAAAACGGAAATAAAGATCAAATTATCAGAATTCAGACGTGTGTGGAACACACTTTTTGAACATGTCTGTACACATTATTTCAACACAATTTTTTAACATGTCTGTACACGTTATTTCAACACAAAACGGAAATAAAGATCAAATTTTCAGAATTCAGACGTGTGTGGAACACACTTTTTGAACATGTCTGTACACATTATTTCAACACAATTTTTGAACATGTCTGTACACGTTATTTCAACATGAAATGGAAATAAAGATCAAATCCTCAGAATTCAGGTGTGCGTGGAACACAATTTTTGAACATGTCTGCACACGTTATTTCAACATAATGACTTCTTTGCGAATATTGAAATCATTTAAAGCAGGCACCAGTACATTTCATAATCACATACACTGTGACCTATATAGCAACAGAAAGAAAAAACATCTTATCTACCATGCATGGATACATTTTACTTTGAATCTGGAGTAACACATTCCATTTGTTAAATTCTTTCTCTCTCTCTCTCTCTCTCTCTTAATTTCTGTAGAGTTTGTATATGATTATATAAGCACATTCTCATACTTAAAGTATCAAATTTAATGAAGTACATGAACACGTACATGTATACATGTAACATTTTCATGTTATATTCCCTCTCTCTCTCTCTCTCACACACACACACACACACACACACGTGATATACCATTTTAAGTCAAAGTATTTCCGGTAATTATTCTTGGAAATGTATTTCCAGTATACAACTAGAGTAAACCAGAGATAACTGGTTTACAATTTGAACCGACCAATGCCATGTCTTCATTTTATATCGATTGAACAAGTATAGACATGTTGTCTAAAAATAACCATGACTTAGATCAACAACCAATCAGAAACGAAATGTAGTATTACAACCAATAACATGTTTCATTCCATGAATAGGCATGACATTGCACAACAACCAGCAATCAATTTTACTCCATGAACCTATGAGGCGTATACACACACACACACACACACACACACACACACACGCACACTTTCAAACAAATGTGAAAGCGTTCTGGAAATGAAATGGACATGCCGAGTAAGGTAATCTTTTTAATATATAAATCACCTACCTTTTTTCCTCAGTATCCATTTTTTTATATCACACAACAGAATTTCCAAAAAGTGAATGACATGTATATCCATTAGTCTTTAGAAATTTCCTGCACACAAAAAATTCCAACTGATCACTCTAAGAGAGCATACATAGAAAAAAACCCTGTGTACTCTGTGCGTGAAAAAGATTATGTTTTGGGCTTCGTTAACTTAAAACACATGTGTGTGTGTAATCGGTATACTCTTAACAGCTGTGACCTTGCAGCAGAAAAGCTAATTAAAAAGTCATTACCTCTTTCAGTTTACCAAATTATATACCATTCGAATATAAGTATAAAACATTGAACGAATTTTGTTATTTTGATTTCAGAAATCAATTGATTGACATTGTTTAAGTGCAAATTAAGTCTAAATACATGATTGATCCAATATTGATTATTTATCGATTTTTGTTATATAATACAAAAAACAATATTTCCTTCTTTTTTTTTCTGCTCTAGCATTAAGTCATTTGAGTATACAAATATTGTTATTTTGAATTTTTAGAACTCATTTTTTTTTATATTGTTTTATGCAAAAATTAAAATGATTGATCCATTTATCGATTTTTGTTATATAATACAAAAAACAATATTTCCTTCTTTTTTTTTTCTGCTCTAGCATTAAGTCATTTGAGTATACAAATATTGTTATTTTGAATTTTTAGAACTCATTTTTTTTATATTGTTTTAGTGCAAATCAATTCTAAATACATGATTGATCCGATTATTTATCGATTTTTGTTATATCATACAAAAAATCAATATTTTCCTTTTGTTCACTAATATTTAGTCATTTGAACAAACAAAATAGTAAGAAGCTTCAAAATAAATCTGTTGTTTTTATTTTCAATCGAATTATTGTCAATTATCGATTTCATTGATTTCCCCCACCCACTTTTTTAAAGGTACAATGTTAAAAGGTAATATCTCCCTTAGTTGTTATCCGATTTGAATCATTTTCATAGCAATGGAAAGCTCAAAGTGAGATCTTTACTTTGAACACTCTTAAACGGAAGTCCATGATGAATAAAAACCGGAAATGACGTCAACACATGTAAAAAATGACTCTATCTCCCTTAGTTGTTATCCGATTTGAATCATTTTTATAGCTATGGAAAGCTCAAAGTGAGATCTTTACTTTGAACTTCTAAACCGGAAATCCATGGGTCTTAAAAACCGGAAATGACGTCATCAATGTCAAAATTGACCCTATTTCCTTTAGTTTTCACTCGATTAATATATATTTTTTTATAGCTATGAAAATAATTTTGTTTAACATTTTTCTCATTAAAAAAAAAATTTTTTTTTTTTTTTTACATGCACACATTTTCTGTTCTACAATTATATTGTCCTTAGTCTCAAACATAGAAGGTTGAATTGGCTGGAATTCCTGGTGGTCGAAATCTTTTGTTTGATTTTACAGGGAAACTCATATTCTGACGTTTCATGGAAGTAGACTTTCTTGCCCTTGGTGGAGAGTCTTGTCTCTTGAGTTCTGACTTGGCCATTTCTACTGCTTGTGCCACAGGGGTAACATACTGAATGGTCGGTTCTTTAGACGTGCCACCAGTCTGTATTTTTTCTACAACGTAGTGTCCTTTATGATTAGGACGTAGTTTTCCCTCGGCCATGAGGCGAAAATGTTGTGACCATCTGTCAATGTTCATTATTAGTTTTTATTTATGTCTATTAATCTTCTCCCCCTTATAAACTTATTCATCATCATCATCATCACTAGATTCCGAATCTATCTCTCCGTGACCAATGACCTCATCGAACCAATGATTGTACTTTTTCAATACTCGTTTAATCACTTTCTTTTTATTGTCTGAATCCAAAATTTCTCGAAGAATTTTCTGATGAACGACGCTTCCTTCTAGTTGAGCCGCTGTTCTCAAAAAATCTGTATACATTCGCATGAATTCTTTTTTATCGTCTTCAAAGACAAACTCGTAGGCTTTTGAACGGGCTTTCTGTTCTGAGTTTCCTTCATTTCTATATTCGTAGTATTTTTCATCCCAAATTGTTTCCGTTTTCTCACCAGCTTTTTTGGCTAAGGATTCGAAATATTCATTTATGTCTTCAATGAAGTCTTGTTCGTCCATAGAACTTTCATTATCAGAACCATCATCGCAGGTGATCCAATCTCGACGGCCTACTTTACTCGTAGGCTCATCTTCATTACTAGTATGTTCAGCTTTTCTTT
>CM037785.1:32627112-32677112 GCA_021229015.1 Solen grandis | reverse complement strand
ATCTGCAGAACTCAGTGCAAGATGACAGTCCCATAGAATATATATTCTTAACTTACTGTTATGTTGGGTTATTGCAAATTGTAGTTACTTTTATAAAATGATGTTTATTTTGATTTAGTAGAGTCCAGATTTTGATTTGTTATTTTAATTCTGAAACAAGATACACAAAAAACTTCAGTTGGACTACTGAATCTAGATAACCATACACAATAATAATCTGCATACACATATCATACATTGAAATGTTTATTATTTGATACACATGGTGACATGCATAAGGCATACATATGGGATCAAAACACTCGTGTGTCAAGAGCCTAAAAGTGCACAGTGTGGGAAAGTAGAGTTCTGTTCGATAAAATCAGGATGACGAAAGCACTACACCCTTTCACTTCATGCCATTGGGTTGATGAATCGGGTGTTCATGTAACCTCCAACAGTGTCATACCGTAATTTAACGCTGTGTGTTAAAAAATGATGCAAGTTACTTACCATCAGAATCATTTTTTTCTGACGATGCCGAAATAAACTCATTTCCATCTTTCGTCATGGTGCACGAATTTCTGTTTATATGAACTCCAGTAATGGGATCTAAACTTCCTAATTCCGGTTCAATCTCAGATAATTAAGTGGCTGCCACGTAGGACTCGTTTCTTTGATATGTTGTTTAATTTAAATCTTGCTGATGTAATCCTACAAAACAAAAAGACAGTGCTGTCTGCTTTTAAACAAATCAGTCTAATGTGAATTAAAAGATATCTGATTTATTATCAATGCAAAATATTGTAGTAAAGCGCCGATAACATTTAACAAACTATAAAACGAACTCGGTCATGTTTACTATTGATCCATGCCTCCTAAGAACACAAACAAAGTGATGCAACACCGTAGTCTTCAGTTACCTCCCTTTAAGAACAAAGGGTATTCTCGCAGTGGTCTCCCCTTTTTTAAAGTATTGGTCCCCGGCCGAGTCCAAGCAATCAGCGGTTCTATTCTACGACGGATACCAAACTATGCTCACCGGTTACGTTACGTCACACCTTAACGACAACTGTAAGGGGAGGTAACTACTGCAGCGGCAATGTATACTATCCTCGGCCTAATCCGAAAGTATATATAGCTACTACAAGCTTGATACACCAAAGCACGGAATCCTGTTATTCGGCTTGAAAATCCTCAAATGACATAAACTATGCAAAACATCGGTATATCAAAATCCCTGTATCCTTTGGATTCTCTTTATAAATGTCATGCGCGAATCCAAAGGTGGGGTAGGGGACCGGGGGTTCCCGAGATTTAGCTATTATGCTTAAAATATGCTTAAAAGCACAAAGTCGCATGGGGCGAATCGTTTCGTACTTACTGGTCATATTAAAAATACGAAGGGAGGACACTGTTTTGAGACCAAATTTAGTAAAACGCGTTTATAACGAAATTCAACATTGAAAATGGACCAAGTTGTGATTGAAATGAATAAATTCAGAAAATCCTAAACGTAAAATGAGGTAGTTTTTCTCTTGTAATGACAACATCGTTATTTTATTGTTTCAATCGAGCTTGACAACAGCCGGGGAAACCTGTTTCAGGTTTCTTTAGAAGTGAATATAAAGGTAAGTTTTTATTGGTCAATCAAAATGTTGACTTAACTGACATTTCCCGGGAAAACTTACCGAGTTGCAGAATAGCATAAACAACGCGATCGAAAAAAAAAAATGAGCGCAATGTAATCATTGTCGGACAAGAAGGTACAGGGAAGTCATACCTGCTTACACAGTATTTGATTTAAATATATTGACAAATGAGCGCTTACATTTTATTCATTCCCGGCTGTTGTCAAGCTCGATTGGGACATAACAAAAAACACTTGTTAGTCGTTTATAAGAGTAAAAACAACACGGGAAACGACACGATTCTATATTTCTATTCATTTCAAATGCATATGAACCATTTAATTGATCGTTTTTTGCCGAAAATGCGATATTTATAAAATAGCCGAAAATAGTGTCCTTCCTTCCTATTTTTTATTGCTACCATTAAGAACGAAATGATTCGCCCCATGCAACTTCGAATTTCTGTGCTTAAAAGAGGGGATGACCGCCCCCCACGCCTGGGAGCTAGTTGGCTATGAAGTTTAAAAAACCAGTAATATAGTATTTTCATATCAAATCACGACCTGACCCCGCCCCTGCCACCTACCCACAAACACACACTGTGATTTTCAGAGGTGCCCCTCCCCCACGTACTGTGAATTTTATATTTGTAACTGGACATGATAATCATCCCTGTCGCCCCCACCCACATCGCGAGACAAATTTCTGGATCCGCACATATTTGCGAATAATAATAAAAAAAAAAATCAATTATCATATTCGGAACATGATTATTATTTGTTTATAATTGATGGTACCGACATGTAAGTCTTTACACATATTAATAATCAAATGACGATTTATGAATGATTTTGGGGAATGATAATATCCACTACGACCTTTTCTTTTTAATGTCCACATGTCTGATTAATATATTGGATGTTTGACATCTGAAAAGTGTGGCATACTTAGTGCATACCTACTGCGCAATGAAAATTTGTATGTTTAAGTTTCAATTATTTTTGTTTTTATTGTTTCTACACGCAATTTAAACTTACCTTACACGAATAATTGTATCGTAAACTAACATACAAACTTTGGTAGTGTTTTGCTGATGTTCGCAAAGGAAATTCCATTCCATTGCGCGAATAACTTAAGATCTTGTAATTGATATATTATGTATATTTAAACATTTATATTACAAACGAAAACAATAAATGAACGTACATATGACTTTCCGTTGCGCAATGGACATTCATACATATGACTTTCCGTTGCGCAATGACATTTCATACAAGACTTCAGTGCGCAATGGACATTCATACATTGATTTCTTGCGCAATGGACATTTATACATATGACTTCCGTTCGCAATGACATTCATACATATGACTTTCCTAATGTTGCGCAATGGACATTTCATACATATACTTTCCTTGCGATTATTGACTTTCCGTTGCGCAATGGACATTTCATACATATGACTTTCCATTGCGCAATGGACTTATACATTGACTTTCCTCGCAAAGACATTATACATGAACTTTCCGTTGCGCAATAGAAAGATCATAAAAAGAACTTTAAAAAAAGCAAATGATTTACAAAAAAAATATTATCTTGTACATTACAAATAATTTTGATATATATAACGATTTTTAATAAAATGACATGATTTACAAAAAAAATATTATCTTGTACATTATTTATGAAATTCCATTGCGTCGTAGCAAAAGATATATCGATCAAGCAAAGGAATTTTTCATATCACT
This sequence comes from Solen grandis, assembly GCA_021229015.1. Lineage (NCBI taxonomy): Eukaryota > Metazoa > Mollusca > Bivalvia > Adapedonta > Solenidae > Solen > Solen grandis. The sequence goes on along the minus strand of CM037785.1, from coordinate 32,673,754 downwards.
CATACCAACAAGTAAACAACTTAACTAATAAATGAATTTATTTCAACCAGATTTTGACATAATATACATATACTAACTAAAAATATTACTTAAATTGAAATATAACGTTTTATAAAGCTACATGGAAAAATCTTTCCATTGTGTCTTTTCCTTCCATTGCGCAAAAACATTCCATTTCGTGTTTTAGGACAACCGGACAATGTTAAAAATTTGCGAGAAAGTAACTTTAAATCTCATGTCTCGCATCTTTTTACAGATAATTGTACTAAAAATATAGTTTTTTTTCTATAGATAACAGTTTAAAATTCGATGAAAAAAAAAAAAAAGAAAGAAAACCGCGAGCGAGATTCGAAGTAACTTCCTTGCGTTTTTATTTATTTTTTTATTTATTCTATTTTATTTTTTTTAATATTTTAGAACCAAATTACTGTTTGCAGTCGATAGCTATAATAAATGCGAGAAAGTTTATTTCAAATATCGCTTTTTTTTCGCCGTTTTCCCCCAGTGATTTTATTATAGAAATAAGAAGAAAAACTGCTGAAAAAATACTAGAAAGTAAATGTAAAATTTCGATGGATGGATGGTCTGTGAATGGCTAGAAAAAAATCGTGATGTCCCTTCCAGGATTCTGTATTCGTTTGTCGTCAACAATTTTCTTTTAAAAAATGTTTTGCACTAATGATAACTTCAAAGGTTTCATACCATAATTGCATGAGCAAGTTTGATCCCTTTTAACGTGACGTGATCACGTGACTTGTAAGCGGGCAGTCATTTTTTTGTGTAGACTTCGAAAACGGTCTTTAGTCCTTTCTATTCGCATTGTTTTATATTCCATGATGGACTTGATTGAGATTATGGATATGTCTTATTTGCGAGATATATTTCTTCTGCACTAAAATTAAGAAAATCTAAATTATGTCACAACAGATAAGTTCATTCTCTCAAATACTTGTCTTTATATATTTAATTACTTCATTGCTTTCAATTAAATCAGAGACTGATAAAAAAAAATGATAATAATAATAACGTTAATAAAGATTGATTATATATGTATTTATTTGAGATTGCTTGCATGTCATGTGATATTTTTCAACGGTTTATTGAATATTTTGTAAAGTTGATGTACTATGTACAAATCTTGAACAAAATATCTGTTCTGTTCTATTTAAAATTTAGGCCTCCAGATGATATTTTTGTGTGTCTGAAATTTGAATCTGGTCGTTGCTGGAAGAAACTAGGTTAAATCAAGTGACTGCGTGCACCCTAATTATCATCGAAGACAAGAAATCCTACGAAACGGCTAGTAAAAATGCACATATTGTCGAAACGAAGCCTGTTGAAAAAGCTGCAAAAAAGGACAACTGCGTCTAAATATTTTGTAAAAATAATTGAAAATAATTTTCTGTATCAAATGTGACTTTGTATTTGGTAACTTATATTTAGCAAAAACACAAGTGTTAATACAGTTTGAGGGTTAAAACGCTGGATACTACAATTTCAACTGCGGCGTATCTGTCAAATATTTCGCAAATTCTTATTCACCACGAATTTCCAGTTCACTATAACTTCTGGTTTTCAAAGTGGATTTCAAAGTGCATAAGTCGTATGAAGCGGAAAAAATAGGAGCGTGTTCATATATGTATCTCGTTATCATGCATTTCCTACAGAATGAGTGATGAGCAAAAATAAACCATTTGCTTTCCAATATGGCGGCTTATGTTTATAAAATGAATGGTACAACGCAGTTCTGATTCCCACTCCTGATCATAAATAATAGAAAATCTGATGCTCAGCATATGGTACTTGTCAGTACTTCACGGTGTTGTACGTGACTGAATGTAACACAATACTGTTACTTTCTTTCAGTTATGTTCCACCCATTTCTCAAAGCTAAGAGGAGCTTGTAAGACATTTCAAGTCAAACTAGCTTGTGCCAAAGATGCCTTTATTTATAGAATCGAACGCTTTTCGAAAGTCATTGAAAGCGCTGAAAGACATTTTTTCTTCATTCGAGTTTCGATGATATGTTTAACTAAAAATACAATATACAGTACTGCGCTTTTTACAAAATCAGTTCTGTTCTTTTACAATTCTTTCATTAAAATACATGTACTACCTTACAGTTATTCGTCCGTTCTATTTCGTTCAAAATCTGGAAAAAAATATATTGTAAAAAAAATGTACCGTGAGGTCGTGATATCGACAAAATATATTTTTATGGTGCTAACGTGACCAAAGCGATTTTGGGCGGAGCTAGATTCTGTGGCCACTGTTTTACACCATGTTTTGTTAGCTCAAAATATAAATGTACTCAGCGAAACATCACGTGAAACTGTCAATCAAACAGAAGGCGGTTTCAATAATGCGACTGTATGACGTACGTGACAAACTGTAGAATATGTTATCATTTATATTTATCGTGGCACTCCGCTTCTCGTCGCTTGCGATAAATTCCACAAAATTTAAAATACAATCGATACATACATTTTACACATTTTTCAAATTGCTGAGGCTTATGTTATACATCGATATAGTAAAGGTTACAACTGGACTTTGGTATTTGGTCTGATGATAGTTTTACGCACTAGAATTATCGTGTTGGAGAGGCGGGGATAAAGTTGGCCGAACCATGTAAGTCATAGAAAGCAGTCAGAACATTTTGGCAACCACTGATAATGACCTCAACAGTTCAACCAGTCCGACTGATTATCTACGTCACTGATAAGATCATAAAGGTCACAGGTTAATTCGTGACTCTCAGTTTGTTGAGGGATGGCGTTTTACGGAATCGTGTTCTTTGGGAATCTTCTGGTAGCTTCGGCATTTCTTGATGGTAACACTTTCATAGACATTTTTTGCAGCTTTAAAATCTTTTACTGAAGAAGCATACCAAACAACTATAGCAAATTATGCGCTTAAATATACGTGTTGAATCACTCAAATATCTGGGTGTTCATTTATTTAAATAAGAATCGCTCCCACGCCATTATTGCTCAAAATGTCTCTAGACTTCTCCATAACTTATTTACAATGATCTACCAATATCACAAAAGATAAATTTGTTTGATACACTTAGTGTACGGATATATCATTACTCAGCCAGTGTGTGTGGATATTATAAGGCTCCTGACATAGAAAATATACATTCAGATTTTGAAGAAAATTTTATGTGTGGAAAGTAGCTTTATGCGGAGAACTTGGCCGTACCTTATTGTACTTTCACAGAATGCTATAATGTTGATATTTTTTTTTATTTAAACTACGTATAGTCAGTCAACAAACTATTCTTTTCAAAGCATATGACGTTGAAAGACGGTGCCCATAGAAGAGTCACATACAATGGAAATATTTGGCCGTACCATATTAAAAATCAAAGCATTAAGAGCACTGTCAGAAGCGAAAGTTAAAATGTGTAAATTATAAAGTCAATCCCTTTTTTGTGGTTTGCATGTAAAAATCAGGGAAGTTATATCTCATTAAAACAGAAGGTAAGATAGATTATTTTATTTATTTGTCTCTGCCAAATAAAACAAATTTGGATAAGGAATAGTGGTTCTTAGTATTGAACCTCTCAGTACCTTTAATACTTCATGAATTTGCTGCAGACAAATAATTTTAATAGAAATGCAAGAAAATGGGACAAGATAAAGTTATTGTTCTTTGTCACTTCACATCCTTCCCATGTGTAAAGAACGATATCCATGCCCTAAATAGTTTTAATCAAAATATTGAAAGTATAGATAAGCAAGAAGAGTTATTGTTCTTAGTTGACTATGTTAAAGTATAAACTCAATCCCTAAAGTACTTTCGTTGATACGTGCGACTAGAAGTAAACAATAAGTCATTTGAGGACTCTAACAAGAATAAGTTAACTTAACAAAAAGTTAAAAACAAAATGTTTCAATTGACGGCTTACATTAAACATACTGTCCCCTCTCATTTCTACTGTTTTGACCTTATAACCGAACCTGTCTATGCGCAGGACCCTCATATTAGAAAAATCGACCTCACTATAGATAATTAAAAGTAATGGAAGTTTAAAAACTACAATTAAAAAATTCTAAATATATAACCCAAGAATTAAAAAAAAAATATTACAAAAAAAAACAACAACAACAACAACAACAAAAAAAAAAACGGTCTCAGCTGGACTAGAACTCACGAACCCCTGCAAAAACAAAATACTGACCGACGCTCTTACCAAGTAAGCTAAACTTGTGGTGCAAATAAGGTTATTTATAGGTAGTTTAATGAATGAAACTGCGGATGAACAATGAGTTATAAACTTGCTTCTTTTACAGTTTTATTTTCACAGAAATTTTGGTTATACCCAATGCTTTCAAAATCCTGCAATATATCTAACATTGATCAAAACTGCAATGTTGACTTCTACAACCAGTAATACTATTTTTCAACGCAAATGTATGGATAAGTGACGGTAATGTGATTGTAAGTAGAAAATCCGCTGACTTTAGAAACTTTCACTTCTAACGAGTTAAAACAAATAGATCCCTCCTTATATCATGAAGGAAAACTAACAAAACATTCCAATTTTTCTTTTTTTTAACAACGAATAACTGACATTTTTACGCAAAACTGGATATCCTCAATAAATAATTCAAATCGACTGAATACGCATTGTTAATTCAAATCAACATTTAACCTGAAAAATTATCTAGATTGTAACGTTATGATTAAATCTAAATTTAGAATTGCCATGGCAAAGTTCTGAGTGTCTTCGCATAAACATACCCAGAAATGAAAGACTTTGTAGAAATTCATTTGAACCAAACAGAGACAGAATACCACATCTTATTCATATGTCCAAAGTTTTCTGAAATACGTTCATTGTACGAGTATGTTAAAAGATACTATTACACTCGGCCAACTTAATAAAAATTATCAGTCTAAATGAGGTCAACATCCAAAAATATATTGAGAAATGTTTGCTAAAATAATATATTATGCAATTAACATCATGAATAGGAATTAATGACCATTTACTCTTCAGATAAATTCATGGCTTTTGTCATTTGTCATTTGTTTCACGTATACATGTAATGTCTTGCTATTAAACATTGTATGTTCTGATGCATTGACTGTTTGTATTGTATTGTGTTGTATTTATTGTACTGAATGTGGTCAGTCATTTGATATTTCTTAATATATAGGTTTTTATGATTCTAAAAATAGTTTTCATACATTTTCCCTGCAATTACGGAGTGTTGCTTTTGGGTGACCATGCGTCTGTAGATCGATAAACGAAGTACACACATATAGTTCAAAATCAAATATTTAGTCAATGGTAATCTGTGAACGAGCTTCTTTAATTTTTTTTTTTTTTTTTTTTTTTTTTTTTTTTACTTGCGTATATATCAGCCGTGACTCGCATGTACACCATTGCTTCATCTAGACCTAATAACCCTACTTATACTGTACATAACTGTTGTTTGACTCGTCCTTACACCGAAATAAAAATAATAACTGTTGCACATTTCATCAATGACGTCATTGCACTATTCTTTCTCATTAAAGACCATTATTACATTCAAATGATCAGGGGGACGTTGCCCAGTGGTGGCGAAAGGGTTAGTATTAATATTTCATGAACTTCCAGAATCATAGTACTTGTCCGACCCCCCACATCTCGGAAAGGATACGTATAATTGTTAGACACGCATATACCAATCGACTCAAATTAAATAAGGTAAAGCAAAATTGTCAGATCTATACAAATCATATTTATTATATATAGAACTTAAAGCCCCAGTGCGTTTTAGCTCAGAATTTGCAAGGGAAAATATATTTTTCAAAATTTCTAATTAGCAAAGTCTCAAATGATGTTTGATAAACCTCATAGTGTTTAATTAAGCCCACATAATGAAATATTCACCTAGAAGCCTTAGTTTTTCAGACAGGGCAAAATAGTGAGAAAGATTGGGCGGAGCTTGTTCTGAAACACACTATCTCGTTGTACATGGGGTGTTTCAGAAGTTCATGGACTTTTTCTATAGACTGAATAAATATTGATACACGGTAGCAGGGGAGATAGGAAGAAAATCTACGAAAATCTGAAAACCCCCTTTGTATGTTAATTTTATGCTGTCATTGTTTTGAGCTAAATATAGAACGAGACAGCCACAATTTGTATTTTTTTCTAATAGAATCTTTCCTGTAAATTAGGCATTTCTCAAGGTCTTTTAGTGATGAAATTTAAACTGAATTATATATACTGTAAGTAAATTCGGATTTAGGTCTAACATCTATTAGATACTGGGACTTTAACGTTTAAGAACGTTTACCGAACCGTGATTCTAACAAACCTTGATTCTTTTCATTTGTCAGAGTAAAAAAAGATCACTCACCGGAAAAAAGTAGTTGATAATTTTTATAGTAGTACATGTAGCTGATTTAGAAGCAATGCGAGTCAAGCGTGCATGGGTCGAACTTTATCTCTACACTCTATCATTCATGTAAATACTATACAACATACCCGCTATGTTAACAGTTGATACAGGTATCAAAGACATCATTGTAACAGTAGATTTTAATCAGAATCATCCTTACGTACGGAAGCGTTTTATTGTCTATAGACACTTTTTTTTTATAATTTTACATTTAATTGTAAATTTTCCTTTTTTTGTAAACCACTTTTTTCTGTAAATTTTACAGTTAAAACTGTAAATTTTACACTTTTTTCTGTAAATGTTACAGTTTAAACTGTAAAATTCACGTTTTTTTCTGTAAAATTCACACTTTTTTTTTGTTGTAATTTTTACAGTTTAAACTGTAAATTTTACACTCCAATCTGTAAAATTCACAATTTTTTCTGTAAAATTTACAGTTTAATCTGTATATTTTACACATTTATCTGTTTATATAATGGCTGGGTCTATCGACACGACGGTCGTGCGGATAAGCAGCCTTATCGGCATGACCGTCGTGCCGAAAAGGTTGTTATCGATACGACAAAAAATAAAAATAAAATAAAAATAGCACAACTGGAGCTTTTTTTTTCTTTCTTTCCTTCATTCTTTCTTTCTGCGAAAAAAGACCGTTTGCTCAGTTCTTCCAGTGGTGATGTTTTATGACAGGGTATTCTCAAAATACTTTTTTTGCGGTTATCTTAAGTGGGTACCGGTGAATACAATATATACCAACAACATATACCTACACTATATACCTACAACATATAACTACAACATATTCCATTTACATATACCTACAACATATACCTACAATATATACCCACATATATCTATAACATATACCTACAATATATACATACATCATATACCTATAATATTTAACTTTAGCATAAGCCTATAATATATACCTTCAATATATACCTACAGCATATACCTATAATATTTAACTTTAGCATAAGCCTATAATATATACCTTCAAACTTATATTTAATTATACCTTAAATATACCTCAAATACCTACTACAAAATACATACAATATGTACTGGTACATACAACATATATTTACATCATATATGTACAATATATAAAATAAAAACAAAAAAATACAATATTACAGAAAAAAAATTAAAAAAAACAGGAAAAAAAAAAATATTACAGAAAAAGTATGAATTTTACAGAAAAAAGTGTAAATTTTACAGATTAATGTGTAAATTTTACAGGAAAAAAGTGTGAATTTTACAGTTTAAAAAGTGTCGATGTGGCACTAATACGCTTCCGTACTAACGAGCAATTTTTAAAAAAGTGTATATCCGAATCAGTTATCATTAATTAATACAATGACATATCAAGCCGTAGACACATGGATCCGGTGGAACAGTGGTTAGAGGGTCAGCCCCGGAATCGGGAGGTCGTGGGTTCGATCCCCAGCCGCGACAAATCAATAGCTCTCTTGCTTGGCGCTTATCACATAAGAGTAGTTCCAGGACTGGTTGGCCCGGTGTAAGAATAATGTGACTACATGGATGTGGTATCATGTCACGTGTCTAAGGAGTGATTTTGCAGTATGGCAGCACTATATTTGTCTAAAGTAGACATCTTCTCCAAATGACTGTCGGTGGGACATTAAACCCAATAAACAAACAAGCCGTATACACGTGTCATGATAACACACCCAGTCACGTTCAATGAAAAAAAAAAATGACCCTTTGTCCATATAGATAAGGACTTTTTCACCTTGTGTGTTATGTATGATATTTAAAGCACTGTTTTATTGTATACACAAATGTGTGGAATGAATAGGAAAAGGATTCATAAGGGTGGTGTTATCTTCACAAACAACAATCTACTTTCGTTAGTCACCCAACTACGTCCCTACTACATCGAAATCCATCCAGTAGTTATTTGAGAAAAAGCGCGGGCAAAATTCTTTAAAGGGACATAACGCAGAGAAAACAAACATAATACATCTGTGCTTGCTAGTGAAACTTCCTATGAAGTTTGATTGAATTCCATCCAGTAGTTATTGAGAAATAGCGCGAACAAAAAAAAAAAAGCAAAAAAAAAGCTACAAACCGACCGACTGACCAACAAACTAACCGACCGACCGACGGACACAGTGACTCCTGCCATAGACATATTCACCGACCTATGCTGTATATGTCTGTGCTCCTACCACCCCCCACCCCAAACTAAGTTTGCGAGGGTGGTGGGGTGGGGGGTATAAAAATGGGAAATATTTATAGAGTTTACTCGTATAATGCCCAATACTACTGTTACTCGTATAATGCCCAATACTACTGTTACTCGTATAATGCCCAATACGGCTGTTACTCGTATAATGCCCAATACTACTGTTACTCGTATAATGCCCAATACTACTGTTACTCAAATAATGCCCAATACTACTGTTTTCACGTCAAGAAAGGGAGTCGGTAGACTATATAAAATCATGTCTGAGTAACAACCTCCAGTGACTATCTTCTTTCACCGAAAGATTCAACCAAAACATGCCGTCAGTACGAGTACTTTGCACAGTAATATCACAGAGGAAAGAGGGACGAGTGTCAAATGGATGATAATGAAGAAGACGTCTAAAACAATATTCGTGTATTGATCATAAGAGTCTGTATGTGATGAGAATATGATGTTATGGTATCGATATGTCACCAAGATCCTATTCCATGTTTCGTTATTTTCCAGGTGAATCGAACTGCCAGAACGATGGTGTTTTTGTCGATGATCATTGCGAATGCAACCAGTATTTCTATGGAAGCCAGTGTGAATTTTTAGGTATTTTATATAATTAATCACACTTGAAACAGATATCTCAAAGAGTATCGATTAAGCTTTGATAAACGTAGGTTTGGGTCGTTGAGTCATAAAAACAATATTTCATTTATTCATGTACTCTCTTTTCTCTCGAAAGAAAAAGTAAGCCTGCAGTTGGGGATATTGAAAAAGAAAAACGGAAATCTCTTACCAAGTAATTCTATTAAGCCAGGATCTTGTCAAATTATGAGTTATGTTTTGAAGGAAAGAAAGTTACAGCCAATACATTTCTTATTACTGATTATCTTAATTCACCGATACCACATTCATATTACTAAATTTTTTTGGACAAAAGTTAGATATAATTCGAGGTTATTATTTTCTATACACATTTGCATAAATGAAGTAGCCAATGAATAAAAAATGCCGACATTATTTCTTTTTTATTACAGTGTCCAAGGCTGAAATCGACAATTTTGAGTTTCAACAAATTACGAATTATGTATTGTCAACAAGCAGTGGTGATTTCAAACTTGGGGGTAACGTCCGTCTAGAGCCAATGTCCTCAAACGGTCGTCGCCATTTGTCCAACTTGTTGCATTTTTTCGGCCACGGAGGTCACGCGACCTTGCAATCCAGTCATCACGCTCCTCATTACGGGCACCCAGGCTCCGGTAGCGTGCAGTCCGTGTTCCATGCGCTTTCACACGGTTTCACGTGCGTCACATCTCTGATTTTTGGCCACGGACACAATCACCACTACCCCCTGAATTTGTTCAGCACGCACGCCTCACCTTATGTTCATGGTGCGTCACTAACTTACAAGAATAATCACCTCAACTTACACGTGCATACACCTGGAGGGTTCCATTTTCACCTGTCACACCAAATCAGTTTTATCCCAAACATTACAAACGTGATCACAGCCTCATTCAGGTAATAAGCAGGATTCTGTCGAGTCTATTACGTTAAATTCAAATACATCCATTTGTACACAGATGTATATAGTTTGAACTTTTCGGCGGACCGACTAAACAGTGCCTTATGAATATTTTAACGATTTTCATTGGTGAACACGAGGAGTGAAATCGAATCATTACATCTGAGAACTTTAACTATAAATTATTTTTTCCAAAGAAAATATGGCGAAAGTTTCGAATATACAAACCTGTCTTAAGCAGTCAGTCAAGGGAACAAAAGACTGTGATCGCTTAACAGGGGTGACCGGCGGACTGACCGCTAATGATATTTAAATATGTAACAAATTGCTACAGTTTGGTAATACATGTATTATAATTGGCCGCTAAATGCAAGTTGACTGCTTAGTACAAGTGGTCGCTAATACAGGTTCAACTTGAAACATATTTTTTCTGAAATTCAGTTATGCAAATTGAATGTTTGTTCATATAATTTTGATCGCCTATAATTATCATTTATGGTCATATATGTGTAACAAAGACAAAATACCGAATTACTGAGTGCATTTTCAGTCCACACCATGGTTGTTTCCTATATATCGGAGGAATATCGGTTGGACAGTGCAAATCATCGTCGTCACATCCCTCCACCATCCCACAGTTACCACTCTGCCTAGGCAACTGTAACGGACACGCTCCCGGACAGAACTTTCTCCTCGGGGGTTTGTCGGCTGCCGCCATGTCAATAAAGAACCTCATTCATCACGGCATAATGGCTGTAACAAGTAATTACATGCACTCTGTATAGTCAGGCGGTTATTGGTATTCATTCGTCAGAAATTAGGCTTTTGGACTTACCGTTATACATAAAGAATACACATTTTTTCACCCAGGACCATCTACACACCACTGGCACCAGAACCAGAACATCTTTAAAAGTCTCCTCCACTATCAACTTCCGGTTTATGGGAGCGATTCTGAATCGAGCGATACGATTTGACATCGATAAATTGCGGAAAAATGCACGCGTATTACGTCATCCAATCAGAATCGCCGAAAATAACAAACCGGAAGTTGATAGTGGAGCACACTTATATAGATGTACAAATTGCTGACATTTTGCGTCATTACTTCGAAAGTTTGCCTTTTGGCAATAACTCGTTATTTCATATGTTAACTGAATATCAGACTTTTCGAAGATAATGGTAGCGTACACCTGTACAAAGCTACGATCTCCGAAATCATGTGATGTCAGATTCCATTCTTTACCATGTTCAATATACAGTAAAGAGGTAGAAAAAAAAAGAAAAATTTCAATGAAATTGGCAACTATGCGGTTCTAGTGCCAGTGCTAGGCTACGCACATTTACTCTGACAATATAGAATAGAAAATATAATTTTTGGCTGAACTTGCATTTGCTCACCTGAGCATAAATAAATTGTGGCTATGAAACCCTGAGTTATGGTTAGTCCTGGCTATGATAGTCTGGTGATATAGCAGCTTGCATATCAAAGTATCACATGTATTTTCATTATGTAATCGATTTTAGAAACTATGAGATATAGACCTATCGGCTAGTTTAAATCATTGCATTTTCTTTTTTGACGCCATTTGCCTATTGTTCCTTCCCAAGGAAATGAGCGTCTTAGTTTTATCGCGCCACTCGACGAATTTCATCCCAACATTCTTAGTCATGATAATGTGTCCTAACAGAAATATCTCGTGAACTCACGTCCTTCGTTAGCACGTTCGACGTCATACTCCTCGAACCGGTTACGTCGCGCTACACTACTTTTCCTGTACTTTACATGGGAAGAGTTTGGTTACACGATATAGTCATGAGGGCGGAGCCCGAGTAAGTATATTGTGTAGTTAAAGGTAACTATGAACTAAGCTATTTACACATGGCATTTTCCTTCCACAAAAATGTGAGTTATGTGGTTGCATAGTCCACACTTATTGAATTTTACAAAAGTATTGAACTTTGCGTGACAGTCCACAACTACTAGGACCTGAACTGAAAGGCATTTTACTCTCGTCCAATCAGGCTCCGCCCTCGTGACTATATTGTGTAGTTAAATGCAACTATGAACTAACCTAAACGTAACAATATTGTTACAGTACAAGAATATCCGATTCACGTGAATTTCCAATTTTCTTTTGAGGTCATGGCCATATGACCCAGCTTGCTCGCTTTTAAGCTGATGTAGATTGTATCATAATCTTTATTAATTTAATAAAATAGTTGGCTACCTCTCTATTTTTAAGTAAATGCTCTGGAAGGAAATTTTGGAAGGCTAAATTTTGTTATAATCATATATTAGAAAGGATCTATGATATTCATTTCAAGGTCCGAATCTGATTCCGATTTTACTGAACAACCACAGCAGTTTGAAGAGTACCACGACAACGTCATCTGTGACGTCACCTGTGACGACTAGCTCTCCACCACCCCAAACCACACGAGTTACACAGTCCCCGGTGTCTGCTACAACACAAGGTACACCTACCCCATATCACAGAAATCACATTGATAAAATATGAACCAGAAAGTGAGAAAATTAAATAGTCCAGGTCATTTTAATCTATACTAGGAAGGGGGTTGGTGAGGGAATCATTTTCCTCTCGCCTACAGACATTACAGTATATTGTCAAGGCTACTGAAAATATGTATGGCTCACGAGATTTTTGTTTGTTTGTCTTTTGTTGTTGTTTTTTTTTTGTTGTTGTTTTTTTGACAGTCAACCACCTTTAACTGAATGGTCTGTTTTTATGTTTAAGGTTCGTCGTGACAATAGTATCACAATAGACCGTTGCTTGTTTTGCAGATACACACTGGTCAATCATGTTAGCATGCCTGTGCAAAAAATATAAATATTCCAGTGCAATTTTCACATTTTATTCCGGGATATTACATTTAGGCATGCCTGAAAATTAAAGATCAGTGAGTTCCTTCGTTAACCTAGAATTCATTTTCTGCATGTGGTGTAGATTTATAGTGACATATTCTACAAAATAGATTTTTCCCTTGTGAATGACACACTGATTGGTTTTATTTCGGTTTTCTTTCAGCACACTCATCGAGAGCGCCGACGTGTTATGACTGTTCTCGCATGTCGAAAAATGCCTCGTGTAACAATCTGTTGCAATGCTCGACAGGACAGGTAATCAGTTATTTTGATATATAAGATTTGAAAATGAGTGCATTTTCAAGTATGTATGATTTTAATAGGCAACTGCTCTTATACTGCTCTTTGATGTTTACCTTTCATACGTTCGTTTTCGATAGTTTTCGATTTGGATATTGTTTTTGAATCATTTTATTCAGATTAATTTGATAACATACACCAAACACATGTTTTTAGGATATTTTATTATCCAAATAATTTTAATCAAAGTTGTTAGTATGGATAAATTTGAATTTTTAAGAGCTTGTGATTGGTCACATTATTAGGACAACTTCTAATAAAGGACACAGTGTGAATACATTTATACTAGTGGCGGAATCGGTTAGCCAAATCCATATCGATTTTTTGGTATTTTGTTAAAAAAAGTTATTTTCATTCATATCATGATTTTCTTTTCACTAGAATATGCAAATATATAATAGTTTATGCTGTTGTTGTTTTAAATATTGTTTTGTGCCTTGCAATGCTCTGAATGTTTGAATTTGGTAATGAATAAATCACTTCATACAAAAAAAGGAAAAAACAACACTGATTATTCAATAATTACTGAAATGGCATTTCATATCGGCGACTAAGGCGAACTAAAGTTTTACGCGGGTTTCCTGATCGGGCCAGTTTAATCCTCCCTCTCCTCCTTACCACGATAATTATCGCGATATCGTGTGTCCAAGAAACATGATAATTAAATACATGCGACATATACAATCCATAACCATTTTTACGGAGTGTTAACAATTACATTACTATTCATTTAAGGTGTGTGCAGTGTTTCATGATTCGGCTGGCTACACCCACAAATGTATGGATGATCAGGTTTGTACCCTTAGCTGCCGTGTACTACTGTACTGCATTCCAGTTACGTCTGCAGCTTTTAAGATATTTGCAATGTTTCAACACCGGTCTAAATAACATTTTGGGCGATTAAAGACAAAATTTAATATCTACATATGATATTGGTTTCAAAAACAAATGCAAAATGGCAGTATTCTAATATTGCATACATCCAGAAATGAGGGCTGCATGCAGATCGCGTTATTTACTTTATTTTATTTATTTTTATTTTACCTATTTATTTTGCATAAAAAAAAATGCAAGGCGGATGGGTCTGAAAAAAAAGGTCTATATGCCTTTTACATTTTTCAAAATTGATTAACAGTTTAAAAACTAGTATAGTCCTGCTTGAAACTTAAATAAATTAATGTTAGGTTAATTTAAGTGTATGTCACGTCGTATACAGAAGAAGGTTTTGGGTGGGGAACCAGGAATGTGCAACATATGGATTTTCATATGCATAATTTTCAGTTGTGCAATGTTGGAAAGACCTTGACACATGGAAGTTGCTGGACATGCTGTTCCACAGACCTCTGCAATAAAGGTTGTAAGGGTACGTTTGAATCCGTCAATCGTGGTATATATATATATATATATATATATATATAGGGGATGGGGGTGTAAGTACCCACAGCCATATCGACAAGGAGGACAACCAAAGTAAGTTACCATATAGCTATCTGGATCGTGTCTTCCTGACAAGGAGTTCAGCAAAGGTAAGTAACTAAAGGCATCAAGGTAAGGTTATTACAATGATGGCTTTTTAAAAAAAAAAAGAAAAGCTAGCAGACGACTCGATTGGTATTTATTGTCGTTTGATTTTTTTCTCGCCTCTAAAATAACTAAGATGTATTATATTGTTGTTTCTAAATATATCGTCGTTACGTCAATATTTTCTAAAGGCGACGTCCAGATCAATAAACTAAATGCATAAAGACACCTAGGTAGAACTACGATATGTGTGCTTATCAAAAGAATAACAAATATATATAAACAACAAACACATAATAATAGATTTTGATATGAAAAATTGAAAAAGTTCTGAGCAAGATTCAAACTAACACACTTATTTTAAATGCCTACGGTTAATCAAAGGTGATCCATTGCGTTGTGAATAACACTTACGACCTATCATAAAATAGGCCACGACGTTCCGGGATTTTATTCTGACTGTTTGTTTTGTTTGTTGGGTTTAACGTCTCACCACAGGGACTTGCTCCCATACACACACACACCACACACACCACACACACACACACACTGTACATACACTATCAACGTATGTACAGTGTGTGTGTGGTGTGTGTGTGTGTATGGGAGCAAGTCCCTGTGGTCTCACCGACAGTATTTCAGTTATTAGGAGACGATGTTTACTTGAGACAGATATAGTGCTGCCACACTGCAGTATCACGCCGTAGACATGTTATCCTGACACCGGGCCAACCAGTCCTGCAACTACCCTTATATGCTGAGCGCCAAGCAAGGCAGCTATAACAGTACCATTTTTACGACTTTGGTATGTCGCGGCCGGGGATCGAACCCACGACCTCCCACACCCGAGGCGGACGCTCAAACCACTCGGCCACCGGGGACGGTGATTTTATGCTGACATCATTTCTCATAATTTATTTACTGTTAATGTTGTGCGTGTAAAAAACATCCCTTATTGATTTCAAGGTAAAAAAAAAATAGTTGGCTTCCCACGGGGATCGCACCCTAAATATCGGGTCATACGCTATAACCACTTCACCAAAAAGCTGTTCCACAAAAAATGGGGCTTTAGAAGTGTACTTATGCTCCATAGACCGATCACAACAAATGGCCACGCGTATCATTAAGAGGGTGGGAGAGTACACGCATTTTATAGTAGAGACACTTCTTCGGTGGAATTAAACAGAGTAGATATATGTAGTTGAAACAGTGCGCGTGAAAGTAGATCATGTAAACAGAGGCAAAAGTGTCCTGATGTTACGATTGATAAAAATCAAAGCGCTGAGAGAACAGGGTTTTTAACATGATGATGTCGCATTTCTTATATTTATTAAAGTAAATTCAATATTTTCAAGCGATGCCAATGAAGCTAATGTTATAAACCCACTTTTACCTTACTTGAATACGGTCGTTAAAAACGATAAACCCATAATTTGTCTCAATGGGTTGTAACAATAAACATATTGCCAATCTTCCTTTCCCCATTTCTCTAGCCTACAGTTTATAAGATAATATGAATATGTAATCTAAAACAACAAACTTTCTATTTGAGATTTGAATTACATGTATATGTAACTTAATGTGTTAAATATGTATATATACATGTACATAAATAAATGATTTTCATTATGACAGAAATATGTATGTCTTATATTGCAGAAGAAATTTAAAAAATAAAAAGAGTTAAAACAAGATGGCCAAAATGGCCCTAAAGACGCTCACCTGAGAAAAATTGCCTTCATTGCCTATACAACTTACTGTATTATAGCATAGTTGCTCTGAAAACATAATCTATGAGATCATTTATAATTCCACGAACTAAACAGTGTCTGTGGTCAAAATTTGAGGTCAAACTGAGAAATTATGGCTTTAAACACTCAAATTTAAAAATTAAAAGGGGCATAACTCCTGACCTAAGTGACGGATATCAGCAATAATAAGAAATTATGGCTATAAACATTGTCATAGAGGTTGAAGGTGATTGCTTCTGAAATGAAGATGCTAGGGTGCAAAAAAGTGAAATATGACATTTTTTTAATATCAAAAGGGGCATAACTCCTGACCTAATGGACGAACATCAGCAATAATAGAATTTGGCCAAAGGAATATGGCTATAAACATTGTAATAGAGTTTGAAGATGATTACTTCAGAAATGAAATGCTAGAGTGCAAATAAAGTGAAATATGGCATTTTTTAATATCAAAAGGGGCATCACTCCTGACCTAATTGGCGGATATCAGCCTTAATTCAACTTGGCCAAAAGAATAGGGCTATAAACATTGTCATAGAGTTTGAAGATGATTGCTTAAGAAATGAAGATGCTTAAGTGCAAAAAACTTAAAATTAGCATTTTTTTTAATATTTAAAGGGGCACAACTCCTGCCCTTATAGGCTGATATCAGCAATAATCGAACGTGTCTGAGATATTATGGTAATAAACATTGTCATTAAGTTTGAAGATGATTGTTTAAGAAATGAAGATGCTAGAGTGCAAACAAAGTAAAATCTGTCTTTTTTAATATTAAAAGGGGCATACTCCTGACCTAATAAGCTGATATCAGCCATAATCGAACTTGACCGAGATAGTATAGCAATAAACATTGCCATAAAGTTTGAAGATGATTGCTTAAGAAATGAAGATGCTAGAGTGCAAACAAACTAATTGTGGACGACGGACGAAGGACATTCATCGATCCTAATAGCTCATCCTGAGCACATGTGCTCGGGTGAGCTAAAAAAAGTTCTCCCCTGGGACTCGAATCTACAACCTTTCGCATGCTAATCAGGCGCTGTATCACTTCGATGTTTCGCTATTGTGACGTTATAATGATTTTTTTTATTTATATATTGTTGGCTATCGCTGGAAATTCCAGCCAGTCATAGATCGAAATATCTCTGCATGAAATTGCGAATCGTTTCCTGCGTATTATCTTTTTTCGTTACAGTTTATTAAACACGGTATCACCAGCATCGTTCAACAAATTTTTTATTCAATTTCGCTTTCCATAATGCAATCGTACTGAAATAATCATGAAAATTGTCACCATTTAGTGTCAAAAGAGGAAACAAATTTTGAACTTTTTTATCGGTGTAGTAAATAAGAGGAAAATCTATAAATACAAAATTACTAAATATAGCCCCGAATTGTTGTCCGATCCAAAATGTGTGCTTCCTTAGAACAGCGTTGCAAGCAACCCTGTTCAAAAAGGACGAAATGCACCTTTTCGCTGATGAACTTTTTTGCCTAATACGCTTCCAAAACAGCAATCTTTATTGGTCGTCCTTAGATTATCTAATCATATAAGTTGATAGAATTCATGGGATCATCGTGCATACATGTGGTCTCCCGCTTGGTAAAGGAATTACTCCTCAGAACAAACAAGAACCATAATCTTTGTTATATATATATATATATATATATATATATATATATATATATATATATATTGCATGGCTTTCGCGATTTAAGCTTGATTACTAGATCACGAGTGGCGCCAGTGCAATAAATGCCTTGTAAATTGTAACATGACCAAAGTATGGGAAGCAGGCGGTACCAAGGTTTCTTGACTATTTTATGCAGCTGGTCCCAAATATTGGGCGCTGTGGGTATCAGAGAAGAATCTCATGAAAATGACAAGTTTTTCTCTTAACCAATTAAATACCTCATTCCAAACAAACCGTCATTCCGTACAAATACGCAAATGCCTTTTTTTAAAGAGAAGGGCGTACTGAATTAGTGCTGGTAATCTGTTATAGTTAGTTTTCGTGTTTGAGAATGGGTCTGAACGACAGTGGTGAAGATCTTTTCTTATCACAAATTGACTTGTTAGCAATAGACCATCTTCATAATACATGTTTTTTCAAAAGGTCTCTAATTCAGTGTGACCATTCCAGTTCCTAACATTTTGGAAAACATTATTAGTGATGTGCTTTTCGTGAAAATAAACAAATACTCACGAACTCTGAAGGGTTTTCCGAATGTTTTGAAATCCTGTACATCTGAGAAAAGAATCATTAAGGCCTTTGTGTAGAGCACTTGTGACAGCTTAAAATTAAAGTGCATACCACGTCGTTTAGCCTCACTCCTCATCTTATCTGGAGTATATATTTATAAAAAGTTCATTACATGTAATGATATAGAGTTCTCAGAAATCTCGTGAACTGATATAGAGTTCAGTGGAGGTAAGCTACCACAGCAATCTCGACCAAGTATTGATATAGAGTTCAGTGGAGGTAAGCTACCACAGCAATCTCGACCATGTATTGATATAGAGTTCAGTGGAGGTAAGCTACCACAGCAATCTCGACCATGTATTGATATAGAGTTCAGTGGAGGTAAGCTACCACAGCAATCTCGACCATGTATTGATATAGAGTTCAGTGGAGGTAAGCTACCACAGCAATCTCGATCATGTATTGATATAGAGTTCAGTGGAGGTAAGCTACCACAGCAATCTCGACCATGTATTGATATAGAGTTCAGTGGAGATAAGCTACCACAGCAATGTCGATCATGTATTGATATAGAGTTCAGTGGACGTAAGCAACCAAAGCAACCTCAATCGTGAACTGATATAAAGTTCAGTGGAGGTAAGCTATCACAGCAATCTCGATCGTGAACTGATATCAAGTTCAGTGGAGGTAAGCTATCACAGCAATCTCGATCGTGATAGGGTTAAGTGGACGTAAGCAACCACAGCAATCTCGATCGTGTATTGATACAGAGTTCAGTGGAGGTGAGCTACCACAGCAATCTCGATCGTGAACTGATACAGAGTTCAGTGGACGTAAGCAACCAAAGCAACCTCGATCGTGAACTGATATAAAGTTCAGTGGAGGTTAGCTATCACAGCAATCTCGATCGTGAACTGATACAGAGTTCAGTGAAGGTGAGCTATCACAGCAATCTCGATCGTGAACTGATACAGCGTTCAGTGGAGGTAAGCTATCACAGCAATCTCGATCGTGAACTGATAAAGAGTTCAGTGAAGGTGAGCTATCACAGCAATCTCGATCGTGAACTGATACAGAGTTATGTGAAGGTGAGCTATCACAGCAATCTCGATCGTGAACTGATACAGAGTTCAGTGAAGGTGAGCTATCACAGCAATCTCGATCGTGAACTGATACAGAGTTATGTGAAGGTGAGCTATCACAGCAATCTCGATCGTGAACTGATACAGAGTTCAGTGAAGGTGAGCTATCACAGCAATCTCGATCGTGAACTGATACAGAGTTCAGTGAAGGTGAGCTATCACAGCAATCTCGATCGTGAACTGATACAGAGTTCAGTGAAGGTGAGCTATCACAGCAATCTCGATCGTGAACTGATACAGAGTTCAGTGGAGGTAAGCTATCACAGCAATCTCGATCGTGAACTGATAAAGAGTTCAGTGAAGGTGAGCTATCACAGCAATCTCGATCGTGAACTGATACAGAGTTCACTTCAGTGGAGGTAAGCTATCACAGCAATCTCGATCGTGAACTGATACAGAGTTCAGTGAAGGTGAGCTATCACAGCAATCTCGATCGTGAACTGATACAGAGTTCAGTGAAGGTGAGCTATCACAGCAATCTCGATCGTGAACTGATATAAAGTTCAGTGGAGGTAAGCTATCACAGCAATCTCGATCGTGATAGAGTTAAGTGGACGTAAGCAACCACAGCAATCTCGATCGTGTATTGATATAGAGTTCAGTAAAGATAAGTAACCCCAGATACATGCGATCTCGATCGTGTTTCGTCACAGGGTAAGAAAAATGTGCAGCCTGACTAGGACATTATCCCCCTCCATTTCAGAATTCCTCCCTGAATTCTAAGAGTTACAGGGTAAATATAATCATGTGCTGGTGTCGTTAGACAGACCAAGCACCTATGCCACAGCCCCACGTTGGGTGCCAAATGTAACAGGGTGAGAAAAATATGCAGCCTGATCGGGACTCTAACCCGGGGCCTTTCGTTTACAGGGCGAAGCTCTACCGGCTGAGCTACCCGGTCGCTTACATATGATTCTACCCGATTGCGAGTTATCGGTTCCGTGACATAGACATAGGGCTAAGAAAAGGTAAGCAACTACAGAGCTCAGTAAAGGTAAGCAACTACAGATCTCAGTAAAGGTAAGTAAAGGTAAGCAACTACAGTGCTCAGTAAAGGTAAGCAACTACAGAGCTCAGTAAAGGTAAGAAAAGGTAAGCAACTACAGAGCTCAGTAAAGGTAAGCAAACCCAGCAATCTCGGTCGGGTATTGATAAAAAGTTCAGTAAAGGTAAGTAACCCCATCCATCTGCAGGAACATAGCCATTTTTTTAACTTGTAGGCTCATAGAAGGGGCTCCAAGGGGCAGTTGTTGAAACCATTTTATACGTTGGCCATTCAGGTAAGTAATGTACATCATCTAATACGTTGGCCATCAGGTAAATAAAGTACATCATCTAATACGTTGGCCGTCAGGTAAATAAAGTACATCATCTAATACGTTGGTCAGTCTGGTGTGTAAGTACATCATCTAATACGTTTGCCGGTCAGGTAAGTAAAGTACATTATTTAATACGTTGGCCGGTCGGTAAATAAAGTACACCATCGAATACGTTGGCCAGTCAGGTAAATAAAGTACATCATCTAATACGCAGGCCAGTCAGGTAAATAAAGTACACCATCGAATACGCTGGCCGGTCAGGTAAATAAAGTACACCATCTAATACGTTTGCCAGTTAAGTAAATAAAGGACATCATCTAATACACTGGCCAGTCTGGTGAGTAAACTTAGCAACCAATAGATTCAGCTGCTTGTCAAGAAAGTAATCTCTTCCATCCGGAGCCGTCAACTCGCTGAAGTCGGGCAAGTAACTTCGACCGTCTAAAACCTTCTACGCTTGGGGGCCAACCCAGCAAAGTCATCTCAGAGAGCAAAGGGACGTGTAATTTTAGATATATTGTTTGTATAATAAGACTTCATAACATTGACGTTTGATCCTCATTCCTTGTGACCTCACAATAAATTGATCATGATTGATGTTGGTTACAGCGCCATGTAACGACACCCCTGATTGCAGTAAACTACAGGCGACTGGATATAACGTGTGCGGGGACAAGTACGTGGCCACCAGTATGTGCAAGAAAACCTGCAACTACTGTCCTTGATGTTTGCTGCTGATCTTCTTGTTTTTCCTTCCATGAATAAATGTTACAACAATGTTTTCGAGCATTTACAGTTGACTATTTTGTTTCCATTAAACAGTTTATATCACTTACTTTTATGAATACTAGATACATTTGCATTCTAAGATTGCATTAACCTATCCTACTATTAACCATATCACACGATCAGCCTTTTGCCTTTAAAACAATTTCAAATACCCTCTAAAGATTTAACTTTAACTTTCCTCCACCGGGATTTTTTTTTCAAATGACTCCTCCCTTTACGCCGGGAAAGCGTAATAATAAACACAATACATGTACATAAACAAATATAATACGTATTGTTGGTGTTTCTATTGGTATTCAATTTTCATAAATCGAATTTATACTCGTATAAGGTTAGATTAGGCTGAGGAAATTTCCCCACTCCAGGAACTATATATCGTTTTCAAATGACCCGCATCTCCTTTTTATGTTTCGTCATTGAAAAAAAAATCTTTTTTATAACTTATGTGTCGTTATTATATTGAATTTGAAAACAAGTTTGTGTGTTCCCGGGGAAAGCTTGGGTGAGTGTGTGTGTGGGGGTGGGGCGGGGTGCGAGAGAGACATATTGCTCTATTCGTGTCTATCACATAATGTCGTAACACCTAGGTCTATCAAACAAATAATGTGTTTCTAGCAAGCCCTTATATTGTCCCGGGTACTGGGATACAAACAACAGAGCGTATATACAGTATAATAAGTGTCCAACAAGCTAATCATGGGGCGGGGATCATTGGTCATTGTGATCCATATGTGTCTTTAATAAACAATCAACCACGACTTCTTACTGCAAGAACTCATTCTTCCTACGGACCATCTCTACTTGGAATGACCTGCCTACATTGTTGCAGAGGACTCCGACTTAGTATCATCTACCATCTCTCTTCAGTATATAGGAGATCGTGCAAGTAAACCATTGATGATTCCCGGGGCGGTACCGGCGGGCCGCAATAACCGTAGATGTCTGGGAGGTGAAAGGGCCAATAAAGCAGCGCTCAAACGATTTTTTTATTTCGTTCTTTTACTATTACTACTATCCACCACTACTCTTACCTCATCTTCTTTCTCTTCAGCAACCACCCACCACGTAATAGTCAAGACAGACTGCGATGATGCAGCCATGTAAATGTAGATGGAAACAGACGAGCAGTTCTATATATGTAGTTAAAATGCAATTATGACTCATTATTTTGGTTGTTTCGTTAAGACATATATTATACTTGTTATTTATCATCTATTTATTATATTAATTTGACTAAGTGTTATTAGTAATAGAAGATAAATGATCTTATCAATTAATTTTATCATTAATCAATTGATTGTAACCGAAATCGAACTCAAAAGCTGTTAAAAGTTATTGCGATGACACAGTTATTTCACAGCCAATGCGCATAACTCTATAACGAACCAGTGGATTTTAAATAAAATCAATCTTAACCTGAATTTTGATATATTACTTGCATACCAATATAAATTCAATACACGGAGTCGTTCAAAAAATACTACGTGGAAACGAAATGTCTATACGGACAGACGGACAGCGCCATAGCATAATGCATCCTGTCATTTGACGGGTGTTTAAAACAAGAGGCCCATGATGGCCCTAAATCGCTCACCTGAGATAAATAGGTTGACCCAAGGCCAGTAGTTTTGAAGAAGATGATTTTTAAAGTTTTCATATTTTTTTTTCTTTTTGTTGCCATGGCAACCAGAGTTCTACATGGATCAACTTTATTTTAGCAACTTTTGTGAAGGTTGACCCAAGGATCATCCCTGCCAAGTTTAATCAAATTCTGTCCAGTGGTTTCAGAGGAGATGTTGTTTAAAGGTTTCTCTATATACATATAAGGCAAATAAGCCCCGCCCCTGGCGGCCATGTTTTTTTACGGATTGGAATAATTTTAGCAACTTTGGTAGAGGTTGACCCAAGGAACATCTGTACCAATTTATTTTAAAATCTGGCCAGTAGTTTTGAAGAAGATGATTTTTAAAGTTTTCATTTTTTTTTTTGTTGCCATGGCAACCAGAGTTCTACATGGATCAATTTTATTTTAGCAACTTTTGTGAAGGTTGACCCAAGGATCATCCCTGCCAAGTTTAATCAAATTCTGTCCAGTGGTTTCAGAGGAGATATTGTTTAAAGGTTTCTCTATATACATATAAGGCAAATAAGCCCCGCCCCTGGCGGCCATGTTTTTTTACGGATTGGAATAATTTTAGCAACTTTGGTAGAGGTTGACCCAAGAACCGTCTGTACCAATTTATTTTAAAATCTGGCCAGTAGTTTTGAAGGAGATGATTTTTAAAGTTTTCATTTTTTTCTCTTTTTGTTGCCATGGCAACCAGAGTTCTACATGGATCAACTTTATTTTAGCAACTTTTGTGAAGGTTGACCCAAGGATCATCCCTGCCAAGTTTAATCAAATTCTGTCCAGTGGTTTCAGAGGAGATGTTGTTTAAAGGTTTCTCTATATACATATAAGGCAAATAAGCCCCGCCCTTGGCGGCCATGTTTTTTTACGGATCGGAATAATTTTAGCAACTTTGGTTGACCCAAGGAACATCTGTACCAAATTATTTTGAAATCTGGCCAGTAGTTTTGAAGGAGATGATTTTTAAAGTTTTCAAATTATTTTTCTTTTTGTTGCCATGGCAACCAGAGTTCTTCATGGATCAACTTTATTTTAGCAACTTTTGTAGAGCCTCACCCAAGGAACATTCCTGCCAAGTTTCATTTAATTCTGTCAAGTGGTTTCAGAGGAGATGTCGTTTAAAGCAAATTGTTGACGACGGACGACGCACGACGGACGACGGACGACGCACGACGCACGACGACGGACGCCGGACGAAGGGCGATCACAAAAGCTCACCTTGAGCACTTTGTGCTCAGGTGAGCTAAAAATCTAACGCATAAATTAAGATTCTTTTATGACTAAGATTTTTTTTGCGGGTATTTATTCTCAGTTGTATTGATTCATTATTCTGCATGACTTCTTAGACTAAGAAATAAGGATGTAGGACAAAAGCCCACTAGGACATAAAGACCACAGAACAAAAGTCCACGTTTTATTAGTTAAAAATGTAAAGATATTGGTTTGAATTTATCAATAATTTGATATAATATCAACCATATGCCTTAACTACTTGTTTTATCAGTCTTGGCTAGTTTAAAGGAGAAAATAGGAAGATATTAGTTTTGAATTTATGTTCTCAGTGGTTATTTTCTTCAAATTGTCTAAAAATTGATTTATGAACTATTTTATTTTACATGTGGGCTTTTGTCCGCCTTGCCAAAAATGGTAGTGGGCTTATGTCTTATGGGCTTTTGTCCGGTGTGCTTATGTCCAAGTGGACTTCTATCTAGTGTGTTTTTGTCCAGTGTGCTTATGTCCATGTGGACGTATGTCCTAGTGGGCTTTTGTCCGTACCCCAAGAAATCAATATGCAATTTCTGTTTTTTGTGAACATGCTGTTAGTATTGGTTATCGTTTATGTTTTATTTTATATTTTAAATTTCATGAAATTTATTGCAAACGAAGCGAAGTGGAGCGCTGCATTTAATCCATAAAATTTAAAATATAAACGATAAGATGTTTAGAATTTGTCGTGTACGCCATACTGCTTTGCCTTTGACATTTCATTATGAACCCGCTTCCCGTTTGATATACAGTGTCACGTGATGTTTTAAGTACGGTTGAAAGTCAAAAAGTTGAAAGCTGGGTACATTAATATTTTGAGCTAGAATAACATGACGTAAAGCAGTCGCCACTGCAACTAGAAACGCTCATAATCCGCTTTGGTAACATTTCTTTCTATTTTTGAACGAAATTCATATTGACAATCAAGACGACTACAGAAGTATATTTGTACATTGTGTAATATAACCAAAGCCTTCATTAATGTTAATTGTACAACCATGACTATACATAGTACCCCACATAATTACGTCAATATCACAAAGGAGGATATTCTAAATTTATAGAGTTAAACTCTAAAGAGTGTTCCAGGGGAACATCATACTGGATAATGCACTGCTTAAAGATTTAAATAATGTTCTCTTAATTAAAATACTTTAAAGCAGCTCGCTCACAGATGATCTGTAGAAGTTTTTTTTTATCTACTCTCCCTCGTTAATGTTGGCGAAGCCTTTGTTGCCTGAGAAGTAAACTTGGAAAGTGTCAGTTACAGCTATTTTCATTAACCTCCATTTCAATGGGTTCGGTTAAATATAGAATATGGTATTCCAGTGGTACCACGTGGCATATTCCGCAACGTTGCGTCTTCACCAGTTCCAGGTAGCGAGTACTGGTATGTGCGGTGAGCGCATGCGCAAAGAGTGATTGTGCTCTGACAGAGTATAAGAAAACATAATTTCAAAAATTTAAATTCAATACCATTCGTAATGCTATTGCCTGCAATACGCGATATTTCTCTATATAAATATATTTATTTGATCAAATTAAAACAACAATTGAAACCTAACTTTTTTTAATTAGCTATCATTTTCTAGTATGAATATTTTTAGATACTGTCTCTGTTTAGACGCTGTCTCTGTATTTTATACTACATGTAGTAGATTTACGGTAATATTGTATTTCATTTCCTGCACAATGATATATTTAACTTTATAGCAGATTAAAGGAAAATGTTTTCAGTGAGAATGTTTTGTAAAAAAGATTATTTGTTCATTAATTTTATCTATTTTTGATTATTATTTATATTTCTATGTTTTGATTATCTATAAATATCTAACCAAGAGTACGGATTGCATTATAATACTCGTTCTCGAAAAAATATTTTTATCTTAAACACACACACGGTGATTTGAGCGTTTCCCCACTGACTTTACTTTCCAGCTGAAAATGAAGCTATCTTGAAACAAGAAATATCTTTAAAAAGATATTCGGTGTTGATGGAGAACAAAGTATGGATAATCAATGGATAACAGTAATAGCATGTAAAACGTCCCTCGACTGCTAATTATAGTAAAATAAACGCACTTTAACCGTCCTTCAATCATACGGAGACGGTGAAACAGACAATAATATACTGCAGATGTATACAATGTATAATGTTCGCCTCGCGCAGGTCTCGGTGTGCATCTTAGAGAAGTGTTTTGATACAAACAATTATATATTTATCAAAGAAACTGTCCGAATACTTTATTGAAATTTCGTACGAAAGTGCGCAAACATATTTCAGCTTGTTTTCATCTAAAAAAAAAAGATGTATGCATAACCTGTTCTCGAAGTATCGGCATTTTCTACCAATGAAAATTGTTATAATATTCACATGGTCTTATCTTGCGGCATTATCCGTTAGTAGATCGAAAGTGATGTTAGACAGCTACGCCGAAAAAAGATGCGAAAGGTCTATTGTCCGAAACGACTGGTACGAAAGAGTACCAGGGCAAATGACTGCAATTCAGACGCATTTACGCGAGTTATTCCGATTGTAATGTTCACTTCCGGTTGACCACATGTGTTAAATAAATGTAAACAGAGCTGAAAAAATGGGTAGTAAAACAAAATTTAACAAATTGCCCAAAACTCGAAAGGTTAAAGCTAAACGATGGAAAAAAGGACACAGCTCAACATCGAATCCTGAAAACAGAAAATTTCGTGAAGCTGCGAAAAACCGATTCTTTAACAAATTGGATGGTAAAAAATTCGAAGAATTGTATCTCATCCAGAACCATTTAATTTTGATTTGTATTTATCATTACATCACGATCCACGCAACGTTGCCTCAAATGGGGTCTGACACGAAAAGTGGCTAATAAATCAATACATACCTTCCCCAGTAAAATGCCCCTGTTATTTGGGAACAAAAGGGAAGGTATGTCTTAAACACTTTACACCGGCCACTTTGTACCTATTGTAAGCATATATCCTGATGTAACCCAAATTTAGCGATATTAGAACAAATGCCAGTGGCATTTTGAACAAACCACAGTAACCTATAATTATACTCATTTTAATTTTACCACGACTGTTTATAAGTTACTTAGGATTAACAGCAAACACTAGTAATGCAGCCCTGCATTCAGTTAAACATAACGCTTGCAACTGTTAGGGATTTGGTTCCCTGCTTGCACGCTAACTGCTATGATACATCAGGGACACAAAGGCTAACATTATGAACCTTTAAGGGAAACTGAACTCAGGGCAGCTGTTGCTAAATATAAACAAATATGGCAGTTGTAAACTCTTACCTCAATCTGATAACGTAACCTAAATCCAGCAATTCTGAATGGTTGCAGTAAACCCATCACAAATTTCATGAAGTAATCTTTTATTATTTTGGCTGGAGCATGACATAGTATGTAGCATGACCTCGGTAGTAAAAACAATAACATGACGAATGTCAATTTTTTTAAGCAACCATATTTTTTTAACAAAAGAAAGGATAGTGAATGTTAAAATTTCATCAGGTAAAACACACAATTTTATCACAGTAATGTACTTCTTTTTTATGTTTACCTGTTGTATCTCCATGTTTAGCGCAGAATAAGTCGCTAAAATGGACAGAGGGACATAAACAATTTTACATGACTGACCTTCAGCTCCGAAATCTCGTGAGAATTTCAGTGAGTAACAAAAAACAAAACTTTATTTTAAGTATACTAAGGTAAGGTATTACCTGTGACAGGTGGTTGTATATTATTGTGGTATTCAGAAATGAGAAGAATAAGGGTCTCATGAATTTTCCACAATATCATTTGTATATTAAAAGTTAATTCATACTGTGTGCTATCTGTCAAAACTTTAAAGCCTAAACTATGATCTACTCCCATGTAAAATTTTACATTTCTTTTAAATTTCCCTTTAAACAACCAAAATGTTATGTCATAGTATCTCAATCAGGTTTGATTATTGCTGATATCAGACCAATAGGTCAGGAATTTATGCCCTTGAATGATCTTGATATTAGCTGTTATTGCACCATTAGATCAGGAGTTAGGGCCCTTAATATTGGGTAATATCTAGTATCTACATTTGTTTTGCAATCATAATCAAGCTTGGAAGCAGTGTTTATGGCCATAATCTCCCAGCCAGGTTTATTATATTAGATTACTAATATAAGAATGACAAACATTTAAGAGAAGGTGAGCAATAAAGAGCTATCTTGGCCCTAAATGAATTAGGCCTTTTATGATTCCTGGAGAATTCTAAAAGATCCAGTTATTTAGTGGCACTAGCTTTTTTTTCACATTACTTATGAACAATATTGACTTGCCTTGTGATAATGTCACTATTTTATTAAATGTATTATTATTAAGAGGCTCATTGTAAATATTTTTTCTGGACTTTAGCATAATCATACCTGTACATGTATACTGGTAGTTATGATCTTTTGATACAGGACCCAGTGAACTCACAGTTGATGCTTTAGCTAAACATGACAGAGCTGCAGATGAAAATGATGCTGTGTCCATGGCAACAGACTCAGATCGCCAGACTTTGGGCACTATGGGAACATTTAAGAGCTGGGCTACAAACTGGACGGAGTGCACTAACACTACATTCAGCAAAGTACACAGATATTGGTCCTCCAATTCTGCAGCTCATAAAGAGGTAAGACCCAAGGTATTGTTCATCAGTTTGTTAGTTGGGAGTCATGATAGTGCCTTAATTGCATATAAACAATAGAAACCTTCACTATAAATGGAATCCTCTGCAAAATCTCAGTGGGATGGAGAGGGGAGTTAACTTCTCAACATTGGGTTTATTTGCTCTTTTCTTCATTAAATCAAATGCTTTCAATCTTTACCAAGGTCTTCTTCACAGCCAATGATATCCAAACAAACATTGCAGTGCACTTTGGAGGTTCTTTTTTATCATGCGGTATTAGTGTTTAAAAAAAATAGGGCCTTGTAAATATCATGGAACTACTGTTCACTGAGGCTCCTATTTAACCCTTTCCCTCATATAGACTCATTTTGACGCACTCAATAGGTACTACATAAAGCCTGATCTGCAGAAAACCACAGTTAAACCTTACCAAATTTAATTACAAAATCCTCATTTCTAGACCACTGAGGAGAAGCGAACAGCATAAAACCTGATCAGCCTGCGAGTTACTCGCAGGCTGATCTGGTTTTATGCTGTTCGCATAGGTCTTTTCATGGTGTCCTCTGTGAGGGAATGGGTTAAGTTCTGGATGGTATATCAGACAGCCTACCGATTATCAAACTGCTGACCATGTAGTTCTGCTTTCAGCTTTAGAAATTAGACAAAATCCAGCAGTGCAAGGTTCTGTAAATATGGTGTATGGTCAAGCCTCTGAAACCTGTGTACGTTGATTTCCATCTGAGTTATCTACCTCTATGGGAAGAGGCATTATCTTGGTTCTAAAGATCATCCATAAGGTGGTGTGGGTGCTTTTCAGACTTTGTGAAAAGCGACGGACAGGCGGACAGATTTTGATAAAAAATTGCATCTTGTCAGTCCAGGTGACCGACAATTTTTCAGCAAACTGAAACGTTGAAAATGTCAAATTTAAGTCCATGAACTTTGCAAAAACAATCCATAAAGCAAAAATACTCTGCCCTATTATTTTTGGTATGAGTTTCCTATTATATGAGCACGAGCATCAGACATTGAGACACACATAAATAAAAAGCACATGTCTAGCATGATTATATATATGTGTCTACCCGATTACAATAGTTAATAAACATAAGGAAATGTGTACAGATCTGCACATGTGTGAAAATAATCATAGCTCCGCCTTCTATGTCAACCAGATGAACACATGCATATTATCAGCCAATGATTGGTTATGTGAAATTATTAATCCAATCAACGAAGACCTCACAAACTCTTAATTTTTTTACTGTTACCTTGAACTATATATGATTAAACAAGAACAAGATTACTGGAAAGTGTTACAGATGTATGACATTGTTTTATTTGATATGGAATGCATTCAAATATATATTATATATATGAGAAAAATTGGTTTAAAAAAAATTAAGGATATCCAAATTGCTGGGGAAAGTTGATTTTGTAAATATACACAATTAGCTCAAAAGCTTATCTGTAGCTCTACACATGTGAAGCTAAAGTCTGTCAAGTTAGCAGGCTATCAAAAGGTTGTTTTAGTTATATTCTTGGTGCTTTAGGAAAGATTGATACATTGTTTTTTATTGATCAGGTACTTGCAGTCCTTGCTGCCGTCACAGAGGTTATCAAAACGGAGGGTGGTAAGGAGACAGAGACAGAATACTTTGCTGCCTTGGTAAGTTATATGTGGGTTGTAAACTTGATCTAGGGCCATACCTGATTTTTAAGTGAAAGCTCAACAAAACCCTTTTTTTCACTTTATTTATGAGGGTTGGTGATTCAGTTGATCAACCAAGAGTCTGAAGAGATAATTTAAGATCTAATCAGTACTTAGTTGTGCATATTGTCAGTACATTTATAGAGTTGTATTATCACACAGGGTTCCCACGGTCAGGGAAAAGTCACGGAAATTATTTTTTTTCAAGGCCAGGGAAAAGGTAGGGAAATTTGAAATTGGTCAGGGAAATTTGGAAATTCAGAAAAAGTTGGGGGAAAGTCAGGGAATTTTACAATCAAGGAAAGTCGACCAAACAGCAGGAGGATTATAATAAGGAAGGGCTAAGGCAGTTTTTTCCATTTGGCTTTTTTCAGTCAGTTTGCATTGTCAGATTGGCATAATATTAAATAAGTTCCCAGTAGCATCCAACAAAGTACATTTTGTGCTCATAGATGATCTGTATTTGCCGCAGGATTTGCGCTTAATTTGGTCAGGAAATCTTGAGTATAGTCAGGGAATTTTGATTTTTCAATTTTGTGGGAACCCTGATCACAGAGTTATGATCCTTTACCACCATAGAGATCCTTGTTTTATAATATTTTGTCTTAAGTTTCCCCTGAAATCTATCAATTAGATTGACTTGGAACAGTGACCTAGATGGACATACAAAAAAATAGTAGATTTGTAACCATAACAACCACAAATTGGACTGCAGCCCTTTTCAATGTGGCCAAGGTCCAGTCATGCTAAGATTGCATGCATGGACTCTTTCAAAATGAGGCCATTAAAAACAACAATTATTGCAGATATCTGGCCATATTGTATACATGTGATATTGTTTTTGTGTGTGTCAAAGCGATATTCTAGTGGTATTCATCATCTTCATTGATTGTTCTGGATTTGCTTGTTTGCTACATTTAAAAGAAAAAAAATCCAGTAACCATTGAATGAGTTTAATGAGGCATATTATATAGATTGTTGTTCTTTATCTTTGCTTGTATGTTCTTAACATACATATCCACAAGTTACATAGCACCAGTTGAAGTGATTTCCCGGTGATTGGTATCAAAGTAGACTCTGGACAGCTATAGTTGAAAAAGGCCTTAGTATAAAGGACTCAATATTAGCGAGATGTTTGATTTTGAATTGTTATCAAAAACACAGGGTACACTGCTTTTGAAAAAGAGCCTAGTCATGGCAAGTATATACCCATATTGAATTGTATTGGACCTTTCCAGATGACAGCACTGGAGACAACAGAAGGAGAGGAGTCCATATCTGCCATAGTCTATCTGATCTCTCTCACCCTGAAAAGGTAATGTTGAAAATGTTTCTAGAATAGTAAGTCCATAGATTGCTTAATTTTCTTACCGTAATCATGTGGTATTAGCACTCCATTTTTTCTTAATTTTTCAGTTTTCTATGGTAGTATAAGAGTTTTCAGTTATTGTTTTAGCTTGCTATCTAGCCAAAAACAAAGGGGTCTGGCACAAAAGATGGGCAATATATCACTATATATAATACGAGGGATACTACTCCCGATTGACCAAGATTTATACACTCCTTGTAAAAATGCCAATATCTCTGTTGTTTATGATAGTATATTCAAAATCTTTGCACCTATCGCAAACATATACATTTATGTAACAGAAAGTCAAAACTGTTTCGCCTATGCAAACGCAATTATCAAGCAATGAAACCAGATTTGAGAAACTAACCTCAATATTTAGAATATCGACACATGTTTGTACACCCAGTCTCGCAGTGTAAACAGTTGTTTAAGCAAAAGGGCTATAATCTCTTGATCTGGTTTGTTAATGGCTGATGACTTTTTGTCTGTTAGGTCAGGAGTTAATTCCTGTAAATAATTGAAAAGTGCCAGATTCCACACACTAGCACTGCATTTATGAAGCATCTTAATAAACATACAGTGGTCATATTCTTAATGACATTAATATGATGACATATAAAAATCAATTATAATCAGGTGAGCAATATTGGGCTATTATTGCCCTCTTGTTTTCAAGCAAGTGAGACTGAAGCTTAGAGTGTGGCTTTACATGTCTTACATGTGTTGGGTTACAGTACTAAAAATGATAAACTTTAAAAGTGGTAGACATTTGAAAGTGTGATTGAGTGACTACAGTAATGTAGGCCTTTTCACTTCTTTAACTTACAGCAGCAGACAGAGTGTGTTGGAGTTACATTCAAAAGAAAATATGCAAGCTGCTCTGTTTAACTGGACAGTTGAAGATGTTAATTATACCCCCACAAATGAAATTTGGGGGGGTATATAGGAGTCACCCTGTCGGTCGGTCCGGCGGTTGGTCTACAAATATTTGTCCGGAGCATTTCTCCAAAACTACTGTACCTATGTTGATGAAACTTCATAGGTAGATAGACCTTGATGAGAGGAAGTGCAGTGCATAAGAACCATAACTCTGCATGTATTTTGAAAGGAGTTATTGCCCTTTGTCATTTTTAATCTTTTGATTTTGTCCGGACCATAACTCCAATACTAAAGTAGCTAGGTTGATGAAACTTCATAATTATGTAGATTGATCTTGATGAGAGGAAGTGCAGTGCACAAGAACCATAACTCTGCATGTATTTTGAAAGGAGTAATTGCCCTTTGTCATTTTTAATCTTTTGATTTTGTTCGGAGCATAACTCCAATACTAAAGTAGCTAGGTTGATGAAACTTCATATGTAGATTGATCTTGATGAGAGGAAGTGCAGTGCATAAGAAAACCACAATGTAAATTCTTAAAGACAGGTTTTTGCAAACAATAAATATGGATGTGAACCATAATTAGACTGCATTTTTATTCTCCTCAGCTACAGATCTTGGGGGCAAATTGTTTTCTTCTGTGTGTCTGTATGTGTGTCTCTCTGTCTATCTGTCTGTCTGTCAAAACTTTTTAGCATTGTCCAAAACTTTTGAACCTGTATTCCTACACATGACAGACTTCCGGGTGGGTATTGATCACCTTTAGAATTTTTTTTTGGTTGCTTATAAGCCCAAATCCTGTGAACATTTGTTTTATGGGGGGTATGAATCACCTTCAGTGATAGTTCTAGTTTTTGTATTGTAGAGTACCAGTTCCTGTGTTAAGAAGTAAATTTTCTGAGGTGGCCAAGTGCTTCCTGGAGTTGCTTGGAAAGTATGCAGAAGATCATACATCTTTGTTGAAATCGGTGAGTACACTCTTACCTTGGTGCCAACCCACCTGTCAACACAAGTCAGTCAATGAGCTTTTGTCAGATGCACAGTTGTCTAATTAGGAAGTCTGTAGGCCTGAGCAATTAATTACAAGGTACAGTGGTCACGCGATTCCTCAATGAGGCGATTCATTGAATACCGGCGATGGCTCGAGCTATAAGCCCAGTCCCTTTATTTAGCCCTTCTTATTCAATATAAATTTATGGGCGATTCTTCAGACATGTGATTTTGGACTCCTCGAGCTCCGTTCTTGGTCCCTAGATAGTATATCCTATAGTATTTCTATGCGATTCCTCGAAGTCAATATCAAAACCTACCTATATCTCCTTGACAACCATACTCTGGCCCTATGACCACATGTAATTAACACCTTGGTCGATATGGTTTTCTTTTTGTTTTCACACATTGTCAAACCTCATTAGAGTACATTGGTGAATCGTTATATAAACACGGCCATGTCGAAAGTATTTTCGCACCTACTAGTTTAGTTTAGTTTAGTTAGAACCACGGTATAAGTGTTTATTACAAGAATGTAAAAAATACACAATGCCGCCATATACACAAACTAAAACAAAGGGTTTCAAACATATTATCGGTAAAAAAAAAGAACTTATTTCTGATTTAATTCTCGTAATGAAAGCTATGATCGTGTTATATTTGTATTTTTAAACATATATTATGTTTATAAATTATTGTTAAAGGCTAAACGTAACAAAATAATTAATGAAAAAATGACGTTAATATATCAACAAAAGTAAATGTATTGAATTTTGACACATAAATGATTCCTCGAATACGGCGATTCTTCGAGTTTTTTTGCAGATCCCGTCCGACCTCGAGGAATCGCGTGACCACTGTATCTTAATGAGAATTATTATACAAACAGGTATGAGGTATATAATCACGTCAATTGTATTAAGACATGACGATCATAAAGATGTGTAACCTTCAGGGTCTTGGTCCAGTGGTATCATACCCGGCTAAGGATCCAAAGGTTGTGGTTTTCGAACCCTGTTAGGGGCAAGGATTTTTCATGACCTTCCTAGGCACATTTTATTGGTCCAACCCAGGAGCTGTGGAAAAGGATTAGTATTATTTCCTTTTAACTTAAATAAGTTGTAACTAAACAGCATATCAGTAAAGCAGTGTTTTCTCTAGCTCAACATTTTTGAGGGTCATAAATGACCTCCTATATGAAAAACTGGGATTATTTTAAAATTTATAGGGTCACATTTATTTTAAAGACAATTAAACAGTTAACTATAGCATGAATGATGCTGGTGACTAAAAATTAGAAATATTTGACTATAACAATTGTTCTCATACTGGATCATCTTGGACTTTGCAGTACAATATGAATAAGTTTTAATCTTATTTTACCAATAATGCTGGTGACCATTTTGAAAATGTAGTTTTTGTCTTTTAAAACTAAATCCAGTGAAATATATTATCCCCTGTGCCAGTATTACACAGAAAAAATGTCAACTTAGCATTACGTGATGCTATTCAAGCATCTACTGATAATGCCTGATTCAGCATTGCTTTAGATTGACACACGCTACCATGTTTAAGTGCTTAAGACCAAAAAAATATATGTTACGGTTTAAGTTGCGTCGTTAATGACACATGTTCCAAATTTCTTTGGGTCAGCATCCTATTAAAAAGTGCTCTAGAGAAAACACTGGTAAGAAAACCATAGTAATGTGTCAAACATTAGTTACATGTATATTTATTTTATCCCAGTACATTTGAATAGAATACCACCATCATTGTCTTTACATACACAAGTCTTTACATACCTACACATCAATTTAATACTACTCTTCATTCTAAAATATCCAGAAATCATCGTCAGAAACATTATTTACTCAACTTATTCATTTGAAAATATAGTATATAAAGTTAAAATTTTTCTACAAAATGCAATAAAAATGTTTAATTTTAATCATAGTGTCACGCTTTCATGTTCATTGACTGAGAAACAAAGAATGATTAAGATGACAATGAATGATTGGCAGTGACTACAATAAGCCAATTAATTATTGCACATTCATAATTACCCAGTACTAATAAACACTGATTGATCTTCGTAGAATGAAATTAAATGTGTGAAAGATGCATTTTCACTAACCACTGGTACCATTAACTAGTATTGTTAAATAAATGATCATGTCAGTCACTATGCACACATTCTTATTCAGTGCATTGAAATAACCTGTCTACATTATCATAATTCAAATAAATATATATGTATGGTATATAAACAATGACAAAAACACCTCAATATAATCATATCGTTACAGGAATTATACAGTTACATGATAAGCTGTTGTATCAATACAATTGCATTTCTTCAACAAGTACTGCTATTTAGGTTGAATGTAAAAATGCTTGTGGAAGCACGATTTAGTCACCATAGTGTTTATACAATAGTGTGTTGGTGCGTCAGATCGTCAGGATTTGCCTGTCCGGGCTGTAACTTAGATATGGATCACAGGATTTTCAAGTAACTTGACAATAATGTTCACAGTAATGAGACTAAGTGTCGTACACAAGAATTGGTTCCCTAGCTCTAAGGTCAAGGTCACACTTAGAGGTCTAAGATCATTTGCTTGTTTGGGCAGCAGTATTTTCAAGTAACTTAACAGTTATTTTAGCATCAATGAAACGGAGGGTCACGTTTGACAATCAGCTTGGGTAAGTTGATAAAAAGTTATTATTAGATCATTCAACTGCTAATTTTAAACAGAAATGTCATTATTTGATTTTCAGTAGCGATAACAAGTTCCCATAGATAGTGTACTTTTAGATTGTTAATTTGCGTTGGAAAAAAAAACTGCGAACTATGTTTGGTTTTCTACAGAACTGATACATGTAATATCATAACATTCTTGTATCTACTATGCTGCCATCTGCATATGGACCCCACAAACTGAGACAAAATGGCTTCACACTGTTTATTATGTAAAAAATTTGATGTACTTAAATTTCAGCTGATCACCTGCCTGTCTTTCTTACTGCGGGCGCAAGAACGTGCGGTCTGGAATAACTCTTCCACCCAGCAGGTGTACCAGGGCTTGTTGACCTTCATCACCCACAGGAAACCCAAGGTATACAAATGCCAACAGTTAACATTGCCACATGGTCACAGATACATAGATTTGTAGATTTTGTTTGTTTGGTACGAGATTGTGTTGTTGTAGACAGTCTTTCCCAGTCAAAAAAGCAATAGATTATGATGTTTGTATAGTAAATCAAGGTGTGGACTTAAATTGTTACAGACAATAGATTATCCATGTGTCTTTATATGACAGGTGCGCAAGGCAGCACATGATGGTGTGTCTATAGTTCTGAAGGGCAGCCTGATGATGCTGCAGGATGATGCCCCCACCCATCACCCTGCAGCTGCCATGACAACCAGGCACTGTATACAGCTCATTGAGGCCTGTGGAGGTATGTAGTTGTCGACGGGCTCAGTGGTAGAAGGGAAAGCCAAACGACAAGATATTGAGTTATATATATATATATTTGGCACATCCACAAAGGGACGAAACTCTTCTGTAGTCTCCGACAATCTAAAAATAGATACATTTTCTGACATAAATAAAAGATCGCATATAATTAAATTAAATATTAGCATGTCAGTATATGAAATATTAAATATATTTACTTTAGTTTGGACATAGATCACTCAGCAAGAATCACGATGATGATTTCATAATACAATCAAACATTGTAGTTGTACATCGGATTGAGTTTCAAATATTAACAATTTAGTTAATTACACCATTTAAGTTACAAAAGGTAATAATAAAAACATATAAGGAATAATAAAGACGATAAATAAATAGTAATTACCTTAAGAGAAACAAAGTATTTCCCTTAGTATATTTTATATTTCCATTCACGTAACAAAATGGCGTTGTATGTTTAGTATTTGTGTAAGTTTGAATTAGTCCGTCGGTCAATGATTGGTCAGTCAAATCGAGTCCAAAATCAAAGTACTGAGAGAGCTGAAAATAAAACTACTAACTAACTAAAACAACTACTAAATACATCTACACTAATTTTCAACCCTATGACATAGTATTGGTGAAATACCCCCTATTACTAGTTGAATACTCCCTACATTGTATTACCGGTGGAATACAAACTGCATTGTGACAACGAATTTTAACTTTTAATCAGTTTTATGCCCCAAAACTAAGTGACGGGTTCCTATCAATGTGGTTTTCATTTTGTCCTTCTGTCTTCTAAAATATAACCATCATCCATCCGTTGTCCTCATTTCTTGAGTAGTCTTCAGTATTTTTTAAGCAATCTTGATCAAATTTAAAAGCCATGCCTAGTTTGATAATGGCTGATACCACACCATTAAGTTGGGACTTATGGCATTTAAACCAAGCTTGATATAACTTTGAAACAATGATCTCTCAATCAGGATTGATTACCTGATATTGCATCATTTAGTCATGATCTTTTTTCTTTGAATTGAGAAATATTGCCAGTTTTTGTTAGTTTTCCCAATTGTTTACAATCTGATATTCATATTTATTTAGCAACCTTTATCAACTTAGAAGGAATGTTTATGTTTAAAAGCTCAGGGGTAAGTTTGACCATAGCATTTGCACCATAAGGTCAGGGATGATGACTTTCACAGAAATGGTAGTCAAGTAAGCCTATCTTGGCCTTCATGTTTTCACTCCACTTGACGTCTTGAGTATTGCAGTGCTTTACTGAATATGATGGGCTAATCCCGTGCTGTGTTGCAGATCATTTTGAACAGACTGAAATTTACTACCAAAGTTTCTAACTATCAGAGTTAGTCACCAGTTGTGACTGGTCTTTGTAGATTGTGCATCATCTGTCATCAACAATGGCAATCTTATCTTCATGAAACCTGATTAGAGTGATTGTGTATATGAAATCTCAAATAAGTACCAGACTGGGTCAAGTGGTGTGAAAAACTCAAGTCACTAGGTCTAAACTTAAAAATAAGTATTACTCTAGGAGCCATATTTTTTACCCCTGATTTCACTGAACTTGAGAGATACTGTGTTTTCATGTTGTGACCTAGGTTCAGGTGAGGCCACTGATACATTGCACACTCTGGGGCTGTTGAAGTGTATCATGCCTGTCCTGCCGCATAGCAGCCTCAAGTCTGCGTGTGAGACCATCCTGCGCCTCATGACCCTCAGCAATGTGGTAGGTTTATTAAGTTTTGTTTGTCATTAAGTATTATACTTGATGCCGGGATCTGAACAATCTGTATATCAGAATGTATAGGATGAAACCCTTTACCTTTTACATATATGTAATAAGGTAATCTGACTATGTATATGTGTCATGTCCTGTCATTGTATTATGTAATGTACTGTTAGTATGCACCTGTAATGTACTGTTAATGTGACCTGTAATGTACTGTTAATGTGCACCTGTAATGTACTGTTAATGTGTACCTGTAATGTACTGTTAATGTGAACCTGTAATGTACTGTTAGTATGCATCTGTAATGTACTGTTGGTATGCATCTTTAATGTATTGTTTATGTACATCTGTAATGTACTGTTAATGTTCATTTGTAATGTACTGTTAATATGCATCTGTACTTCCAGTGTATCAGTGTAATGTACTGTCATTGTATATGTTTAATGTTCGGTTGTTTATGTTTATTGTATGGCAGTATTCCATCAGTGTACATGTGTAATGTACTGTCATTGTATATGTTTAATGTACGGTTGTTTATGTATATTGTATGGCAGTATTCCATCAGTGTACATGTGTGATGTACTGCCAGTAAATATGTTTAATGTACATGTGTATTCATTATGTATTCCAGTGTTCTTCCAGAATACAATGACATGTGTAACAATTTTCCGTGTTCTGTCATTGCATATGATTATGTATTGCATTTCAGTGTATTGTAATTGTTCACTTGTAATGTTACCTGTATATTTGTCAGTGTTTATTGGTTATGTTTTGTTATATGAAATGTAACCCTATGTTTCAGTTATACTTTACATCATATTCAGATATTTCCAAGGGAATATGGTGAACCTTGTCTCAGGGTCATTTTATGGAAGTGATCTGAACACTTTCAAAATAATTTGATGGATTTTAAATAAACTGTTATAAATTTTTACTACACCATACATTTGACATGATAATTACAGTCCACAGTTCCTCCCAGCTTGTCGTGGGTTAGATACAACAGTATTGTATCATTTCTGTAAAGCTCTTTCACAAAGCAACATTTATTGGTTGAGTGACTGAGAATTAATAAAAATGAAGTCAGAAAAAATGGTTTGATTTATTACGTCAGAGTTGCATGTAGAATTTAAAGGCTCACCTTTGAAATTTGGATTACTGGAATTGTATTTTTTCTTATTATGGTCAATAAAGTAATATGCTGATGTGTTGCAATGTTCTGCCAGTGTGTATGTGTAGTATATGACTATATGCCAGTATGTTGTACCTTTTCCAGCTGGTATCTGCAGCCTGTATGCAGGCTTTACATGGACTGTTTACTGCGGCCCCACCTGCTGCCAACCTCCCGGTAGAGCTCAATGCCCAGATTATAACGGTTGGTTTTGAATTGATTTCCTTTAACGTTGATTGGGAAGCAAATTCTTATAACTTAAAATAATCCTTAAAATTTCCCCTTCTTTGCAGTTGCTGGTTACTGACTACTTCCCCAAGTCATATAACCACTTTTTTCCCCAAAATACCCTCCAAAATTCCCCTTCCTCAGAAAAAAATGCCCATTAAATTGTATTATGAATAACGGTAAAAAAAATCAACAATGCATGATTTTTTTAGCTCACCTGAGCACAAGGTGCTCAAGGTGAGCTTTTGTGATCGCCCTTCGTCCGTCGTGCGTCGTCAACAATTTGCTTTAAATGACATCTCCTCTGAAACCGCTGGACAGAATTTAATGAAACTTGGCAGGAATGTTCATTGGGTGAGGCTCTACAAAAGTTGCTAAAATAAAGTTGATCCATGAAGAACTCTGGTTGCCATGGCAACAAAAAGAAAAATATTTTGAAAACTTTAAAAATCATCTCCTTCAAAACTACTGGCCAGATTTCAAAATAATTTGGTACAGATGTTCCTTGGGTCAACCTCTACCAAAGTTGCTAAAATTATTCCGATCCGTAAAAAAACATGGCCGCCAGGGGCGGGGCTTATTTGCCTTATATGTATATAGAGAAACCTTTAAACAACATCTCCTCTGAAACCACTGGACAGAATTTGATTAAACTTGGCAGGGATGATCCTTGGGTCAACCTTCACAAAAGTTGCTAAAATAAACTTGATCCATGTAGAACTCTGGTTGCCATGGCAACAAAAAGTAAAAAAAAAATGAAAACTTTAAAAATCATCTTCTTCAAAACTACTGGCCAGATTTTAAAATAAATTGGTACAGATGTTCCTTGGGTCAACCTCTACCAAAGTTGCTAAAATTATTCCGATCCGTAAAAAAACATGGCCGCCAGGGGCGGGGCTTATTTGCCTTATATGTATATAGGGAAAACTTTAAACAACATCTCCTCTGAAACCACTGAACAGAATTTGATTAAACTTGGCAGGGATGATCCTTGGGTCAACCTTCACAAAAGTTGCTAAAATAAACTTGATCCATGTAGAACTCTGGTTGCCATGGCAACAAAAAGAAAAAAAAAATGAAAACTTTAAAAATCATCTTCTTCAAAACTACTGGCCAGATTTTAAAATAAATTGGTACAGATGTTCCTTGGGTCAACCTATTTATCTCAGGTGAGCGATTTACGGCCTCATGGGCCTCTTGTTTTTTGTGAATTACCTAAGAAGTCAGACTGATTTTCAATATTGCTCACGTGGATATAGGCTGGACAGAGAAAAATCAATAAGCAGTCTATGACATGACCTTTACATGTGTATTTCACAGTAAGGGCAGTTTTGACAGTTGACACTTCAGTTTTGAAGTGTTGAGCAGGTCTTCAGCAAATTACACTGGTTGTATGGGTGAATGAAGGATACTCTCAGATATCATTATTTAATATTTAATTGCTATTTATGATCTAGTCAATCTTTTTTGGCAAACGAAAACGAGTGGTACAAACTAATTTATCGACTACGATACAATATTTTCTTGATCAGCCCATCTTTCCCAAACTCATTTAAGTGTTTTAAGAGTAATTAAAAAAAGATTCAGTCAATACACCAACCCCTCAATTAAAGTCGGCAATGTTAACTTTATTTTAAGGAAGTATGGAAAATTAAGTTACACATGAAGACTATCTAGAGCAATGTTCTGTAACATCTGCCTTAAGGCTGATATATATATCTCTCTCTTAAGCCACTTTATAGAGTTTTTAATGATAACTGATCTGCATGGTAAAAAAAATCCCAAAAATTGTGAAAATTTTTCTCCACAAAAAGGGCAAAGGGTGCCTTCCCCAAAACAGGAAAAAGGCCCTGTAATCTGTCTTGATGATTCCAGAGTCGGATCAGTACTTTGTATATGGAAAGGCAATGAATGAGGTGGGAGTGATAAATTGTCAAAATATAATGGAATGTTGCATGCATTTGTTTGAACTGTTCTTTTTAATTGATTAACGTGAAAACTGTGTTCTTAAAAGAATGAAATGCTTCAATGTTCATATATTTCCAGACAGTAATGAATGGATACATTTCCAGGTATGATACAAAAGTCAGATTTTTTTTCTCCCTGGCAATGGCATGCTGATTACATGAGTTTGAGACTGGTCATCTTGAGTCAAATATATATTTCATTTCTACAGAGACCCATCTCCTGGACATGAGAGAGTTGAACATTTACACAGATCTGGTGGACTGTGGAGGAACTACTTTTCCTTCTAACCTTACTTATGTAATGTCCGTGAATACAAAATTATTTACAAGAATGTTTGATATATCATATCTGTGGTAGATATGAAATATATTGGTTAAGTAATATTTTGCTGCCAGGATTGTTGTGAACAAATGAAATAGTTTGTAAGTAAATGTCTGTTTCAGGCTTTGTATGATTTCCAGCCATCAGAGAACGATGTTCAGCCCACCATGGCCTGGTTGTTTGTGATGGAAACAGCACACACAAACCTTTTCAAGTATGCTTTATCAGTTGATTGTTATAAGGCTTTTGTTGTTGTGAGACATATCATTATACTTATATTCCCAGTTGTTTCACAGGTGCCTGTCTGGTTGCTGTCTGATGAATAAAGCCATGGTACATTCACTTTTGAATACTTTGTTAATAGTCGAGACATTGTCAGTAAAAATCAATACTGGATTGCTTCCTTCTTTTGATGTTTTAATTTTAGCTAAACGATTTCAAGAATAGCAAGAGTTCTCCTACTCACCCAAATGTTAATGTCAGTATACGGGTCAGCATGGC
Source organism: Solen grandis (assembly GCA_021229015.1). Lineage (NCBI taxonomy): Eukaryota > Metazoa > Mollusca > Bivalvia > Adapedonta > Solenidae > Solen > Solen grandis. The sequence goes on along the minus strand of CM037785.1, from coordinate 32,629,820 downwards.
CATAATGCTTTGCAACTTACTGTCATATATTTTAATAACTAGCAATGCTTCTGGACTAAAGACTTCACTAAGGTCTTCAGGGGCATTAAATGAACAAGTAAGATAACTCCTGATTAATTTAAATGCAAATGATGGCCCTTTTAGGATTCATGTGAGGAAGCCTTCCAGCTGGCTTCCAGTAGGTTGGTGGTTCTACCCAGATGTCTCCGTGCGTTCATGGTCTTCCTCCACCTCTATTAGCTGGACGTTGCTATATGACTGAAATACTGTACTTAAAAAATCAATCAGTCACCCTTTCTAGACTTAAAAATTATGGTTAAAGTAATGTGTGCATATTAATTTGGTTAATCTAAAAAGCGGCTAAAAATACCTCCATCCACTTCAAAATCTTGATATCTAATCACTCAAATACAAAAATAGATCTAATGAACAGATGTCAGTAAAGCTATTATTTTAAATTGTTAACTTACTTCGGAAATAACAGTCATGTAAATTATTATTTGTTTGTCTGAAGAATTGATAGGGATATTGTTTAAAATCTGATCAGCCTTAACTTTATTTCTTAATGCAGTTTAAACATTAATAGCTAATGAAACTTCCATAGTATTATAATCTGCAACAAAGTGTCAGAATAAAAAGGGGGGAAAAATGGTCATAGCCTATAAAAGCCTAATTTGTTTCTCTGGCAGGTTGGACAGCAAGTTGTGTGTTAGTCACCTTCCCCGTCTGGTCTCTGCCGGCATGGTTTGTCTGTTATCTGTCAGATCGGAGATCAGCCAGGCTGCATGCAAAGCCATGAAGGTAGGTTAACATCACATGTGGAATATGTAGTAATTTGGTGATATGTGTCAAAAAATACTTAGTCAAAAAGTTTTTGAAATAATGAATAGGAATTTGCTAACCTAGCAGAACAATTTCACTGGTATTCATAACAAATTTTCTAATATCAAGATAAATTTAAAAAAAATACTGATATCAAGGTATGTAAAACAATTCACTGATATCAAGAAAAATATAACAAATTCAGTGTAACTGTATGTGTATTGGCCTATATTGAAGCAGTGTGTATATCCTCCAGTCCCTGATCCAGACCTGTCTGGCCCCTATAGCAGACGAGCTGAAGGTGGTGGTGCAGGCTGCCAGTGACAAGTCACCCTCCTCTGTACACAAGATACTGCGGGCCCTGGAGAAGGGTCTCACCTACCAGTTCCATGCCTCCTGGGGGATGGTACTGCAATTGTTTGCTGTCCTTTACCAGGTAGGACCACTAACTGGATACAAATGTATAACATGATTTTTATTCTTGGGGAGTTGGGTGGATTTATAGACCGACATCCAGCGCTAGTTGGCTCATGTGTTGCCTGTGGTTGTCATGGCATTATGGATAACTGTAAAAATCCTACAGCTTGTTGGCTCTTTTTGTTGAATGATTTGTTTGGTTATTGAATGTAAATACAAATCTCACGACACAGAGAAGGTAATGAAGAGGAAGATTGGGATAGATTTTCAGGATGATGGGTCAAGGTCACTGTTACTAAAGATATATTTTTCGTTTCTGTCAAATAAGCTTTTTAAGAAGTGAGGTATGATGATCAGATTTAGTAGATAGATACCTTACTGAAAGGGAAGATTGGGATTGATTTTCCGGTCAATAGGGTCAAGGTCACTGTTACTACTACATTTAAAAACCTGGTTCTTGTCATTTTACACTGTAAACTCCTTATAACGCTCCTCGGAACAACGCTGTATCCAATGTAACACGGATGTCCATGGACCCCCTTTTTTTGGGGAAAAAAATAGCAATTTTTGTATTTTTCGTATGTATCATTCTATTGTAGCTGCCATTTTTGTTTACAAACAGCAGTTTCCGGTTATCCGCCGATTACCTGATACGTGTTAGTTTCTCTCGCTGTAGGCTGAAATCCCCCGACTAATGACATGAACCTGTTATGTTTTTGCTCTTCAGCACGTGTCAGCGTAATAATGATGGCAAACTGTCATATGTAAAACAATTAAGAGCCCATTATTGTTTACTATACCGCCGACTTTTAAGTTACTTTCGCACATTTCTTTTTGAAAGGATATAATTAAAGGAGCCGAATTGTTTAAAGTATGATAATTAAAAGATATAAATTTGAGAGAAATAAACTGATTTTACCGGTACAGTGTAAGCGGGTGGGTGGGGGATGGCTTTACTCGATATAGCATACAGTATAAGTGGATGGGGGGGGGGATTTTAACCTGAAATAGCAATAACGCGGATTCACATAGAGCGCGGATCACCACCTTGGACCCCCAAACCCGCGTTATAAAGAGTTTACAGTGTACATGTTTTTTGTTTAATAAATTATACAGTCGACTCTCGAAATTTAGAATCCGGATTTTTGGAACACCACATGTTTTTCTAAATTCTTTTTTTCTAGTACAGTAAATCATAAACTAATTGGAACTTTCGAACAAGATCTGAGGTCCCAGTACAGTTAAATCAACGTAATTTATACCTGTAAATTCGAATTCCTAATCGCACCCCGAATTAACACCTCCGACGAATGTGTGAATAGTAAACAAAGACATATGTGTAAGTGTGTTTGTTGCGACGCGTGTTAATTGATTGACAACTGGCTCATCTAAGTTCCGCGTTCTAAATGTACTGTATTTCTACATTATAATTTTTTGTTGTCTTAACTGTCTCGTGAAATAAATTAATG